>JAMWET010005584.1:0-600000 GCA_024036415.1 Prochilodus magdalenae
CATGCCAGCCCTCCCAGACATTCAGGCCAGACGAACAGCATACACTTACAACACTGACTTATTTCACCTTCTCTCACCATCTGGCACCAGAAAGAGTGTGAGAGAAGTGAAAGACAGTGCTCTTGGCTGTACCGGTGTGAGAAGAGAGAGAGAGATAGACAGAGAAAAAGAGAAGAAGGAAAAGAGATCCCCAATACCATATTATAATACCCAACAACTATTTTCACAAGAGTCCGAGATTGCAGTTGTTACAACATGTCTCTGATGGTTCAAATAATAATGGTTGCCATCATAAAGTTTACTCATGTAAGGCTGCCACATCACAGGAAATTAAGTTTTCTTTGCTTTTTTGAATAAATGATTTTGATGTTAACATTAAACGCAATTAGAGAAAATGCCTTTAACACCAGAGAGACAATTCAACATATCACCACTTGAGGAACGGTAACAAATTCCACACCCTGATCCCACTGACCCCACCGAACCACTAGCAAACCTCTAACATGACTTTAAAGTTATATAATTTATCATAATTTTGTTAATATATGTTGTCTTGTTTATTTACTGAAGCCATTTCTTTTGTACTGTTGTTATTTTATTGTGAATATTATTGATAATCATTCATTCTATAGGTCAGCTTAATGTTCTCACTGGTTCTTTTAGTTTAACTTGAAGTTTATATGCTTTGGCAGCATTGTAATTAACACAGTCGGGTCAATAAAAGGTCTCTAAAACTGAAATTGACATTCCTGAGGACGGAAAAATCCAGCAGCTACAGATCATAATCTGATGGGTTATATTAGCATAGATAGTCAACCAGCAATAGTCAACATTTATTTCTTTTGGCCAACTAACCGAAAAGTATGTGAAGCCAAATTGACTTAAAAGCAAACATTCTGTCGCTCTGGATTTTTGTTTTTAAAATATAATAACAGAAAGTCAACATTATATTATTTGGTATTATTTGATAAACCAAATAGGTCAAGAGCATAAAACGCCATTTTTAACTTTCAGATACACATACAGTATAAGTACATCATCCAAATGAGTGCAGTAATCATCACAACCTAGCAGAACTACAGAAGACCAACTACACAGCAATGACAACAAGGTACTAAACTGTGAAGATGCTGAATGGATTCCTTGCCTAATGTGTGACCTACTCACACAGAAATCACAACCAGGCAGGAAGTCACAATCCAAATGCAGGGCCTGAATTACTGTCAGAGCAAGGGCTACCCAGCTTTCCTAAATTTGCTTGAGTCACCTGTCAATAATCTGCCTGGTAACTTGGAAAAGACGTGAAACAGACTGCAATGCCAGAAAACCAAAATGTTATTGAAATTATTTTTCAATAAAATGTGATTTGGTTGGGTGTAAGGACTGAGTGGATGGTCAACACTAAGCCCTGAGTCTTCATACTTTATCTTTGTCTGGAAATTATTAGTAGTAGTAAGTATGCGCTATTGGAGTATGTCTATTGCCTACTTATTAGTTTGTTGCTGCAGTCTTTTACTTGTTTAACGTGTTGCTACTAGCAACGTGTTGCTACCTGTCTGGAAATACAGTTCAAATTCAAAGACATAAGAATTTGTCCATCATTAGGCTGTAAGACCTCGCCTATTTCACATGAGGTTGCTTTGATGTTTTGATTGTTAACCAATTCAGCAAGGCAAAGGGTTGGTCTCAGGATTAGTAGTGATACAACAACTTGAGGTCCCATTCATTTTGGGCAGCAGTTCTAAATATTGCATGAATAGTAAAATTATAATAAAACCATGAGCAAATTTGTTTCTAATTCATAATTTATAATTTATAATTCATAATTAGGACATCACCGCAGCAGTCTGCTCTGCTTCTATAGCCTGCTATAGAGCATAAAAGACATCTTCATTGGATTTCTAAACTAAATATACACTCATAATTTGATATATCCCCATGTGACTGAATCATGTGAATGTAAAAGTCAGCATGACCAAAGACAGGGTTAGCTTGCTTGTTAATGCGAGGTAGCATGGTTGACAACACAGTGGGAGGGCTGGTAATGAAAGGTAGTTAGCAGGTTTTAATTTTAAAGCAATGTGGCCAATTAGTTTACTACTAGTTATTACTTATGCTCTGCATGGTGAAAAAGCTCCAGATGTTACTTTTTCTTTTCAGTGGCATGATACCTGCAAAGTACAAAACGTACTGGCAGGTAAGTAAGGAAGTAAGCTGTTTGAAAGACAAACATTTCACCCATGCCCTAGGTGGACTGACAAACCGGGCTCTGTGTCTGGCAGTAAGTGTAATATTTGCAGGTTGTGGATGTAGTCCAGCCAATAGGAACAAATGTCATTTACCTCTTAAAGTGTTAAAGCCACTATAAAAAAAACAGACAATAGAATTCTAGGGGATAAAGAGAGGCGGGAAAGGTAAAAATTAATTATGACTGTTCTTGGTACATTAACCTACAAACAGTTTATAAGCAGACTTCAGGAAAATAAAGCATAATAAAATACATATCAACACAAGACAAGTTCTGGCTGAAGAAATATACAGTTTGTCAGTTTTGTCAGCTTAGACTTTTTTAACACAAATACCCTATAAAAAACAGTCTACTATGCTAATACCTTCAGACATTAAATTGTATAAAAAGATCCTTTTGCACAAGCTGCACATAAGTTTAAAAATTTAGAGGCTCGCTCTAATGTGTTTACTAAGTTCAGGTTTACGCAGAGATCGGTGATGCAACTGAATTTACTGAAAGAATCCACTTATGGTAACCAAGGACTTGTCAGAACAATCAAAACAGCAGAACAATCAAGCTGCATGAAGATATAACTATGCAGAATTTTAGCTGGACATCCTAATGATCCACATGTGTGAGAAGATATTTAAAAAGAAAGAAGAAGAGCCTAGAATGAAACCCTGATGGACTTTACGCCTTTGATGATGGCCATCTGGTCCAGTAGAATGTTTGTAGATCATTCGTGGCTGATCAGACAGGCAGGAAGACGGAAAGAAGACAAAGAAGGATGAAAAAATGAGATGAAAAAGCACTCCAGTGCTTTTAATATGAGGTCAACAAGGTGAAAAGGGGATGAAAAGAGAGGAAAAAGAGGGAGAGGAAAGAGGGAGAGGAGGATGAACAGAAGGCCTGTCGGGGAACATGTGCTACTGTTTGGTTAGAGACGGGCCTGTGATGTGATCCCATCTGGCCTCTATACACGAGCACGCTCTGCATCTCAAACACATGCCCAGATACACGCACACACACAAATTTTCAAAAATGCACAGTGAAATGCAGAGGCATAAACCCCCCGCACACAAACACCACATACACATGCACATGTGCATACATGCTGCATGCAGGGACAGATTGCATAGGGAGCACAACACTTCTCCACAGGGAACAGCAGTCATTCTCTTAAACTCCCAAAACAATCTTCCATTCAGCACCACCGCTGAGTTATTCCTGACCATTAGGCGCTGTCTGAATGTACCAACACGCCCCCGTGGCTATTTTACATAATCCCTTTATGAATAAACATTTTATTAGAGGGGCTCCTGGCCACTCAGAATGCTTATTGTTCAGGTGGTGATAAATATTCATTTGCCTGCACAGTGTTTGCTTGTTTGCTTCCATCTCCTCTTTGCCCTTTTAAACAACGCTCAACTCCAGCAAAAGTGGTCTGGATCTCTCTGGAGGTTGAGTCTGGCCTGAGAAATTTAAAAGTGTTTTTTGTGGAAAAAAGAAAATGTTTTTTTTTACGAACCTGTCATCGTTTATCATGTCTTTGAAAAGCTGTCATGTCATTGAGAAAGTCATCATTGTTGTGCCAAAGAGGCTAGAGAACAGCACTAAATAGCAAACTGGATAACCATCTTACAATATCTAATCTCAGGGAACATCAATGTGTGTGGACACTTTAATGATAGAAACTTCAACTGTCAAACTGACGAATAGGCTAGTGTGCAATTCCATTGTTCTTTGAAAAAAGAATTACAATTTTTCATAATTAAATATATAATACTATGTCTGTGACCTGGAAGCACCCTAGGCTGCCTCGTCAGGACACTCGCCTGTGGCATATATCTGGAAAGCCAGTTAAATTTGCCTCAGTAAACTCAGTAAAAAATAGGAGTAACTGACTTCAAATTGTACAGGATCATAGTGTGTTAGGCTCTCTCTTCAACAACTTTTGTACTGTAGTCGGGAAAACTACCCTAGATAATCACATCAATCTCTGATCTATAAGGTGCTGCAGATTGACAGACAAATGAAACAAAGCCAACTCCACAGGTCAATAAAGCAGGTAAACCATAAAATACTGATAAAACTCTATAACTTACAATGGCTAATAGGCTAAATGCTACAGAACATGTCTGAATCTCAACAATAGTTACTTGACTTTGTATTTCATGTCACTGCCTCTAGAACTGTTGCTCTACAAGTCACTGACAGCCAGTAAATATTAGAATTGCTATCAGGAAAGAAAAAGTTATGGTGGGTTAACGCTCAAACAAAAAAAAAACGTAACATGATGTAACTACATTGTCATATTGTTACATTGTCATATTGCCCACCTCTAATGTTGATACAGGTTCCTAACCCTGGTCCTGGAGTACTTGACCTGACCTGCACATTTTAGTGTTTACCCTGCACTCAGAAAAGGCTTGTTAAGGAGCTGATTAGTTGGATTTGATGTGTCAAGACCAGGGATAGCACTAACATGTGTAGGGCAGGGTGTAGATCATGACTAGGTATTTGTACACTGCAGTCACTTTTACCACCTTAAAGCTCCTGACAATTAGGCTAGTACTGCAATTTCATCCTTCCCTGAAATAAGGATTACAATTTTTCATATTTGCATATATAATACTATGTCTGCGACCTGCCCCATCAGGACACTCACACGTGGTAGATATCTGAAAATCCAGTTAAATTTACCATGCCAACGTAAAAATAGGAGTAACTGACTTCAAACTACAGGATCATAGTGCGTTAGGCTCCCTCTCCAACAATTTTTGTATTGTAGTCGGGTAAACTACCCTAGATAATCACACCAATCTCTGATCTACGAGGTGCTGCAGATTGATAAATACATTATTGATAAAAGTGTTGCAGTTGTGGGATTTTAAAATATATGACATACTATAAAACAATCAGGTGTGGGATTTTATTCTATTCATTAGGTTGAAGTTCAGATTTTTATATTACCTTTTTTATTACGTTTTAGCAGTTTTATTACTTTTTAAATCCTCCGTCGTCCTCAGAATCCCACTCCCCATGTCCCTGTAACAGAAACATTTTTGACAAGTAAAACACTATGATTGTTCAGAATCTGGAAATGACAGGATTTCTATTACATACCTAACGGACATCAAAAAGCAAAGCCAACCATAGTGGAAAGAGCAGCATAGCAGCAGACTAGTATAGCTGGACAGACGAGGAGGACCTTTAACTTAAATTCCAGACAATAATGCTGCATGGAAAATGTCAGAGAAAGAGAAGCTCCATTTAGGTTTTGAAGTGGGACTAGACAAAACAAGTTACAACAAGCTATAAAAATTTAGGACTGAACAATATCAAACACTCTTCTGTATATGTTTTTGCCAATAGAATGTTTTTTGAAATAGATTTTTTATTTTTTTGGGAAATGAGCTGACGGATGAGCAAATAAAAGCAATTTTAAAGCAGATTTTAAGTTTAAAACTTGCAAAATGTGCCAACTCTATGATCAAGTAAACGCATACTAAGACCTAAACAATTATTCTGAAAAAATAAACTAATGTCTGAAAGCAAAGGTTTGATGCCGTGTAAATGATTCATTTGTTTACATAAATTACAATTACATTAAAAAAAAATGTGTGACACCCATTACATACAATGATACCGCAGCTGACCTTGATGCTACATGCCACAAACTGTTTACCTTTCTTTCCAACAAACAGAAAGATCAGAAAAGATCAGAAAACAGGCAGTTTCTGTAATGATGCACGCTTCCATCTTACAGGCCGACACACAGACGTTGGCAAACATTAAACACACAAACACACACATGAACACAGACATGGTGTCAGAGGGGGAGTCTCAGTGGGACAGGCGTAGCTCCCCGTCCTCCACCGCAGGAGGATCAGTGTTGCATGTCTGAGCCCAGACAGCCCAGGAGGGGAGCCGCCCGAGCGCAGACAGGTGTGACAGTAATTACTGCTTAAATAACTGATGACTGTCTAACAATTCATCACATTCTAGATGACTGCGATTCACCCCTAACAGTCCCGCCCACATACTACTTCAACTTTAGTGTCTGCGATATTGAAAATTCCCCCTCCATCTCCTTATATTCCTATCTGGTTTGACGGAAAGCTGAGTGTGGCCAACAGTGGAGCAAAGTTCTCAACGGTACTTAAATTTTGACTACGGTACTAACACCAAATGTAACATGATGACAATATCACTACACAGGTACGTAGCTTTAGAACAGTAAAACCTAAGGCTTGTGCAGCCAGTTATGATTTGTGCATCAAATAAGAATCAATCTATCAAAATTAGTAACAGAGACACTCTACCTCGATCAGCCAAGCTTCTGGCATAAGAGGACTCGCAAGGTCTGCTTAGTCACGAGCGGGTCAAGCATTGATCATCAGTGTGTATATTCAGGTGCGACACCTACAGCAGAGGCTTTTTGGTGCAAAAAATGTGATCCTCTAATTCATAATCAGGTACTGATTGTCTTAGTACACTACCCTGATGCCTCTCCTGTTGAGGAAAGAAGTAACAAAAGTCCTAAACGGCGGCCCCTTCTATAAGCTACATGAGCATCAAGGCTCTTCTCTGTCCTGGCACCCAGGTGGTGGAATGAATTCTGAACAGCCGACTCACTCAGGGGCTTTAAATGCAAACTAAAGACTGTGAAGCACTGAAATGCACTGAACTACACACACGCTGTTTTTAACCTTGTGTCCTCCTTTCTAGGTTTCAGTATGACTTTTGTTTCTGGCAGCAACTTCCAAGGGCAGTTTCTGAGTGGACAACAAAGGACTTTACACTGTTTTAACAACATTAGTCTATTTCTTTAGACATAAACACCATATAGACAAACACCTATCAATAACAACAGCACTTCCTTAAAGTACATGCAGGAGAATGTTAATTGTAGTGTATACACATGTATGAGACTGTATAATTACTATTATGGCCATGTGTACATTTTATGACACCATGTATGCATGACAACTCTGGCAGCTTCGAAGGGTCTACCACACAGCTGCTTTGATATTCCTCGCATGTATCAGATTAGGAAAAGGAAAAATACTGTCCGGTGGCTTTTTGTATATTAAGAAATATAGAATGTTAACTGTATTTGTACCTTTTCATTTCACTAATGTTTAAAAACGGAACATCACAATAGAAGACATGCAAGCAAGACAGTGTAGGTATAGTCAATGTTTCTTAAAATATTACTGCAATGAAATATGGTACCAAGTACTACCACACAAAACATACCCTTAGGCGTTCTAACTCAGTGACGGTTCAGCCTTTTCTTCTGAGAGTGCATCATTCACAAATACATTTACCTGTGGGCAAAACACAGCAGGAACATGTTAGCCTTTTTAAAAAAGAACAGGGAGTATTGGAGGTTAGAGTACTTAAACGTTCAGTACATTGTAGGGAATGTGTCTGCAACGCAGGATGCAAAATAACCTTCCAGTCACAAAATCATGATTTCAAATAAATGCATTTATATACATATGATTATTTTTATTTAATTATTTCATATTATTTATTGTTACATGCTACAAAACATATTATAAAATGAGTATAATTAATGTTAATGAATGTATAGTTTGAATTTTTTAGAGGAAAAAAATATATATATCTTATCTTGGTCTCGGTCTCAGACACTCCTCGTTTTGAATCGACCACTAAAAGTCTCAACTCTTGACTTGAATGTGAACTCTATGAAATATGATCTCTATGAAATCTGGCTGACCTGATTACAACACTACTTCATAGATCGGTCACTACAGCAGCTAGACTGTTGATCACATTCTATTTTCTTTTAGGTCCATTTTTGATAGGCCATTTTCCAAGTTCTCTGATTGGCTGTCATTGTGCTTAATGCAACAAGCAGTCCAAACTGAAGCACTACTTTTAACTTCAGCGTGAATGGGTGCAGTTAAATTTCTGCATGGACACTATAGTTCCTGTTCCTGTCAGGCGACTGAGTTGTTTTCCCAACAACAAACCCTGGATCACCAAAGACCTGAAGGAACTGTTAAACAAGAAGAAGCATGCTTTTAGAATGAAGGACAGAGAGCTGCTAAGGAGTGTGCAGAAGGAGCTGAAGGTGAAGTTGAGAGAGAATAAGGAGACCTACAGAAGGAAACTGGAAGGAAGACTTCAGCAAAACAATGCTACGGCTGTGTGGGCTGGTATGAAACAGATCACTGGCTTCAAGACAAAGCAGCAGGCTGTGGGGGGCAGTCTGGACACAATCAATGAGCTTAAGGACTTCGTCAACAGGTTTAACACAACACCATCCTTCCCCATTATTGACAATGGCATCGCCCCCACTCCCTCAACACCTCCACCTTGTCCACACTCCTTTTTACACCCCCTCACCCCACAGTCAGTGTCTGAGGATCCACACCCCCTCTGGAGGTGACAACGTCTTAGGTGAGCAGGCTGAAGAAGCTGAAAATGGGCAAAGCCGCTGGGCCAGATGGAAGCAGTCCGAGAGTACTGAAAGTTTGTGCCAGTCATCTTTGTGGAATTTTTCAGCATCTCTCCAACCTGAGTCTTAAACGAGAGCAGATGCCTGTGTTGTGGAAAACATCCTGCCTGGTTCCTGTCCCAAAGAAGTCAACTACCTCCTCTCTCAATGACTACAGACCAGTGGCCCTCACTTCTCATGAAGGTGCTGGAAAGACTAGTGAGACCTCAGGTTAGATCTTTCCTGGACCCCCTGTAGTTTGCCACATCCACAGATGGGTGTAGACGACGCTGTCATCTACCTAATGCAGAGGCTGCCCTCCCACTTGGACCAGAACAACACCTTAGTGAGAATCGCTTTCTTTGATTTCTCAAGTGCTTTAAGCACCATCCGACCTCTCATACTGGGAAAGAAGATGGATAAAATACAGGTGGACATGTCCATGATCACCTGGGTCTTGGAGTACCTGTGTTGAAGACCCCAGTATGTGCAGCTAGGAGCCAGCCAGTCTGATCGCCTGCTCACTAGCACTGGAGAACCACAGGGAACTGTACTCTCCCCTTTTCTCATCACCCTGTACACCACACACTTTCAGTACAGGTCAGACTTCTGCCACCTTCAGAAATGTTCTGATGACTCTGTGGTGGTCGAATGCATCAGAGATGGGCAGGATGGAGAATACAGAGACCTTGTAACCAGTTTTGTAGAGTGGAGTGCAAGGAACCGTCTGCTCCTCAATGTGACCAAGACAAAGAACATGGTGGTGGACTTCAGGAGGAGAAGGTCCACAATCAGCCCCATTACCATCATGGGTCAAAATGTTGAGCTGGTAGATTTCTACAAATATCTTGCTGCAAGATGTTAGAAATCTTCTATCAGTCTGTTGTTGCAGGTGCTGTCTTCTTTGCGGAAGTTTGCTGGGGTGGCAGCATCAGAGGAGCAGATGCTAAAAAGCTGAACAAGCTGATCAGGAATGCTGGCGCAATTCGTGGCTGCCCACTGGATGGTTTTACTGTGCACTGCCACTTTGCCCATGCTTATAAGATTGCACATTATTTATATTATATTATTATATATTGCACATTTATTATCTATCTATCTCTCTCTCTCTTTATCTCTCTCTCTCTATCTATCTATATCTAAACCGCTGTTGACTAAATAGGTGGAAGTAGTCTTTACACAAAACATTAAGGCCATGTTCTTCACCCAAACCAACCCAACGTGACTGATCTAATGCTCCAACCTTAAAGTGTCTAAACACTCCACTACTCAAATGCCACTGTAAGAGCTCAAGTCACTGTAAAAGTTCAAGAGTTTCACAAAAATGATGGGAAATATTTTCTCATAATATGCACGGAGAGGTGGGTTAATATTGGAGCAGAAGGACAAAGCAACACCTTCACTTTCTCACATCTAGGCCAAAATTAAGAAAGAGAGAGAGGGGAGAGAGAGTGAAAGAGAGAGAGCGCGAGTGAGAGAGAGAGAGACTGAAATGTTAACCCTCCTTTATTGACATTAAAATCCATCTTTGAGGTACTTGCTATGCAAATTGGTGTGCTGTCTGCAGACGGTATCATTTCCATCCATCAAATGAAGAAATGCCCCCTACTAGCACAAAATGACTATTAATGTCAGAAAATTAAAGCAAAAAGGTTCAACCAAAGGCTGACCTTTTATAGTGCAGCACTTGGGAGACCCGTGGTTAGAATCTTGAGACAAAAGCTGACACAATGGCTTTCTGAAACTTTGAAAAATATTGTGTCGTTTTCTGCAGCTCAGCAGATCTCTGAATAACAGCGGACGGTCAGCGCATTCTGCATTCAACAAAAACAAAGGAGTTCACATGGCGGTAGACACGGTACACACCAGGCTGCCAGGTATGAAATCACAAAGGAGGGCGAATCATATGAGGTCAGCTGCTGGTTACTAGAGGGTGTTTTTTCCCCTTTTTTCAAATGTCATAATCTGTGCAAGAAACATAATAATAAGGTTTCCAGTGGTGTGGAAACCAGTTATTAATTGTTTAGTGTTAAGACAAATCTGCCGCATTTCATCATGTTACAGCGAATACACACCGACTTCACCACGGCTGGATCTCCACCAAATTTAGGCTGTGAGGCTGTCATTCAAGAGCTCAGGAGAACAAGCGAGCTTAGAAGAGATTAGTCAGGAGCCAAATGGAAAGACTGACACATTTAAGGGGAAATTCTGATTGGCATCTCAGTGGGAACATTTACACGAAGGCAACAGCTCTCATTTGACAGGAAACACGTTGACATGTTGAGTCAGTGTTTAGCATACATCAGTTTTTTTCCCTCACTCTCTTTTTCTTGCTCCTTCTCTCTCACATACCTTTTCACAGCTCATCCCAGTTTCTATCCTCCTCGTTCGTTCCTGTTGATCTTCCTTGTCTTCTTATGATACACGTGTCATGATGAGCCAAGGTTAGACATCTGGGCCTGAAGCGCTTGCATTTCCACACCTTTAACGTCAAAAAAGAGAGAATTAGGTTAGCATATTATGGCTTACAAAACAAAGTATTAACAGATGAAAAATAAGAGGGCGGGGAGTTATTATAAATGGCTTCGTAATTATGTTTAAATGGCGCTTTTCCATGGTTCAGGAGACTGAATAAAAACATAATAGAAGGAAGGAACATTTTATCTGGCCTAAATGATACGAAGCAAATTGAGAGCAAATACCGACTGAGAACACGGCTGACTGACACAGCATGAGGAGGGGGGAGAGAAAAATCATTTAGAGAGTGAAAAGCCCCAATTCGTTTGAACAGAGAGCCCTCCGCTTTCTCATTTGGAGATATGAAGTCTATTCGGAAGCGTGGACTATAGCAGTGAGTGCTCTGCACTTTAATAAGTTTGACGCCTGGCAGTCAGACGTAAGGAGTAGCCCTGTGAATCTGAGCACAACACTGACTTCATCATTCAGTAACTTCAGTGTTAAGAAGGAATGCAATGTTTTCCGGTTTGTGGGGACCTTAGTATTAAGGTGCATTGCTAAGATGAACCACACCCTTCCCTTACAAAACCCAGCACACCCTGAAGAGTACTTACGTTTACTTTTAAAACTCCACCTAACACTGTGTCTTTGTGCCAATAACACCTGGTACATAAAGTTATGATCAGACTATTTTTCAGAGTCATAATTAATGTTCAAATTTAAGAGATGGTCAAGTCTTTATTTTTATATTTATTTAAAGGGGCAGCGCTTACTCTTAGTGAAATATTGCTATATTTAGCATATATAGATATAGCTTGTTTTAAAAATATGGAAGTGAAGTAGAATTGTACCACTATGATGGGAAATAATGAGTTCCCCACTGAAAGGGGTTTATTACAATCACTCACAGCCTGCTGCCTCTCATTTGCTGGTGGCCACAGAACATCAAACTCCACTCCTCGACTCAACTCCCACTTCACCATTCACATAATCATATTCACTCTATCCTGAGCCTTCATTTACTGCAAATTCACAGATTTCCTACTCAAAACTGCATTTACCATCAGTACAAATGTGGGAAAAAACGGTCAGATTGTCAACCCATTACCCAACAAAAACGATTTTAGATTTTAACACTACTTTACCATCATGTACATTACTTACGAAAACTCAAAAGAGACGTGTAGTGTCACCTCTCATTTTAATGTGAATAAAATAGCTATTAGACATGTGTTTGACATTATGGCCCCTGGTTCCCATCATCACAGGGGATGTTCACACTTGGTTCAATTAAAACAAACCAGGTGTAATCACTCTGCTCATGTGGTTTGTCGGAATGAAAACGAACAATGCCTTACAAACTCTGGTGCACACTACTGAAACAGGCTAGGACGCCCCCAGAAGGTTGGTTGTGTTCTGGCATGGTTTGTTAGAAACGCAACATGGACCAAACTGTTTTGACACATGCATGCGTATCACTATTGGATCTGAACTGGTAATAATATAGTGGATAGCTTCAGTATTAAAGTGAGACTGAAGCAGCTTTAAAGCCATTATAAAAGATGTACCAGATTACACATAGTATGTATTACTATTTTTTTTTAGAAGAAATTTGTAGCCCCCCATTGTTTGTCATTCACCAAACAATATTGGGCAACATATAAACAGAAAATGCACAACCCCTCCTTCTCCCTGTTTTCCTTAAAAGAAGAAACATTGCAATTTCAGCACCTAACCTTTACTACGGTAGAAAGTGGTAGCAAGACCAGTGTTAAGAGCTGTTTTGTTTTTTTTATATCATTTCCTTTGATTGCTGCTGAAAGTGGATTCTTGCTGAGAGTTGGCAGGCGGCCACTGCAACAGTAGCTTACCAAGACCTTAAGCCATTATTGCGTTACTATTACTTTCTTTGGAATAGTGACTCATCATCGACTTGAGGTAGAGAGTAGTATAATGAGACAGTGTGGGCTGGGGCTGGCTCTTCGGTATGCTAATTTAAGTAGATATCTCTGCCAAAAAATACAGGTACCCTCAAAACTTTTGTTTCTGTAGATTCTATTGCTGTATGTTATAATGTAAAAACCTTACATATTGGTGCTTTAATGTGATATTATGTCAGTTATTGATCCCAAATGTATGCTATACAATTTGCTCACCCAGTCATGACTTTTGTTTATGACAAAATCTTTTTTTATGCTTTAGTCTAGACTAATGGAAGAGAATTCTAAATATAAACACACCCATATACAGGTTTCTACCATATCCATCATTCAGTCTTGTTAACACCATGGTCCACATTTCTTAAACACTGTAAGGACAGTGAACACAGCCTCTTGTTATCATAATCATTAGGATAGGAATGGCTAAAAAACATCAAATCAGTTACACACACGGAAGTCTACATGATCTCGCCCCGGTGTATCTTAAATCTACTGCATAATTTGCTAATGAGCATGAAGGAACCCCACGTAGCTCTACTCTGACAGTCATTGCCACTGCAATCAATCAAGCCACCATTCTAATTAGTGTTAACAATCAAGGCGGCACTGTGATTAGTGTTGCTTGATTGGTGGTGTATTCTGCTATTTTGAACCCCATCTGTCAGCGAATACTCATAAATAAAACTCATTCTGGCTTAAAGCTTAACCTCATGCCTTTTCTCTCCTCAAAGCTGCACATCTCCCTTACCTCTCTGAACAGAGTTTGATAACCCTTCCTCAATTATATTTTCTCTGTTTGACTGTCTCCACTAATAAGCAACTGAAATGAATCCGTACCAAAACAGTGTCCTTCAGTCTTCTCTGTGATATGTATTGTAACAAAATCAATACATATCACAATATGTTTGCTTGGCCAGATTGTATAGATACATATGTGCCATGTATGGACATTTTATTAGAGAAAGTGCAAACACAAATTCCCCCAAAAAATTGCAGCAATAATAAAACCAATTGCTTTGAGCAGAAAGTATTCTCAATGCTGAAATGCATAAAAAAAGGGGGTAATAAACTGGTATTGTAGGTCAAAGGTTTTTAGCAGGATTTTAAAATCTCCTTGTTTCATTGTTGCTACAGTGGGTGTTTTTTTTTTAATCTTTAGCAATGTGGTAGACTACAACCTTAGTTATACCGCACCACTCCACCACTTCTCAATACGTTTGTGTACTTGTCAGATAAAAGATTACAGTTATGATGGTGAATAATGAGTTGAACATCAGCATGGCCAACAAGGCGGCTATTTCAAGAATGACATAGAAAATGAATCTGAGGAAAAGCAGGTGCAAAGTCACAATTATTTAATCTCCGGTTTATCACAATTTAGTTTTGACCTTTTTAATACCAGCTACAGCAGCTGTAACTTACACTTGTAACATGATGATCTGATTACGTGCTCACCTTTGATTTAGCTTTGCACCTATGGCTGGCTGCTTTCTAACAATTGCTTATTGACCTTGATCACATAGTTTATGACTATTAATTATTTTTAATAATTAATTAAAAACTATTAAAAATTATTAAGTGAATAAATAATTTTCACCTAATACAGATAAACAACAGATAAAATGATAAAATGTGTGAGACAAGGAAAAAGAAGAGCTGAGAAATCTTTACATATCCTGGTATTAAAGAAAGTAATTTTCTGCAAACATGTTCATTAGTGGCATGTCACATCATGTGTTTGGGGCGGGAAGGTGGTACAGGTTGACAGAGGGTATCTCAGAGGAGAAATGCACTGGCACATCTTATCAGAATAAAACAGTTAAATATATACACATGTACTATATATATATAGCAGCTCTAGCAGACGCCTCTAGGAAAAACTTTTAATTGGTGCAGAACTCTTACATTGTGTGAAGACTAGTACTAATTATACCAGCTATCCACATACATTTCATCTGTCGTTATTAGGAAATGAGTCCCCAGAGAAAGAAATAGTCAGAAACTCCTTGTTGTCTGAACTAAAAATCGCCCTGGGTATGAAATCCATCTTTAGTGTTATTCAGCCTCTGTGAAATTACTTTAGGGAAGGTTGTGTTTCAGGCAGAGCTGTGATCCCTTCTCTGCCAATTAGAGGTGGTCTGTGTTCATCTTAACCTCGGAGCTGATAAGAAGGCTCCACTCTAATAAACATTAGCTTCACTCACAGCGAAAAGCTCCCAGCAATCTGAACATATAGCCCGATCAAGACATGGGCCTGTCCCCAAGCCTTCAGAACACTCTTAGAGCTCATTTCACAGACCTAAAATGTATTATCTCTTGTCTTCACGCTGTCTGGAGGGCCCGGGAGACACTTTTCGGAGTGGAAATCGATAGCGAGAAAGTCCTCCTGCAGTAGATGACTTTTTCCAGAGCTCTCCCCAAAGTTTCCTTAATGGACTCTGCTTCAGAATGAGCAGCAATGTGGACAACTGAAAAGTCCAAATATTGCTTGAAGGAGGATATCAGCAACGCATAAAAGCTGTAAGACAACAGAAATTGCTGTTAAGAGAAGGTTCACAGTCCTCTTGTTGTCATTGTTATATACAGTTAGAGGATTCAAAATCTTAACTCAGATGTAGTCCATTTTCAAATGTTGCTTTTCACGCTAGAGCAACAAATTTAATGTTCCAAAGAAATACTAGAAAAGATTAGGCACCCTAATCACCCAAACATCCCCAAAATGTTTTACTAAAAACAGAATATATAGTTTATTAAAAGTAATAAAACTAGCGTTTTACTGTAAGTTAGCCCCATGTCTGCGTGATGATCATAAGTGCAAAGGGTAGTCATGTTTTAGGCAGGGCACATTCTGTCGTTGGGAAGTGATTTGAGAGAGTTTGGAGAATTTCAGGGATGTATTTCCAGGAAAGATTTGGGTGAGTACTGACTTGAGCTCGTCAGAAACTTCAGCCTCAAACCACTAGCACAAAACTAATGAAAAAGCAAAATTTGTACACCAATCATAGAAACTTTACTGTTCAACTACGCCTGGGTTAAGAGCAGTTGTGTAAATAGTGTGAACTTCTATCATATTCCGGTGACAACAGTATGGCTTAGTCTATTTAACACCGTAACCAATCACTGTGTACATTGTATAATATTTTATGAGTGTAATAACAACCAGTTTGGGTGGCACTGTTTACAGTAGAGCAAGACACACCTATAGGCACAAATAACATCCTATATTTATTCCTATTAAAGCACTTAAGCTATCATAATTGCAGTCAAATGGCGTGGATTAGACTTCAGTGGTTAAGTACTGCTTTGGAAGACTCATGAGTAAAAACCTGCATTAAGAAAAGATACCAAAAGAATTACCATGTGTATGAATCAGCCCAAGATCATAATCTTTTGTTAGGCTGTCCATAAATCCAGCCTGAAGAACGCAGCCATTGTTTTCTCCTAATAAACAGCCTCCATATCACACACTTATGGTGTTGCCATAGCAGACTGGAAGAAAGAGTGATATAAGGATGGTGCAAAGAGGAAGAGAACGAGAGAAAGGTAAAGGCCTCTTAAGATGCTATAATTAACCAAAAAGTCGGCAGGGTGGGCGGAAAAAACCCTCCCTGAGGTGTTTGTTCAGGAGAAGGGTTTCATGTTTGAACTACAAGCCTGAATAAGGAGACATCGTCTTATAGCCTCACTCAGTGTTTCACTTTTCCGTTTTCCACCTGGATGAAGCCGTGCACTGAACCTTTCCGTGGAGGGCTCTCTCGATAGAGAAAACCTCTCTTTGAACAGACACCCAGGCGAATACTTGTACAGAAGAAAGGAACATGCAGAACTCTGAAAGTAGGAAGGGGAGTGGGCAGTTTTGTTAAAAAAAGTTGCAGTGGTTTAGAAATGTATATAATAATTTGTGGAAATGTTATAACAAGTATGAAATAGGGGCTGCAGAAAGAAAATCATTATTCTTTTTCCTGATTACTCAATGCAATTTGACTGAAGAACAATAGTGATTCAGCAGACTGTAATATCAATTCAATGCTCACATCAGCACCACAACGGGAGCATGGTGAATAGAGTAGGCTGTTTAACATCTATTATTTATCTTAAGATTATATTTCTCAACTTCTTGACTTAGAATACAGCTCTTTAGCTTTTGTGTCTCTGTGAAGTCCTTATCTGCAGTATATTCTACCAGACAGCAGTCTATGGTAAAGGAGCTGGAACTGGGCATTTCCACCATCAAATAACTGTGTAAATGCTGACCATTTGGGAGCCTGCAAGGATTTAGCCCTCACTGCGAGCTCGACTTCATTAAAATGCGCACAATGGACCCTGACTAATTCTCATCAATAAACAGTGCTTGGTTCTGTTTCTGAACCAATCCAAGTCTGCATTTGTAACAATGAATCTATAATTGTACATGTAGACTGTCTAATTTGAATACATTAATGTCAGCTAATCTCCATGTTTTTCTTGTTTTTACTTCCCTGTGTTTAGTATCTATTCATTAACACCTAAGGATACTCAAATAGCATTTAGTTAAATTGCATATGCCTAATGTTGGATTGGTGCAAAGTGAGGTAATCCAAGGAAATATTTTTGAAAAAAGAAAATCTTCATTTCTGCACATAGCACACAGAAAGGGAGAGAGAGAGAGATCTGTAGCAGTTGTGATTAAAGCATGACTCACAATGACCTGTGACATTTATCATAATTGCTTTCTATTGATCCACTATTGCAAGCCACATTTCCTCACTCAAGCTACACAGTTGCCATTTCCCACAGTGGCCGAAAAAGATCAGAAGAGGTCTGGCTTCACCACACAAACTACCTGCAAACAGGCAAGCCAACTGATGCAAAGCCTTGGCATGAAGTTAAGATCACAGAGTTTGCTTTTATATCCCTGTAAGAAAAGGCATTTGGTCCTAATTTCACTCTTTCATTGATTACTCTGTTAATGATTTTGTCCTCAGCAATCAATTGTAGGTGAA
The DNA here is from genome assembly GCA_024036415.1 of Prochilodus magdalenae. Classification (NCBI taxonomy): domain Eukaryota; kingdom Metazoa; phylum Chordata; class Actinopteri; order Characiformes; family Prochilodontidae; genus Prochilodus; species Prochilodus magdalenae. The sequence goes on from JAMWET010005584.1 coordinate 18,082, forward strand.
AACAGTTTAATTGAATATGGCCACACAGATGTGTGAGGTATAATTACCTAACAAAATTTTAATGTAGAAAGGCAGTAAACTATAAAATGTAAAATAACCCATATTCAGAAGGAAAAAAAGATCTGGAAAAAATCTAATAATTAATACTGCAGGCAGAGGTTTTTAATGGAGATCAGTTGAAACTGCTTCTGGTACCAATGGAAAGAGAAAATCCAAAATAGCGATTAAAGAAAGGCCAAATCAGTTTAAAATGATCAGTTTAAAAACAAGCAGAGTGATTTTGGTTCAGTAATCTACATATATGCCCACACTGACCTTAGCCTGCTACTGTGAGGTTTTTACTTGCACTTCTCCATTAGGATTTACATTGGATTATAATTTTAAAATGTTTAATTTCTTCAGTTTGGAATTATTAAATTAATCTTTTTAAGATTTTTGTAAACATCTCTTAATCAGACCAGAATCACCCCATGGGATTTAGGGGGCCAAAAGGCCTGAGCCTCTATAACTTGGGTTCCCCAATTAGCAATTTTGAGAAAATCTAAAAGCTGTTTTGCTGTGGTAAAGTTTGCTAACTTCATTAGAGGCACAGCAAGCAATGAATAGCAATGAACACAGTCCTGGTTCATTTTCTTTGTGAGTGGTGAAATGGCTCATTTAAATGAACTTTGCATTTGAAAATCCAGATATTTAAAAAGCTGTGCATGGGAGATTTGTAAATGCAAGACCTGATATTTCGACAAAGACAATTTTTTTTTTTTTTTAATATTGTTCCATAATAAACTGCAAGCTGTCTGCCTCCGTCATTGACGATATTAATGACAAGAGAAAAAAAATATTTTACAGACATGTCATGTATTTATTATGTGTTTCAGCTGTCTGGTTTGAATCTGTAATTTTCATTCGGATAAATGTTTTGTATGTCGAGAGCAGATACAAGGTTTATATGGAAATGCATATTGGTTGTTGTGCTATGCTAAACTGCATTTCTGTTAATGTGTGCATTATCTTTCTATTGTTTGTCTCATTTGGAAAATGTACACTTAGAGCTGTAACATGTTCAGCATTGCTGACAACGTGTTGTCACTGAGTTCTTTATGTAACCTGCTGTGATATAATTCCCGTACCACCCAGAAAAGATCTGTGCCCATTGGCTCATAACTTGATGATCCAGGCCTGACCTTTCAGTATCATCAGGGAATACTGAAAATAATCAAATACTACAATATTTTGTTAAATACATCAGTGTTATGGTTTTACTTGATATGTAAGTTGTCATAGATAAATAAATTAAATAAATTAACCCATGTTTCCTGTCCGACATGCTAAAAGAATGTCTGATGTATCTGACATAGTTGGTTTTGAGCGCAATGTTTCTTTATTTAACAATACAATAAAGAGAACCTTGAATAGTTTATTTGTCTACTGCTATAGTATCAGGAACAATACTATATGAAATAGATTGTTATCCCAGTTATAATGCTTGCAAAAAATATAGAACCTAGCACTACCTGGCAAGGTATCACAACTCAAAGACAAGTTTCCCAAGTTCAGAGTCCCAGTAGTAGGCAGCCAGCATGTAGGAGTGCACTAAACACTTTACTACACAATACAAATACTCATCCGGTCCCAACAGGGTTCACTGCTGACTGCAAACCCCAGCCACCCACAGCCTTCCAGCATCGATCCCTGCTGCCTCTTATTTCGCACAATTTAGTTTCAGAGCTAAAGAAGCTGCTCTCACCATCAACTTGTTTTGTTTTGTAGTCTCTAAGGGTTGTATGGCTACAGTTCCAGAGAGACTGCTTAGGAAGGGCAAGAGTTTCTCTAGCACTACACTAAAAACATGTTGTTAAAGGATTCTTAAGTAAATGGAATGGTTCTGTAAACAGAATCAGTTGCATCTTTAAACGGTCAAATGGTAAATGGCTGTATGGTTAAATGGATTTTGTTGCATGGTTAAATGGTTCTTCAGGTTGATGGAGGATGTGCTCTATATGGTTCAACAATAAAGTCTTGCATTGCCAGACACTTCAGAGAAAGTCTGGGATCTGACCAAAAACAAGTCTGTTAGTTGGCATGACATATAGAAGAACAAAATCTTAAAAACATAGTCACAACAAAATAGTCCCTCCCTAGAAAATATGCCATAAATGTAAATGTAAAACAGACGTATAGAGTGGAGGAGTATCGGTGGCTGAGATTACTGTTCACTAGGCTGATCTGAGCTGGAACAACAAAACTTTATTCATATCGTAACAGTCCAAAATGATACTACACAGAAACGCATATATGTATGTTATAAATATATATATATATATATATATATATATATATATATATATATATATATATATATATATATATATATATATATAAGCAAACTTTCAAATAAGATAATACCATAAAATATGTTTCTAATATATTAATTAAAAATTCTGTGACCTTGACTTTGTTCAACATTACCCAGCACTAACTAAAGCGGTGGCCTTGCAGCATTACCTCTGTTGGTCTACATTCAAAGCTGCCAGCTACTACACACCAGGCTGCCAACTGCAGTCATTCTTGAAGGAGGTGAGTGCAGTGACTGTAGTTTTATTTGGCAGCCATGGTGGACCTGATCTCTCAGTGACTGCGTGCACTGACCCGGAACTCCAGCACCACAGTGTCCCCACGACATCTACTGCTATTCTTAGCACTCTGAATGATGGCCGCTGTGCTATTCTAACGGGGCTGAAAACTAGGCTAACTCCAAGTCAACTTTGTCTAACCCCCGGCGACTCCTTCCTTAGCTCATCATGCGTTGTGCTAATAGGAGACGACGGAGACATGGCCAAAGTCCCTCAACCCAAGATGTGGTTAGGGCAGACGAGTCACGTGAGCAAGGTTGAACAGAGAAACTATGTGGACGGACAGCCAGCGGGCCAACAGCAGCTCTCTGATGATCAACGCAAACAGCCCTGAGCGGCTCTAGAAAAAGGGGCACTCAGCTCTCTCCATTTTCTTTCGCTTTGCCCTATTAGTTATTCGCTTAATGCAAATGGCAGCCAGCCTCTTCTGTGGCACAGGCAAAGAATGTGTCGTGCCAAATCTGTGTCTGCCCATGTGTGGACAGATCCGCGGCCTGTATTCCTCTCCGCGAACATTTGTCTCTCTTACATCCATGAGCCAAAAACCTTCCCAGCGACCAGACTTTAATACGTGCACTGAATTATTCAGCGCTCACGCTCAATTATTTAACAGTCTCTGGTATATTTGGATCGTTCACTAAAAGTCTGCTTACTGGAGAGAGCAGCCAGTGTGTGTCCACATTCATAAGATACAAGTGCTTTAGAACACATTCACTAATTGCATTCTTCTTGTACTGTGCTTTCAGAAGATGAGAAGAAAGTAAATGCTGAGGGATGAAAAAGGTAAGACTCATACCTGAATGACATACATGCCTTCAGAATGATTCACCTGTTCCCTCACTCACAGTGCCCTACATTGAACAAATCTCTACAGTGAGCTGCTGTAGAAACAAGACAGTGTAACAAAAAACTATTCTGAAAACTGCCCTAGAGGATTAGCTGAACAACTGACAAAAATCCGATTCAGACGCAATTCCTGCGTGATCTGCTAAATAATTCGCAGGCAGGGTTCATTTTGAGGTGCTGTGGTTACTGCAACGACTAAGCGGGGGAGCCTGCTTATAGAGGCAAACAGGTTAGCAACAAATAAGCTGCAAGTGTGCTGCAGAGAAAATGAGCACTCTAGTAATCACTAGCAGCTAAACACATCAAACTATATAACATCCAGTAAATAACAAACCCACAAAACACAGAATTCTTTTCTCTCCGTCTCAGTACAATAAGCATCTGGTTTAATCGGGGTTAATTTAATTTCAGTGGGGATGTATTTGTCTTGTAATTTAATAATATAATGCTATATAACCCTTTTTTACTTTGCTATAGTGCTGCCTGCTTGTCTGTCATCTGTGATGTTGCACCTAGAAGGAAGTGTCAGATTGCAATGCTATCTGGAAGGAAGATAAAGGTTACCAGGAACAATAAATCATGATACATATATCTGATATGGGCATGTTCACTGAAACATGCTGAGAGGTCTGGAGTGGTAGAGGTTCCTAATGGTGTCCTGAGATAAACCATCCCATGCAGCTTAAATATTCTCATACAGTTCCTGCAGATTTTGCCGTAGGGGTGGAGGTGGAGTGACACCATGTCTTCTGGACATGTGAAGCGTGACAACAGACTGTCCTTCTTTGTGCTGACCACGATCCCTCCACACACAGATTCATTTGTCATCTTCACCAAGAAAAAGGCGAGACTCATCACTGCAGATGACCGGATGCCATTCTGAGTCACCGCTTGACTGTCTGGCATGACACCATTGCAGTATTTGGTGACACTGATGTGGTGTTAAGGGCAGTTATCGTAACGGTCTGTGTGCAAGTAGTCCTGCGTCGTGCGTCTGCCATGGGTGCTGGTGCTAACAGGCTGACTCATGCAGTGGGTCACTGCTCGCTGAACACCCACAGTCTTGGCTGTTGCAAGACCTTTATTTGTACTACACTACTTTCATTGTATGTATTAGCAAATGAAACATTACATGGCAAACACAAGTGTTATAGGTATCGTTACAGCGTCAAAATACAGTTTATTCAAATTTACAGCTTATTGCTTTTCTTGTTTATTTAAAATGCAAATATGTTCAACAGTTAATACAAAAAATCATGATCCGAAAAATCAGTTAGTACCATCCTGTTTATCTAGTTATGTAACGTTGTTAAAACTACCTATAAAAATTGATTTGTTTGTTCGTTTTCCAACTCGTTTGGAATAAATGTTTTCCACAGGGCAGTTTACCATAATAAACATCACATATAAGAACTCAGGAGCTACGATTCTGCTCCTTTTCTATACTATGCTGAATCACTGCTTCCCATCTCCACCACTGTCAGGAAAAACAGACCTAAAATGAGGTTTTCGAAACTTAATAAGGGAGAAATGGCAGCAACTTGCGTTTCTACATGTCCCGCTGTGTGTTTTCCTCTGGACGCAGCTAACATGAGTTCACTGTTTGTTGACAGTAAAGTGCAATGCAGACGAGCTGAAAGGAGGCAGAGACGGTCATGCTTATTACTGATAAATAAACCCGAGCAACCTGGTTTATCATGGAAATCAAATTCCGTTTTGGACCTGCTTGCTACTGCTGGAACCTGTGCTGTTATGCTGCTTTAGCATACACATGATGTTTTGTATGAACTGTTAGCTAGGCAGTGCTAGCTAACTCACGGCTCTGCTGAGTTTCTGTTGTTGGTGGTTATCACCGGCAGACTCATTAGCTTATCTGTGTCCTCCAATTATATACATTCCTATTCAGACTAACCTCATGACGCTTTGCTTGTCCTGTGAAACAGCCAGCAGTGGAGGGAAACGCTCACCAAACTCACCGCAGCTGTTTCTCTTTGCAGCCGCTGAAAGTTTGAAGTGGCCGCGTCAGATGCAGCGTACAGTACCTGAAGTGATGTCAGTGATGCAGTGTACTACACTGTGCAAAGGAGTATAGATCCCCTTCCTCTCACCTTATCAAAGACTTGGATTTTTGTTTAGATCCTTCTCATCCTCTTATTATAAAACTGTGAATCTGTTTTTTTGCATTTTGTGTAATTAATCTGTTTTATAATGTTTTTCTTGTGTTCTTGTGTTAGATAGATAGATAGATAGATAGATAGATAGATAGATAGATAGATAGATAGATAGATAGATAGATAGATAGATGTGTGTGTGCAACATATATATATTGTGGATATTCAGTAAATAATTGGCAAACGTTGTATATTCACAAGCACATTATAATACACATTCTACAGTAAAACGCACATGTTGTATTGCACATTACAGGTGTGCAGGCCTGGTCCTAAAGAGATAGAGTTTAGCTCCTACTCACCCTAATGCTAATAATGAAGATCTTCATCTGAATCCTATAGAACCAGGTGAGGGTGATCTGAACAGGACCAGCACTGAGCACCTCTTCTTTAAGTAATATGACAGGAAGAATAAAAACAGAAGCATCCTGGTCATCTATATTACAGTGCATTTAGATGTCAGATGTTGAGGTTCCTGCAATAAATCCTTTCTGCCACTGCAGAGTAAACCATACAGTGGTGTCCAAGAATGTCTGCAGGTTCTTTCCAAACAAACAGCAGCACCTGATTCCACTTGTTCACATGTGCTCCTACTGTGTTAGAATGAAAACCTGCAACCACCCCGGATGTTGGTGGATGAGACTGGATGAGAGTGTGTGTGTGTGTGTGTGTGTTAGTGTTTTATTAATCACTGGGGAAAGAGCGACATAGTTAATGGACTAATTTACATAAGTTGACCTTATGGAGAGTTAGCAGTGTTTCTCCACTCTGGTTGCGGATTCCCAATATCCATGGCATATTTGAGTGATCTTCCTGATCTAAACAGACCTGATCCAACTAATCGGCTCGTTAACAGAGCTGAAGTGTGTATGCTAAAGCAGTTGAGAAACACTGTTCTAGATTACATCTGATGCCAGTTTATGACTACTGGTTACTGTTCTCCTGGATTCTTTACCTGACTGTAACAGAAACATACAGAAACCCAACACTGTCCACTGTCCCCACTGTACAGCACGCAGTGGGAGGAGGAAGGACATGTGGCCTTTTAAGGAAAGTATGCATGCGCACATAAACCAAGATATTGCATGTGCCAAAAAGATTCTGACTCATATAAACTTTAGTTCACAATCTGGACTGCCATTCAACTATTCGACCATTTTCCTTTCTTCATAAATAACAGTTTTCTTATATATATGTTCAGGTAAATGTGTCTCATGCTACACCTCTATACCACCCACAATTGCCAAAAGCCAGTTAGAGAAATTTTGGAGTAGGTGAGGTGACAGGACTTGTTACAGAGAAGGCAAGAAAAAATGTGCTGCTTGGTGAACTTGTATCTGGTGAACTGGAATCACTAACAAAGTTAAGTATATGGAGTGGCAACATGTAGCTAAATGCCAATACATAAATACAGGTTAATTAAGTTATAAACTCAAATAAATCAATAAACTCATCAAACAAAACAATGCTTACATAAGAATGTCTGTGGTCTCAAATTTGTATGAACTTCAGAATGCACATGGCTGCAGTTTTACCATGTGTTTTACAAGGTTCCAATAGACGTACCTGTACTTTAGTTTTCCTGATAAATATTTCTTTATAAATTCCAGTTTCTGCATGTTAACCAGGGCTCATTATGATAAGCTTCCTTTATAGGATTGCATGAAGTTCTGTCACGAAGCTCAGGCCACAGCAATTTGATTAATAATGCCTGTGGTCATTTTATGCCTCATGCACTCAGCAATGCATCGAGTTTTTATTTTGTGTCTGTATGTAAAGGAACACTGTTCAGACATCAGAGTTCCATTTAATACAGAAAATGCCTTGAGGAAAACAACTCCTCGAGGAGCCTTTAGTGGAGAAGGCAATGGAACGTACAGTTTAACTCAGAATAATTAGAGTCAAGCTGCCGCTCTCCAGCAGCAAACAATCTGCAACCTCCATGTAGCGGGTGAAGATACTCTTGAGACTGATAAACAGTAGAGCAGAAGTAGCGAGACAGTAGCCCCCTGCTCTCTGGCTGGACTTCGAACTGTCTCGCTTCTAATCCACCGTGGATAGAGTATGTGCACAAAGGCAAAAGGTTGCTCAGGTCAACAAGGTCTCCTTCTTCTCCGCAAGCAATTATTTCCTGTAAATGTCAGCATGCGCAGAGGGCCAAAGAAAACTGAGAAGGTCGCACGGCCCTGTGGTTATTTCCCCACCGCATCCACAACCCATCCCAGTCATGATATGATCTGTCACACTGCCTGTCTGCTCGAATCAATTCAGGTCTTCTATTTTATGCCTCGTGCACTCGTCGAAAATGGATATTGGGAATAATTTCGCGCCTTGGGTGTGCATGTGTCTGTGTGACCTAGCCACACTTTCCGTCCTCCTTCCCTCCCTCCTCCATCACACCCTGTACACACACACACACACACAGAGAGACTACAGTATGATTAACGTCCTGCGACTGAAGCACCGAACAAAAGTGCCCTGACAATTTCATTTACCACGACAGCCCAGCGCCCGACCCACCGCCGGCATTCCCACTCGCCCGCCGTAATTATTTCACTTATCACTTCAGAAAAGGCTGCTCCCGGCCTAAGCCACCATTCATACTAGAGCAAAAAGCCAACTGGCATTAACAACCGCAATTCAGTCCCAAATCCTTTTAAGAGCACAATTTAAAAAGCAACAAGTGGCATGCTAAAGAATGGATGGGACGAAAGAAGCGAAAGGACAGAAAGCACTGTCACCACAAACATTACTTTAAATCTTTAGTGCCTTTAAAAAGCTTGCATTAAGTCCACTGGTACTGAAAGAGAATGGTAAGAAAGCCTGTGGAAGTGTAAACTGTTAATGCTTTCAAAGGGATCAGATCTAACTCTAAACTCATATCTTGCATACATGAATAATATAGAACCAGGCACCATTTGTTCAAACTAATAGCTTTTTTGAAAGTGCAAATCATAAACTAACAGGATGTGTTCCTGGGGCTGGACTGGCAAATGATTGTTTGCGTGGTTGACCAATCTTAACACAGCAGCAATACGTGTGGTTTTGTGTGTAGTATGTTTTGGGGTTTTACAGAAATGTCCAGCTAAGTGCAGTTCTGTGTTCAGCACTAATAAATGGGGGACCGACAAACAGAGATGGCAACATAGGCTACAGTCTCTCCTTGAAAGGTGGATCTACAAAGAAGCAGGTTTTAAATAAAGTGTTTAGTAAATGCATTAACATCCACTTAATCTTTGAAAACATATAGCACAACATACCTTGCCTCTCTAGCTCCTGCTTTTTCTGCTTATGCAGGTGATCACTTTGGTACAGAATGTGTGGTGAGCATTTACTGGGAGGTGGAATGACACGCATCTGAAAAAAGGACTTGAACTGCTGGGAGATGGTATCTATAGTGCAGCAGCTATTATTGGAAGAACTGATCAATGGTACAACATTAATGGTAGTGTCCAAATTTGCATGGTTAAGGCTCCTAAGCTCACATGAATAATACAGAATGAGGCACCATTTGTTATCTGTTTGATAGGCAGTTTTGAAAATGCAAATCAGAGACCAATGGGATCTGGACCTGCGGTTACGCTGAAAAAAACCCCAACGCTTTCAACTTAAGGAGATTGAATTCCATTTCTGAATGTCAAATCAGGCCTACTTTCCAGTTAAAGTCTATCACAGATAGCTCCCACACTTGATATTATGAATAAGTCATTTTATTGGGTGTAACACTTTGTTCTAACTCCAGAGAAAACTGTCTGAAGAGGGTGAATAGCACATACACCAACAAAAGAGGAAATCTGTTCAGAAAAACTTTCCAGTGCTAAGAGTTCCAGTGGTTTGGTCATTGCTGACCCGACTCTGATCCTGACCTATGTGTGAAACCACAGCCGCAGACTGATAAAACTGATAAAACTCCAGCAAGGCAGAGACCACAATAGTGGTGCACTTAAAAGTACAAGAGTGGCCCCTGGTGGCTGTAATGAAAAAGATTTGAATTGATGCCGTAAGGCCTATAACACCGTTTAGGACCATCATGATTAAACATTTTAAGTTTTAACAAAAACCAAATAATATCAGCACTGTACAGTAGGGGAAGAGCTAAGAGACATTCCTGCCAAGCCATCTTCACTTAGGCTTAATGTTTTTCTCAGATATTTCTAAAGTTCTGCATAATTGCATCATTAAGGTGTAAACAAAGTCATTCTGGATAGTTTTTCGTTCTATGATGAAAAAATGTCATATAGGTATAAATAAAGTGTCCAATAAGTGCGCATATTATAGTGCATTTACCATTAAAAGATAAGAACATATGTAACAGAGTATGTATTAGGCTTATTTTCCCCTTACGCATTTTTCATCTTATTTATCTTAACACCTTTGTTTTAAATGTGTGGGGAGTAATTGCCCAGAGGCAGATTATGTATCTAAAAAAAGTAATTTAACTGGAATAACTGATTTGTAAAATATAGATGCAATATTAACAGCAGTGGCCAGCCAAAGATCAAGCTTCTTTTGCGTTGTTAAACCTCCTATCCTCAAAAAAAGGACTGTTACCTCTGTAATCACTGAGTCCTTCTAACCTTCCCACCATTTCAGAACCAAGATTTTGCCTTGAAGCAACAAATCCCTATTGACTCTGCTCTCAGACATCTGTTAGTGACCATACTCAGAGTAGTTATCGCTCTAATCGGTGGCTAACTAATGGGGATTAGCTTTAGGAGTGGTTTGGGAGAGAAGTATGTGAACCATGGAAAAAGGCTATTAGAGGATCCAGCTGTGTGTAGTTTAGGGTTCAGCAATCTGCTCTCCTCTGAGGCCTGTATCTGTAATCTGAACTAATTTCTAAAAATTGACCTTTAGACTAAACACTGTCTGCTTTGGTCTTCTCCTGTAGTGTTCATATCTTTATATTCTCACTGACACCTTTATTAAAAACACCTACACTGTACTTTCATAGTGTAGGCCAATGTTTCTCAACCCTAGTCTTGGAGGCTCGCTGAGCTTTTTTCTCAGTTTACAACACAGCTGATCTAATTAGTTATACTTAAGGCAAAGAAGGAAGGTAAATCCTAAAATGTGCAGGGCAATGGGACTCTAGGAGCAAAGTCAAGAATCACTGGTGTAGGCCAGACAAGAGTCATTGTGTCTCAGTTTTCAGCTGACTGTTGTTGGACAGGACATCTGTTGCACCAGCACCACAAAACCCAATCATGCCAGAGTTGAGAATGGTCCATTATAATAACATTCTATGTTACAAGAACTGATCAACGATGCATGGGGTTGAAGGTGGCTAACAAATCGTGCATAGCAACAGAATGACTTCAGTCTATAATTGCACACCTATATGGTAGATAGTACTGTGCAGAGGCTAGTGATCATTTATTTATCTGTGAGTAATGAATTGTTTAAGATATATTCTTAAGGATAACTGACCTATAACAACTTGTAAAAGGGAAGAGTCAGATCAAATAAAAATATTTAAAGATAAACACAAAATGGGATTCACCAAAACTGTTAGCATCGGATAAATGGGACCTAAAACCTCCATCTCTGAAAGACAGGAGCTCATACCTAAGATCCAAAAAAAAATTAACAGGTGTCCATCATTCCTCCGTGAAAAGGAAAAAAAATCAAACAAAGAACCTGCTGGTGTTCTCAGAACAGTGGACTCACCACCCCAGACCCCAGAACATCAGTGAATGTGTTTGGTATTACTGAGAGTTGCACAAATAGTTACAACAAGACAGAATCACCCGACAGTAATCAAACTTGGTGGGTAGGTTTGACATCCTAAGACTTGCGAATGATTCAAGTTTTACGCTTTGCCAATGACGTAAGCAAGGATGACCTTTAAAGCTTTACTTGACTGACCCAACAATCACGCCATCCTGTTAGCACCATTGGCACACGGCATGTTGTCCTGCTGGCTTGTCAAGGAGGCACTCAGAATGGCAATGAGTCATCTTCAGTGACGAGTATCGGTTTTGTCTTGGTGGAGACGACTAATAAATCAGTGTTTGGAGGCACCATGGTCAGTGCCAAGATGAAAGGTTTGCTGTTATGGGTCACATGTCCAGAAGGCCTGGTGTCACTCCACTTCCATCCCACCGCATAATCTGCAGGAACTGTGTGAGAATATTCAAACTGCATGGATGGACTATTGCAGGAGACCATCAAGAACAACTACAACTCCATGTCCAGACGTTTGCATGTTGTGTTAGCAAACTGGGCAGCCCAAAGCCATACTGAGAGACATTACTTCTGTATGTGAAGCTTAATACATATTGCCTAAATTTATCATCACTTCCTGGTAACCTTTATCTTTGCACTGCAATCCAACACTTCTTTCTGGGTACAACAATTCTTTTGACGATGAGTGTATAAGTCTCAGTGTTCTAAATGTGTTCTGAATGGTCCAATGAGAATCCAGTATTAAAGCATTAAATGCATGTGAAGTGTGTGACCTACAGCTTTAACCATATTTCTGTAATAAATCAAATAAAGAATTGTTGTACAAGGTGAGCTTTTAATTATAGAAAGAAAAAAACAGCCTGAGGCTGTGGTGAACTCGAAGCCTGATCATTCAGCCACATTTTATTCATTAATGAAATGTCGCTGTGACCCTTAGGCTTAAACATTTAAGCTTCAGGGTCACAAAGTTCCCTCTTGTTGTAAGGGCAAAGAATGCGCTAAGCATAATTGAAGTGTGTTCAGTAGTAGTTGTGGTGGTGTAAACAACAGGAAATTATAGCAATATAAAATAAACAATATTTTATTTGTTGTAAATATTTCAGTCGTTAACACACTCTTACCAAACAGATATTCTCATGACACTCATGACACCAACTCCATTTATTTTAAGGTTCCAGCACAAACCTTAAAATGCAAACCTCATACATATTAAATTGATATGATGTGAATAAATATATATTTATTTATACATATATATATATATATATATATGCAGCCTGAGCAGTAAAAATAATAAATTGCAACAAGACCACAGCAAAACCCTTCCATAAACATTCTCTGTCCCTCACACGTGGTTGGCCAGTATCCAAACAGCAATGCAGAATGAGTTTGAGCTGCAAGAGGACAGGAAGACAGTGGGGGCTGTTAGTGTAGGAGCAGGACGGGTTCCGGGCTATAAGAGCAAACTGGAGGCTCGGATTCATTTGCCTGCTTTTTGAGCTTTCTGAGCCGATTTGGTGATTTTGCCGCTCCCGCCGACCTTCTTTTCCACATTTTTGATGACCCCAACGGCGACGGTCTGTCTCATATCTCGGACAGCAAAGCGGCCTGAAAAACACACCCGCAGACAGAATTGTTGGAAAGCAAGTTGATTCTGTACTTCTGCAAGAACCATGACTTCATCCATATGTAAGCAGTGTGTGAAAGTAAGTCACGAATGAGTGGCTTTTAGGAAAGATCTCTTTTAAAAAGGACTGACGACGCTAGCATTACATAAACTGCCATTCTCACTTAAGCTTTTGCAGACCCCTAAGGGTTACCAGGCATATTTTATGGAAATGCGGCACAGATAGAAGCTGTGCCTTTTAGTGTTCCATGTCTCAAGTGGTCTGGGTTATCTGTGTCTTACAAACCAGGCTTCAGGTCATTGAGTACAAGTTTAAAAAGAGAAATAGGGAAAGGGAAAAAACAGTTAAGAGAGTTGGCAGGGTTGAGGTTAGAGGCTAAACTGACCTGGTTTAATTGTATGAACGCCTTAGAGGTCACTTATGAGGCAATGGTCAATAACTATGTTTCCATCTACTTTCTATGACATCAACTTTCAATTAAAAAAATGTAATATATATATATATATATATATATATATATATATATATATATATATATAAATATGTGTGTGTGTGTGTGCGTGTGTGCGTGCGTGCGTGCGTGCGTGCGTGCGTGCGTGCGTGTGTGTGTATTTATTTATTTATTAAAAACTGTTGTTCTGCAGCTTGTTTGCATCAAACTAGAGTTGTGGTCAACTAATGGCTCATTAGAGGTTTAAGTCAAGGAAAGACAGACACCAAAATTTGTTTGTGTCTACCATGAGATCAGAAAGTCTAAGACCACTGGTGGAGATGTTTACATTTTGCATTTTTTTTAAATGAAAATAAAATAAAATCATTTTCATAACATTATTTTTAGCGGTATCTACTTGAGCAATGACCCCCTTTTTATTTTAAAGGTGCTTTTCTGTCTAGCAAAATTATAAGCAACCCCCTGTGTTAACTCTTGTTCTACTGCAATTTATATAATTTCTTCTGTTTGCTTCTCTAGCTGGTGCTGATGGTCACTTGCCAAGAGTTTCAGCTACTATGTTACTCTTCCTTTTATTGACTACCTGTCCTTAAATCATCTAACGGGGAGCAGGACGAGCTGACGAGCAAATGAACAACACTGCCGGGGCAGTGCTACTTCTCCATCCTCTCAAATTGGACAGATGACTTGATGCTACAGTGAATCACTATTACCTCTTCTTGTACAAATTGGTATTATGAGGCAGGACAGACTGGGGTTAGTTGCTGCGCATGTTAACTTCAGTAGATATCTCCGTAAATATATAGTTCAATTTGGAACGCTATAAAGCAAATGTCTTACAGATTGTACCTTTAATGGCTGTACAAGCTGACAGGCAACACAGACTTGTGCAAAAGATCCTAAACTTAAATGGAAGAACTATAAAGGCATTTATGGTACATTTTTAAAACAAACAGTGACTTTGACAAAGTGTACTTCTTTATTTCAGTTTTTTTAAGAATTTAAAAGTTTCTGTTTATTTGCAGGTTTTAAATATTTATAAATATAAATGCTTTAATGGCTTTCATAAAATAATCCAGATAACTTGCGTTTGCACAGCTAACACTGACAAAGTTTAAGCTTTAAAGCTTGGATGGAAACGTAGCTAATGATAAACTATCATTATATCAACAGTCAACAAAATTCAAACTGGATTCATTTTATTGTACAGGTGAAAGTATTATTTATATAGTCAATCATTTTATTTTAGAATCTTAAAAATAGTCCATGGGTGTGATAATGATACAAAAGGCCAACTTCTGTTAAAGCGTGCTAATCTAACTTAAGCTCTTATAGCTAAATGCATTTCAAAGTAAAGCCTTCTCAGAAGAGGAAAGAGCAGAGAAGGACACTCTATTAATACTGATAACACCCTTGATTTTAAACAAAATCTTGGATTGAGCAGGTTCTTACAATCTTGGAAATATAGCGTTGCTGTCCAAAGAAAAACAAGTATCTCCAAAATGGTAACTTTACAGGAGAGGCCAAAAACCTCATATAACTTTAATGTAAGTCAATGGAACCCAATGTTTTTCCGAACAGTTTTGAGGTATTTCTGTTGGTCCATTCATCACGAGATTCTCACTCAGTGTAAACATCAGCTGATGTGTTCAATTGATACATAAAACTAAAAAATGACAAAAGTGGAGATACATGTTTTTCATTGGACAGCAATAGTGTACATATACAAACATATACACTTTGTATATGTGCACTATACACTGCAAGACTGGGTGTCTGGGTTTTTTTCCAGTTGATTGATCTACATCAGATCTCTCCAGTAAAGTCTGATCTTTATTACCATGTGCTCAAAGACTAATCAAATTTACAAACAGAGCTGTCTATCTGAAATACACTGTGAATTGAGCAGACTCACCCAAAGGAGGGTACTGAGAAAAGCTCTCCACACACATGGGTTTGCCTGGGACCATGTCCACGATAGCAGCATCTCCAGACTTCAGGGTCTTGGGGTTGTCCTCCAACTTCTTCCCTGAGCGACGGTCAATCTTCTCCTTCAGTTCAGCAAACTTGCAGGCGATGTGTGCTGTATGGCAGTCAATGACAGGAGAGTAGCCAGCGCTGATCTGACCCGGGTGATTCAGAATGATCACCTGAAAGGAAGAGGGGGTGGTGTATGAAAAGATTTCTAAATGCAATTCAACAGGATGTGCATTTTAGCTTTTTGAAACATTTGCCATTGGACCTATGAACTAATCCAATTAATAGGGCATATGGTATCTGTGTAATTGTTATGGCCAGCCTGGATGGAGTGGTATGCAAATGGTTATATTAGAGGTTTGGTTTTTTTTATTTTTATTTTTTGCACATTTTAATACACAAATACTGTTTATTTGCTAAATTTAACAAAGTAAGGTAAAGTATAACATTCAAGTTATGGCATATTCTATATTTTATGCTTTTTTATTTTTCATTAAATTAAACTTTAGCAAATAAACAGAAGTTGTACACTTAATTTATTGGGAAGTAACTTTAGATGAATTTCAGTAGTTTACTTATGAATATGTACTTATTTTCATTTAAACAAAATCAACAAAACATAAAAAAATGTACAGCATTATTGTAAGAAAAAGTGTCACAAAACAGTACACTGTGCTTTACTGAACAGATCATGTATATAGTTCGGACTTGTAGAACACTTACCAAACGTGTGTTCCATCAGAAGGAGGGTAAAATTAGTCCCATTTAACTAGATTTAGTGTGACAGTGTATGCTAAATATTAAATAAAACTCACAAGTGTAGATAGACTTCTGTAAAAATAAATATTGTGACATATTGTGCATCATATAAAATTCTTATATTATCACAATATTAGATGTTCAGATTATTGCCCACCTCCAACCAGGAATGTTTAAACTTTGGTATACGTAAACAGCAAGTGCGCTGTTTTTTGGAAACAAGACAAAAGTACAAATCATTTTCACATCCATGATTTCCTGCTAAGGCCCCAATGTGTTTATGAAATCTATTAATGTGGAGAATGATTTACAGCTGAATATAAAACAAATCTTTCTTTTTATTACATTCTATTCTTCGAGCTCAATGCTTATGTAACAATATTTATTCAGTTGTTTTGGTTGTTGATGTATAAAACAGTAAAACTGAGTCAAAGCGGACTGAAAGTATCAGCACAGTTTTGAGAATTCGTCTGATGTTGCTTTCGGAAAGGACTCTAGTGTGTATGAACGCAGTGCAGTACCGGCCACAGTGTGTTGCTGTAGTTAACATAAAAACAATCCAGTGTTTGTCTGACCTGTGCTGTGAAGCCTGAGGCCTCCTGGGGTGGGTCTGACCTGCTGTCCCCACACACGTTCCCCCTGCGGATGTCCTTCACCGACACGTTTTTCACGTTGAAGCCCACGTTATCACCTGGCAGCGCTTCACTCAGAGATTCGTGATGCATCTCCACAGACTTCACCTCTGTGGTGATGTTCACTGGAGCGAAGGTAACTACCATGCCAGGCCGCAGGATGCCAGTCTCAACCCTTCCCACAGGCACTGTCCCGATGCCTGAGCAGGGACAGTAGCACAAAGACGCTGAGCAAAGGGCTTTTACTAACGACATGTCTGTGATATTAAATGCTTGAATATGTTACTGCAAACGGACAAGAAAACATAAAAACAGAAAAAAGAATTCCCTAAAGAAAATGCAGAATGATTGTGCAGCTTAAACAAGTGAAGACAGACCGGCTTTTAGGATGTTACCAGGTGCTACTATTGTACTTTACAAGGTTGCTAGGGTGTTGCTGTGGTATCCTAGGTTGTTGCTTTGGTTTGCTATGAGGTTGCAAAGTTGTTGTACATGGTTGCTATGGTGTTGCCAGGTGGTTTCTAAGGGCTTGCTAAGTCATCAGCATTGCGTGGCTAGATAGTTGCCAAGGTGTACCAGGTAGTTGCTAAGATGTTGCTATGCATTTACTATGGTACAAGGGCTGGTTGCTAATGTGTTGCTAAGAGATTGCTGGGGCGTACAGGGTATTTATTAAGTGGTTGTTACAGCCCTGCCAAGTGGTTGCTGGGTGTAAGCGAAAATGAACAAGAGTTAAGAAGAAGGTCAGAATGTTGAATTCATGCTTAGGGTCCTGCCCTGAGATATACACAATACTGTAAATTTGGAGAGATGATGGCACAGTAACAATAAGTATAACAAATACTACTACTACTATTATAACTATTATTAAATACTATTATTTAAATTTATAATGTACGTTCATTTTGGGGCTAAACAATATTTAGGAGGGACTTAACCCTCCCTGTGTCTGGCCTAGATACACCCCTTAAAATAAAAATGAAAACATATACATATATGCAAGTCGAATCTGACTGACTGCATATGAAGCTTGCTAGACAAAATCTTTTCTTATGAAGAAATCTTTTTCTCTGACTATCAAGTTAACAGTAACTGCATTTCTAGTTTGGTTGTATATTAGTCTATCGTTTAGTAGCTAGATCAGCTAGTCTAGCAGTCAGGATTGTTTGACACCACAGGGATTCCCAGTAATTGTATAATATATTTGGCATGTATTTGCATATATTTATATGCTGGGAATTGCACCAAGGGAACACTGTTATATAATGCTATGCTATAGAATATTACATACAGCAAATAGCATACCAAAGATTTGAGTTGTTAGAGCAGAATGCTGTTTACAAGATTAGTGAGTGCAAACTCACGGTACCTCCAATCTTGTAGACATCTTGCAGGGGTAAACGTAAGGGTTTGTCAGTGGGTCGTGTGGGGGGCATGATAGTGTCCAGAGCCTCCAGCAGACTGATTCCAGTGGCATGATGTTCCTTCCTGTCCAGCTTCCAGCCTTTAAACCACGGCATCTGAAGTGGACGATGGCATTAACAAAATGATATCAACAGTATAACAACACATACGCATACGCACTGTTACTCACGTTGGAGGAAGGCTCCAGCATGTTGTCTCCATGCCATCCTGAAATGGGCACGAAAGGCACAGAGGCCGGGCTGTAGCCAATCTTCTTGATGTAGGCACTGACCTCCTTGACTATCTCATCATAGCGCTTCTCACTGTAGGGAGGCTCTGTGGAGTCCATCTTGTTGACAGCTACGATCAACTGCTTGACACCCAGTGTGTAGGCCAGCAGGGCGTGCTCGCGGGTCTGCCCATTCTTAGAGATGCCCGCTTCAAATTCACCCACACCAGCTGCCACGATCAGAACGGCACAGTCCGCCTGTTTGAGAGAGACAGGGAAACCAAGTTTAGAGATACAAAAAAAAACTTTTAGTTTTTTAAGTGTAGTTTAACCTTTCAAAGTCAAAAACATTGCTGGGAGTGGTGCTGTTAATATTACCTAGGAATATGTCTTACAAAAGGCTTTTATATGAGGACTTTACTTTTTCTCATTGATAGCCTCTGAAACTCTTAGACTAAAAACTGTCGTCAAATTTACTGTCTATTTCAAAAAATTGGAATGATTACAGTGTAAACACTGTTTTGCTTTTTTAACATTCACATATTACTATGTAATGTGTTCAAATATTTCAAACTGTTAAACAACATTTTCTGATGTTTCTAAAACATATAGTGGACAGTAACAAAGTAAACATAATTAGTTATTTACAATTACTTGTGTTTTTTTATTAGTATATTTTCGTGATTTTTTTTTTTTACTGAAACAATTCCATTTTTAATGGCGTTTTAATATAATTCCACTACATTATACAAAATCAAAAGAAAAGTAGCACAAAGCTAGCCCACCAGGGTACAGAGGTCACCTTGTTTTGAACTTGTTTTTTACTTCTGTACTTTTACTTAAGTAAAGGTCTGCTGTGGAAATATTTTACCTTAAGTGTCTCTCTACATTGTTTGTGTACTTGGTCCACCACTGTATTACACAGCACTATCCAGTATTATACAGTCTTATACGGTATTATAAAGTCAAGTTATCTGTCTTTTGACGTAAATCACCATTTTTGAATTGTGGTCATTTACGAATATTTATTTTATTCAAATACCTGGTGGTATAGAAGGGAGGACTAGGAAATATTACCTAGGAATATGACTTACAAAAGATTGCATATATAATTTATGGATCTAAAACATATGGGAAGTTTACCAAATACAAATAACATACTGATTAAGGCTTCTCTGCACTGGTTTTCTATTTTCATGTATCATCCCTCTGGTTAATAATATATCCTCTTATTTATGTGACTGCTTTGATTTATTTTTTATTTGTTTTATTTTTTTTATTTTTGACTGTCTTTTGTTGTTTGTCTATATAATATCTGAAATGAACTTTAAAAAAAAGTTTAAAATAAATACTCTATCAAAATGCCAACAAAGATTTTAAAAAGGTGTGGAAAGGCCATAAACCATTTAAAAGCCAAGTGAGGCTCATTACTGTCAAAAACTTCGATTTCATTTTAATTTCATTAAAAGAGGGGTCATGTAAAACATACGGTACATAACCCATGAAATGAAAAGGGATTTTCAGAGGTGAATAACCACTGACAGTTTTATGTTCAAGGTTATTTTGAACCAGATATCTAAGGCTGTTTTACCTGGGAGGTCCCAGTGATCATGTTCTTGATGAAATCTCTGTGTCCTGGAGCATCTATGATGGTGATGTAATATTTAGAAGTCTCAAATTTCCAGAGGGAGATGTCTATGGTGATGCCTCTCTCTCGTTCAGCCTTCAGCTTGTCCAAAACCCAGGCATATTTAAAAGAACCTTTCCCCATCTGGGTAACAGAAGAGATACTGAACATAAAACTAGCAAAACTAATGTTAACAATGACCGTATTTCTAATATTCCATATATGTATTTGATATTAGTAATGCAACTCGAATAATTACATACATATTTACATTTAAACCTCTAAAAGGAAACTAGTATCTAATGTCTGGTCAAAACAATTACTATAATGATATCGTCACATTCATCACCTCAGTTATCTATCAAACATTCATGCCTTTCCCCGTCCATTGTATTGGTTGGAACAATTTTTACTAATATCAGTTGGTAAAAATCACTTATCACTTATCATGTGATAAGAAAATAATACAATTTCATGTTTAAAATTTTTGACTCCCTCTTAAATTACATACATCATCATTATTTATTTATGAATTTATATTTAATTATTAAATAATTACTAAGTTTTAATAATTATTAAAAACATACATGTATGTCTAAAATATAATTCTACTGACAAAATACGATTTTTGCATGCTAGAGTACATTTAAATGCCAGAGTAAGTTTTTTTATATTTAATTTTTTATTTTAAAATCTAAGTATTTAAATACAATACAATGTAACAATATAAAGTGCCAGTCTTGATGCCATACAAGGAGTGACCTGCAGTCAGACATCACCTAAGCCAGACTAAACACTTCTTCCTAAGCATATAAGGCAGACTAAACACTTTTCTTTGTTCAGTCACATAACAGCTTAAAGCCTTTACATTAACACGTTCACTGGCATTTGAAAACCAAGACCCTTTAAATGCCCAACCTGCAGTCTATATTTTTGTTATTCTTCACTTTCACCACAGCTATCATATAAAATGCGGAAGCTGGTGGACACTTAATGTCCAGTACCTCTGCAGCCTCCTTCTCAAATTTCTCAATGGTTCTCTTGTCGATGCCTCCGCACTTATAGATGAGATGGCCAGTGGTGGTGGACTTCCCAGAGTCCACATGGCCGATCACAACAATATTAATGTGGATCTTCTCCTTCCCCATGGTGAAGGGATCACAGTGAGAAAGAAGAGAGAATGTTCCTACCCAGGGTTCCCTGCTCTTTAGACATAACAGTACAGCATACAGTAAAACAAGCTTTTTGCTGACTCATCAAGCAGAACTGCATACAGATGTAAAGCCTTCAAACAGTAAAGTCAGCTGTAAACTACTCACCTGGATGTAAGCTTATAAACAACAACAACATGCACCGGCGACAATGTCCTATAATGAGTTCAGAAGGAAGGAGAAGCATAAACATTACCAGACAGCAGTCTTCGGCCTCTCACCTGGAGCTGTGTGTTCAGGCAGCTCAGAGCTCAGCGCACCAACACAGGGGCTGGCACACTCCAAATCCGCCTGCGTAGTGAACGCACCCCACTTTGATACAGCAATGCGGCACTTGATATGAGGAGGGAGGAGGGGGAGAGGGAGTGAGACAGAGGGAGAGATGCTGAAGCAGAGGAACTGCAAAGGCAGCAAGAGAAAGTATGGGGGGGATTGAAAGTTGTGAGAGAGGGAGGAAAAAGGAAAGAGAAAGCACCACAGTGCAAGTCTGCGTGACTCAGCGCATTCATACAAATCTCCTTCGGATGCAGAACCTGATCCATCTATTACATGGACAAGGCTGGTGCCACACATATGGAACTGATATAAACGCTTTCAGATTTGTACCTCTGTACTGTTTGTGCTTTTATCTTCATATTACATGTTCCTCTACTGACTTAAGTCACACCTCACCTTCACTGGTGATGAGACTAAATGCTCCAATCAGTCAAAAAATAAAACCAACTCCTTGTTTCTATACGCTTTTTCAGCTCCTCTTACAATATTAGACGGTCACAGTCTGTAGTCCGACAGTTTTTTCTGCCTGATGCACCACTCAAATAGCCCCTGCTCTGTGGTGGTATGCAGTAAAACAGCAAAACAAATAAAGGAGAAAATCAAAAGAAAACAAACAAAAATAAATAAATAAAAAAGTTTTTTTTTTAACTTGAGATGAAAAATATGCCTTATCATAGGACAATCATTCAGATTCCCATAAGCTTTCCTAAGAAAAAACCTTTGATGGTTCATAAGACGAATGCTAAGAAGTTTATATGGATGTGCTGAAAGGCTAATCTTTCTGATTTACTTCTTAAATCATTCTCTTATGAAAACAAACTATCGTCTTAACAATTTCTAGGTCATCATGATGCATTGTACAGATTACCATATACAGATTTAAAGCAGCGAGAGATGAGGTGAGCAGTGAGGATCTTCTAGTCTTTCTTTGCTACTCATTATTTAAATGTTTGCTAGATATGCAATTGGGTTTTGGCATGTTAGCATACGATCAGTAAGTTTGGGAGAAACTGTCCAGCCCTTTTGGACTTGGACTCTCTTTAATTTAAATGAAATTAAAGCAACAGCTCTGCAATACACTTTCTTCAAGTGAACAACTTACAGTATTTTATGGGTGAACTTTACTTGAAAGACCTTTAAACTTTTTAATTAAAATCATGTCATGTCTTATTTCCAGGAACTGAACAGTTAAAAGCTAGATCATATCAAACAAATGAGAGTTTCTTGTAAGGTTAAAAAAGACTTAAGAACATAAACAGAATAAATATTTCGTGGCTGTTTTAATTAAAAAACTGAATTAATGGAACATGTTCTCTAGTTCCAGCACAGTACTGAACATGTGCTTAAAAGGGTTGGTACATGGTCATTTGCTTGGACATAAAGTTCTAGGAAAAGCTGTTTTCTTGTGTATACTGTAGAATCTTTACATTGTGTGAACAAACCATCCAACTGTTCATTAGTGACCACACCCACAAGATGTTCTTTGATGGAAGTGCTCCAAGGAACTCCTTTTATCTAATGTTATTTTTAAGACTGCATACATAGTCTTGGGGTACAAAAATGTACTAGAGGTACTAGAATAATGCAACCCAGCAGACTACATACATTCTACAGCTGTATGTGCCTTTCATAATACAACACCACTCACAATAAAATTGAAGTACAGCTTGATTTAATAGGCTCACACCTTTTAAAACAAGACTGACAAAGTAATAAATACAGTAAAACAACGTTTGTAAAAAAAAAAAAAAAAAATCACATTTCTCCTTGACAAACAGTCGGCAAAGGATGATGACACACATGTACCACTAAACAACAGCTGTATTACCTAGAAACATCAGACTTTGAATTTGAACAATTACACATGAAAATCCACTTTATACTGCACGACTGAAGTGAATGAGCACTACGGTTGTATGTATACGGTTGGGGCTCTCATACTATGTAGTCATTCTGTACACATTCAAAATAGGTAATGATAGAACACCAGAACCAAATTTCTTTATGTACTAGGAACCTCATGACTATGTGACCATGACGCCATGTATTCTGAGTAACCATCAGACTATATTTTCACCATTTTTAACATTTGCAAGTGATGAGGTACTACTCCTTATTATCCAGTTAAAAAGACTTCTCATGTGTGTGAATTCTCAATGAGATTACATGGGAAGAAACATGACAAAAAGTTAAGCTATAAAAAAGTTCAAGGGAAAGAGAAAAACCACCAGCAAGGAACACCACATCTTCTGCCTCTAACCTTCCAAACGAGCAGTAACATGGATCCAATTCTACAAGTTTCCACTGCTCTTCAATTACTGCTACTTTTTTCTAGATTACTGTCTTTCTTCTGAGAAAAGCTACTTATGTATAAAGCACAAGAGCTTCATCTCATCATCGCTGCGAGCTTCTGCAGTAACCCTAAACAATGTAATGATATCTCCTCAGATCTTCTCGCTTTGACCTCATCTGAGCTGCAGATTAGGCCAGCGCATGCCGTGTCTCTCAGTCGCAACCTGCCAGCCTTGCCACGTGCCACTGGTCTGTAGTTCGCCAACTGGTGACGGTCTCTACGTCCTGCGGCGCTTGGCTCCCCCAGGGCTGGACGGATTGCCAGAGCCGAGCGTCTTGTCCGTGGCGCGGTTCCTTTTCCTCTTCTCGCCCGTAGCCTCCTTGGATCCTCCACCCGACTCACCCGAGGCCCCCCTCTCCCTGTCGCGCTCTCTCTCTTTCTCTCGCCCGCTGCCAGAGCGCTCCGTCTTTACTGAGGAATTGCTGCCTGACAAGACGGAAACAAGAGAAGAACACAGGGACAGTGTGTGTTAGTTTTAGAAGGTGGACGAAATTCATTTCACTGTCAAAGGGTACTTCATCTGGACAGTCATACTGCTTGGAAGATTCCTCCCCACACGTACCTTCACTGCTTCCATTAATGTAGTTGTGGGGGAAGTCTTTTTTAGTGGAGCTTCTTTAAGTCTCACTTCAGTAAAGCATCCTGTAACATGCTTCCTAAACAGCCAATACTTAAAGGGAACCCCACTTATTATAGTAAACAGAAAACATGAGCAAATGTTGCTCACTACTGTCGCACTCTGAATTCATCTGGTTGCACTGGACTCAATCCTACACAAACTAAGACAGTCTAAAAAGTTTCTCTCCCCTAATAATGTCACGCTTTAGCTAGAGCTGGACAGGTTGAATGATGTATTCATGTTAATTAATAAGATATTTAGCTTGCTGTTGCTCACTCAGCATAGACAAGAAAACCATTTGATAAGGCATCAATGATGGCAGGCTACTAGTGAAAGAACTGAGTTCATTTGTAATAATAAATGAAGTATTTTGGTGGTTTTATACAACATATTTGAATGGTACTGAACATGTACACCAAATTGGAGCCCATAATTCTTAATAATCAGGAATCCTTTTAAGGGAAGGACCACCAATTTTTTTTTAAAAGCCGTTTATACTTTCCTCTCCTCTTCTTAAGTTTCATGATGAATCTGAGTTATAAACACAGTAAACTAGGTCAAGATGAAGTATAGCTAATATGAATATTAGCTCATGTAAACATAATGAACCTTTAGATCCGTTACAAAAGCAAGGCTCCACGTGGTTTTCTCATGTGCAAGTGCCTCTTTCCCTTCACACCTGGAGACCTCTAAGATGGCTCGACTCACTGACATTAACAATATTAGGTAAACACCTACATGAGATGGCTCATAATACCAAGAGTGCTGACTGTATTTTAACTGACCTAATATTTTGCGTACTATGCATTTGTGTGGATTCAAGTCCAGCTCTTCTGAGGTTTGCAAGCACACCGAACTCAAGACCTTTAGCATGTCAACATGGGTCAAAACAAAGCTGTCAGGGTTAGGTTCCTTACTCTTACTATTCTATAATAACTCCTAGAACATTCAAAAGACATTCATTTTAAGCATTGATATCTTACAAAGTTTCAAATGTCAAGTGTCACGTCTTCACTAAATTCATTCTTACAGATACAAAAGGGCAAAATTTTTAATTATGGTTCAAAAGCTGGTATAAATGATGGTTTCAAAAAGCACTGTCACTGACCAAATCATTAAAACATCAATGATAAAATTAGTGACATTTATTATTTATTTACTTATTTAATTAGATAAAAAATAATTTATAGCGATCATTTATTCACATTTCAGCCAAAGATATCAGCGAGGGTGCAGACATTCAATATCTGTGCATTTCCTATAAAATACTTGTGCCAGAGAGCCAAAAGGTCAACACATTTTCAGCCTAAAAATTCCTGACAGGTAACAGTAGCTACTTTATAATCACAATCTATTAGCCTAAACTTAGACAAAACCTTGGACCAGTATGCTCTTGGCAAGCAAAAGCCGGTGAAATTTGCCTTAATGTTAAACTGTGCTGAAATCTATAGGATCCTGCATCTGTTAAATAAAGAACAATGTTGATGATTTTAATTTTAACTCTGCACTTTCACAGCTGGAACTGAGCTTGGTGGGATTATGTATCCAACAGCAGACGTCAAGCTCTTCCTCCTAGCAATCAGAATTAAGACAGCTCTTGCCAGAGTCCTACCTCGCACTGTAGGCTAGCTAAAATCGTGAGTGCTGTGCCTGAAATAATTACTGACGTATGTTTTTAATTATGAAAAAAATTACTGTATCTGCAGTGCCTACTTTATGAAAGATTAGTGCCACAATTTTAACAAGAAACTAGGATTTGGAAAGCTTATTGATGAAGTTGGTCTTTCGCCCCCTGCTAGGCAGAGATATTGCAAGGTGTGTGCAAGGGCATTAACTGAATTATTTTTTAAACTGGCTTGGGCAAAAAAGGTAACACTGTTTTCATGATTTCTCACACATCACAGCCACCTAGTACAGTCACCATAATCGGTGTTACCAAACCAGTTATTGGTTATTTTTCACAGATACTACAAACTGCTATGCCACAGACAATGACCTAAAACACCTAGCCCATGCAAAGTTTTTTTTTTTTTTTAAATTACCTTTTAATTCCATTTGAATTATGGTTTTGAATCTTTCATGTCCAACTTTGGTTAACCATCAAATCATTTATCATTGGAATCAATTAATTGCAATCTCACAATTGAGTTGACACCCCCTCTAATACTTAAGATATTTAACTGCCCCATACATCAACACTCTAAACATGGCATGCTTCTATCCAAACAAGTATAGATATGGCACAATGACTACACAAAAGGAAAAGAGAAAGAAAAGAAAGGAAAGAGGGACAGAGATAGACGCACATGCTCAGAGGTCTCTGAAGGCAGCCTACAGAGGCCTCTGGTACTGAGATGGTCTGTACTGAGGTCAGGCTGGAGTTTTGGAACAGAGTGAAACCTTTTCTTCTGTCCATACCTTGCAAACTCCTGGCCAGCCATACTGGGACCCAGACCTTAGAAAATGAGACACAAATCACCAGGGTGAGCTGCACCAAGCTACGAGCCAAATGGGAGAACGATCCAGTAAAAGAAAATAAAAGGAGAACAAAAATGCAATGACGCAGACATAAAAAGATGTCTTGCATCAGAAAGAGAGAAAGAGTATGAAAGAGAGGTAAAGCAAAGAGGCAGAGGAACATCAGCAACACAGGAGAAAAACTCAAAAAAAAGAGAACCTTCTTCATGGGTAGCAGAAAGGTCCCTCTCTTCCTTGAACTCTTCTTTCAAGTCGTCTTCTGAGGCTACTTTCCCTGTAGCAAGAATCAAAAGGACAGACATTCAGTTACGTGATAACTAATGCTTCGCAAATCATGAAGGAAACAACAAATAAAACACAGATTAATGCAACTCACCTTCTTTGACATCCTGTATTATGTCCTCAGGCAGGACAAAGGTCTTTTCTGAGTTGGGAAAGGGTAGTATTTCAGACTCATGCTGTAGAAATGAAAACATGTTAACTACTTTTTTTCCTTACCATAAACTATTCTATATTCTCAAATCAAGTGGTTGACTCACCAGCGCCTGCATGTCATACATTGTCCCCAGGTGATCCCAGATGACCTTGGAAGACACCTGCCTTCCAATGTTTTGGCTAAACTTATCACGAATGCAAATCATATGGAAGTGGCGGTTAACCCCTGCAATAAGACAAGAAGAAATAAGGTTTAGTGTGGCTACAGCAGCGATTTAGTTTACTCTACTGCATAATATATTCACAGTGGTGTATACATGGGGCCAATTTTGTTTTTTAGCCACCAGCTTCATCTACTTGCTGCTTATTATTATTTTCCTTAATACAAATACCCAAGCTACAAAAAACAGTGCTCTTTGTCCACAACAATTCTTTCTGTGCCATCACAAAACTTGAAAAGGGAAGTAAGCGAAGCAGTCACGTTACTAAATGAAACAATCATTTGCCAGGAACCAAACCACACATCACTGATATCAGGAGGATCAGAGAATGGTTCTCCCAGGCTCAAAAACTGCTTTCAAACCTGACCAAACACATCAAAACGGTCACAGGTCTAAAAAAAAAAACAAAAACAAAAAAAACCTTTAAACCAAAATCAGGATTGTCAAGCTGGGTTCCTTCAGGCCACAGCTCCACAGTCATCAGCAAATTTCCCCTTCTAACACCTCATGAGTGTACTGAGATTAGCTAAATTTGCTGTATTAACCACATAAATGACATACACACATACATATATACACACACTGTGTGTATGTATATTAACAATAAATTTAATTAAATTAAATATGCCATGCTAAAATGTTTCTGCTGCTTGATTCAAGATGGAAAATGGTTCCCTGACTCTGATTTAAGGCTTCTCAGATACAGAGAAGAGTAGTCACAGTGCTCACCTGCTTTTGTGTTTTTACTGCAACAGATTATAGAGCACTGAAGGTAAAGAAAACATGGCTCACCCTTACAAAACTGCATCAGCTTTATTATTAATAATATACTAAGGCCTCTGTATCCTATATAGTCCTAATCCCTTTGTGCTAGGATAGTGATAGCTCTGAGTTTCCATTCAATCTGATACTAAATAATACTAAGACTAATATTTCAATATCAATACCAACACTTTAAAGGATGTGATTTTCAACAATGACAAACTCTATGCATGAGCAAAATATGATCAGACAGTCTAAAATTAATATTAAATAAACTTTCTGGAATCTGAATTCTGTCCTTGATTCTATTTTAAACAACAAAATCAATAATCAATTCAACAATAATACAACTCAATTCCATTGGTCAAATGCATGGTATCGATCCGTCCATCCCTACTGTGCAGAGGAGCATGGCTTGGTAAAGGTTTGTTTGTATGGCAGCTGAACTGAAGTATGATAGCGCCAGTACTGTGACCCAGGTGCAAACTGATCACGAGGACTGTCCTGTCACTGACATCCTCTTATTTGACTCCTTTTTGAAATCACAAAATTGCTGGCTTATCTAATAAAGGACGTCTGTAAATGCTTAAATACATCCAGAGATGAAAAGGTACTGGTCCCGCTGGGGGCTAATTCTCTGCCGTTCAGCAAACGGCGATATATTGCACAGCCTCTGCTGTCTCAAACATGATTTTGTAATCAAGTGAAGTAGGCCTTTATTGTGTTTTCTAGCTTCGTGCTAGGTTAGATGCACAGGTCAAGGAGTTAGCTTTTTGTTGCACTAGCTGCCTAGGATAGCTAATTAGCTAGCCGCCGAACGAACTGACTGGTTAGCAGGGCAAATTAAAATTACATTAAAATCCAGCTAACTCTATTCGCTTTAGAGATAATGCAATTGGACTAACTTAAACTAGTTTAAGTAAAATTAATCACAACACTGGTTCGGAAAACCTGGCTGACCACATGTCCGTCTCTGATGAGTGCTTTCGGGTCGCCGCCATACGGACTGAAAGCTGCACTCTACGCCGGGGACTGAAGGCCTACTACGATGAAACCGTACGAAACCACAGAACTGTATCTCACCGACAGGTTTATGACCCAGCATGGCATGAAAGAGACACACTTCCACCTCCTGACTCCATACCACCGACTCATCAGCGGCACAGCTCCCCGAATCCCCTTGTTTTTCTTCGGCTGGGACTGCTTCAGCTTCGCCCATAGTTTTTGTTGTTGCCTCACTACGACCAAGCTACTGCAGTTAAGAGTCTCCAAAGCCCGCCTACAGAATATTGAAAACAAACCCGGGAACACGGACAGTATATGGTACCGCAGTTTCTAACGAGGTTACTGTCAGTGACAGACTTGTATGCCTTACATCAATGTAGGTATCCAGTACTATTACAATATAACATGCAGTGTATGGGAATGTTTTGTTTATTATATTAAAACATGAAAAACAGGCCACATTCCTCTACTAGTATGTCGCCGTTGTCGCATTATGATGATGTCATATGGATGCAGTTGAGTCAGTCCTATGGGAAATGAGACCGTCAAAGAAGTTGTTACGTTGAGTAACGTCATGTTGTAGCTGAAGTTTTAAAGACTGAATTAAAAAAATATTTAGCTCACTGTTCCTCGAGAGAAACCATATGATGTGGCAACAAAAAGGACAGCTTTTTAGTAAAAAACCTTTAGTCTATTTTTCATAATAAATTGAGAATTTTGTTTATATTTGAATATCATTAAACACGTCCGTTATGCATCCTAACAGTCAAGGTTCCCTTTAAGATCCATCCCATGTTTTCCCCAAGTTATAAATGTCTGAATAGTATGCATTGGTGACATTATACAATGGTCACTTATTCTGACTGCTGGATCATCTTCAATAGTTGTACAAAGCTTGTTGGATCTGGAACATGCTGCTATACATGATAACCTGTTTACCACAGAACATGGCTAACATGCTTAGGGAATGTCTCTAGTGGGCATTTAATTTTAATACGCAGACAGTGCAGTGGAGAGACTTTTTGAATCGCAAATTCCTTGCAACATGCATTATGATGCCTCAAGACATTTACTACTTTTTGTTTTGGTACCAAAAAGTACATCCAAGGATGGCAGTGTTCACCATAAAGTGTCTCGATCATGAAGTTGAATATACGTTTAGAAGTTCCAGCTATAAGGCTCTGATGACAGTTTAAATTATGGGCTTGGCCAAATACTTTGGTCTTCATTATCAGGTAGTGTAGTTGTGAAACAACACATGGCAATTTAGATTAACAGATAAAATGTGGCTTTACAAATCCTTTCAGCAAACGATGTTAAATTACTAGTAAGTAACAACACTACTTGTGTTGGAACCCTATTAAGGACATGAGTATGCACCAGATTAGACCATAAAGAAAATAATTATAGCTCTCTTCATAACTGCTCTGTATAACCTCTGTCCAACCTGCAGCAATTCTGTTAATAGTATGTTGAGCCAGCAATATTAAGCACATTAAGCATTGTAGCATGCACTTCACAGAACATTCTATAAAAAAAACTTTTATTATTTTAAAAATTTTAACGTTTTCACCTGCAAGAACCAATAATGTTGAAAATGACTGAAATGCACTTGGCTACAGGGTTTGTGTATAAAATGCTGTGGTTAGGTGCACATATTGATTTAACAGTGACCTTTACTAAACAATCAGTCCCAGAACAAAACAAAACCATAGTGCTTTAAAAGCATTAGTAAACACATATTACCCTCATAAAATCCTAAAAATATGTAGTATATTGTGAACTTTGGCAAACAACACGTTTAAAACCATGTTTAAGCAATTCCATGAATAATGTTGCTAACCGAAAGGTCTTGCTGCTTGTCATCCACTAGCTTGTGCATATGTGCACACTGTAGCTCTTCAGATGGGTTCTCTGTGAAAGAACACTTTGAGAAGACCACACAATCCCCATTAACATGTATCCCATGAGTCTGACAAAGCTGAGTAGCTAGGAAACACTCCAGGTGTAGAATGTCTGCTAACTTCTGGATGGGAAATCGGCAGTTTCGACCGCTGTGTCCATGACTATAGAGTAGAAGCAGATCTCTTCTGCAGGACAGCAAGTGCCGGTGGAGGGCACAGGCCTGCAGAAAGTCCAGTCTCTGTGCCAGGCGGAGGAGCCGCACAGGGTTGCGTTCCATGTATGCCCTATTGACTGCCAGAGCCAACTGAACTGGAGAAGAGTGCCGCACCTTATGAGGCAACTCAAGGGCATGCTGGATAGCACGTGGCGAACCTGAAAATCCACAAAACCAGAATCTTTAGGGAAGTATGAGAAAAGTTTAAGCCAATCTGTATTTTTCTTTTACTTTATATTGTAGTTAAGAAATACAAATTGTTTGATGTTTTATGAAAGATTTTAACATTTTAAAATAATAAAAATAGGTGATTATTTATTTACACTATTTCTGTGTCAGGGAATCTGCCTCTCATTATCATCACATTCACTCACCAAGGTTGTAGAGCAGGCTTAGGGCCTGGAACTCCTCCTGGTGCTGGTGTTGTCCCTCACTGTAGCATTCCAGCAACCAGCTCAGACTCTCTTGTAGATGTATGTCATTGATGTGTGGGTCATAAAGCCTTAATGGTTGGCCACAAAGGCGGTAAGAGGCATACAGGAGGAAGCGCACGGTTCGCTCAAGCACACTTGCACACTCTGGCCCAGAAATGCGCTGGATGACCATGTCCTGACGCACACTGCGTAATCGGTCAAACACAAAACTGTAAACCTGTACAACATACAGGGATGAAATACACCTGTAAATACTACTGAAGAGCTGACAAAATGGGAAAATTGATATGTAAACACAATCAAAGGTTTAAAGTCCTGTTAAAAGTGTTTAATAACTCTAAGCGCTGAAAAGCAAGCATCAAAATAAGTTTATCAATGAGGTTAACAGAGGCACTCTGGTAACAGATTTAGTCATATATTAAACAGAATAATGGTCTGTGGGATAAAATCATTTTAATGTTAAAGAGAATAGATTAAAAGGTTTATACACTCACACACATACGCAATGATAGGAGAACATGACAGCTAAAAAGCAGTCGAAGTGAGATATGATCAGCATCAACACTTATTGTGAAGACATATAGGAAGACAACTAATTACCTCAGACCAGGGTTGAAGTGTAGGGCAGGCTGCTATGTTGTCCACCAAATGGCACACAGTCTTCAGCAGCACGTCTGGCGGCCGCAGATCACTGGCTCTTGTGGTATCTTTCCCAGCTGCTGGGCGGCTGTACTCCTTAACTACGCGGGCAACATCAGCACGAGGCAGGCGCTCTCTCTCCGTGCCAGATAGCATCTCAAATCGGTGCAGCCGGTTCTGTGCTTCCCGCTGCCGAATCTCTGTAATAGGACACATGGAGGTGCAGGTCCCATGGGGTGCCACATCGTCTGCTTTCTCTTCTTCCTTGCAGTGTTCCTCATGCCTCCTGCTTCCAGCCTTTCTGGAACGGGGTCTCCTGTGCATGGGGCAGTCCACAATATGACACTTAGCTCAGGAGTATAGTAGTAATAGTAGTAATAGTATTCAACTATTCAACGTCAGCAAAGGCCTTAACCCAGTGTAGTCTGGCAATTTTGCATGCACAAACACTGCTGGCTGAACTCAGAAGTTAACCTTCTATCAACCATCTACACCTCATCTTTATCAAGTTATAATGCAAGGAACACTTTAATCATGTAAGACTTCATTGAGCGTTCACATCCATTTCGTTCACCAAGGAATCCTTGAAAAACCATCTTTACTTATGTATGAAAAAGGTTTTATTCCAAAATGCTTTCTAGACCATTTACAGGAAGTTGGGTTTTTTCCCCCCATGATATACGTTGTTGGAAGCTGAGGCTTCAGACATAGAAGAAATATTAAACATTATCAGCTGATATTCTTAAAAAAATTAAATAAATAAAGAGGTAGAAATACATATGTAATGTAAGCCATTTTGGAGTTTCATTCTTCTGTGATATTGGAGCTCAAAGGACATTCCGACGTAAGTACAATAGTACTGACTCGAATGTTGATTGTTTTATGAAGTAAAACAGGGAGAAAGCACCTATTATTAACAGAAAATCAGGTTTCTACTTTGTAATGATACCAATATTGTGTGGACATCACAACTCAAATCTCACATTTAGGGTAGCGCTCGGTTAAACTTTGCATCAACGCTGATGAATCATTAAGACCTCACAAAGTATTTAAAACGCTTTTCACTGAATGAGAAACTTACGCACGGCTCGCCGAGCTCCTGTTCATTGGTCAAGACTGCAGGTCAAAACAAACCGGCGCGTCTGTATGACGTCTATTTTTGTCACATCCGGTTACACCGTACAATGCGGTAACAGCTCCTCGGTATAAAATGGATTTTATTAAGACCCCACAGAGGACACATCTGTACTTGATAGCTGATAAATTCCTTGTGTGGTGTGCTTTGTCATTTGAGTTGTTGTCTAAAACGATTCCAAGGTGTGTCATGAGTGATTGGGCTATATTCTCATCCTTACTTATAGTTCAGTATGTCATGGAATTATGGGTAGTGTAGTTTCTGACCTTTGCTGACCGAAATGAATAAAGTAGGTTAAAAGTACTAACAGCCCGCTTTGTCTGTTTGAGTTCTTGTAATAGGCAAGCCGTACAGATTCTTTGGTCACAGACCAAATGTACACAGTTTCTTCCTTACCCCGAATAAAGCTGATCAGACACGAGTTTAAACCTGAATTAGTAATTAAATTCAATTTGCGTTTTATTTTAAATGCTGTAGTTTTTACTAAGCCCAGTCACTGCATCTTGAAATTGTACACCACAGCCGCTAGATGACGCTCTTTTACTGAGGTTTTTTTTAAAACCTTTTCTAAACACTGTGTAGCTGAAATTTAGAGAAAGATTACGTTAGTTAATGGAAATTAAATTATCACCAGTCCTCCCTCATTCATCAATCAAAACTCATAAACTCCCTCCAAAATACAGTGAATACAACAAGCAGTTCCAGGATGTCCTTAAGAGGCGTATTGTTGATGGACAAGGAAGAATGCACGGAGGCCTTACTCAAGTCTAAGAACTCGAAGAACATTTACAGTCCCTGCATGACAAACAGGTCCTCTGATCAGCAGCAGTTCCAGAGATGCTCCTAATTTTAGCGTGACTATGATGTTGAGGGGATCTAAATTAATAGGAGAGACATACATGTTCACTCTTTAAATTGTTCCCAACCCTGGTCCTGGAGTACCCCAATCCTCTCAGGAACTAATGAGCTCAATAATAAGATGGGGGTGTTGGATGCTAGTTAAATGTGAAAGGGGTTCTAGGACCAGGGTTGGGAACCTGTGAACTTAAAGTTTAATAATCATTTCAATAAACCTCATGCAGTTAACTTACTATTTACCAATCCCTTTCCGAGTTGCGGTGTGTGTTTAGGCAGGGAAAGCAAAAATGTAGGCATCATCCAGAACCAGGGCTGGAAACCATCAAGATAGGAGTTCAAATGAAAAATGTAGTACTGATTGTGTATGTATAATACAGTAGCAGCATTTGCACAGCGAAAAACATCTTAAACTATATGGATGTAATAGACCTAGCCAAGCTCAAGTTCAAAGTATCAGTATTTATTTCATTTTTTAAAATAAAGCAGTGTACAGTATGTTATGTTTGCAATAGTCTTCTAGCTTTAACATGAAAATAACTTGTATCACATCAACTATTTGCCAAATCAACTTGACATATTATGTGCTATATGTTTATATAATTCCCAAAAGGGTCTTAGGAATAAGGCCATTAGCTTTCAAAATATGGGTTTTCATTGGCCAATTCTATTTCGACCCAAAACTTTGGTCCATTTATGGTTAGGGATTTATTTCATTTCCTTTTAAAGAAGAGAGAATTAAATGTAGACTCTGCCCGAAACGGTGCTCTCACAAGGCGATACCTTAAAAGGCAGCAATTTTTACTGTTTAAGTGCTTGTTTTTTCCTATCCACATCAGCACTGAGTATTGTGGTATACACAAGGCTGCAAAGGATACATCTACGCTGTCTTCACAAAGCAGCCAAACAGAGGAACCTCAGCAGGCAGCCTTTTACATAAACAGATTCAGACTTGACTTGGGGTGCCTTGCTGCATTGGAACACTGTACGAGTAGGTAGCATCTGTTTGAGACACACCTCAGAAATAATTCAACCAAACCTTGTGTGGCATTTCGGACAACCAAGTAAACACCTGGCTATCATGTCACACACACAAAATACCAGATATAACAAAGGCTATAACATGTTAAATTACACATCATGGATATGGTATACAATAGCAACAATAGTGAAGACAATATTCTATGTAGGTTTGGAAGGTATAGGTAATGATGGAATCTTGAAAGAACAGCATCTAACTAGAAATTACTTTTACTGTTGTTTTTTTTTTTTTACTAAAGAAAAGTTGCAGTATAAATCAACAGCTAATGGCTGAAACTGGTGTAAAAACAAAGAACAGGGTGAT
This sequence comes from Prochilodus magdalenae, assembly GCA_024036415.1. Lineage (NCBI taxonomy): Eukaryota > Metazoa > Chordata > Actinopteri > Characiformes > Prochilodontidae > Prochilodus > Prochilodus magdalenae. The sequence goes on from JAMWET010005584.1 coordinate 54,011, forward strand.
GGCAAATAATATTCAATGTTTAATACCATCATTTTACACACATACAAAGAAACAAACAATTTTGCTCAATCTGAGAAGAGAGTCTGTGCTGTAGTTAGCCCAATTTTATCTTCCTCCAAAGACTGCTGGACTAACACAGCCTCACGGCTCACAAGTGAGGACAGCTCCAACAGCTCCGTAGACGCACTGAAAGGAAAGCAACACAAAGTTCAGCTTGTAAACCAATTCCAAATTTCACAACATTGAATCAAACAACCCACTGTCCAGGATCAACTTTGGCCACTTGAACAGAGGGAACAAAGACAGAGGGAATCCAATACTTAGTAAAATCTTTTGAACAATAATTTGTTTATCATCATTTTTACATGTAACACACATGTGTATGTGAAAAGCCTATTTTACTATGATTTATATTATGCTTGCAGATAACCATGCAAACACTAGGAAAAACATGTCACTGAAAAACTAAACAGTATTTGCAATCACCCGGCAGCTGTTTAGCAACTAACCATCATGTTAATTTTATAAACTGAACAGCAGGAGGCAGAAATATGGTCTGATGCTTTTTTTTTGCCAAGCCAAATATAGCCACACTGTGCTGTTTAAACTACTTACAATAATGCTGCTAAATCTTTAAAACAGTGAATTAAGCTGCCAGTTTAGCTGCTTGGCTAATCTGCTAGTTTAGTTGCCAGTCGTTTGGCTCCAACTGAGTCAGTGCATGTGCCTTCACTCAAGCCTCCAGTCTGTTTTAGCTAATAATTACAGGTGCTGGTCATAAAATTAGAATATCATGAAAAAGTTGATTTATTTCAGTAATTCCATTCAAAAAGTGAAACCTGTATATTATATTCAGTCATCACACACAGATTGATATATTTCAAGTGTTTGTTTCTTTTAACTTTGATGATTATAACTGACAACTAATGAAAACCCCAAATTCAGTATCTCAGAAAATTTGGATATTGTGAAAAGGTTCAATATTAAAGACACCTGGTGCTACACTCTAATCAGCTACTTAACTCAAAACACCTGCAAAGGCCTTAAATAGTCTCTCAATCTAGTTCTGTAGGCTACACAATCATGGGGAAGACTGCTGACTTGACAGTTGTCCAAAAGAGGACCACTGACACCTTGCACAAGGAGGGCAAGACACAAAACGTCATTGCTAAAGAGGCTGGCTGTTCACAGAGCTCTGTGTCCAAGCACATTAATAGAGAGGCGAAGGGAAGGAAAAGATGTGGTAGAAAAAAAAGTGTACAAGCAATAGAGATAACCGCACTCTGGAGAGGAGTGTGAAACCAAACCCATTCAAAAATGTGGGGGAGATTCACAAAGAGTGGACTGCAGCTGGAGTCAGTGCTTCAAGAACCACCACGCACAGACATATGCAAGACATGGGTTTCAGCTGTCGCATTCCTTGTGTCAAGCCACTCTTGAACAAGAGACAGTGTCAGGAGTGTCTCGCCTGGGCTAAAGGCAAAAAGGATTGGACTGTTGCTGAGTGGTCCAAAGTTGTGATGAAAGTAAATTTTTTGCAGATTTCATTTTCCAACAGGACCTGGCACCTGCACACAGTGCCAAAGCTACCAGTACCTGGTTTAAGGACCATGGTATCCCTGTTCTTAATTGGCCAGCAAACTCGCCCTGACCTTAACCCCATAAAAAAATCTATGGGGTATTGTGAAGAGGAAGATGCGATACGCCAGAACCAACAATGCAGAAGAGCTGAAGCCCACTATCAGAGCAACCTGGGCTCTCATAACACCTGAGCAGTGCCACAGACTGATCGACTCCATGCCATGCCGCATTTCTGCAGTAATCAGGGCAAAAGGAGCTGCAACTAAGGATTGAGTGCTGTACATGCTCAAACTTTTCATGTTCATACTTTTCAGTTGGCCAACATTTCTAAAAATCCTTTTTTGCATTGGTCTTAAGTGATATTCTAATTTTCTGAGATACTGAATTTGGGGGTTTCATTAGTTGTCAGTTATAATCATTAAAATTAAAAGAAATAAACACTTAATATATCAATCTGTGTGTAATGAATGAATATAATATACATATAAATAAAATATATAAGTTTTACTTTTTGAATGAAATTACTGAAATAAATCATCTTTTTCATGATATTCTATATCTGTATAACATCATTAGTGTAGGACTCAAGAGTAGCACATGTTAATTCACCATGCAGCCTTTTTCACTCATAATTACATCACCTATGTAAAAGGACTTCACACAGTTTGAGAGATTATCTTAATATAATAGGCATTTTAGAAGACTAGTAACAGAATCACAGACAATCTCATACCTGAGCAACTGCTGGTCAATCTCCTGTGCTGTGTTTTTCATTTCTTTAAGACATTCTGCAGTGCTTTCACTGCCTGTGGAAATGTCCTTTACATACTGCTCCAAGGCATGCTGACTTTGACTCAGACAGACAACTGCTTCATCTATACAACACAAGAAAGCATCGAATGAAACATGAACACATTTAATATGACAACCCTGCTATTAACAGATAGAAGACATAATATCGAAATATTCTAAAAACTCAAATTGTTCTAAAGATTATCAAAGTTAGATAAAAAAAAAAAATACAGTATTACAAACCATCTTAATTTATTGCTACATTTATTTAATTGCTATAACACCAGAGAAAGGGCAGATGTACAATGCTGATTAGAAGAAAGCTGTCAGATGTATCGAATGTTATTTATTGCCTGTCAACGAAAACATTGTTTTACTGGTTTTCTGTTCTTATATGGAAGATTTTACAAACCCAGAAATTTCCCCCGATCCTCTTCAATGTGCAAGTTCTTAACAGGTAACTCATGTCGAGTAGTGTCTATGGCTGTGGCAAATATCTTGTACTCCTCAGAGAACTGTTTTGCAGTTTCAGCTGCAGGAGTTAGTGCTGCAATCTGCAGACAAAAGACAACACCCCCATAAGTATTACATAAATGTAGAAAAAACATTAACATGAATACAAAATGAGCCTTGGAATTTGTAAAAGCAACCTGCAGGTCAAGCAAATCATTGAGCTGTTTTTGTTTTTCAAGAAGAAGGTACTGCCGCTTCATGCCCATAACTTTCGAACGCAACCTTTCCTCTTCCTCTATCATTGTAAGCAGACTCCTCTCTGCCTCTTCCTTAAGTTTATGAGTATTATGTTCAATCTGAGGGGGAAAAAAACAAAAAAAACACAACATAATGGAAAGACTACAACCTTTAAAAGCAGACAGGAAGGACCACAGATCAACTGATGTCTACAAGGATTCGCCATAGCCATTTGTACAAATGTAACTGTAAGTTTATACATTACTCGATATATTTCACAATCTTATTTGCTATTAACATTAAAATCTATTGTGTCCCATCCAGCTGTAGACCAGGGTAGTTGAATGAAATGAAGAATTAATTCTGCAAAATAGTCAAACTCCAGGTGTATAGTCAAACACTTTTACTGGCTTAATTTCACATTAGGCAATTTCCTTTAAAAGCAGTACTGCAAAATGATAATTATTTGTAAATATCTTTAAATACACACGTATCTAACCTTAGCAGTGATGAAGGCCAGCAAGAATGTCTCCAACTCAAAGTTCCTTTTGTGAGATTTAGGTTCAACTGCACTTGGTGGTGCTGTATTTTCTGAAAAAAGAAAATACTTGTAAGTATATAAAAAAAATAAAAAAAAAAAGTCTTGTAAGAGTCATATCAGAGACATGTGTTTCATATTCTTGTCTTCTAAAGTCTTGCAAATTACCTTTAATCACTGAGAGATCCAAGTCTGGACGCAAGCAGTCACTCTCCAGCGCAGTTGACTGCAAGATATTTCCCCCAAAAGCTGAAGTTTCTAAAAGGCTGGGCATAACTACCAACAGGGAATTAGCAGTGATCAGAGTTCATCACAAATATATTCAGAAGTATAAATTTCCTAGCATGATTAAGCTCGTACATGAACTAACATAAGCAAATCATGCTTAGAAAGAAGTTCTGATAAGCTACAAAACATTGACTATTACAAAATATAAGCAACTCCCCAAGTCCAAACAGAGACAGCAACTTACATGTAGAGTTTTGATCAGGTAGCCCAGATAATCCAGCTAACCTTCGTTTTGGTGGAGTACTAACTCTGGGTTTGTGGAGACCACCTGCTTTAGGTGACGCAGGCCTTGGGGGCACTAACACAGACTCATGCTGTGTATTATTCTGAAAGAAACAACACTATCAGAGTACTGACTGAGGTTGTAGTATTACCCACATCCTATTAAAGACAGAGAACAATGCACAATGTAATCTCTATTTGGTCCATTTGGAGAATTGCTAGACACAGTGCTTCTGGAAAAAGGAGGCAGTTTTTAAGCAGACCCCGAGATTGCAGCAAAAAGAAACAAACAAACAAATAAATAAATAAACAAATAAGAAGCCAACCTTTGGCACAGAGGACTTCTTCTCAGTTTGCATATACCGAGACTTTACAATTGTTCCAGAAGCTACAAGAAAGAAGAAGAAGAAAAAAAACATTTCAACGTTGTGGAGACCAACACAACAAGGTATAGTCACCGTTCAGTTAATCGGTTTAAGTACTTTACATTTAGTCTTCCTGCGGGCTCCACTGCTGTTGTTACCACAACTTGTGTCATTTCCAGAAGCTGAACTGCAACAAAAATACCGCAAAGTTTACAACTAAACGTGTTGCTAAATGCCTCTGGATAAAACATTTCAGCAAAACTCTGAGACAGTGTTCTGGCTCCTGCTGAGGTACTTATACAGTATTACAGCTCTGCGCTGTTTGGTGTAACGGAGTCCACAAACGGTAACTTGTTTTTTAGCAAAGACTACAATACAGAAACACCACCGACATTTAACCTCAGCTGTTTAATTTGACCGGTTCTATACAACACAATATGTGTTCTTACTTCTGAGAGTCCTCTGTAGCAGTTTTCTGCACTTTCCGAACATGTATGCTCTTTCTGGAGGCCATTCTGTAAACAGCTCTTCGCGGTTTCCCTCCGCCGTTCAGCTTCTTCTTCTTCTGTGTAAAAGGCGGTTGGCAGGCCAACGTAATGTGTACCGCCACCTATCGAGCTGAAATGGAAGTTCCCAAGCGTCTAAAGACTTAAAAATCCATAAAAAGATTTTAACAAACCCTCTATAAAATCACAAACTGGGTTGATCTGAAACAATAAGCAAGAAGTGTCTACAATGAGAGGTTTTGACCCAGTGACTCCATTGACTCTGCTAAAAGATCCGCTAAAAGCTCACAGTGAAGCAGAACATGTTCAGCCCTTTCTTTATCTCTTAGGTCTTTTGTCCTTTCCTCCTCCTCTTTCCTGATATTCATGACTAATGCTGAGTCACAGGCTTCTCATTATTAACAGTGAGTGTAAAAGTGCATATTGTGATCTGTTGTTACTTTATATTTGCCAGCTTCCCTTTTCACTTTCCCAGTCCACCCTAAGTGATGCAGCAGTCATGGTGCACCAGAGGGCATTCGGAGGCAGGATATTTCAGCCCTGGTACTGGAGGTTCACTGCCTTTCACATGTAAGTGTTTTCCCTGCTCCCACTAATCAGCTCATTAACTGCTTGTTATTGAGTTAGAAGCCGGAACACTAGAAACAGGAAAATTGAGCCTCCAGGACCAGGACTGGGAAACACTACTTTAACAACTGAATGAACAGGTTCTTCACAAGCACACAAACAAGTTTCTGCTAAAATCTGATTAGACTGATAAATGAATGAGTCAGATGTTTATCTCAGCGTTAAACTACTTTAAGGGACGACTAAACTGAGCAGCCTCGAGGATATGCCCACAAGTGGTAAGATATTTACTGTAATACTGGACTCACAGGCTTTGATAGTGGGACATGGTCAATTGTTTGCATTGGGATAGTGGGAGCAACAGTGGACTGAAAGTTACTTTTTTCTGTATTGTAGTGTAATTTGTTACTGCATATCCTTAGGACACTGTATTTTTTAGTATTCGGTATTTAAATGCATTCTGCATCAAATGCTAGAGAGCACCACAAATGACTTATTGTAGTGGTCATGAAGAAGAAGACATGGGAAACACTGCCTTAAAGATCAATGCTATTTTATTGAACAGGCAGCAAAGAAGAACAGTTACTCAGCACTGGCTGATATGTCTGGGAAGGTGACAGGTCACTTCTAGCTATACATCTTCACCTCAAAATAGACACTAAGACTACATGACTAGCCGGCAGCTTAGCACAACACACATCAAGATTTTATCTATATAAACAATTTTTTATTCTGTGTAATTCTGTCACTGGTACCCATCTTATTGTATTCTCAGCTCACACCTTCTATTATATAACCTCCTCATATAAAAGGTCCTGCCTGCTTTGCAATGTAAATAACTGCAGGCCTGTTAGTAAGCCTACAGCTGGAGAGTCACAGCAAGTGACTTGTTTTTGCCTTTATTGTGGACTTTATCAAATGTAATGCTCTATCCACACTTTACTGTGTGCCAGCATCTCACTTTTTACTCTAACTCCAGCACTGGAGTTTCTCTGATTCTTATCTGACCATTTCAGAACTTTCCAAATCAAAGTTCTGATGATTTTAGTAAACTCCATACGCCTCTGTTTGAAGATTGATAAGAAGGAGCCTTTCATCTGGCAGGCCTTCATAATCGCTTGCTGGCTTTGACTCAGCTTATCTTAGATTTGGAGCTATTTGAAAGCGAAATCCCACTATTGAAATTAGTGTAGTTTGATGTTAAATGCTCCAGAAACTTTCTCAGGCAGAATTGTTGGCAGTGATGGGAACCATTTATATGTATCTGTTTCACTGCATTATTTAGCCCGCTTTGAGCAGGTATGTTTTGAGTGTTTGATCATCCACAGCACTGCAGGGACACTGTGATGGTGGCGACATGTTAGTTTCACAGGCACGGCAGGGCTGCTGGCTTATTTAGGCACACACTGTCCACTCTATTAGACACTCATACTTTACTGATCCACCCTGTAGATGTAAAGTCAGACACGATTACTCATCCTCTAGTCCTTCATCAGTGGTTACAGGATGCTGTCCACAGGATGCTGTTGGCTGAATGTTGCTGATATGGTGGACAGTTCTCCACACTCCAGCAGCACTGCTGTGTTTAAACCACTCACACTAGCACAACACACACTAACACACCACCATGCCAGTGTCACTGCAGTGCTGAGAATGATTCACCTTCCACATAATACCTGCCCTGTGGAGATCCTGACCTTTGAAAATAATAAGGTGAAAGGGGGATAAGCATGTAGAGGAGAAACAAACTGACTACAGTATAACTACATTGTGTGTGTGTGCGTGTATATATATATATATATATGTATATATATGTATATATATATATATATATATATATATATATACACGCACACACACACAATGTAGTTATACTGTAGTCAGTTTGTTTCTCCTCTACATGCTTATCCCACATATATATATATATATATATATATATATATATATATATATATATATATATATATATATATATATATATATGTGTGTGTGTGTGTGTGTGTGTGTGTGTGTGTGTGTGTAGTGATGTCAAATTCTTGTCTAATTTCCTTTTTCTTCAAATGTTCCCCTTTTTAAATAAAGCATATAACCATATAAGCCTATGTGGTTTCAAGAAACTACATTTATATTAACATTCATTTAAACGTATTACATTTAACTTGTTGAATCAATATATTTTAGACATCACGCATGCTTAGTTAGCCCCGTGCATGTTCGCGTATATCAGTCATGAGTAGCTTTCCTGTCTTCTTTATCAGTCAGGTCTGGATCATCCTGCCCTAGTGTGGGTGAGCACGCCTACGCCAGTGGAAGTGCTCCTGCTGTTTTTCCCAATACTGCGCTCAGCCACAATGTCTGTCCTCCTCCTCTTGAACTGTGTTTGATGAGTGTCGTCTACGGCATGCCTGTAAATATGGGCCGTGTTGAGTAGCGGTTAGAAGTGCGGGTGAGTCCAGATTCCGCTCCTTAGAGAGCTGTTAGTGGTAGTGGTGTGATATTTCTGACTGACGTTTGTTGTAAAGTTCTGTCACCTAAATTAGCCTGGTAGCTAGTTGTTAGCAGGTGACCTGTTGCTCCTCAGCAAACTTTGTAGAAGCGTTCTGTTATTAAAATATAAATATTGTCTTGGTGAAAGCTGGTTTAGTATGTAAAATCTTACTGTCATGTAGTTTTAAGTTACGTTAGCTGAGTCAGCATATCTGTTATTAGCGTCTCTGCTAGTTAAGTCGCTAGCTAACGGTGGCTAGCTAATGTAGCACACTCGTATTCCAACGACAGAATGTTTTATTTACTTATTTATTTATTTTATGTATGTGTTGTAAATGCCATTCATATCTGACGCTTATAGCTATCCGGAGATGACAAGGCTGAAGTTGCCTTCTTCATTCGTATTTCCGTTCCACCTTAAATAGTGCAACCGTTTACGTTCTGGCGCCTGTACAGTGTAGTTATGCTTCTGTACCATTTAAGGTGGAACGGGAATTCGAACAAGAAGCGAACTTAAGGTTCATCAGCAGAGGTGCATTCATCATATTTAGTGATTGACAAGGACCTGCAGTTCTCCACAGAGGTTTTCTGTTTCTGAGAATCTATATGGTGAACACTGAGTTCATGAGTCACACGGAGTTTGTTTGTTTAGTCTCATTTCCACACAGCCCTTTATGAATTAAATATAATGGCAGCTCAGCTTCTTTCAGGTTTTGGTCTCTGGTTTCACAGATCAGTGGAATATCAAGGGTAGAGCCTTCACTATTTCCATTACAACTGAGTGACAGAACATTCTGTACTACTGAGGTGTTTTTGAAGTTGAGGTATGAAGTATGTTTTTCTTTGGGTTTTTTTCCCCTCCAAATTTGTTTTGGCTTTCAAATTCACAGTGCCATATTCTCCAGGATTTTGCTGAGCGTGGGATGGCCTCTAAGCTGCTGGACAGACTTCGCCGCACGCTTTTCAAAGAAGGAGAGCTCCCTGCAGATGCAGATGCAGATGCAGATACAGCAGATGAGTTTCCGGAAAGCTCTGAACTCGAGGATGACACAGACTATGTGTCGGCCAAGCTTGGTGGAACACTCTGCTTTGAAGGTGATGCTGTCCTGGATTCTGAAGAGGCAGGCGAAGCATCTGGTCAAGACAGCGATTCAGACTTCTTTGGGGAGTCTTTAGATAATCCATGCAGTAGCACAGGTAGTTCTTAGCACTCTTTTACTTACTTGATTACACTGTGGAAATTAACTATAAAGCCAAAAAAACAACTGCAATCAATAATAGTATTATTCTGAGAGATTATCACGTATTACTATGCAAGAGGTTTTTTTCTGCTTCTATGTTTACTTCAAGTCCGGTAACAACTGGTTATACACACAGGAAGTAGGTAGTGTATCATGGTTTGTAGTGATTTTGGTGGTTATTTGAATTGCAAAAAGAAAATGACTGCATTGTATTTGCTACACAAATGATTCTCCAAGAAATATCAAGACTGACATACATGCTTATTCTAGTTTATTTTTAGTCTTCTTAAAAGACCTTAAAAAGAAAAAACTTTGAATGCAAATTTAAGAGTTTCTGCTGCTCTACCAGCACCCAGAAATGGACTGGTATATATGGATATATTTAAGGGCAGTTGGCTTTCACTTCTTGTTTTTGTAAGAGAGTTGTGAGAACAGTTCTCAGTTCTCTTGCTGTTTCACAATTCCATTTAATTACTGCTGTGTTTCTTAGACATAAGCCCTACCAGCCCTACCCTGAAGGGCTCAAACATGCTCACCAGACAACTTCAAGAAAGCTGGAGAAGCCTGAGGCCTCGCTGTGTTTCTGAAAAACTCATTTTTGAAGTGACTGACGCCAGCGTAGTACAAGAGACAAGCTCCAAATATGTAGTAAGTGGTAACACTGATTGCCCTTTCTCTAAAGGTTTGCTTAAATAATTAAATTGATAGCTGTAGTTGGTAAGTAAAAAGGTGCAGTGGTTGCATACAGAAATACATTTAAAAAATGATAGTGGCAAAATACATTGTAACGGGGGTATTTCACAAAGCAGAATTGTTCAGCTAGGTAGATAAATTAGGCCCAAAGTAAAGAATGTTAAGTAGCAGTTCTCACTTTAGGCTGCAGTAGTATTATAAAATTATTAGGGAAAAAAAAGAAGCATTACTGATTCAGTAGAACGAAATAATAAAACCCAGTGTCCTTGTGTTAAAGATCATAATTTTTATGCAAAAGTTACAAGTCATACCGGATTGGCAGAGGTTCTTTAGACTTGTGTCTTATTGATAGCACAATTTTAAAGCTGAATTGTCCTTTATTGTCTGTATATCTGCAAACATGTGGGCGTTCTGCGTAAACATCCACACATAATATGAATATGTATGCTAGGGGCAATTTCAAACCTGTACAGAAACGGAAAGTTTTAAATAAATGAACACTATATAAATGTTGAATGTAAATGTAATATTTCTCGCAGCTAATCTTTGACATGGCAGGTACAGTTTGGGCCTTGTAACACCCACTATTAGAAAGCCCATCAGCATTTCCTTGATACACAAAGCATTTCGCACCAAGCATAGTTGAGATTTTGGATGTGTGCCCCTGAATGGCCATAGGCTCAGAATATTGCTATTAATATACAGTGTAGTAGTAACATAACAGATAACACATATGTAACAGATAGGTATGTGAGTGGAAGATTGATTTTCTATCCAGACAGGAATTCCCGTTGTATATGAACAAAAATTCTTGTTTATCTAGTTTATGAAGTAACGTAATTCTGCCTTGTAAAACACCTGCTTGATCATTTGTGTCACAGGTTTTTTTGTGTAATGATACCTGTTCATGTCTTTATGCAGCTGTACACTCTTCACGTCATTCAGTCAGGGACGTTTGACAAAACCCCGGCAGTCATCACACGTCGCTACACCGACTTTGAGCGGCTGCATGGCCGTCTACGACGCCGGCATGGTGATGAGATGGATGGAGTCTATTTCCCCCGCAAGAAGCTACGGCGTAATTTTGCGGCTGAGACCATCGCTAAGCGCAGCCGGGCTTTCGAGCAGTACCTGGGCCACCTGCACTCACTACCTGAGCTACGTGCCGCACCAACCTTCCTGGAGTTTTTCTACTTGGGCGACCTGCGTGCCGGCCAGATGCTGCTGCGCGTGGGACGTTACCAGGAAGCCGTGGGGGCATTGCTCAATGCCTTGCGGCTCCAGGAGAAGCTGGGCTGCCAGCAGCTGCTCCAGCAGCAGCCGCTACAGAAGGCTCACTGGCTTTTCACGTTAGCAGCACTGGTCAGCTGTTTCCAGGATTTGGAACAGCCGACCGAAGCACAGGAGAACTGTGACCGAGCGCTACAAAATCTGGCACCCTCCTCAGAGGCCCTAAAGCAGCAACCACAGCCACCCCAGCTCCACCCATTGCTGGTGCCGCTTTTGCAGGCCAATGTCCGACTGTCCTGGAAGATCTCCAAGGACAAGCGGCGCTGGGAAGCCCTCCTGCAGGACATCCAGGAACTTGGGGTCGATGTGGGGAATCAGCCCAATCTGAAAGAGTGTCTAATAAAAGAGAATCTGGAAGATAGTGAGAGAGACACCAAGTCAAAGAGCAAAGGAGACGACCACACATAGATAGGACAGGAGTCAGCAATTCTGGTCCACACCAATTATCCTTGGTCATTATTATAATAATAATCCAGGACAGTTCAGCTTAATCTCTGTGTGCCTTTGTACAGCTGTACCAGAGACAAAAACCTCTTTACTGAAAACACACTCATAAGACATTGTTGCCCAGTCTTGTAATGTGAGTTGGTAGGTTTTTGTTTAATTAGGAATTTCAAATTGCATTAAAATAATGGTCCATGGTAATTTACGCACACACTAGTGATGCATAAAAGGCTAAAAAACGCTGGAGTGTAGCTTAAACAGTGAGTTAAATCAGGGGTGTTTGAGCAGGTAAATCAAACTGCTGGACTCTAGCCCTCTCCAGTCTGAACTGAGACCTCTTTCTTACAGCATCCTGACAATAATTACTGCAATATTCTGAGGCAACCTGAGGCATTTCGCTGTAGTGCTGTTCACATAGTGGAGGAATCTCTGAAATGATTACTGACCAGTTGAGTTCATGCATAATCTGCAGAGAGCAGTCGCATAATAAAAAGTGATTAGTTTCTATATTCACCAGCATTTTTAGGGTGTTATTGTCATGTTTTGCACAGAATGAGAAAACTGTCACGTGTAAGTGATGTGTAAACAGCACTACGGCTATGTTTATATTTTTAAAACTATTTAGTTGTATACTCTAAATGCACGAAGCACAGCCTTGTTAGATAACTATTTTTATAAAAGAACTACTTTAATTGCACCCAAATATTATTAGGAAAATAATGCAACAAATAATGTCACATATAGCATTTAATTTTATATTAAATTTATATTAACTGAATAAAGCAGAGGAAATGGGCTAAAAGAAGATTTTTAAGGCTTGTTTACAGATTTAAACTGATTAAAAATATATTTTTCACTCTAAAGTGTCAGGTATAATTAAGGTACCACATTACAGAGGCGTTAGAATGAATTATTGCTGCTAAATGTTGGTTTATTTGAGCATTTTCCCAATGCTACATAAGTACTTGAGTTTGTTACTGATGTGTTTATTTATTATTTAGGAAAATTAGGGAATTTATTGCAAAGTATTAAAGCCTTTGTCTGCCTATTCACTAAAGTCTTTACTCAGTCCTCTTTCTTTTAGTATAACTTTACTCTGATGATATTAAATGAAACCTTCATATATTTTACAAAAACTAAACTGCTTGTGTGTAGTTAAATGACCACTCGCTGTATGTATCTTTTGGTTTTACATCATGTACCTCTTTTTTTTCTGAGATGTTTCAATGGCACATTTGTGAAATTCAGGCATCACATCAATAGGTCAACATGCATTTCACTTTTTGTAAACATGCACTACATTATCATCACCAGAAAATGGGTTGGAACCAAAATGGGTTGGTTCTGAATGCTCTGCAGTTGTTTCACTAGTATGTTTGTGCAGATGTGACGACAGTTGTTTTTCCTTCACTTATTTACAAGCACTCCCCTTTTAAACACTCAGGTTTAAATCAGAAGTTATTTTACTTTCAATAGATGTTTTCATTTGCTGAGTGTGTTTTGATTGAAATAAAATGCAATTTTATCATAAATGTGTAATAGTCGTTCATTTCCATCTCTATTATACTACCTGACTTGGGCAGCCGTGGTTTTATGTTTTTTGGATACAATCCGGGTTAGCACCCGAACATCCCTTTCAGACAGCTTCCTCCTGCGTCCACAGTTAATCCTGTTGGATGTGGTTCGTCCTTCTTGGTGGTATGCTGACATTACCCTGGATACCGTGGCTCTTGATACATCACAAAGACTTGCTGTCTTGGTCACAGATGCGCCAGCAAGACGTGCACCAACAATCTGTCCTCTTTTGAACTCTGGTATGTCACCCATAATGTTGTGTGCATTGCAATATTTTGAGCAGAACTGTGCTCTTACCTGCTAACTGAACCTTCACACTCTGCTCTTACTGGTGCAATGTGCAATTAATGCAGATTGGCCACCAGGTTGGTCCAATTTAGCCATGAAACCTCCCACACTACAATGACAGGTGTTTCAGTTTTATTGTCCAACCCCTGTATATACACATACGCATTATATTATACCGTATTATAGTGCAGAGTGGATTTTCTACTGGAATTTTGGGAAATGTTGGGAAAGATCACTAGGTGTCACTATACACTTGATTCAGCATTTTATACAGTAATGTACAGAGGTTTATACAACCCATGTTAAATTGCACGTATTGTGCAAAAATAACACATGGAACTTTTTACCCAATCACAATCTTAAGCATAAAGAGTAGAATCTCTACCAAATATTGGGGCAAACTTGAGCAGTATGTTTGTTCATGAATTATGGAGTAGGTGTAAACTAATCCTTGAATGATCTCGTTGTTAAAGTATGTTGGTTCAGCAGGTTTGGGATAATAAAGCAGGGTGTGGGATCTGCATGTGAAGTCTGGTTGTCATCATCTTAGCATACTGAAAGTGAGAATCAAGTTAAAGATCATGTAGAGTCAATAAGATTCAGACTCCTTTTTTAGATTTACTGTGGTGGTGATCTTTTTTTTTTTTTTATCTGCAAGAACCGGAACACTAAAAATATTATCTTGCAAAACCATAACACTACATTTTGTATCACTATTTCAGTTTTGGTTTCAGAATCGTTAATAATAATACTGTTGGGGGTTGTTTTGCCTTACAGCAAAGGAATCGCTGTGTTGGATGACATCAGTATTTATTTTTTTTGTTAACATGTTTAAATCAGTTGAGTCAGTGGTGTTGGTTGAATGAAACTTAAAGAATTATCAGATATACTTTATAAGTGTTTGTTTGGTCAATGTAATCTTGCTGTGTAAAACGTATTGCCATTCCCATTGTCACTTGATGTCATTTATTTGCATATTGGTTTACTTTACTTACTTACTCACCATCTTTGTGTTGTCTTTTCCCCAGGTCTGCCTTCCACTGCATGTGCTTCATTCTTACATTCCACAGGTAACTGCACAGCCACATTGCTGCTGGCCGTAAGAGCATTTTACTGGGCACCCTACTGCTGAGCGTAATTCTGTGACAATTGAAAAGCACAGTAGTAACTTAACAACATTATGCAGATCTGACTTAAACCTACTGTTTTTAAGTACTTTTTTTTTCTTCTGCTTATTTTCTTTTTTTTCTCTTTCTATTTATTAAAACATAGCCACATATGGTTGAATACAAGTTATACATAGAAATGATCAGTCCAGTTATTTAAAACTTGTGTGATTTATCTGAATTCACTGAGTACACATAAAAAGAGCATTTTAAAAGGTACACCTGCATGGAACAGCTTGGCATAACATTTTTTTATTTAATCCAGTTTTTTGGGGGGGTAATACATGATAGTATCCCATCCAGATAATTAGAACTTACTCAAATGACCTTAGTGTAACTTACTTGAATTAGGTATATTTTACTTAATCAAGTATCATTAAGACTACTTAACACAGTTGTAGGGGGAGGCCTGCTTCAGCCAAAGAAAATGGTGGCGGTTAACACTGCAAAGCAAAACACAGCCCACTGAGTATAATTGTGAGTAAAGTGATTATAGTGGGGTATGTTTTCAGAATGAGCCTCAGAAAGTTAAAATATCCAGGTCTGAAGTTTAATCAAAGATGAACTCGCTTTAGAGGCTCAGTTTTAGAGCTGAATAGCTGAGGGTAGCTAGGCTAAACGTTTGACAAGTGAACTGAGCAGCGTTAGCAGCAGCTAGCTCTAAACAGGTGAGCTGAACGTGAGGTAACTGGTCATGTGACTATTAGTTGGGTACATTGCATGACGAAACTTCTTACTGCAAGGCTTACTACACACAGGAGGCAGTGTGCAGTACATACTACTGTAGTATACAGTGTGCAGTACAACAGTGTGCACAGCCAATCTGCACTACTTACCTGCGGTATCCCTGCCCTCTGCGCATTAACTGTAATGAAGAGGGATCCTCTGCGGTAGCACAACACAACGAGAGTAGCTCTGTAAAACTGATACACGAATTTTTAAAAAATCTGATTTCCCTTTAACCGTTTTGTTTCAGTACAATACACTTCAAATGACACTGTTTACATGCTAACTGTGTAATTCTACACGTTTTTATACACAAAACTGGTGTAATTCACAATTAAAGTCTGACATATGAGACGACAGTTTAGTTTTAACTCGTGTCTCACTCTCACTGCAGTAAAACAAACGTGCAGGTAATAAAATGACGCCGCTGTGGTCCAGCAAGCGGATTTAACACTGATTTATAAACCTCTAAAATCCGCAGGCAGAGGGACCCTGCAGACCCTCCCCCTCTCTCCGCCTCTCTGTCCTGTCACTTCGGCTTACTTTCCCTACAAGTTCAGTACTGTGGAAGCTCGTTATGGAGAAGATGAAGATGAGGGCTGGACTGCTGTGTTTCGTTAGCATGGTTCTGCTCAGTGTGACTGTATATCCGAGTCCCACCGGAGCAGCACAACGACCGAACTCTACCGGTGAGTCACAGCACATTTCGGGCACATATTCAGCTCATTTCCACTCTTCAGGTTTACCTTGAGTACATTAAATCGCTCTTTGTGTTTCACAAGGTAGATACCTGCTGATCGCGGACAGTCACTGTTTAGTGTGGTAAAGTAGCTCGAGCTATGTGTGACACTAGAGAGAAGCGACCGACTGTCTCCACATGCCTCAGTTAAACACAGTGCAACATCTGGTCCCCGTTACCAACAAGCTGAGCTGTGAACAATAGACTAATGATGAGTGACTCGCCAACGAATCGTTCTGTTTGAATCGAGTGAATCGATTCCCAAAAGAATTTAGTGGGTGTTTTTTATTTACATGCATAAAAGCAAACACGATCCTGATATACTGACCTGCCTGTTTTCTGTAAAATATTTGTTCCAGGGCTGGAAAAGAGGAATTGTACTATGTCCAAATCTTACTCCATTTTAGTGGAAGTATGAAGCCAAAAATCACATGGGCTAAAATGGCAAAGTATATACTTTTAAACATATGTACTTGTAAAATGTATGTAAAAGTTAAAAAAAAAAAAAAAAAAAAAACGAGACAAAGGAAACAAACAAACAAATAAATAAAGTTTACATTGTTTGGTGATTAGTGGTGTGGTGACCAATCATGGTATTTGTCCTTACACAGCACAGCATAGCCAGTATAATTTTACTGTGGTATGTATTTTTTGTTGGATGTTTTATTAAAAAGTATTTATTAATAATAAGTATTTATTTAATTTATTAAATAATTGGGAAAGGGAATGATTGGCAAGAGAAGAAGAGGAATATTTAACAAATGATTTTACAGTGTTACAGTGTATAGTTCTGCAGTGTAAGGGGCAAAAAACATGATTTCCTCCTGGAATTGAAGTCTAATAAAAGCTCAAGTATTCAGGTTTCACAATACTTAAGTGTAGTAACAATATACAATTACCTAAAGGGTACCTGTTATGCTTTTCTGTTTTTCCCCTTTCCTTAAGTGTGCTATGTAGGTTTCTGTGCATCTGTGCATCGCCCTAGTGCCCACCTACCAGCAAGCTTGGTTACACCCTAACACACAGGAAGATCTAAAAATGTAAATTCAGCAGAACTGATGCTATTGTAAGAACTTGTATAAGAACTTGCAGAAGAATGCCTTTCTGGTAGTTGACCAATCAGAACAGTGGGTGAGCTACTAAATCAGAACACACTGGGCTTATCTGGAGGTGGGTTTTAAAGACAGAGGACCAACAGTAAATAAATCCATCCCATTCTTGTTTTTCAAGATATGAATCAAATCTGTGATTCTGAAAACGATGTGCCTCTAGCCTTATTTCACTAAAAATCAATAGTATCATAATGAAACACCTTTGTGCACTTTTTTAGCCACAGGAAGTAGACATAGACCAAGTAACAATGTAACTGTTAAGCTGGGTTGCTAGCATGGGCTGCTGCTGAACCTGACATTTGACTTATTGAAGCAAATAGTTTCATACCAGTTCACTAGATTAAATCACACTGTATCACTATTCCAAATAGTTTCAACAAACTCTGTGTCTGCTAGTGTTCAAGGCTGGCCACTGCCCCAGAAAGCTGACAGTCATACCCTCCAGTCGTGCATGTGTCTGTGATGACGACTGTCCAGGAGAGGACAAATGCTGCATCTTTGATTGTGGAGCTGTGTGCGTGCCTCCAGCTTTCAGTAAGCACCCTGCTCTTCACAGCTTCTCACTTTTCCTTCCTTAGCAGTGTTGACTGACTTATCTGATACCTGAATAAGTCTGCTTATGTTGGAATGATTGAAAACACAAGAGAGCATTTCCACATCACTCATCACTGACCAACACTTGGCTTATACTTGTATTCTGTTACAGCAAAGTCGGGTGTTTGCCCACGTCGAAAGTGGGGCTCAGGGATGTGTGCGGAGTACTGCACCAATGACAGTGACTGTCCAAATGAGGAGAAATGCTGCCACAATGGCTGTGGGCATGAGTGCATCGCCCCATATACAGGTCAGTGATTAGTTGTTTTTCCCCGAAGCCAGTGTCTGACTTTACCTAGACTAGCTGCATGTAAAGTCCTAGTGTGCAGTTATTAGTATCAGTTAGCAGCAAGAGTAAGACTGCATCCAAAGCTGAGAAAAGAAGCAAAAGTTTGGTTACCCCTGATTAATCTATATTTTGTTGATTTTTGAAGTAAAAATATGGATATGTCCTCTACAGCAGAAAAGCACTTTGACACTTTTCAAAGGAGTAAAGTGTAAGATACTTAGTTTAAAACATTTAAATATGAAATGAAAGGAATTAAAAATTAACAGTTTTAATGACCTGTCCTGTCTCATAATGCCTCTTTATACTTTAAGAGGTGATAGTAAGTCACTGTAGGATCAGGTCAAATCAGTCCAGCATGAGAGGATGATGAAGTAGCACTTCAGCATGACATGATCTCGTCAGTCATGTTGAATGTTCCCGGTTAGATCATTTAAGGATAGGCAGCCAGTAAAAGGGAGAGTAAAATGAGTGATTGCTGAAGCTTTCAAGCTACCATTATTACCATCACCGCCTGCTCTTATGATCCACGTTCAACTGCAAATACATAAGAAGCGATAGAAATAGAAGCAAAACAAGCGATTGAAGATGCTGTTGGCAAGTAAAGGGATGAAGTTTAATGCTGAACTTGCAAGAGTCCTTTTAGACTTACAAAGAGTGAGGAGGGAGGTGAAGGGAAAATGTGGTGCTGTGTGTTCCTCCTATTGTTCGGCGTATTAATTCGACAGGTTGCTTCATCTTACAAACTGCTCCTCTAAACCACAATGGAAAAAATGGAAATGTGTGTGTATTAAAAAATGTAGTCCTAACAGAAACAGTTAAGAGGGTGGACTAATTTTGTTCTCTCTCTTTTCAGTGAAGCCTGGTCGATGCACCAAGCCCAAGGGGACTCCGATGTGTGCAGAGTATTGTTACCATGATGGCCAGTGTCCTGGCGAGCAGAAATGTTGCCGGACCACGTGTGGTCATGCCTGCAGTGAGCCCTGCTGATTGAGCTTAGGTGGCAGGTGGAGGGAAGTGATCGTTATTATACTTTATACTTCATACTTGAGTTATTCTGAGAAGGAGGGGGAGGGGGATTAAAGGAGGGAGGAAAAAAAAGAGAGAAATGTGTCCATTGAATGGACTTTTCCCCTCAGTGGGATTTTTTTTACATGTATAACCTCTTGAATAAACACTCATTGTTTCTTTTGTTAAATTCCAGCACTTTACTGGATTTTATTTCTGTAAAAATGCAAAAAGAAGTCTGGGCTGCAGCATGCAGAGTTGTTGCTACATTCAAAGCCAACTTACAGAGCCGGTCCCAATGGGGCCAAAAGACTACAGTCTCTTTTCATACATCCTCTCCAGCTCTCACATCGACAGTGCTTGGAGGGTAGCTCAGCGCTGGCATCAGTGTTCAGGAATGTAAAAAAAAAAAGACGTCTCACCCTCGACTCGCAACCCAAACATGTGCGGTAAACTCCTGGCAATGAAAGAGCCCTCTGTGTCCAACATCTCCAGGAGCTTGGCAGCAGCTGCAGCAGGCTAGCTGACAGAGAAAATACAGCAGTATGCAAAAAAAGCTTCATCCAGTGCAGAGCTCTCAGGGAAAAAGCGGCCAAGGAATTTGAGGTATCAGTTAATCTTGAGACGAGACTGTGTTAGTCACATGGGCATAGAAAAGAAGTTTAAAACAACATCTCTCAGAGCAAAGTAGAAGTAGAATTCATCGCTAAGCTCCAAGGTATGTACAGTGTTTGTCTAGGGACTTGTCTGAAGCTGAAAGAGCAAATAGACCCTCCCTCAGAATGTGATGTTGGGGAATCAGGCAGCATACACATTGTAGCCACAGGGAATGAGGTTTAAAATATTAAAAATGTTTGTACTTTATTAAATACAAACAACAACATTAAAATATATTAAAAGGAGCAATTCGTCAGATAATGCAACCTGTCCAATTCATACCGCAAACAGTATGGGGCAACGTAACACCAAAAAATGCAGTCTCTCCTCCATCTCCTTAGTTCTTACCAGTCTAGAAGAGACGTTGAAGGTTTAGCATTCAATTTCATTCCTTTTATTCTTCAGTGGTGAAAAGCAACACTAATATTTATTTATTTTTTGCTTCTATTTATATCACTACTTTTGTTTGCTGCCAGTCTTTCTTGATAAGAGCAGATGGAGGCGGCCATTATAATGGCGGTTTGCCAAGAGCTTCAGCCATCTGATGTTTGTTCTTCCTGTAAATGATTTAACCATGAGCAGGACCTTCGACGTGATTGTCAAGTGACAACAAAACACTGTTGAAGCAGCACTACTTTATCTTCTCATGATGGACTGATTCGACATGAGGTCACAGTGACTCACTTTTGCCTTTTGAGGAACAAAGCGGTATTACAAAACAGGACAGGGCTAGCTGTTTAGCATGCTAACTTCAGTAGATATGTCTAACATCATACCGAAGCAACTTTGACAACCTGTCAAAACTTATATTTCTTCACAATTAACTAAAACTGCTGACAATTTCTGTTAATTTTGAAAAACATTGTAACTAAAAATCATACACATGACTCCTTTAGGACCCTTTAGGACAACATAGCCTAAAACCACTGATCAGGCCTGTATAGCTGTCCATTGTGGGTGTGTGCTGATTAAAAAAAATAAATAAATAAACACTCAGCCAATCAGGAACAAGGGGCATTAGCTCATGTACAGGACAGGGAGAAAGGGAGAAGAAGGTGAGTGGTAAGAAGGGGTAAGAAGGGGAGACCTGCACTTTTAATAATGCGCCAATGCTTCAGTAAAGACAATGGCAAATAAGAAGCCAACTTCAGTTTCATGCGTTTCTGACTCACTAAAAACATATGTTTTTTATGTAGCTGTGAAAAGAAGGCAAGTTTCTTATTCATTTCTGTGATGGATGGCCCATGGCACAAACAAATGAACAAATACAGAGACAGATTGAATAGCAGGCTGAGGCGCTTCCTGGATACCTCAGTTATGCTTGCTAAGTTGACTTTAACTCATAGATCAATCTCTCTTGGAAAGATTCTCTTATTTAGAGATGAGGTGCTTCTGTATCATTATATATATATATATATATATATATATATATATAAAGAGAAAACTTTCGGCTACTTCATCAGCTATTTAGCCGGCACTGAAAAGTAAACAGGTCATATATTGTACATCTAGACTGGTGTGCACAGAACAGAAACATTAATCTAAAGCAAACATGGATTTAGGTTCTCTAGGGCTTTCATTTAAGTGAGTGCAATTATTGGTACCATTCATCTTTTACGGCACCTTCATATTAGGTACAGATTGGTAAACAGTCCAAGTCTTTAGACTGCCCAGCTGCAGAATCACAGAAAGCTGGGGGTAGTAGGGAAATGGCACAGTTTCACTGGGTATAACAAATAATTGACATGGGGTATAGACTGCCCAGCTGCAGAATCACAGAAAGCTGGGGGTAGTAGGGAAATGGCACAGTTTCATTGGGTATAACCTATAATCGAACAGTAATGTTTGAACAAAATGTTAGAAAAAGGTGATTCCAAATGTTTGAGCAGTAGTGTACTTTTTGTAAATAGCTCTTGCATTTTCTATAGTCTCTATATGGCATGCAAGCGACTTACATACATGTTAGGAACCTTCACCGGATGAACAAACTTCATGCATTTCACACTTTGGAGTGATTTATTGTCTGGGTAAAAATAATAAATAGAACAATTTTTAGTACTGAATTCCAATCCAATCATTCTTCTACTCTATAAATATGAGACTGAGCATTTTAACATTTTTAATGGTAATTAGCATGTCTATCATCTTAATTTAAGTTTCTAATCTCTGAATAATTTAAATAAAAAGCATCATAGATCAAATCACCTTAATAAAGGGGAAACAGACAAAAAAAAAAATTGTTGACTGTCCCACATCAACAAACATTTCAGTGCATTACCCAGAATGGAAAGTATCTGCTTAATATTTGACTTTCATCTCCATCTTTCTTCACTGGATCTGCTTTGATGTACCGCAGAATGACTAATGGCTTGGTCATGCCCACATGTCATTAATAAAGAGGGTTTCAAATTTCACTTTGCTGCAACAGCCTCTTCCAGATGAGTGGAGTACGAAGCTTTGTTCAAAGCAGATTTAAATCAGTTCCTTGTGTTATGTAAACCAAAAGAAATTATTTTCTCCAGTGTTAACAAGTCAAAACAAAGGCCCATAACACCCTTAGCTTGGTGAAGAATGGCCTTGGTCAAGTGGCCTTTAGTACCAACATTCTTCATGAGTTCTGCTTATTTTGCCTGAGTTACCAAAACGTCAGTCTTGGCTTCATGTTCTTCCAAAAATCTTTTAAAAACTGCAGTCCTCCTCAGATATCCGTTCCATTGTCGAGATTTATCTAGCTGCCTAATAAGGAGCTCAGACGGTTGGATTTATGTCCTGCAGCTGTTGCTTCAGAGCAATGGCACACCCCTTATGCGACGAATTACGTTGGCCAGGCGTTTAGTCAGTGGCTGGCTGGGCTCTTCCACCTGAAAGGTGCGTGTAAGCAGGTTGTAGAAAGAGCCGTAGCCCACTGCCACCACCGTGCAGGTGAGGCAGATCACGTTATAGGGCATGCTGAAGTCCGGAGTGGGGAGATTAACCAGCAATGGCTCAGTGTAGACCCGCATAAAGTAGCTTGACTCCTCCTTGGTGGGGAAGCTAAGACAAAATGAAAAAAAACAATAGCATAATTGCATATTATTTTCCATAACATACTCACCCACTGAACCAGTCTGTGCAATATGATCTGGTCTTGTATTTCAGAGGGAACAGAAATAACCTCTATGATTGTAAATGTTTCTGAATTAAATGGAGCGTCACATCAGATTTTGCCGTTAATAACATCATCTGCTTCCAGACAAATAAAACTTGTGTTATTATGTTATTCCTGTTGCCTTGATCTGATGAATTTAGCACAGGAACAGAACCAGCAAGGACTAAGATGAACTGGATGATATCTGGATGTGAACTGAAGATTTATATTTCAAATATATTCAGACCCAAATGAAATTTAAATGGGAAATTCATCCTTCATTTTAGATACAATGCCTATATTCAGCTTTAAATCTATTCAACATTAGCAGTCTGGCAAAAACTTACAAGCTGCTGAAAAGTGGCCGCTCCTGAGTGTTGTTGGTGTCCATGGCAACGACACTTGGCACAAGAGCACTAATCACGGATGATCTGAAATAATATTTTTAAAAAGTGAGTCTGAACATGTTAGAACGTTAAGGAGCATCTACAAAACAGATTTCTCTCTATGTTTGCCAACAATTACAGTCAACGGCAGTAATGAGTCAAATATCATAAGTGCATGACATAGACATATGCTTAATGCAACATAACACTTTTGTACAGTACTGGTCATAACGCTACATGACACCTACATAAGCTTGACATAGCAGCGGACACAACACAACATTGTCTATAAATCCTTATTCCAACAGTCGTCAAAAAGACTTCCTCTCACTTGATGAAAACACAATTTAATTATTCAAATAAAACTGGCAAGCATAACCTTCATAGCAAATGGAGCTGAAATGTTCCTGGAATAAGCACTTCTAAACATTTATGTAGGGATATATCAGTAGTCATGACAACTTGTGAGGGCATCATGTAGCTTTATGAACAGCATCCTCAGTAAAGCAGAAAATGTAAATGTAGAAATTAGTCCTACCCAACATAAAAGCCATGGTTGGGATCTGGAGTATATTCTGTCCATTTAAGCAAGGCTCGCTCAAACTGTACTGTAACCTCAGTGACAGAGTTAGGCGGCAACTGCACCAGCATCTCAAGAAGATGAGGACGCAAGCGGTCCTTTGAAGGCTGGTAGTGAATGTAGCCTTGGAATGAGGACAGAGAACAAAGTAAGAATGAAGCATACTAAAGAGAGCTTTATTCATGAGCTCTTAAAAAACAATAAAGGATGATTTACACCAGGGGCAGAGCCCTGCTGATTTAACTAAACCTTGATAAATGATTATGCTTGCTATTTCTGACAGTTCTCTTTACTTAAGATACATTTTTTTATTTTACTATGCTCCAGTGGGTTGTAGCTTAAAAGGAGATGAATATATTAAACAACGCAAAGATGAATATTGGGAAAGAGAAGACAAAAACAGTTTACAGTGTTGAAAGAAAAGAAAACTGACTAGTGTTGCCAAGTGGCTGGCGTACTGAAGTGGATAAAAGAGATTACAGAGTCTGAGCTTACTTGGCTTGTTCTCTCGTGACTTGCTGGTGACAGTTAAAGTATGGATGTAAAGCCTTAGGTACCAGGGCACTGAGTCCAGCAAGAGCACAGGGAAGGCCCTGTATGGGTGGTTATTGTAGATCAGGGTGTGGATCTCACCGGTCTGGAGTCCAAAGCCTGCCACATATCGCTCTGCATGAAGCAGGGGACGCAGCATGTCACCTACAACAGGGAAGTTATAATATGCTTCTTTTAGTTAAACAAAACATTTAAAGGAGACATCACATGACAAAACAGAGACATACACAACCATGTGACACACTAATTAAACAAAAATTAAAAACTAGACAGCATCTGAACAGCAAGGTACTAAAGTTTGAGAGTTTTAACACTAAACAGCCTGCTACTCACTAAGGACTATCTGAATAGGGGTCCTGAGGTAAAAACGGTACTAAACAACCTAAATAAGCAGCAAATATGAAGTAAAGAACGAGTTGGTTCAAGAGGCAAAGACCATGGGTGCTCTGAAGGGTATGTGAAGTAAGTTTATATTGACTATAAAAGATAACACCTCACCAGTGCAGTTTAAGTGAAGGTGAGGACCTTAAGGAGATTTCAGTTTCTTATCATTTAGTATGAAGAAATAAAAATGTCAGCAGGAAAAACAATAATCAGATTGTATTTATAACACAAAAAGAAAATAAGAACCAAGAAAACAATGCAAACTATGTTGATTAATTAAGTAGTCAAATTTGTGTCTGGAAAACCATTATCATCAAAACAATTTTACAAAAGCCTACTTCAAAAATAGATGATGAAAGTCAATGAAGGCATCTTAAAACTGTATGCTGGTAAATGACTTGGGCCCAGAGGAGTCTTAAGTACCACAGATCTGTGCTTACCACTTTCCCCTTTCCAGCGCAGTACAAGATTGAGTGAGCGTAGCTGGCCAAAAGTATCTTTTTTGGTCAGATCATACACAGAGTATGTTCTGCGATCTCCAAGCACCACAGCTGTACTGAGGACAGAGGTGGCTGGGCTTAAGTCGAATAGCTCCCCCTGTTGGGCAATTAACACAACAACAAGTTGAAGCAGACAAACCTCTGGTACAGCAGCTGTTTTTACTATGTTTACTGCTCTAACTCCTTTCAACTTAGGAAGTGTTTGTTAATTAGCTGATCAGTTGGGTCAAGCATTTTAAAAACATACAAGCCAGGTGCTACCAGAACAGCATTAATATTTAGTGCAGTTCTAAATGACTTGAAGCCCTCATAGGCCTTTTGCTTTACCTCTGGGTTATCGGTGACGTCTACATAGACTTTGCTAGAAGACGCTAGAGGGCAAGCTTCGGTTAAAGTGCGAGAGAACATCTTAAAAAGGGACCACTCTGTGGAAGAAAAAAAAAATTCTTCCATTTTATTGCTCTGGCAATGTTATTACATGTTTCAGAAGAAATAAAATTTGTTTCTCTTACCCTTCTTGCCTTGTCCAGAAGTGTACAGGTCAAACACTACATTGAGAGTTTGTCTTAGTTCCCATGCTGTGTCTGTACACTGCCAATCCTGAAAGAAACATTGAATACAGCAGTCAGAAAATACTAAGGGAAATAGAGCTTTGTGCGTATTCCCCTTATTTCAGCAGTATGAGCCGTCTGGCAACTAACGTGCCAAAAGCCAACACATTTAATACGGGTTTCTTCATACGGATCCCTGATGAGGCTACACCAAATAATACTGTAGTAGGAGAAGGCTGGATCGACTGCCCAAACACCCCTGAAAGGAAGTCGAAAATTGACTGCCAAAAGACTGCAAGTTTTAAACAGGACCAAAACATGTTTTTTATATATGTGGCTGGTTCTAACTGACAGCTATCACACATTGGGTTAATATTTGGAATACATTTTGCCATTCTCACCTTAGACCAGTGCATGCAATGTACAATTTTAAGTTGAATTATTTAATGCCTCAGGCATATAGACGAGGATTGTATTCTGTCGAGGATATTTTGCCACAATTCGGTAGATATAGTAAAGGCAAGCTCTTCCTCCCATTGTTGCTGCAAGTGAGTTAGGGGACTTAAATCACTTGAGTTAATTACACAATAAACGGTTCCAATTACTTTTTTTGACTGTGGTTTGATTTAAAAAAATTGTGTCTAACAGAGAAGAGGGTGGTAGA
The DNA here is from genome assembly GCA_024036415.1 of Prochilodus magdalenae. Lineage (NCBI taxonomy): Eukaryota > Metazoa > Chordata > Actinopteri > Characiformes > Prochilodontidae > Prochilodus > Prochilodus magdalenae. Next base: position 80,610 of record JAMWET010005584.1, read on the forward strand.
TAGGGATATTGGGAAAAGTTTGCAGACACAAAACTTCGAAGTTGCAAGTATCTGAAAACTTGTGAGTGGGAAATGCTGAACTCTGTTCGGAGTTGCTCAAAAGAGGCAAATATATGATATGTCTTTAGGTGGGAATTCACTTATCTTTTCAACCTTCAAAAGCCTTGTCAATACAGGAGGGCATAAACAAGTTGTTTTTCCTCCAGCAGGTTTTACTCAAGGCAATAACGCTACACCATAAACCTCTTTATGCCTAGCATTAACGTGTTTCATGTCAGGAATGTATAATCGTCAACTGTATCTCATATGAACTTTGGATGTCAGTATAGACTTTTCACTAAAATGCATCCCCAGCGTGCCCAGAAGAGATCTGACCTTTGCATGGGAAAGGTACATCAGCACCCATGTTGTTCATGGTTTATAGTTCTCCTAACTCTCCTCATTATGATGTACTTTCAACACCCCCGAAAAGCAAGACGCTTATCATTTACAGATAACTAGCGTTGCGTATCATTTCAGCTCCCATAATTGTCTATGGATATTAAAAACTGTTTACATGGTGTTAAACATAGTCAAGATCTGTCTTTGACTACATTCAAATATGACGTGAGTGATTGTGAATGTTTCTGCTTGATTCTTCTCCACCATTGTAATAAAAAAAAAAAAATAAAAAAAAACATATTCTATTGATGTGAACACTGTCAACATTATATCAAAGGGCACTCACCTTACAGACAGGTCTGATGTGCACAGCCTGTGAATGAAAGCTGCTGTGGAACAGCTTCTCTGACTTCAACAGAACTGCCAGACCAGCCTACACACAGACAGAGAACATCAGAATGATTAGCACACTAACATGGAGCATCTTTCTCACTGAAGACCAAAAGCAATGTTCGGCACCTTGGAACCACAGGGGAGAAGCTTCTTCCAAGGGGTCAAATTCTCAGTACAGACGATTTCACGCGGCAATGTGGCGTAACGAAGGAAACGATGGTCAGTGGCTGCATAAAGGAGAATATACATTTTTGTCTGAGAAAGAAGAAAAGCTGGAGAATATACCATAAAAATAAAGACAATAGAATCATACCATTTCCCAGTCCGAGAGGTTTAAAGGAGGCACTAGGCTGAACTGTGTTAGTTGAATCTATGAAGTTTAGAGAAGCACAGAAGATGCCTGACAGAACATTGGTGAGCTCTTTCCAGTTCCCATCCACACTGTCAACCAAAAAGAAGATGAAATCAGTCACAGCAAATTTCTTAGAGATGTTACAAGTCCGTTTCTTCATTACGTAGTTCAAACCTTGCCTTGTTTTTTTTTTGTTGTTGTTGTCTGATGATGGTGTACTCTACTGAACTAACAATTGTAAGCGTCTTTGAGTTCTTGAAAAGCGCTATATAAGAATAAAGTATTATTATTAAACCTAGCATTCCTTGACTTTAAAGACATTAAATATTCTCTAATATAACTTTTAATCCATGATTCAAGGGACAATGTCTATGCCCTCAAACAGATTACCTTCAGTGGATAAGAGATCTAATTTGCTTACTAATTCAAAAGATTCAGAAATGTATACAAATGGATGACTGGAATCATAAATAAGGGGAAGATAAATGGCTGTTAGAGTTGCTGTAGCTTTTCCCCAGGTCATGGATCTAAAGGGTCCAATAAAGACACTGGTGAGCCCTATTGCCATGGTGCCACCATATGTCCAGCATTGTATAGCCACACTTCTGTTACTCACTCTGTCACAGTGTTGTGAAACCACACCCAGAGTTCAGCGCCAGGAGGAGAGGGGATGAAGGGCTGCCCCCACTGCATGGTCCTCCAGTAGCCCTGAGTGAAGGAGATATGTAACTCCCGCACAGAGAACTTGGATAGCACTTGGCCCAGAGACTTTGGGAATAGCCGGTAGTGGGCCACTGCCAGAGACAGAGTATGAGGAGAAGTTACCATTTAAATGAAGAAGAGAGTGTAACATTACCTTATTATCCATGCTATCTTACAGGACCTGTTCTGGGCCCGGATTAGTGTTCAGACAGGCTATACTGATAGAGAGTGTTCAGGGTGATCCTCGCTCTACCAATTAGGAATTACTTATGTGGATAAGCTTGTAAAGTGTAACAAATAGATCAAGCAGTGTAGAACAAAGAATTTGCATAAGGAATTTGCAGGTAAGAAAATTAAATCCTGGAAGAAACAGAATAATGAAATAAATCCTCCCTGAGTTGGCCAAAGCTAGTAGGCATGTGGATTACCAAGACAGCCTGGTATGGCAAAGGGTTACAATCAGGGAGAGCAGATAGGGAAGGTAGTTTCATTCATCCTTGTATACGGACGCAGCCCAAAAGCAAACCACGTGAAACTGGGTAAATAGCAAATAGCTCTATATTATACTCCAAAACTAGACAACCTTTCTTTTCTTGGTGCAGAAAGTCCGTGTCCCACTGTGTTCTGAACTGGAAACTGGCATAAATATCTCCCGAGTGTAGAGGTCTAATGACCAGCTCCTCCTCACACTGGTCCGGCAAGCTGACACCTCTTCCATCGCGCTCCTCGTCCGGAACCTCAGAGCCGGAGCTCACCGCGGCTGGGTCGCTCTGTTCCGCCTTAGAGCTGACAACTGGTGCCGCCTCATCCTGCGTTTTTTCCAGAGTGTCACATTTACACGACAAGATTAAAGCGATCAACATTAAAACACAAACCGCGGCCATTTTTCCCAGCGCACTTCCGCTACTCCACCTCATACACATTGACCAATGAGAGAGAAGCATCTTTAGGCGTACGCAGATTAGGGTCATCACCACTGCGCAAATTTTGTGCAGAACGATATTCTCGTTTACTTAATATATGATTCACACACACACAAAAACATTTTTAAATAAAGGCAATAGTTAAGATACATAGAGCATGTCTCCTCTATTCTGTACCTGTTGTGCCTTTCGTTTAATTGTGCCTTTAATTTTGGATGCACCCTCGGTGGTTTTGTTCTGGATCCAGACCTAGTTTTGTCTACACAACAAAGAGTTCATAGGACCTTTTCATCTAGCAGACAAATGTCAGATTCCACACAATATTAGTATTTTATTATTAGTATTATTATTTTTCTTATGCAATTAAAGCTAATTAAATACAAATCTAATAGTTTCATAGTTTTTTAAAAATAGTATTATTTACATAATAATGTATAATAAAATATATCGCATAATGGCCATCAATTAAAAATAGGGTATGTTTTTAAAATGACTTTTAAAAATAAGATGACTTGCAAGGCCTGTGACAGACCGCTGTCCTGTGTATAAAGTCTGGCCCTTAATCTCATCAAACCGATTTTAATTGTACAGAGACTTTCATTTTCATCAAAACAAACTAAGATAAATATTACATATATTTAAGTACGAGGTTGTATAAGTATAACATTATACTTTAATGTTTAATGCATTAAGTATAATAGAAAATACTTCGATACACTTGCATATCACAATATTTTGTTTTGTGATACTTGATCCATTTTTTTTTCAATTGATTTAGTTTTTTTTTTCAATAGTTAATAGTTTACACGCAAAGATTAGTGTCACAGTGACATTGGATCTTCTTATATTGTGTTTAAAATCCAGATGCTAGTTAGCAGAGTTAGACTGTTGTAGTCTAACATAAAATATCGTTAACAGTGTTTATATACTATAATACTCGTTTATTAAATATACTAAAACCGCCAAGGCCGGTATAATATTGTAATACTAAATTTTATCATCACCGACAGTTACGACCTGCAGCCCGTATCAGTGCTCTTTCTTTCCTCATCTGTACTAAGCGTCCAGCCTGTAGTACTCGCTCACTGCCGCTGGGGGCGCCGTAGGGCTGCCAGAACTGTGCACATATGATTTGAATGGATGCTGTTGTGTTGTAACGCTCTATTTATAATTCCTCATGAAAAATACATATACAGCCATTCATGTACGTTCAGCAAATCAGAGCAGCCGCTGTCCATCGCTCCGGTCAAACGAGGCATCCACACAACCCCTACATCCTAAGCTCATCAACTCTCTCTCTCTCTCTCTCTCTCTCTCTCTCTCTCTCTCTCTCTCTCTCTCTCTCTCTCTCACACACACACACACACACACACACACACACACACACACACACACACACACACACACACGCACACACATCATCCACAGGCGCGCGCATCCTCCCCACACACGCTCACACACGCGCGCGCGCACATACACACTGTGCTTCTAATTCAGGCATGCTCTGTGGATGCTCGTAGCGGCTGTCAGACTGAATCACGTCCATCCCGCCGTCGGTTGCGCGCTGACCTTGACTGCTTCTCGGGGTTTTCCAACATCTTTTTCATAATTGCTGCGATATTATCGTCCATCCTCATGGCTTCCTCCGACGAAGCAGACAAATGCGTTCTGCACAGGGGCAGATCTCAAAGTGACCCCAACATCCTCACTGAGTCCGGCATCGATTCAGCGTGCAGCACAGGTAAGCTAATGAAAGCCCTCTGCACACCTCGTCAGCACGAGCGCTGAAACTGAATCCCCCGTTCATCTCCGCGGACTCCTGAGGCTCCGGCGTTAAATGGCTTTCACTTAAACTGGCGGTGATGTGGTGAAACGGTCAGGATAACAATGAAATTAAATCTTCGTTTCGAAGAACATTGCCAGCCAGTGCTGCTCAGGAAGATGCTGCCGTCGATACGGCAGCTTTGTGAACAGCCAGCACACATGTGCTAACCGTGGCTGGATTTTGAATGTCACTGTCTCAGTGTATGAGCAGACAGATATGGCTTTGTGTTGGCTGTATTTTGACTGGATACAGAGGAACAGCTTCACAGCTTTCCTCACTACTTGGGCTGTAGTTGAGGATTTATGTGGCCGTCTTCTGTAAGGATATAAAATCATGTTTGTACAGAAACGTGTTGAATAATTATATAATGAGACGTGTATTTTAATGGCTGGGGTGTCTGATGCTATTTTGCGCATGCGCAGTGATTGCCACCGTTAGCATGGGGATTGGCGCCCCTTGAATGGAGCGGCTCAGGCTACTAAGACAGGAGCACAGGCGCTTTGTGATGTGTGGAAGCTGAGGGTGGCTCAGTCTCTGGTAAGAGAAACCATTTAGCAGATTTGTAGCTTACTGTGCATCTGTCTGAGGTGCATATATGAATAATAGGCTAGACAGACATACAGTAACATTTAGTAACGGTTTAGTCTTATAGTGAGTCCTGGATGAGGAATCATGTCAGGTTATTTTAATGAAACCTGCAGTTAGAGATGACCACATGTGACTTTTCATTTCTGATAATGATAATGATATTGGGAGTCTTATTTGACACCTCCTATCAGAGGTACCATATTTAAGTAAAGTATGAGTAAGAGAATACTCAATTAAAAGTTAAGTTACATTTTCTTTTTCCTCAAGTAGAGGTATAAACGTACATGCCTTGAAATGTACAAACAGAACTTCTTTATGCAGATTAGGAATACACAGCCATGAAACTGAGCGTGCCTAATGGTTTATACTACAGTATAATTATACTGAATGCATCATGCATAACAATCCACTTCAGCCTAGAGAACCCTATTCACATTTATACATATCTAATCTCTTTTATAAGAATTTAAGATCGACATTGTTGGAATCTCTATTAAGAAACAAATAATTATTTAGCAGTCAATACTGAGTTGAACTTACTGAGTAATATGCTCATCCAAAATAAATCTGTATTTCTCAAAACAATGTAACTGACTTGAGTGCACTTTTAGAAAATGTCCCTGTCACATTCACTAAGATGTGTTTGTTCCTGTCAGATCATACACTGACATACCAAAGGTCATGGGGGGCAGAATGTAAATTGGATATGAAGTGGTGTTACCTCAGGGGGCGTCTTGGGAACGCTCACACCTGTATAAGTTGTGAGATGTTATCTTGTGGGTGAGGCTGAACACTGGTCAGCGTGCTCATGCAAGGTGACATGAATTATCAGAGTTCGAACAAGGCATGATAGTAAAAGGCAACAACTGGACTGAGATCGGGTGAATGTTCAGGCCACACAGTTCATCTTTGAACTTTCCAGAATGCTCCTCGAACCAATTCTGGACAACCTGAGCCCTGTGGCATTATTCTGCTGGACTATTCGGCAGACTATCGTAGTGGGGTTACATGGAGTTAGTGAGGGTCTGTAAATGGTCACCAAGCAGTGTTTAGGCAGACCACTGGACTCAACCCATGTCATGAGAACGCACCTGTATGAACATGAGTATGTACAACTGTATGTAAACGAGTAACACAGTGCTATATTGGCAACTCAGGTCCATGAGTTCATGGGGTCTGCGCCACACACAAACCCTACCACCATGCCGAAACAACTGGTACTCTGACTCATCCGACCACACCGGACATTACCAGTCCTCTGGGATCCAGTTATCAATCTCACGTTGCCCTGCCAGTATCTTACTGGCCAGTGTTCAGCCTCACTTACACCATAACACCTCTCAACACCAATCCGTCCAATTTGGAAACAGCACATCTTAATCAATTTAGATACTGCTATCCCTTTTTAAATAATTTTGGTATGTCAGTGTATGATGCCTTTAATTAAGGTGTTGATGGAGACTCGATTCTAAAAGATTAGATTCTTCAACTTCAGTATATAGGGGAAGACTTTGAGACAGTGACTGAAAGTGTTGAAATGTTTTTTTCATTGCACCTGCCATTTTGCCAGAGGCAAGTGTAAAGCAGGCAACAGTCTGACAAACTGTATGTTTTTTTTGCTCACAATTTTCTGTACATCCTACATGGCAACTCTCCACTTTCTTCATGACTAGATCTATAATAAGCAATTTTAAGGAGTGTCTCAAAGAACAAAAACTGAAAACAAACTATTTAAGAATTTGAATTCAAATCAAAGCTCTGGTGCCATTATGCCTAAACCATTCTAGTAAAGTACAAATACCTAAAATGACTTATGGACTGTAATGAAGTACTTGTATTTTGTTAATTAATTACAAACCACCTCCGATACCTATTTCAATCACCATATGTGTTCTTTAAAGGAGCAATATGTAAAATTTTTCACATTCATTCTAAGATGAATTTAAGTTACCAAGAATATAAAGAAATAATCATTTTGATGCTACGTCAAAGACATCTGTGTATTATGTTTGAATGATATATGATACATATACAAAGTTGGAATGCTAACAAGCTATACCCTGCCTGCCCTGTCTCATAATAACACTTTGGGCCTCAAGAGGCAATAGTGAGTCACTGTAGCATCGAGTCAAATCAGTCCAACATGAATGAAGAGGTAGCCCCAACATATCAAAGGTTCTGCTCCTGGTTACATCATATAAGGACAGATAGCCAGTGAAGTGATTAGAAATGCAACGGCTGAAGCTCTTGGCAAGTGGCCATTACAACAACCGCTGCCTGCACTCTGAAAGACTAAATGTTTAGCAGCAAATGAAAGATCTGATAAAGATCTGATAAATACAGTCGAAGCAAAACAAGAGTTAACACTGACGTTGATTTCCACCACTGGAGATCGTTCTTGGCAAATAAAGGGATCAAGTTAGACTGGTAGGAATTGTGGAGTGAGGTGGAGGGTGATATGTTGGCATGTTGTGTAATCTTACAAATTGCTCCTTTAACCTTCATACTACCAGGCTTTAAGGTGAGCTATTTGTGCTGACTTACTTTACTGATGAGTGTTTAAAATTAGGCTTTTCAATGTTTTAACAACATCATATCACACAGTGAGAGTGTGTACTACTTCCAGCTAGATGTGTTACAGGATTGGATCAGGTTCATTCTTCCTTCTAATACCCAGTCCTGCATTTTCTGCTGATTTTGGCTCAATACTGATACTGATACTTTACGATTACATTTGTATACTTTGCTATACTGCTGTCCTGTGGTTATATATCATGCCCAAGCATCCTTGAACCCTGCTATGTTTAGAAAATTAAATCCTGAAAGTGACCTCCTAAGGTTTCATGGTGAACAGGCAAGGCCCTCCTGTTCTGGCACAGTGGACTATCAGCAGGTGTCCAGCACAAAGGGACAATTGTAATGGATCCCAGTTTGTTAGTCTGAGTATGTAGGCTGTCACCGCCTCATTCCCTTTGGTCGTGATGAGCATTGCTTATTACAGGCTGAAGGGATATAGCCCTTATTTTAAATTAATAGATTTTTTTTTGTGTTATGTGCATTGATAGCACTGCTCCATTGTGTTCAGCTTAGCTGGAACTCTGAAGTCACTCTCAGGCAAGCGACTTTGTTCAACACTGACTCTTTTCAACGCTTTGTTGACGTCCACCCACCACCACTCTCACCAGCAAAAGGCCACTTGTATCATACATGACACTTGACAGGGGCGTTCGTGACTAATTTTAGGCCTTTTAATCTAAGAGCTGATGTTCCCTGTGAATTCTGATCAATGCCTCATATACTGTGCAATGCATGGCTCTATAGTCTGTGAGTGACAGGTTAATGTGTTCTGTGAAATTATTCATTTGATGATGCATGGTCACATAGAAAAGCCCTAATTATAGAGTGCTTAAAAAAAAAAACACAGAAGTGAGAAAGAGACTGGGAGAAAAAGAGTAATGGAGTGAGTCTTTCGAGGTTTGGTAATGACTCTTGCTTCCCATTGACTCGTGCCAGTAGAAGGTACTGAGGGTAATGCATCAGCTTCTCCCTCGGCTAAGTGATAATTAATTAAAAGCTTGAATGCCACGCGGACAAGCTCTCTCATGCGCTTTATGTCTGCAGAAGACTTGCTGCATCACAGTGGAGGAGAGCATGTGTTTGTTTTCCCTGCTCACTGTTACCCACCAGCGCAGTGGAAATCCCTCAGATGTTGCTGTTGTAGTCTTTCTGGTTCAGGAAAGATCTTGTCACAAGATAAAACTCACAATGAATTGCTGTAGCTGGATATGCTTGTCAGAGAATCATCTGACTTTGGCAATATGTACTGCTATCCCTGATGACTGAAATATGAAAATGTATGGGTATTTTAGTAAAGCAGGACAGTCACATGATCAAACATCATAAGAACGTTGATTGATCTTTATGTCAAATCAAACAGTTACCATTTCACTTCATCATGAGGCCTATCAAAACGCGTAGCTACAAAAACTGTTATATCAGTAATAAATGACCAGTTATTGCATGTGTCTTGTTTGCTACTATTTCAGTTTGACCACAAAAATATGAAATGTATAAAGCAACTTTTGTTAAATGGGTGGAGCTAAAATGCAATAACTTCAAACCTGAACCATAAAATCACTTGACCGCAGAGTGAACATGAAAATGAGATCAACACTGCTTTCATTAGCTGCAGTGGCTGGATGGCTGAAACTGTCTCTGTGTCCGCACACTGTCACACTACTACATAAAATCTTGTTTTGAGGTGAACTGGAGCTTCAGGACAGTGGACCTGAAGTGGACAGTGGACCCTTAATTACTGCTTCATAGCAGCAGGAAATGAACAGCTGGGTTTTAGGCTGAAACTACAGATCAAAGGGTCGAATTAGCATTGACGTGTTTAAGTGCGTTAACAGAGTTCTTAGTAGTAATAATTTATTGTTACCTTTAACATCATCATTGTAGGTGGAAAACTAGTATTTTGTACATATTGTGCAGGAGGTCTGTTTCAATTAATAAATAATCATCTGATCGCAATTAAACAAGCTAACCACAGTTTTAGCCATCACAGCCATATGTTTATATTGCAAAAAACAAAATGTGTGTTTTAATTTACTGGCTTGAGGCAAATAGAAAGCCCTCACACATCTTCTAAACCTTTTTACCCATCTGAGTCGCAGGGGGTGCTAGTACCTCCAGTGCCAGTGCTCATTGAACAGAAGACAGGAAACGCTCGGGACAGGTTGCCAGTCCATCATAGAAAACAGAAAACACTTTATTGAGACATGTACAGCACTAGTTCTAAATTCCGAGTGGTGCTGTAATATCTTCATGGGACAGGAATGAATAAAGTTTGGGTATGGTCTCTGTTGCCATCGAGTAGCCAATGACTTTCAACAGCTAGGAAGCAATAGAGTTTATCAGCTAATCTGGCCATTTCAGGCATGTTCTTTAATGGTTGCCTATTATGCTACACACTTTACATGGCACTTGGAACTGAGGCTTGTCAGGTGCATGAATGAAATGTTCAAGATACAAGATTTTCTATAGGAAAATCAAGGGATCTAGTAATAATGTTCATTCAAGCAATTATTAATCACCAGTTAATAGCTAAGCTTTCATGGCTCTATTTGTCAATATATGTGGTATTTATGTGATAGTATTTCTGGCTATTCTTGATTTTCATGAAAGACAACACAAAATAAACAAAACCAGTTTAGATTCCTCGGAAATCGCTTTAATCGTGTAAAAGTCTTAAGATTTAAAAGATATTAGCAAAAGCGTTAAACCAAAAATTTACTTGTGTTTTTCTCATGTTGTGAGGCATATCACACTCTTATTACTAGTATAAACACAATACTAGTATTCTGTCTGTAATGTGCCGCCCTTGTTTCTATGTGCATACCTAGGCTGTGCACCATTCATGTCTGATAGCCTTGGCCCTTTCTGTTGAATGAGAAGTGCATGAATGAAATGTTTAAGCTCAGTTGCTGAGGACCTCACAGCTATCATTGTCCACCCAATTCCTCTCATAAGAGTGCCATGTATTCACAGAGGATCTCCTGCTACCACACTCCAAGCCTGTCTCTGCTCTCTGCCTGGTGGACCTGAGGGCAGTGCGCCTGTATTAAAGAAGAAGATAAACCCGTTTGCTGGAAAAGCCGGTCTGAATGGCAGAGGGAGACAGGCAGGAGGTGTTGGAGAGCGAGGTGTCAAAATGAAGCAGCGAGCGGCACATGTGGGAGGACTCTCGGGCTGCCGCCAGCAAGAAACTGCCTTAAAATATCCAATTTTCCTTTTCTAATTTACATTGCCCTGATATGGAATGTGTTTGAACATTAGTCACACAGAATTAGAATGGAATTACACAAGTTATTGTTGTAAGATTATATATATGGGCAGAATCCAAATGGCATACTTGCCAGGGTGATGATCTCAGAGGCCACAATTAAGGGACAGGTTCTATAGGGAGACCACCGTAATGAAGAACACACTCACGGATTAAGAAGATACTGCTATATAGACATGGGGGCATTGTAGATTTTGTTAGTAACTGAGTAATCTGTAGTTTATATTTTTTTCATGAATTGAGTAGTAGGAATTTCCAAAACAACAAATATTGATTTAATAAAGCAACAAAAAGCATGCATTGCCTTTCAGAGCTTCTCTGTTGGAATTTTGGTTGAAAATAGATGAACTTTAAAGTGTATACAAAATGTGAATAGACAATACTGTGGCAAAAATGCATATGCTTAGAAGTGTCCATCAGGCTTTGTTTATTCATATTTTTTCTCACAGTTTTAACATTCCACATAGATGGCATTTATTGTTGAAATGTTTTGAATAAGTAAAAATATTAAATGTAAATAAAGTCAGAGTAGTTTGAGGTGAAATGTTTCATTCTAAAGACTTTCTCACTCAGAATTGTTCACAGTGGTGTTAATAGGATGTCTGCAGAGTTTAATGGCTGTTGCGAAAAGAAATTACATAAAATGGATACAAATACGCTGCATAATCAAAGAATATCTCACAAAAAGATCCTTATATTAGTAAAATATAGACATTAGTAAATATCTAATGTCTGAATACATCATAATTTGCCTAAATAGTTTTCTACCGCAGATTGAAATAGTTTAGCTGAATGATCCATACATGGCTGTTTTAATGAAAACCAACACGCTGTAAAAAAACACAAAGTAAAGCTAATTCAATTTAGATTAACCCAAAATTGTGCTTTTAAAAATGCTCCGATTTAAACAATAATGCATGCGCTATGTTGATAAGAACAGAGACAGGAAGTGGTATGCATGTTGATTAAGTTGTCCCTTGATTGTATCATGCCCATGGCATAGGAAAGTATTATGTAAAGGTAAAAGCTTACATGTAGCACATAAACAATAAATACAGTCAGTTAAATATGACATGATTTAGCAAGTTACATACACCACATGATATCCCACAGCAGAAATACATCATAGAATAAAAATAAAACTGGATGCCATCAAAAAACCGATCTATCCGAGTCACACCACATCACACAAGCAGGATGTGATGGATCCAGCTACTATAGAGTCAACTATTTCTATGGATTGAAACTGATTACACACATGTGTAATTGCCTTCTGTCTACCTATATTAAACAGGAACAGACTGGTCTCCAGTGCTTCTAGTCAATTGCACTCTTGAGGTTTTTCTGTACTGCTCTATCTAGGTGTTTTAATGACTGTCTGAGGAAATATCTCTGTGTCTTCTGGAGCTGGGTTTAATAAAGATTTATTCGGCTGGGGTTTGCTGCCTTTGCTGTCACTGAGGCCTGTGTCTTTGTATGCTGGTCATAGCTGCTTGCCGGCCACTACTGTGCCGGCAGTAGGCTATGAGTCATCACCTGCATCTAATACCGTCTGGTGAGGGAGCTTTAGCTTGTTCACTAGAGCAAAGTGCTGTGTAATATGTAATAAAATACCAAGTGCAATATGTAACAGTATTATGACAAAATATTGACATTTGTGATCGAGCCAATAATTGAAATGCAATTAAATCTACACTATGTAAGTTTTAGGGATTTGGAGACCTCTTTGGTCGTGATGTATTGTATGTGGTGTGAAAAAAAAAACATTTCATTATGGTGGCTGTGCTTCAAATAGGGGTTGTGCTCCTAGACGATGACATTTCACCCACCACCCCGGTACAAAGGAATTCTTTAGTCAGAGGACCCTGTAAAAACCATTTCAAGTAAACTTTCTGTGTTGACACTGAGAGTCGGCTGCAGGCATAGACCCATAAATGATTCCCTTTTCACAGCATTGGCTAATGTAGAAATCTTTAAACCATTTTTTTAAACCAGTGTTTTAATAATGCTACTTATATTTTCACCATGGTCACTTTAACTAAGTTAGCATCATGTTTGCACAGTTAGTTTGATGCTATTTGTCAGTTTTATGTTAGCTAGCTTTCTGTTACCTGTCCAGCCTACAAGTGAGGGCAGGATATATCCAGCTATAAAGCTAATATAACCTGCAAAAAAGTTTAAAACAAGTCTGTAAGGTGCAATCAGTGATGTTTAGCTGGCAATCTGTCATCTGATTGCTGCTTGTTGTCCCAGAATTCCTTAGAGATATTTCAATTAACAAAACAATGACTTAAAAAAATAAGCATACTTACTGCAGAACTATGGAGGATATATAGAGGAACGTAGGGAAAGATCCTCCCAATGTTATTGTTCATTGCAGTGTTTCCCAGTAGACCTCGTTGTAAACCAGCCAACCCTACTTCAGAACCCTTGGGCATGTCATGACCTTTGGCATGTCATTCCAATGACTGCCAGTGCGCTAAAAGAGTATTCAAAGAGAAAACTTTGTGTCTTCTAAGGGTAAACGTACATGATCTACTATAGTCATAATATATTTATCAGTATAATGATTTTTATTTATGTAAGCACATATGATATTGTCAGAAAAACTCTCTCTGTGTTATAATCTAAAAAAAAATGGATATTTTGATACACTGTGCAACACTAGAACACTGCAAGCGCCTTGCAAGCCAGGTTCACTCAGGTCATTGGTTGTCCTGATACAGCATACTCCCCAGTATAGCAGCCACAATGCAATATTGATGGGAAAATGACCAAAATATCAGTTCTCAGCAGTAGATGCTGCTACTAACATTAGAAACAGGCTTTCAGCAGAGGTTCGGCCACAAATGCAGCAGCTCATTATATCACGGTTCTAGTGAATGAAAGGCAAAATAGCATACCTTGTGATACCTGTCTTTATTTTGAGTACAACAGATTTTACCAAGCCATCAAACCGAATTCCCACATTAGTATTGGGTGTAGGCACCATTCTGACCCCCATTGCAGTGCAACACATGTCTAGAAAAAAACTCATGGAATTATTTTAAATAAATAAGATTTATAGCATATTTTTGTATGGATATAGGAGTGTACATCTTCATTTGACTTTAATATAGAAAGTATTTGGTGCATCATGAAATATCAATTCTGATACAACTGGTTTAGTTATTACAGTCATATAAAAAGGTTTGGTTGCCCTGGTCAACATAAAAGTGAAATAAAGTCTAAATCCAGCCTAGCAAACAGTAGTCTTAGTCACAGATGCTTCGTTCATCATATACTTGTGTGTTTCCCTAGGGTCGGTTTAGGTTGTGACTGATATATATCAAGGCATATAGCAGACGTGCCTTTTCCTGCAGTAGTAGGTGTTTCCTGGCCATGTTATACAACAAAAGGGACCTAATATTTGCTTCTGTTACCTTGTACTAAATGAGAAGCTGTCTGAGCCAATCAGCTGCATCAAACAATGCCACAGTAAGGCTTTGTGTAGGACACAACCTGTAAATTTTTCAAAAATTCCAGCGCTGTGTGATGAATAGAGGCACAGGTGTATGGGTCAAATAAATATTTGAAATCATTTGAAAACTTCAACTAAGCTGTAGTTGACCATTTCCCGGTCAGCCTTAAACAGTATAGCAGGTAATCCAAGCACCTGCACAGGTGCCAGAAGATAACTACTGCTCCATTTGAAGTCACAGTTAGCGATTCTGGAGAATGACATGACATGACAAAGCGACATGAAAAAAGCGAAAGGATGTCCCAGAATAAAAAGTCACTGTAACCCAAATATGTGGCCATATATGTCCAGAAATGTGGTGTATATACATATATTATACATCCTAATATATATATATATATATATTATTACCATTAAAAAGAAAACAGATGTTTGTTTTAGTGCTTTTAACTCATTTCATATGTCGTCCTCAATTCTCATTCTTTGTTTGTATACAAATGCATGATGGATGCACAGTACAGACTGCTATACAGGAGGAGACAAGTCTTGCCCTTGTCAAGCACAGTTCACTGGTTGCCGTTTCTTCTCGGGCGTGAAAACAGAACACAACAACAAGCTCAGCGGCCTCCCTGGAGATGCAGCAGGGAGCAGATTAGGCGTTTGACAGTGTGTCTTTTTTAGCAGTGTGTGTGAGCGAGGGCAGGAGGAAGTAGCCTTCTGCAGATAAATGCCACAGCCTCACTGATTCAGACTTTACACCATCAGGGGTTCTTTCCTTGACTGTCACAAAAATCAAGCAGGTCAGTCACGCAGATTTATCTAGAGAAGGCACGCTCATCCTGCCGTTTCCGCTGGACTGCTTCATGCTGCTCCACATGCATTTTTCCCAAATGAAAGTTTAAAATGGAGGAGAGAAAGAAATTTACAGGAGGAAACAATTTGTGTTTTCAAAATACAAAATTTGGGAGCAAGGTTTTGAGACCTGCTCTTTTAAAATGAGGTGCCAGAAGCTTTCTTTGAAGCAGTACCATAGGAGAACAACTTTTGATTCAGAGAATGACTCTTTATACATTATTGTCAATGAGATGTGCCAGTGTGAAGGCCCTTTTAACATTACTGAGCCAGAAGAAAGGTTGTCCTGTAAAGCCCGAAATAGTTTTGCAAGAGTTTTCAGAACACGGCATACGTCTGTATGTAATAAGATCACAAGCACACTCAAAAAAAAAAATATAGGTTAATGTTTAGTTCCTAAATCTAAAATTAACATTTTACTTTTGGAGATATAATGACAATAGTAGATACATCACTCACAACCTCAGAAGACACGTCACTTTTGAATTTTTGTTAAATAATCTTAAAATCCATTCCCTCTGGGAAGGAGTCTGATAAACAATCCATCTCTGGACTGTACATGCAATTACAATACATATATATATATATATATATATATATATATATATATATATATATATATATATATATATATATATATTTATTTATTTATTTATTTATTTATTTATTCAGATATCAGATCAGGTGAAACTGAGAAAAAGAACCATTACTGCTTTGTTTTAAAAGTACTGTGAATACAATGATTTTTATTTAGTATTCGGGATAATACGTTGCACTTAACTTAGTTAACTAACTTTGCTCTCTTTATGATAAAGCATGCAGTTCATTACTGTGTGTAAACTCTAAAATAAACAAATCACAGCTTTTTTCAGCATATACAGGTATATGAAGTTCAGCATTTTAAAGGTCACCTAACTTCAGCTGACAAGAGCCACATGCATGAAAAAGCATGCAGGTTCATGTAGATCATGTAAATAGAACTACTAAGATCCAAATAAAACCTTCAATATATACAAAATAACATTTACCACAAAATAGAAATTCTTCATTAAGACTCTTAGTCTCTTAGTTCATGTTAGTTCATTAGTTCATGTATCCATAATATAATACAATACTATTTCTCTCTCCATGAAATGATGTCTATCAGCACCTCTTTCTAGCAGCAGCTGTTGCACAACCCCTACTGACATCTTAAAATATCCAGGCAGTTTTAATCTTACAAAAAAGTCAGCACTCCAGTGTTGTTCAGGCTTACAAACAGTTTAGCACTTTTGATTTCTATTTCAGTCTGGCCAAATAAATCAATCTTACTGCTTCTTGGAACCCTAAGTTTGATAGATACTTGGAAACACACAGACCTTGTTCGCACCTGACTCTATTACATGTCCTTGGTGGCAGTCTTACTGCCAGTCTTACAAGCTGTGTCTCATGGTGGACAGCGCTAAGTGCAGGTGCAAACGGGTCCAACTCATCTCTGAGACATACTGTGATCTGATCGCTCCAGTGATGACCACAAAAACAAATGTAGTGTGAATGCTAACATGTCCTGATGTGCCCCAGACAGTAACAACGACCGTCTTAAACCAGCATTTATTGTCTAGGGTGCCCTTTGTAGATAGAACCTTGAGCCTCCTGGTTAATACTTACTCTTGACTGTCTTATCTGTACTTTGTCTTTTTTGCTAGGTTTCTGTGGAACAGTCGTTGACCGCACATAAACACATGGCCCTATTTGACAATATAAATAACCCCGTCAGTTGTCAGTGGTTGGCATGTATTTCATTTTAATAACATTTAATAACGTTCACCATTTAAAAGAGGCGCCGCTCACATTGTGCCATTACAGCAGAGACTAAAGCAGCAGTGCGGGTTTTTTGCATTAAGTGACGGCTGTCTTATTGAACACAGCAGAGAGACCAACCAGTCAGCACTGCTGAACCACCGAGACACCAAGCAGGTCACTTCTAGCCACACATTGTCTCTTCATTGTAAAACATGGTAGAAACACCACATCAACTATTCCACTGCCCAGCCCAGAACAGGACAGGCAACACATGGACACAACAATGTCTTTTCTACGTTAGTGCCTCTGCATGTGGCAGCTCTGCATGATCACAGCTCCAAGATCCAGTAGTGTGATGCTACAGTACAAAGTATGAACAGTGCCATAGAGAGAGTGGGTGTATATGCATACACATGTGTGCCTGTATTAGAAAAACACTGCACAAGTTACGGGAATTTTACTATATTCATTAGGCTGTAAAGATAATCAGAAACTGCTGGCCTACCTGCCCCTTCCAACAGCTGGCCCTAGCAACATGTTACAGGGGGAATTAAACACAAGTACAATGGAGCAATGTATGTGTTGCTGTGCTTTTTACACAGGGAAAATACAGTCACCTAGTTACACTAGTCGTCTCGCCAAAGTACTGTATATACTCACACGATTCAGACATGAAACGCATGCTGCCTAAACACGCCCACAGATATCTCAGAACTGTGAAACCTCCAAATAAGCCACTGACCAGTTGTTTTTGTTGTTGTTTTTTAGTTGCCTGTTTTTGTAAACCTAGTCATTTATAGGATACAACAAATTCATTTTGATCAGGCAGAGTAAGGCATTTTGGTTGGCTAAGCAAGGCAATCTACATTATGTATATATTCTTTGTCCAAAATTTTGTAGACCTTAGGTCATCCAGCAGTTCCTCTGGTTGCACTCAGCCACAAGAGCATTAGTGAGGCCCAGTACTGTTGGTGGATGATTAGTTCTGGGTCACAAATGTCACTCCAAATCATCTCAAAAGTATTGGATGGAGCTCCATCACTCCTGAGAACACAGATTCACTGTTCCACAGCCCAGTACAGGGGAGTTTTATACCCGTCTGGCTGATGCTTGACATGGCATAGTGACCCTAGACCCATGTGCAATAGAATGGGACAGAGCCATTCTGTTGCCCCTGGTTTTCTAAGGAGATTATACAAACCCAGTCGAATGCCTGTGTCAGCAAAGGGGGCACCTTAAAGTAGCTGAATCACAGTATGCAGCAACTTGACTAAGGTATGGTATTTTGTGCATGACCAACAGGATTACATTATTACATTAATTATTCCCCTAAACCCACCCTGTCTATTGCTATGATGATTTAAAAAGTATTATGCAACATTTGATCACTCCTGACTCAATTTTGCCTGTTGATTTTAGTGTAAATTTAATTACCCTACTTTAATAAGGATACCAGCTCCAGAACTTGGATCTAATATGATGAATTGAACCCATATATATATGATGGGTGAATGGATTTTCCCTGTTCTTGAGCTTTGTGCTGGTTCACTGCGTTTCTTTCTGGGTGCGTTGGATTCCGGATAGGCTGACACTAGCAGGCCCCCATATGACCTTGTAAAGTGCAGCAGAGGCAGTTTTCCTTGATCACTATAAGTGGATGAATTTCTGTTGGAGCCCTTTTTAGTCTGAGCAGGGCATTGCTTTGCTTGGAGGTGCTTTCTTTGGCAGCCTAAGAGCAGCCTTGCACCATCCACTGAAATGAGTAATGCCTCTCTGCAGCCTCTGCAAAAAATAAAACATCAATTAACAGTTATTTGTACTGTGCGTTTTGATACCTAGTCACATCGCGCTCCCTAGAGGAGCCTACGATTCGTCAGCCCGTGTGACCGCCTGCGATTTGTCAAACACTCACAGTACACTCGACGTTCCCATCTGAGATTATTCAGTAGGCTTACAGCGCCCGCAACAAAAATGTGATTCATTGGGAGCCTCGCTTGATAAATAGTCTTGTGTATAACTAGGAGTGTGCTGCAGCAGACAAACTAATAAATGGAATCTATCAAGTGCCAGCTTTCCCAATTAACTAATTACTGAGGCCCAAACTACATTTTTGATTAAGATTCAATTAACTGCACATAGTTAAACTGATTCATTGTTCCGTCATGGTTTTATTATATGCACTGTTGGTTTGACCAGGTTTGCATATACGTATGAGTGTGTGTGTGTGTGTGTGTGTGTGAGAGAGACAGAGGGAGTGAGAAAGAGAGAGAGTTGGAGAAAAGAGACTGTCCAGGGACTGAGGGGGAAGCTAATATAAACCTTCGTCTGAAGACAGCGCTCTATTGCACTGCTGTGGCTGCTGATACTTAATCAGAGAAATAAAACAGAAACAGTTAAAGAACAAACAAGCTGTACCTTGAAGTTATAGTCATTGCACTATAAAAGATGCAGAAGAGGATTGTACACCCAATGGATTGTAGCTTTCCGTGAGGTACCATGTTGTCTATCCCACTATAAAAGATGCACAAGGATTTCTTAATTATTGGATGCAATGTTTTTTCCAAGCTTATTTAGAGTGTGTGTGAGATTGGTAGTGATATATTTTTATATTTATATAACAATAAAAATGCAATCAAAGCGTAAAGTACGTTCCTGTTAATGTGTATTGTTGTGATAAAACTTAGATTAAAAAAATTACTTTTGGTTCTAAAATCTGACTGACTGTAAAATACACAATATATACACGCCTATGACTGCCTCATTACAACTGAACTCTATGTTTCTGCGCCACATCACAAAAAATCCTTGTGCAGTAAATGTAATCATCTTTGACTTTAATGCTGCTCACATGGACCATTGAGTTTATTGATGAATTGAGAGACTGACAGCTTATTATTATTCTTAGCTAGAACTAGGCTGCTCAGCTACATAACAAGCTAAAAGATACCAAACATGCTAAAGAACACCATCTAAATATTACAGGCTCTAATTAAAGTACCCACAAGTTGATTCACTTTAAAACATCAGTATAAAAGTCTAAAGAATGTCACTAAATAGCTTACATGCTTCAGTCAGAAGCAGCATCTAATCTAGGCTGCATCTCAAATGACTCCGTAATACCCCTATACAGTGAGCTATATCATTTTTGAAATTCTAGTTTCTGCAGTCAGGTAGTGCACTTGTAAAGTATGGGTATATGTACGGCAGAATCCCAATAGAACTATTTTTAGTTATTGTATGCACTGCTGGTATAGGAGCTATGTAGGGAGCAGGGAACCATTTGAGATTCAGCCTCAGTGTGGGAGGAAGGGCACTGGATTGGTGCTATATTAGACTCATGGTGAGAATTCGGTGAGAAAGAATACTTATAAAGTGAAGACATTTGGATTAAACTGTGTTATATTGTGATATGTGCATTATTATAATAACAGAAAGTTAAAAAGTTCCTGAAGTGAGTGCAGTATTCAGTGAAACATTCTTCTTCTCATTTAGCAGTCTAAGATTGCTTGGCAATATGTGTGTGTCTGTGTGTGTGTGTGTGTGTGTGTGTGTGTGTGTGTTATGTATGTATGAATAACTAAACGTTTTATACTTATCATGTGCCAGTTATCATTATTTGTTGGCTTTAGTGCCGTATTGCTTTAATTTTGAGACACATCAAATTAAAAATCCCCAGACATATTTACCATTCAATATAAAATCAACACCAGGCCTAGATTATTAGACATAGATTATAATATAGATCCATCACATGGTCAATAAATATGTGCATTGATTCTTCCAATTCTTGTACTTTCTTTGTTAGGTTACATTCTTTAGATATTCACTGAAAACAACAACATAATTCTCAATTACGTGATTAACAGAAATGACAGAATAAACAGCAGAAATCTTCTTTGCTCACCGCTCACTGAATGCAGTTTTGTCAGTTCTAAAGCCAGAACTACATGCTCAAAGCTGTTAATTGCAAATTGAATGTAAGTGTAATTAATTATCATGTAGACACATGCATTGTATATGTTTACATAATTACATTTGTATAGCATAGAAAAACTAAAGTAATTTTTTAAAATAAAAAAATCCAAAACAAGTAGTAAGAGAAACAGCTCAGACTTTAAGCAGCATTAAGTATAAACCAGGCTCTATATATGTTTGTAAAGGCCAACAGTTGGGGACAGAAACAAAGACATGCTAAAAATCATGTAAGCCCGTTTCATGAAATCTCCCAGGCAAGGCTGGGCCTTTTATTTCCAGATCAGTGGCGGGTCGCAGCAGCTGCACTGCTGTAGCACTTTGTCTCCAGACGCTGTGTGGTTAATATTGATTACAGCAGAGGGACGCAAAGATTGTCTCTTCTCTGAGCTTTACCTGAACCTTTGGGAATGGTTCCGAAATCGCATTCTCCATTCATAAGCTGAATCATAGCAGTGCTTGGCTGAGACAGTACTGCCGTGAGCGAGGCTCCACAGTGATTCAGTGGATTGGAGTTAAAATGTAAGTGAGAGCATGACTGAGATGCAGCTTAAAGAGAATAGGATAGAGCTGAGGGAAAGAGAGAGTGGGAGGATAGAGGGGGGAGGGGAGGCAGGAAAAAAGAACAATGATGAGACACAGTAGGATGGAACTGACTTTTAAGTGACTCATAGGCAGTCCTTGTATCACAAGTCAAAGAAAAGTTTTATAAGCATGTACAATATCACCCGTCATTACGATACCCACTTTCAAGTTGATATCACATTCAGGTGTTGTATTAAACCCTATTCCAGCTGGATTATTTTTACCTGAGGTGGTTGTTTGAGCAATAATAATGTGATCTGTAGTTATAATCCTGTACGAATCTGCCATGGTAAAGTAATATTTCGTATAATTTATATATATATAAATGATGTTGCATAGCTAAAATGGAGCATGATTTTATATATATATATATATATATATATATATATATATATATATATATATATATATATATATATATATATATATATATATATATATAATATATAATCAAGCTCCATTTTAGCTGTATATATATATATATATATATATATATATATATATATATATATATATATATATATATATATATATATATATATATATATATATATATATATATATATATATATATATATATATATATATATATGTATATATATACATATAATATATAATCAAGCTCCATTTTAGCTGTCTCTTTGAACACTATTACTATGCAACATCATTTCGAATGGGTGTCTCACACTGAAACAGGATACAGAGTCTCTCTTCCCAGTGATGCAGTTTGGTTTGTTTTTGCACCAAATTCGCCAAATTTAAAAGACATGGGCTAATGTTGACACTAACATCAACGTGATGATGTTTCAGTATGTGGCCAGGAATTTGGTTCCTTACTAGCTAGGCCCACTGCTCATAACTAGCAGTACCACTAAGTAGCAGTATATATTTGTGCTGGTAAAACAAAAAAATGATAATGAGCTAACATGATTAAGGGTTTTACAATTTAACACAACAGTCTTCTTCCACCATCCAGTACCACATTACAGTCTTTTCACATGTTTACACTAACAGAACTTTCGTATCTTACTCAGCTAGCTTTCTAGGTGCGTGTGTTTGTTGTAGTACATATAATGAAATACTGTCACCTGGCTGGTTTCTTTGAGAGGCACTGACAGCAGTAGGTTACTTACAGCCCTCTCATTCATTCCAACACTTACATAAGCATACTTAAAGAAGAGTCTCACTCAACACACTTTTAGTATTTCTGCTTCTCTTATAGTACAGTTTGGAGGGTGGAGGCCAACAGAAGCTCATCGTGTACAGTAACTGTGGGGTTTTCAGCACCACAGAGAGCGCCAACCGCATTAGTCTTAGACACTACACTCGCACAGAGGCTCTCCTGCCATCCTCTCTGTTCACCCTCCTTCTATAGGAGGACTTTAATGTCAGTTTAGCCCTTAAAATGCATTTATCCTCTACATTTATTTTGCCACTTACTTGTAGCTCAGTTTTACAAGTAGCTTGGGAATGCAAATTTTTCATTCAATAGAACATTTATGTTTGTGATTTATTTAGATTTAGAGGGATATGTGAATGGTGTTCTAAAGCACAATAATGCAGAAAGAACACTTATCAGAATGGCTCCGGTTCCTATCACCACCACTGTACAGGAATCATAGTCAGTAAATTTCTCTGCAAATAAGACATTTCACATTCCAAACCTGTCTTATATCTTAACCACTGAATCATACAGGGATGAGAATGTATATAGTACAAACATAGCCCTTATATTCACTAAGCAAAATTGCTATCGAAGTTAAGGGGTGGGTGATATGGCAAGCATAATTCACCACAGTACTTCATCATAATAAACAATGTGCATCACAATATATATATATTTCTATCATGATTGTTTATTTATTTATTTCAATCTAACCGTTCGAGCCACAACCTCAAACTCCAAACTGTCAGAAAACAATTTTCCTAGCATCAGGCAGCGCATCTATAAATATTTCATGTAATAACTTTCTGTGAGAAAGCTTTGAAAGACAGTAAACACTTCATATGTCTGGTTCCTGTCATCACCTCCATGAACAATTCTTCCCAGTAATGGCACATTTCACATCCAACTACTTTGAATGAGTTTGTTTACATCTCAATTTCATTACAAAGACTTTTCAAAGATCAGTGGAATTCCCTTAATCATCACATAGGTGTTCCTATTGCCTTCCCTTTTTATTGTGTAAGCAATAAATGTTCAAATTCTATGAGTTTGTGAAGTGATATGCAATAGATTCTTTCCTTTGTAGCTGTTTTCTCTTTGCTCTGTGATCCTTCCTGGAAAATAAGGATCAGTTAAGTACTTCTGAGTTGCTGGGTCAGACATTACAGTAGCAATACCAGATGATTTGAGGTTGTACACATTTGGAGAAAACCACACGGCTTGTTGCTCTGGCTGATCTGCTGTGTTCCATAATTTACTTATGTAACTCCACTGACTCCTGGCAGTCAGTGTCTGTGGACCCTTTGTGTAAACAAATCAAATTGTACAGTGTATGTGTTTTAAGAATGGGCCTGATTCATTTTCAAGGGAAAGACAATGAAGTGTTCCACTTGAGAGTCCGCCCACTTGATTATGTTTGCTTTCACCACATCTGAGTAGGACCACAAGTGCTGAGAGACAGACTGTGCCTATTAGAAATGCTAATAGATGCACATAGATATAATTACTGTTTGCAGAAGGGAAGTGTGGAGCTTGAGGGCAATTCTCTGTGATTCTTGACAGAGCTCCTTGATGTTAAAAGACAGGACTGAGTGTTCTGAGTGAGCTTGATAAGTTAGAGCAGTTGCATGGAAGACATGATCAGAAACTGCTGAAGGACTTTACAGCTCATCGGCTTCCTCCTGCAGTAAAAATGATTTATTAAAGTTTTAAAAAAATCAGAGTTTCCAGCTTAGCCAGAATCTTCCTCTTACCACATAGGTAGTTGATCAGCTAAGACATGTATGGTGTTTGAAGGTTGCTTCTAAATGCTGCAAGGCTAATGTAGCTAACGCATCACAAGAACATGTAGCACCTGTTAACATCTTGCAAACTGCAAGTCACATGTTTGCATTAAGCCTTGTCAGGTTATTATCTCAAATACACGCCTTTGGGTGGTGTGTGACACGTACAACATATTGTTATGTATAAAAATAGTCAACAATACATCACATATAGTTAAGGCCACTGGTCAAATTATGGTTATTGATGTTCCATGTAAAACGTAGTGAACACATCAGGAGACAAACTTTAATATGGCAGTTTTCTACTTACTGCACAATTTCCGTTAAATATTTGTAAATCATATTACATAATACCACTGTGTGCTAAAAGGTCATTGTGAGTCACTGTAGTGTTGAATCAGGCCAAAATGAAATGATAAAGAAGTAGCATTTGCTCTAACTGTGTTTTAGAACCCCTAGACCATAATGTTAAATGTACTGCTCCCGGATAGATCATTTAGTGACCTGTAGCCAATAAATGGAAATTTGTACTCAACAAAGGCTGGAGCTCTTGGCAAGCAACCATTATAACTGCCGACGCCCCTCATGGCAAGAATTCACCATTGGCAGTAAACAAAAGAAGCCACTTTAACAGAATCAAAACAAAACATATCAATGTTACTTTACAGCGCTTGATTTTTTAAACTTGTAGCGCTTCTTCTAGCCTGGTATAAACTGAAGCCTCGTATTGTTTGAATAAGACAGTGGTAAAATTGCTCCTTTAAAGAGTTACTGCAGTAACAGTCCCTGGTTATAGCAAAACATTCATTCATTCATCCATCCATCCCTCCATTCATGCCATAGTAAGACACCTTTATTTATCTGAACTTTTAAACACAGTACTGTACCAACATGTGAAAAGTGTTGCTACTGTTAGAATTAATAATAATAGTACTAGTATAAATAGTAGTAATGTATTTTTAGCAGATGTTCTTATAGAAATACATTTAGCATTACTACTACTACTAATAGTAATTTTGGGGCAGTTCTCTAAAGCAGATGTGATTATTTTCCACATGGTTGTCCACATAAGAAAATTCTGCTAGGGGCACAGGCCTGGTATTATCTTAACTATAGAGGAGCCAAAAAAGGTTCCTTGGAGTGATGACACAAAAGGACCACTGTTGGTTCCCTGAAGATTGTTTCACACTTTTTTATAGAACTATTTTGGTAAATGAGATGTGCAAGTGTAAAAACCTCCACAGACTGTAAAGGCGCTATACCTATCAAAGGTTTTCCAGGAACGATGCATCCATTAAGGGAAGATCTATTTTTAAGAGTGTGCATTGAATAATCTTAACACATGATGATGTGTTTAAGTGGCTGCACTGAAAATCGATGTCTTAGATCATCACTAGAGTCTTTTTTTATATGATGTCATGTTATATTGTCATGTCAGTGACTTCCTTCGTCAGTTCCAGCTTTTTACTTCTCTGCTTGGAAGGATAAGAGCAGAGGTGGGGGGGAGGAAAACCTGTATGATGCTTTGAAACCCTTTATATAATAACACAAATGGGAATTTCACCTGCTGCAAAAAAACAATGTTACAAAAAGATGCCGCCCCCACCCCCCACCCCCCAAAAAAAGAAAACCAGTGAATGAAAAAATAAGACTCTGCCCCTCTGCTTCCCACGCAGCAGATAAAGCTTCCTGTTCAGAGATATTTACAGCTGTTGTGACTCACTTTGGGGCTTTATATCACTTTCTGATTCTTTTCATATGCATGTTTGTTCAATTCTATTCATATTTTCCAATGCAACACTATGGAGAACTCTCCCATGTAAATAATATGACTAACACAAAAAGCGCTATTTTTGTGATAATAAAGCAAACATGAAAATAACTCATAAAATCACAGCGCTGGCTTGTGTGGGTGTGGCAGACATATTTTTGGAATTTTCGTGACTGCCAGTTTAGGCGCTATTGTAGGCATGTTATAAACAGGCGTGGTGGCGCGTGCTGCAGGGATAACCAATCCAATCACCCCCTCTCAATGCCTTTTAGGAGTCCAGTGTCTGCCAATGACATGACACATTGATCAATGGTAGAGTCTTTAGGGGAAAGTGAAGACAGACTACTTTGAAATGTGGAAACAGTAAATATTCTGACGTGACAAGATACACTTACATGGCATTGACATATACTGTTGCTGGTACCTGATATTTTTCATGCTTCTTGATTTTCGATCCATAAATAAGTTACTGCATCCTCTGCAGAAAACACTTTGATAAACTGAACATATAAAAATATAACCTGTGCAAAAATATGGCATATTTTATATGGTATGTCTTATTTGTTTTCCAGTCTTTAAAAAAGATAAATTAAGAGATTTGTACTAAAATTTAAAAATAATCATGATCATAGATTTAAAAAATAAAAAAAACTTCAGTTGACAGAAGGTGCCTAAACTTTGGACTGCTACTGTAGATATATTCTAAAAACGATGCCAATGCCAGAAGTTACAATTTAATATATTGTGATGCATATGCATATTGTGATTTAATAAATGTTAACTAATAGGTAGGTTTGCTAATGGGAATGTTAGCAGTGTGCTCTTACACTGTTAGTGTACATATGTAATTTTTCTTTTTTATTTCTTAATTTGAAAATAACAGCAGCCTTTTACACTTTGAAATCAGGCTGTAACTTTTATTTATTCCCTGGATTGAGTAGTTTATTTATATTACAATGATATGAATAAGTAGTAGTATAAATAGTAAATCTACAAAACCTGTATAAACGTTTCACCTGTGCTTCAGAAAAACAGCATTTGGCCTTCTTTTAAGACAATGCATTCAACTTTGGACTACAATAAGATTGAAAATGGCACTGTGCTGGTGAATTTTAAATGCCACACACAGATTACACCACCAACATATTATATCAATAAGCCATGCTTATTACATCCGCACAAAAATAAGCCCTTAGCTAGCATATCCAAGATGTAGCACTATTTACATGGAAAGGGGTGGTTATGTAGGTTACATTAAGGTCTTAAAACTATGGCCTTGTACTTTTGAGATGTCAGGTTATTGGACATGTATCAACTTATAAAGCCATTGACCATTTGATCAGGTTTCAGGTTTATTGTTCCTGCAGCCTATATGTTACTGCACAGTTTCTGTGCCCCCTCTATCCCATCCATCAATGATAAGAGACCACATTAGGACCATCACTCACCAGACATATCAGTGGTGGACTATTGAAGCATACCAGTGATTGTGTGTGTTGTGCTGAAAGGAGTGTATGAACTACAGCATTATTGCTGGTGTTTTTAAACACTGTGTACAGCAGGTCAAATACAACATCTGATGATGCACACCTCCAAAGAGCCCCTATGATGCCTCAGCCTCCCATCAAGTCCCATAAGACTCTAATTATGTAGTGTGTTCCACTTTTAGACTCTTCACTGAGGCTAGACCAGAGGCAGTTGTCTATGGACAGATGGCAGCACAGTTGTAGAGCCAGAGGGTAAGCGATAGAGCTTGCGTTTGTTCTAAGGACAAGTTTTCAGTTCGCTCGCAAAAACTACCTGCTCTGGAGTGTACAAGTTGCAAAACTAAAAAAGAGCTCTTCAAGGGCTTTTGATAATATCTCTGGTTATATATAGGTTCACTGATGCTTTTGGGTAGTAAATAAAATGCCTGTATTTGTGTTTTAGACATGGGATCCCCTAGTTCTTATGACCACCACTATAAAGAAATCAAAAGACTGTAAGTTTATTGACAATAATCCATTTCACATCAAACCACCTATATACTATATAACTTTTTTATGTTGGGCTATTTTGTGAGTGTGTAGGAGTGTGTGTTTTTTCCCAGACTACAGGCATGCAAACCAGGTGAAAGGTAGGGAAGAGGCTGTGAAAACCTTTACACTGGAGTCCTTGGCATGTCTGACATATCAAAGGAATATTTTATCATCACATTATTAGATATTCATAGCTTGTGATGCTCTCAGACCTATTGACTGGGTCAGTGTTAATGTCTGCTTTACATTCTTTTTGATCTATCAATCTGGCCAAACTAGGGGTTGCTACCTGCTACTGATGTAATGGATTTATAAATGATTTCCAACAAATAATCTCTCCTCTATATATATATTTAGAGGAATGGAACAAGAGACTGCCACTGCTGGTAGAACCATATGACCATATCACCACTCTTTTTTACCAGTCATTAACATCTGCTTTGCGACCCATTTTCTGCACATCATATGAGACATTCACTGGACTGTACCACCTCCTCTTAATCTATGAATCCCGTTTCACATCCTGAAGATATTTATAGCCCGATCGTCCTCATGCATCACCATCTGCAGGAACCTAAAGCTACTACCACCTAAACAGGTGACACATTTGTAAAAATAAGTAGGTTGCTAGCACACCGTACAAACGATTGGTCATTTGTCAAACTTAAAAGCACTTAACTGACTCAGAATCATGACTGAAGACCTTTTAAGATGTAAGAATTTTAAGATGTGTGTGAGAGTGCATTTCCGATTTATTACAGTCATGCACAGTGCACACACAGCATTTAGTAGAACAGGACTCTCTGAAGCAGCCGGACATGAGCCTAAGGCTAGTAAGTCCAGTGCCAAATGTCAGCTAGAGGGAAATAAACACCCTAGTATTGGTACTGCATTCTCAAGAGTAATTGAGCTCAACACAACCTTTAGGTTGAATTGGAGTGATGTTTGTGAACCAGAACTAGTCATTTAACATCACTAGCTGACCTCACTAATGCTCTTATAACAGAATGCAATCAAATCCTCACAGTCATGTTCCAACATCTAGTGAGAAACATTATTATAAGAGAATTAATACCCTTGATTTTAGATTAAATGTTGCATTAGAAGGTGTCTACAAACTTTTGGATACCAAGATTATGACTTAGCGAACTTTGAACAAGGCATAAACGTGTGTGTTGGATGGGACATTCCATTTTCAAAGTTTGAACATTTCTTAATCCACAGTGTCACATGGAATATGTCACAGAGAGGATTGTGTCATGGTACCAGTTGTTTTGGGATAGAGTTTTGGGATAGAGTTCACTGGGGTCCATGAAACCATAGATCCCAGTTGTCAGCAAGGAACTGTGCAGGCTGGCGGTGGTTCCATACTGGTGTGGTGTGTGTTTTTAAGGCATAGGTTTGGTCCATTGGTCTGCCAATAACACTTGATTGGCTGTTGCCCACTACGTTTCATTGCTTGGTGACAATTTACAGCCCTGTATGTACTTCATGAACCCCCGCAATGATGGGAACCCAATCAGGCCCAAATTGTCCAGAAGAGTTTTGACGAATGGTCTGGCCTGCATGTTTCCCTGATATGAGCCTTATGGAGCTTTAATGGAATATATTGGAAAAGTCCATTTGCCCCTGAGATCCTGCACCTACAACTACCACGGAGCTCAATATATATATCCAGACGTTCACTTGTAGAATTGATGCTACGTTGAGTTGCTGTGCTTTTCTACACTATATGACTTTTGCCATGTCAGTGTAAAGTGAAGCAGCACTTTGTATATGCACTATAATGTGGACTTGTTTTTAAATACAAAAATATAACAAAAACTGGCACAATTTCTTGAAATTACTAATAGATTATATTGGTGCATCCCTCTTTTAAACATCTTACATTGACTATTTGTTAGGTATTATACTGGTAAGCATATGTCTTGTTGGAACCATCATAAGAAAGCAGCACAGTTTAGCAGAGAATAGCAGGTTAGATTGTAATGAGCACCCTCATTGAGATTTGTCTGAATACCTTTCAGCTCACACTCCCAGCTGTCGATTACTTGGCAGTGATGACTGCTTTTGTTTTTTTCCTTTTCAGTAATTCTGTTGGAATCTGTTCTTTTGTTGCTGTATTTTTAGACAGGCAGGCTCAGGCAGACAGGTCACACAGACAAAGAGACTGCTGTCTTGCCAATCTTTATCTCATACACAGACAAGGTGGTCAGTGCAGCGTAGGTCACCTGGGGGAGCTTCTTTTATAGCTCCAGTCAGACCTTAACCCTCACCACTGGTATATATCTACAGGAGGATTATCAGATGCCATATAAAAACTGCTCCCAGATCAGTGACCCTCTCCTAACACACCTGTAAGGGTCCTTGGTCTGAGCACACAAAAAGAGATGGTCATCGCTATCGTCAGAGCTGAAACCGCATCTTCAGCTTTGCAGTCACTGATGAATTGAGTAATATTCTCCATCTCTCTCTTTCATCTCTGGGGTGACATTACAATAACAGCCTCTCAGCATTTACTTAGCATTACCCGATAAATGGGCCTCGCTGCCTGCCCGTTTGTATGGCATGCTCTCTAAGGCTGAAAATGAAGGCATAGATTAATCAGGCATCAAAGGATGGCCTGCCAGCCAATAGCCAACTCCATTACCATTTATGGGGGGATCTCTGGGGGGATCTGAAAATGCAGGTATGGCTTTAGTCTGTTGGTTTAGAATGTGAACAGTGTAAAGACAGAATCATACTTCTGCATCATTGTATAAGTGTCTGGCAACACTGTGCACATACTTCAGTACTCAGTCAACCAATTCACACTTACAGTCAAAACTTACACTTACACTTTACACTTTTACGACATGAGCAAAAGGGACATAAGCATTTAAGGCATTAGAAGGTTGAAAGCAGAATTGGACACCCTCCTTCTTAACGTCCGTTTTACTGAATGTCACTACTGCTTAAATGAGCGGTACTGTATTTAACCACCATGTCAAATTGTCCCCCTCCCATTCTGAGGAGTCACTTGTTTCCCCAGCTGCATCATTTTCCTAATAAACACAATAATCTACTTTCATTAATTAGAACGCCTTACTAGACACTTGGACAGAAATGTGTAGATAGCTGTTAAGACATGATTTATTAATTATTTAATCATTAGGTTTTTGGCTCTATATTTTAGAAAACTGAAAGTCATCTTGTCTGTTCCTACAATGACTCAAATACAGCAGAGAAATTTGAACGTGAACGCCTTGATGCTATGTAGACTAACGCTGACTGTACATCTGCACAGCTTTGCTGTTTAACCTTAACATTACCTTACAAAAGGCCAGTTAATTATTTGCTTTATAAACTCATCACCAAAAGACAGAGGAAAGTGTCAGATTCCAAAGCTATTTGGAAGGAAGAAAAAGGTCACCAGGAACATTAAATGATGATAAATTTAGACTGATATGGGTAATATTTATTGACCTACACATACAGAGGTAGTGTCTCTCAGTATGGAGTCAGGTCACCATGCTTGCTAAAGCAACATGCAGACGTCTCAGCATGTAGTTGTTGAGGGTCCTAATGGTGTCCTGTAAAAATCCATCTCATGCAGCTTGAATACTTTCACAAAGTTCTCCAGATTCTGTGGTAGGGGAGGAGGTGGAGTGACACCTTCAGGAAATATGACGCATGCAAACAAATTGTTCATCTTGGCGCTGACCAAGGTAGCTTCCCACATGGATTTACTGACTGTGTCCACTAAAAAAGCAGGACTCAGGACTGGTGTCTGGCACGACAACCTTGCAGTCTTTGGCAACGCTGATGTGGTGTTAAGGGCAGTCGTTGTTATGGTCTGCATGCATGTAGTCCTGTGGGGTGTAGTGTCTGCCAGTGGTGCTGATACTAACAGGATGACTCATGTAGGACTACTCGCTGAATGTCTGCAATTGTGTTTGTTGGGTCAGTCAGGTGCAGCGATAAGACCTGTCCTTGATTACCTCACATGCACGGGCAAGCGTGTAACTTGAATCATTCACATGTCCCACAACGTCAGACCTACCCATCAAGTTTCATTCCTCTTGGTTGATTCCTTCTGTGTGCAAGTATTTGTGCAACTAATTTTTGAGATGAACATACATTAAAGGCAGCTTACCTAAAGCACCATCTGTGTTTTCATTTTTGAATAACAGGGAGCAGGACATTGCTAGGAAACAGTAGGTTATATAGATATCAAAGTATTTCTGTATAAATGATTGGCTTCCATTAATTGCCTGTTAAAAAATATTAAAACATGACCTTTTTAGTTCCTGTTATCCCAGCATGATGTGTGGAGGTTCACCTGAATATCTTTTCAATGCAATGTAATATTGATCAAACAAGTCTTCCAGAGTTTTTAGGCTTATATTTGTATGTTAATAATAGTATTAAATAGTGCTTCTATCTCTAACTTCAAATATTTTGATAATAAAAATATGATACAACATCCCACCTACTCTTAAAAAAGTCTCCTTTTCTCCATTTTTTGAGCTATTGAGGGTGCAAGGCTGCAAGTGTAACAGAACAAAGCCTTTCTGAATTCCCCAGAGAAAACATACAGGTTAAGAATTCAGGGAAACTACTGCCACTACAAAGCACGAGTGTCTGAATGTGAGTGTGTTGCGAAGGACGTGTTGTTTGAGGACATGACAGAGATGGTGCAACTAGGGTAACTATTGTAGCTGGTGTGAGGTAGATTCAGAAGCAGTGAAAACATATTTCTCAGACCAGCTAAGGTGTTGGCAAATTGTCCACTGAGGAGTAAACACTTCATTCAGAAGACAAAATGTCACCATGAGCATCCAGACCATCCGAACTAGCCCATTTAAAGAGGAAGCCTCTATTGCTTTCAAAACATGAAAACCTACCAGTTCCCTTAAATAAATAAAATAAAAGATTATTTGAAATTGTAACCTGTTTTTTTTTTTCATTTTATCTACTAAAAAGTGAATCTGTCTGTCAGCCTGTCATTGTTCCTTCCTAAACTGGATAATCATTCATTAGCGTTTATAAATGGATATCAAAATGATGCTGTGTTCAACTTGGAGTTGGATCATTTTCAACTTCTCAGTACTGTTAGCAACAAGCTAGCATGAGTGATATAAAGGTTATGTTCAATGCCCATGATGAATTTACCATCTCAAAAAAGCTACTTTTTGGTCGGTGCTATAAATTAATCAACTACTGTATCTGTGTGTTACCTGATCAAATGCAAATCTCATTTCAAACTACAGAACTTGCTGGGAGCGAATGATTTAATTTCACATTCCCAGCTAAAACAGGTGAATGTAACCATATGTACACAAAGAGGAAAGTCCTGTGAAAGTGTTGTACCTCTCTCTTTACTCTCACACCTCTTTTACCAGCCATCCTCAAACTTCATTCAGTGTTGCACTAGTTGTGATTGGGGTTGAGCAGATTTGGCTCCGTCCCTGAAGCTACAGGATAGCCAGTCAGCATTTGCTGAAGAAACAGCTCTGTAGATTTGCACAGGCACCTACCTGAGATTTTAGAGGTGTCTTTCCTCATTAACCCCCCTCACGATGTCGTAATGCAGTTTATGTACATTACTTTATATGCATCTTTGTAGATCAACAATCAAACCTTAAGAAGACACTGCACTGTATATGATCTACAATAGAAAATTAAAGGACATCTAGAGTTCTTACCAGGCCTGTGCAGATGGGCTCAGGAAAAAGCTCAAACATCAGTTAAGCTTCAGAGAGCATCACAAATTTTTCACGAGGCATCCTAAAGTAACAGCAATATCGCCTAGGCAGGGATTTGAACGCCGGCATCTTGCTAGCATTTATGCCTCATTACTATAAACAAATGATAACTCCATCAAGGCCTTTTAAAGCAAGAACCTTATTAGTGACTTTTTTTTTCATCATGTTTTTCTTAAAGAGATTATCAGGACTTTATAGACAGTATCTCTAGACGCTGTGTGCATGATGGAGTAACTGAAGACCTAACATTGCATGAGTTCACATTTTTTAAGTTGACAGTTATGTGATTAAATTGAATGGACATTGACTTACCGTGACTTTAAACTTTAGACGACTATAGGGCATCATGCCCCCTCTCCAATGACACCTCTTTTTATTAATCAGAAACTGGGGACAGCAATGCTCAACATGAGATTGGTGGACAAATTTACAAATAGGCCAACCTCCACAGACTTTGAACCAGACTTTTATGAAGCATCTACGTTGATAGTATCACATAATCAGTGACTAGTCAATATCAAGCTTAAAGCATCATCACCAAGCAGTAAAGTCAGTAATTCGGTTAGTCTGTGCAGCCCCTGAAGTGGTACATGCTGGTACTTCACCAGAGGGGGCACCCAGGAGCAGTGAACCTGACCCGAGCTGACCCATCATCATCTGTATTTTGGTGTCTTGAAGATAGACATGTAAAACAGATTACAGATGTTTGAAAATGCCAAACAATGAAAAAACTGGCTAACTGAACAAAAACAAACCATGCATAGCCCTTCAAAGATTCCAAGATACTATTAGTAACTTTAGTAAGAAGGAAGCAAACGTTATTGTTTATATAATGTAATTTAAAAATGATCTTTATGATCTGGCACATTGCATGATTAAGAATGTACATTTTATCTGTTTTACTGAGTAATTGGGCTTAATTGAGTCTTTGTGACAGCCTGGTTTGGACATGCAGTTTAGTTCTGTTCAGTGACATCGGTTTGTATGAAATAAACTCAGCATAAGAGCATGCTGTAAGGCAAAATCATTTATTCATCTGGAATAAAATATTGGCATATTGAAAAGAGTAAATATGAAGCCACATAGAAATATCTACACTGTACAAATCACAAATATTATTTTGGGGCTTGAACTGAATTGGGACTTTTACGCTCAATAAAACACATGAATATAATGCACACTTCCCTGTGCCTTCCACTCCACCACAGATCATAACTGAATGCTGTCGAAAAAGCCTTCTGTGCAAGATGAGCAAAGAGCGCATTTTGATGAATGAGCATCCCACATGAAGGAACGTTTTTGGGATGTGGATTTGCTGACATAGCTATAAGCGGAACACACACCGCATTAAAGCAGATGCACCGTCTCTCCCAGACTCGCTCTGCTCTGATGTCTGAGTCTATTAGCCTAGTTTTTAATCTTGCACACTTTTATGCTTCACATCCTTCTCCAGAACAGGCTCTGATAGCTGATGCCAGGGACTGCTGCTTCAGAGCTGTGACAGAAATCAAGCAGAGCTGAACATCCTATGAAAAAGCAAGTTTGATGGCTGAGCCTAGGGTTAATATTCCTGATGTGTATTAAACGCCTGCTATTATATGCCATTTAATGTCACCCTTTAAACCATAGGACTACTCCAGGGTGGCTATAATCAAGCTTTATTCTATTCTACATTCTGGGCACTCAGGTGCAGCACATATATGCTCCTTATATGCTGCAGCAGTATAGACATGCAGCCGCTTTGGCAGGTATTTCAGCAGCTTGGCAGAGAAGAATGACTTGCTCTTTGTGACGTGCTGGCATTATATGTGCTGACTGGCTGCGTGTGATTAAAATGCTTTGCTCTGCTCTTTGTCATTGCCTTCATGAATAGCTGCTCTCCCATGGATTTTCACTGAAAAGCTCCCAACGGTGCTCCATGCTGGAATGGATTCTCTCTTGTTTTCCAGCACCGCACAAAGGAGTTTGATGCACGCAGAGCAACATGTTTTCTGTGTGGGGTGAGTTGGTGGCTTGTAAAACCGGAACCTGTGGCGAATGCTGAAATATAGAACTATACATAACTTTCAGTATTGGGAATACAAGCAGCAGACGACCATTGTGTGGCTTGTCCAATCTGAAACACTTACGAGTCTGCTGTAACTCTTCATCTTGGCTATGGAAAAATCTGTAGCTTATCTAATCAGAAAATGGAATATTACATTAGACATATCTTCCAGTTTCGGGAATGCAAGCAGAGCAAAGTCAGATATAAAATCAATGACATGTCTGGTTTAGCTGATATCATAGCTAAGGAAAATCAACAATAAGTGATCTTCATCTTCCACTTCTCAGTCTCAAGCGCAAATCAGACACTGAAACAAGGCATTAGACTCCTGCCTTCCAGTTTTAGAGGCTGACAGCAGAAGACAATGCAGCACTGGCTGCTCTCCTCCTTCTCCTCCTATTAAAAGCCGCCCTGCTTGATTATATATATTATGAATAGCTGGCCACTGATTGGCTGTTCGGGATCTTCTGCGAGCACTTCCGTATAGCAACAGTCTCCGTCCGCTGCAGACAGGCCCCGCCCCTGCCGCGCGCAGCTGGACCAGCGGTAACCATAGTAACGGCAGCGGCGCTGCGCGTGCTCCGCCTGCCCGCCGCGCGGTGAGTTTTCAGGGTCTGACCTGGTTCCGATCCGCAGGTTCACTCGGTCTCGGTGAACGGAGAGGCGCGCAGCACTGAGCAGAGCAGCTGCCCGTTCACTGACGCGCCTCAACCCACTCAGCGCTGCTTCAGTATCACAGTCCAGCTACGGTCTGGCTGTGAGCGTGTGCGCGCTTGTGTGTGTGCACTTGTCTTGCTATCCTTGTAAGGACCGAATGTTTTCTTTCCACAATAATGGGGAATTATAAGAGGTTTTTGCTGGTCCTCCCGGTTTTCACCACAAATTCAGCAGTTTTTTTGTTTGTTTTTATTAAAAGGGTAGGAATAAAGCTTTCAGAATGCTGAGGTCGTCGTTTGGGTCAAGTTGTAGGCGCACATGTTGTATTACATAGCTACAGTAATACCCATGTCAACAGAAATCAAGTCCCCGCAAGGAGTCTGGACTAAGACAAGCATAAACGTGTAAATGTCTGTGTGTATGAAAATGGAAAAGAGTCTGGGGCACATGAGGGTGGGTGCAGTGCAGTCAAGAGTGTGTGTAGGGTTTTAGGCATGGGGTGGGGCAACCGTTGTGCCAGTGGTGTCTGTATAGACACACTGAACAAATCTTTCACATTTGAAATGGAATACATTTTATCATCACAAACTCAACAAGAATGATGTTTATGAAATGTATTTCATTAAATTGTTGACATTATATGTTGTGGGTCCCAGGGAGGTTTAATTATAAAACAAATAAAACAAAATTGCTCTTCGTAACATCTGGGTTCCAGACCTGTATAGGTGGCTGTTGGTGTCAGTGTCATCATTAATGTGCTTTGATGTGGTCACCCAGTCGTACATTAGCATATGTGACCTATATTACTGTTATACTGCTCTTTTAAGTGACTGTGGAGCACTACAGGAAAAGGATAAGGAACAACAGCATGAGAACATTGCAACAGAACTGCGCACGAGACTGGACGATGGTTTGCTCGATCCATTCTGGTCATGGATATACCTGCATGATACACACCACTACAGTAACGGGCAGTAGCACACAAAGGGCTGATACTACCTAGGGACAAAGAGAAATTAATGGCTACATTATGATATTATAATACTGGCTTTTTATTAGTTATACGGATCTTAAAACTGAAACTAAATATCATGTAGAGGTGCACACTGACTATCAAAACCATATAGTTATTGCTTCAGTTTTTTTAATATGTTTATAGCGTGCAAAAAAAACCCAGATTGACCTCTTTCGCCAAAACATCTTTTCAACCTCCTTTTCATCCTCATTTCTGTCTACCAGGCCTGATTCGGCCTCCTTCTTCTGCCGTTTCTTCAGCTCCTGTTCATTTCAGCACTCCATTTGCATACTTCAATGAAAACAACATCAGAACGAAAAAGTTCTCATCATGTGTAATAAATACATTAGCTAGTACTGATTAAGTTAACTCAGGTATTAAAATTGCTAGATCTAATGTTATAGTATTTTACAATAGATGTGAAAATGTAAAATGGGTATTCTCCGGCTCGGCACCCCCCGCTCACTGCCAGGCGCAAAGATCCAATGAATCATAGCAGTTAACAGTCAACTTGTTGACTAAGTGTCCATGAGCCAATCAGAGGACCTATCTCTGGACGCCTGCTGAGTGCACATGAATTATTAGTCAGATCTGCTTCAAGAAGATGCATAAGCTAAAACTTGCGCCAATAATCCACACCTCTCTACGTGTTTGTGACGTGTGATGGCATTCCAGATGGCAAGGCTTATGTCAAAAATGGAAGCTGCCACCTTGTGCCACCCATGTAGCCATGCCCCTAAGTGAGATACCACCACTCTGACTTGTTAGTCTTACTTATTAGTCTTTATAAACTGTCTGTGGTTATCTCTCTGTTTGTCTACAGTTGTATCCAAAAATGAGAACTCTTCATCAAATGCCGTTATGTTGATTTTATCTGTGGAATGTTGATGTCAGAGGCCAGACTTCAATGAGACATTTTTCTGCAAATTTTCTTGCGCAATTATGTTTGTTGTCTAATCTGTTGAAATCAGAAAAAAGAAAGAGAATTTGTCCATCACTGTGTATTGCAGTCATTACATGCAACTTTTACATGAACGTTTGCTGAATAATAATCGACATATAATAACATAGCACCTTTTACAGTCCTTCTTACATGGCCCACTACTTAGGGAGTATCAAGTCTAGGTCTGATGCTGGTTCTGACTGTGATTCAGACATATGAAGCTTGTAAGTCATTCAGGTGACATTCTTCTGTCTTTCATATCGCAGTTTTACAGTTTATCATATTGTTATTACTTTAAGTCAGGTTTGTGATATCAATGATGGATTTGTATAGTATTGGGTTTGTTATTGTTCAGCTTGTTAGTTGGGTGACCAGCCTAGTTCCAGGCAAGCATTAAGCTGTCAGCCCAAACAAAAATTGGTTCTTACTTAATCAGTACTCTCAGTGGTCCATGTGAGTAGCATTAGAGCATCAAAAGACTATTCGTTAATAGTTCTGTTCAGCTGTTGTAAGACGGTCTAGGCTCAGCCAATCATATAAGCATAGTAGTGTACAGAAGAGTTCTTTGTAGAGGATTCATTTCACTTAGAAATCAGAAAGACATGCAGGTGCACAAACTTTTGCATATAACTGGATGCTGCCAGTTATCTGTCTGTCTGTACGTGTCTGTTCATCTACTTGTTTATCTACTTCTCTATCTGCATGTCTATCTTTGTTGCACAGTGGAGGGTCACACAGAGGTGAATGTAATTATAAGTGATTATAAGCCTCAGATTCAGACCAAAACATCCTCCAGCAATATGTGTACAGCCTTCACGTCCATGTTTAGAATGGGCCAGTCGCCTCTGCCTAGCACTCCCCTCCCCCTCACTATCACTGACTCATACACAGTCGGATAGATGAGAGCAAAGGCTTTTTTTTCCAGTCTACTCATTGAAGTAAGTGCTGGTATGAACTTGTCATAAGCCCACTCCTGCTGCCCTCCCGCAGTGCTGATAGGGCCGGATTAACTAATGGATATGGCTTATTATAAAACTGTTGCGTAAAATGGGTGATGACATCTTCACATTTACAAATAAAGAAATCCTCGCTCAGTCGTACCAAAGCAGTGACAGGGACTGATGACACATCTAGAAAAGACTAAACCACCACTGGCGTGTTTTCCGTTATCACGGACATTACCACTGTAATAAATGCAACCCCTGTTTTACCAAGCATTTCTGTTTAGGCAAAACCGTGTAGCCACACCCACTTCTGCTGGTATTTTAAAACCAACATGAGAGATGTTCTTGTTTGATGGACAATTACCTTCTTGTAGTGCTCTGGATTCAACCGGGGCCACTGCATGCCACTTACAGCTACTGTGCCTGACCGAGTGCTGATGTCACCTGTGTCCTGTCCTGTGTGTGTTGCAGACGTGATGGAGCAGCAGAGGGTGCTGCGCTCCAGCTGTCTGGTTAGTGGTGTGCACACTCCCCCTATCCGCCGCCACAGCAAGCTGGCCACACTGGGGCGTCTATTCCGACCGTGGAAGTGGAGGAAAAAGAAAAATGAGAAGCTGAAGCAGAGCTCCACAGGTAAGGCCACAAGAATAGCAACTCCTGTCATCATAGATCTGCTGTTTCTGAACAGCTTGCAGACTGTTGAATCAGCAAAAAATAATGAATCTTTTCCAGTTAATGCAGCGCAGACGTTGGAGACTCCCAGACACATTTTTCTATTTTCTAATTATTCTATTAAGTAGTGTGTGTAAAACACAAATATACAAAAGCAAATGAAAATAAGTACAGTAAAATGAACAAATGCATAAATTATTGTCTTGAAAAATATTTAATATTTCAACAACATTTTCTTCCTGACTTCTCTGTGCATTCAAGCTATTGTATGGATTTGTCCAATTCCATTAGCAGCACACATGATTTAATTTAAGAAGGATTGATTAGAGTAACTTCGTATTGGATGGTACCTGTAAATGCTGAACTTCCTTGAGAAAAGGTTTGATTTCTTGTTTATTTGTGTTTATTGTGTTTTTTTGATCAATGACTTTTCATCTTGCCAAATGGTCAACGATTTGTGCACAGTACTGTGAATGTGCACCATGCCTGTCTGTGCTTACTACACTTTACCTTACTTTTTTTTTTTTTTTGAACAAACCCTCAGTCACCTAAAAGCCTTTATGCCCAGTGCAAAGCCACTTAAAAAACGTGGCTGCAAATGGTAAAAAGCTACAGTATCAGAGTTTCTCATAAAATGGAAATCTAAAATATAAATATTAACAATATGTTTAGAGCTCCCGTTATAAAATATAGGGCTTTTTGTATAATACTGAACTTGGGTGTTGTGTTAAACAGCCAACAATGTTAAAAAAAATATATATATATATATATATATATATATATATATTTATATATATATATATATATATAAATATGATAAAACACTCCTAAAAAACAACAAAACTCAGACACTCTTCAGACATATTTGAGAACAGTTTGGGCGTGTCCTTATTCCAGTGAACAAGCATGACTGACAGCCCTCTCCTGGAATACAGAACAAAATCTGCCATAAATCTAGCGCGTATTGTTTATATTACAGAGTGAAATGCAGTATTGAAGACGGTTTTATGGCATAAAAACCCATGTACCAATCAATTTACACATTTGTGGCTTCCCAACAGCAGCTGATCACACATGACTTCCTGCACAAGGTTTTTTGTTTACACTGTAATACACAGTATTGAGACTTCTTTTGAGACTTGCTTCTAAAACATGCTGTACATGTCCTGGTCATGTTGTAGACACTGCCGTGCCCATGACAAAATACCTATCCACTTTACTGCTGGATGAGCATCTAGGGCATGTACACATACGAGCGCTGGCATATTCACAGCTGGGTAAATGAACCTCAGGGGTACCAAACATGCAGGTAGATAGTCGCATAGCTACTGACATTTCGTCATTTTGCCTTAGATTGCTATGTTGATCCTGAAGAGAGTGCAGAAGTCATATTAGTCCT
The DNA here is from genome assembly GCA_024036415.1 of Prochilodus magdalenae. Classification (NCBI taxonomy): domain Eukaryota; kingdom Metazoa; phylum Chordata; class Actinopteri; order Characiformes; family Prochilodontidae; genus Prochilodus; species Prochilodus magdalenae. The sequence goes on from JAMWET010005584.1 coordinate 122,432, forward strand.
CCTTTAGCTCAACCTTGAGATTTTAAAGCATTGTAATTTATAAGCCAAAAAAAAAAAAAAAATGTAACAAATATTTGAATTTTTTAATTAAAGTTTTATTTTAGTGATTAAAATATCACGTTTTTCATCTCGCTATTGAAATACCCACTAGGAGTTCTGTAGAAAGGGTGTTAAACATTTTACATTACTTACTAACTGTTGAGTCGCTTTGGATAAAGGCATCAGTCAAATGAATGATGATTAATAATAATAATAATAATAATAATAATAATAATAATAATAAATGCTATTGGTATATAATGCATGTACTATACATAATGTACGTGAATGATTGTTGCTGACTGCTCTGTGTCTAATATAAAGCTGAAAATGTGAACATGTCATTGCTGTGTGCAGATGTGGCCCTAGCCTGTGGCCTTCACTCCCCAGATCCCGGCTCTCCTATTCAGGGTGTGTCAGATGTGGACCTGAGGCTGCCAGGTCCACAGGGGCCCATTCTCAGCATCAGCAGCATGGAGTACCTCAGCTCAGAACACGACCTTCTGCCTATTGGTAAGGACAATTTGGGATGACCACTGAAGATTGACTCCTGAATTGTAAAACAACAAAGTACTCCTATATGTAAATGAAGCTAAAAATGGACAGTGAATGTAAAGCAGACAAGGAGGTTTTCCTGAGCTGGCTGAGGGGTGTAGATCCACTAAACAGGGGTACAGTTGCAAACTGAAGCCCATCCACACATGTCAGTGTCACTGCTGGGTTCATATAACACTTATCAGCCACCCAAGGCAGTTGTTTCTAATAAAGTGGTCGGTTATTGTTAAACAGTATGTGGCATTATCCATGTTTATTAAAATGACAATGACAAAACAATGACGCTGTGTTCAGGATATGGAACACAGCTGGATGATCTAAATTACACTGTTGGACCAATAGGTGGCAACACGGTTACTCTTATCTTCACCAGAGTTTACATCAGTCGAAACAGTGACTCGTATTCACCCAGTTGTAACCTTTGTTGCTGTCATTCAGTTCCTGATTTTGTAGAAGACATTGAGACAACAGAAGAGTCTAACCGAAGTGAGGAAGAAGAAGAGGAGGAAGAGGCTGATCTAGTAGATGATGCTGAAGAAGAAGAAAGTAATTTAGAGGAGAGAGAAGAAGATGAAGAAGAAGACCCTCAGAGACCGTCTCCTCCAAGCAACCACAGCATTTTAGTCCCTCAGCTCAGCACTGAGGAAGGTGTGTTGGCTCGGTTCAGAATTTACCAGGATTTGACTTGAGGAAATGAATCACTGCATCATAAAATCCGGAACTTCCCCAAAATTGGATTGAATGTGATTGTTTAGTGTAATTCTTAAAAAAAAAAAAAAAAACTAAATAAGCAAATGTGACTGTATACACAGTTGAGTAAGCGCTAAATGTTTTTTTGGGGATTTATGTTGGAAAATGTCCAAAAAATTTTGCCCAATGAAATTAAGCACATTTCACTGAACATTATCATAGCCTACTAGAATTAATTCAGATTTTTCAGATTTTTCAGAAATCAGTGAAGTGAAATTGCTTCCTTCAGATCGAAGCATCATGGTGCAGTGATGCATTTTGGATGTCTAAGAATGAAATCTAATTTAATAAAACAAATAACCAGTTAATAACAATGATCATTAATAAAGCAGCATATGATACAGTTTGGTTCCATTTGTTTATGTAGACCCAGGTAAAGTCACCATCACAGCTGTGCCTCAGCCAAACTCATTCCTCCCTAAAGACGTGCCCAGAATCCCTGAGGGTCCCAGTCCTGTGGTTCTAAGAGGACCCTTCTCCAATCCAGTAGGCTCGCCCCATATAGGCACCATGCATCCTCCGCTGCCACCTAGCTGTATCATTGAGGAACTGCATCGTGCCCTGGCAACAAAGCTCCGTCAGGAAAGGTAAATAAGGAATTCTTGACACATTTGTTCTACTAGCTTGTACTCTTCAAAGATAGATCAGGTGTTGAGAGAACACCATTGCCAATAGAATAGCATTTGGCATCCACTGTATAAAAAACCTTGGGCAAAAGAAGTCTGGTTCTGTTTAGAGAAACAGGATACAAACAAAAAAGCAGTATGCTGCCACATATCATGAATGTGATATGGTTATATATATAAAACATGCATTTGATGAATTAGTAATGTAGCACTGTCTCCCTGCATTACTTTGAACAACTTTCGTTGAATTACATACACCCACACAAATACTCTGGAACTCTGATTAGTCAAGACGTTTACAGCTCAAAGTAAAAATACACAAAAACACTGCGATTGATTGGAGAGCTCATTTGCATATTTCAGCATTTGCATATTTCAGCCTTTTGCTATATTGGTACTAGAAAGGCTATATATATATATATATATATATATTTTACATTATACATTATACATACATACATACATTATGGGCTGTTGAAAAGTGTCACTCCTCCAAGATAAAAACACAAATTGATTAGGCATTCAAGCTCATAAACAGGGTCAATATTCTTATTAAAATGACTATATAAACATCTTTATCTCTGTTCTGTAGTACGGAGCGAGAACCCAGTGGAGAGGTGGAGAACAGGAAAGAGGCAGAAGAGAATAAGGAGAACGTGCGACAGACCCACTGCTTCACTGATGCCTCAGGAATCATATACGACATGGACAGCTGGAATGAATCTGTCATTTCTGGTACATAATATTTTCTGTTAATACCATCATTGTAACAGTGCTAGGTAAAACCCATGAAAAGTGTTCTCATACTTTGGGGCCTTATTTGGTTAGGGACTGTTAGGGAACTGCTTGTGGAACCTCAGGGAATAAGAGTTCTGGTTTACGATCATTATTGAATGCAGTTGAAAACCAAGGAGAGATGGTTCTAGATCAGCTGTCACTGGGAGAAAGCTGATGAATTTGGGTCTTTATATGTGTATCCTGCATCGGCCCTTAAGTATGATTCAGGAGGCACTGCAGTACCTTGGTGGCTTGTGTCGCTTTGATACAAACCTATAAAGATTCCTGACTCAACATCTATACAGGCACACTGCCACGCCGAATGAGGAAGGAGCTGTTGGCCGTGAAGCTGCGGAATCGGCCAAGCAAACAGGAGTTGGAAGACAGGAACATCTTTCCTGCACGCAGCGACCAGGAGAGACAAGAGATCCGCCAGCAGATTGAAATGAAGCTCGCCAAGTAAGTCACCAGCACTCTGGCCGTGTGGATGGGATTCCATTCAGGGAACAGTTTAACCAAGCAGTGCATATGTGGCTGTCAGTGAATTACAGCTATTGCCAGTTTCCAGTCAGCAGAAGAAGGCTTTTTACCAGAACTGTCACAAATATTACATAATTGCCTGACTGCAATTATTTGAGTTATTAAACTGACTGCACTTATTATCCAAGGTCACTTTCTATTTCGTATGACACACTGAATATAAAATAAATGCATTTTTGTAAGGTCAGTTAAAACCTAATAAAAAATCTGAAGAAGAGATTATGTAAAACTTAAAAAAAGAAAAAGAAAGACAATGTAAAGATTTATCATAATTTATATGAAATGATTGTGACAGGTCAACATGTTAGCCATATCTGAATTGCTTTTCATTTAAGATTAAGGCATACAAAAAAAATGCTCTTAGTTAGTCTGGACAGTCTTTGGTGTAAAACACCATCTACAACCCCCAAATCAAAAATGCGATGTGCACAAATAACAGAAACCATTCAGGCCTGCAACACATTTCAAATAAAGTTGTGACATAGGTAATTTAGGGCTAGTAATCAGGTAAAATAATAAAATAATTAAGGCATGTCAAACAGGTGATCACAGGTGTTTGTAATCATGAATAAGTACAATATAGCACCCAGGAAAGTCGTAGTCCTTTAGGCGCAAAGATGGACGAAGGGTTACCAGTTTACCAACAAATGCCTACAAAAAACCAAAATGTTTAACAACAATGTTCCCCTAAGAAAGATCAGACAGGATTTTAATATTTCACCCTCTACTGACAATGGGACAAGTGTTTCTGACTTGTTCCTGCTAGTGTTCTCTCTCCTGCCAAAATACACTCCTGCTGCCCTCACAACAACAACAACAACAGAGAAACTATTTACAAATAATGATTTTCTTCAAAAATAGTTACAACTAAAAGTAACTGCTGTTTCAGACTTGCCTTTAGTGGGCTTAACTGTGGCGTATTCAACTTTCTTTACGGCCCTTTTACACAGCCTAGGCCAGCTGATCGTCTAAAGCTAGGTTTATACTTTATGCACTGTAAGAGACATGAGGGTTACATTCTCTACAAAAGCATTCTGAGCTTAGTGTTTACATTTTCTCCATCAGGCTTGTATTGTGGCAAAGTAGCTTTACTAGTCTGTTTCAGGTAACGTGGTGTGATACTACGTGGAGGCATCTTCACAGGAGACGACATACAGCACTGCTACATGCCTGTTTCAGCACCAGCACTGAAGCACCAAGCTATGGCGCCAGCTTCATAATTTATATTTAAATCGCAAAAATAGATCAAATACATACAAATACAAACTTCTAGTTCAAAATAATCCAGTCTGTTCTAATATTTAATGCAGAGAGAGTAAACCCTGTCACAATACAGTCGATATTGGTGGGACTGAATAAGATCAGAAACCCACGCTCAGTGGTGCCACAGACAGCTATTAATCTGCCAGGTATTAGTGATGTAAGGTAAACAGGAGATGGAAGAATTATAGAGGGGGTGAGATGGGATCTGGTTTATCTAAGTGGATAATGCCCTTCATCGTTTTATTGGACTGATATATCCACAGAGTGAAGCTGCTCATGTTTTAAAGGGATGATTTACCAGTTATGTACAGCACATCTGACATTAGATGAGGGCAAGAATATGTCTGGTGCAGTGTGTATTTGAGATTTGTAACTCAATTAATGAAAGTGCATTAGACTGAAGCCTAAATTTAATCACCATGCACATCATTACACAATACCAAGTCAAGAGGTATCTATTAGACATCACAGCATGCAGATTTGATGGTCTTTGTTGAAACTGGGAATATTTGTTGACCTGTTGGTTCCTTTTGCCTTAATCTGAGAGCATCTGAACCAGATATGTTTGAGCTGTAGCGTATAAAAATCCAATCCAGTCTTTATGTTTTCAGAAATGAGGGACGATGTTTGGCTGTGTTTTGTTTTGGGCTGTTACCATTTAGTTTGACTCATCATCAAATCTGACAGGTCTACCTGATGATTTTGCTACCAGTTATATCAATATTCTGAAGTGAAGTCCACTTGATTTAAATATGTATCTCCATTTTTGTCAATTTTTACTTTTATGCATCATTTGATCACGAGCTGCCATTTACACTGGATGATGAACGGACAGAAATGGTCCAAAACTTGGAAATAAAGTCTGGCTCCACTGAAATTACGTTACAATTAAATGAGGCTTTTCCTCTCTCTTGTAAAGTTGATATTTTGGAGATAATTGTTTTTCTTTGAACAGCAACAATATGTATGTAACTGTATTACATACATGTACTAACACTGCAAATACCAAGTTTACATACTCTACAATAGTTCCACACTGCAGATGTATCTCCCTGTAACTACTGAAACTGTCCCACACTTTGTCTGGCTTTGGATAAAGGTGGATTGGGTCATGCCTAGAATAAAATGATCATGAGCAAAGTGCAATGAATATATCGTTGCTGTCCAAAGAAAAACAGGTATCTTCAAAATGGCAACTTTACAGGAAAGGCCAAAAACCTTGTTTAATTTGAATGGAAGTCAATGGAACCAGACATCTTTCCAAACGTTTTTGTGCCATTTCTGTTAGTTCATTCTTCATGAAATTTCTACCAAGTGTAAAGGGCAGCTCATATGATCAAATGGGGCATAAAAGTCAAAATCAACAACAATGGAGATACATGTTTTTCTTTGGACAGCGACAATATGTAACTACAGCCACAACTGTCTATAGGTTCTAAACAAAACCGTAACAAGAAGTCAATTCTTTTTACACACACTACCAAATAGTTGTATTCATAACCCTTCTCTTATTTTAGAGTCTTTATTTTGTCTAAAGCTCAAAAGACACTGTGTTATGATAAACCAAGCCTTGCAACAAGTCAGTCGTGGCACAAGGCTGCAGAGCTTTATTCCTTGTCTGGTGGCTCATGCGCTTACGTAATTAATTATGCCTGGCATTTCACACTATTGAGTGAAGCACATACCATTCTGCTCATGCACAACCCTGTGCTGTTTCTAAGAAGTCACTGCTTACCAGTTATCCTTGGTTTTCACGTTGTTTTGTTCATGGTGCTGAAATTACTGTTGGCCGTTCTTCAAGTACACTATTACGTAAAGGTGGCAAACATACTGCTTTGCATTAGAAGCAGAAAATATAGACGAGTTTGAGGGCATCTCGGGCAAAACCAAGTCTTACACAGTAGTCATAAGAGTATAAGCACATACAGCGATACTAACTTCTACTAAACACAACCCCAAATTTAATAGGTGGGACAATATGTGAATCCTAAATATCCAAATAAAAAAATGCTGTTTCTTACATTTACGTTGACTCATGTAATGAACCCAAAAATATTTATGTTTTGTCTGATCAACTTTAAATTGTGAATATAAATCCATTCCTGGAGGGGGATCCATACCCATAAAGATGGACACAGGATCTGCAGTTTGTCAACAAATGTGTGAAGAAAATTACCGAACTGGTTAAAAAACAACGTTCCTCAGGGAAAGACTGGAGGAGGGTCAGGAAGGAAGCTTTAGGAATTTTAATGTGTAAAGAACAAAGGCACAAGCCTAATCTGAACACCTGTGATCGACCATCCCCCAGACCAAACTGCTTCAAGAACCGGCTGATATAGCTGATATAACCGCATGGGCGAGAGATCACTTACGCAAACCTCTATCAGGCACTACAATATAGAGCTACATTCAGAAATGCCCCATAAAGTTCTACTCTGTAAAACAGCAGTCTCATGTTAACCGAGTACAGAAGTACCGTGTACGCTGTTGGCTTCTCTGGACTCGGAGGTAGTGTGCTGCAAAGACAAAAAGGCCAATCCAAGCTGTTATTAGCAACAAGTCCAAAAGCCAGGGTCTGTCAGGGTATGGGGTCAGTGTGTCAGTGTCCTTGGTAAAGGTAATTTACACTCCTGTACAGCAGCATTAATGCAGAAAAGTAAATCGACATCTTAGAGTAACATATGCCGCCTTCAAGAAAACGTGTTTTCCGTGCATTTTCCAAAGACTGAAATGTCGTGCCAGACTATCATCAAGTAATTTAGAATGGCAGCGGGTTGTTGATGCAAAGTTGATCAGTTAGTTATCACGTGTCACATGTCTAGAAGGCCTAATGTCACACCAGTCTAAAGGAACTGCATGAGAATATTCAAGCCGCGAGGGATGGATTATCACAGGACACCATTAAGAACCTTGACTCCACGCCGAGACGTCCGCATGTTGCATTAGCAAACATGGTGGCCTGACGCCATACTGAGAGACCCTACTTCTCTATGTGTAGCTCAATACCCATATCAGTCTAAAGGCAGTCTTTTCATCATTAATTGTTCCTGGTAATCTTTATCTATCCTGTGTAGCAAAGCAATTTGATACTTCTTTCTGGGTGCGACTATTCTTTCTATGATGAGTGTATAATCTTGTGTCAGTTTTTATACATGTTACATATCCCTGAAAGAAATGAAAAACATAAGAGTCTCATAGCTTTAATAAAGAAACATTACACTTACACATTAGTCAGATTACTATTTACATTAAACTAGGCTTCCTTATTTAGTATTGCCATCATTAGAAGAGCTTGGTGTAGATATAAAAAGCTTTTCCTATAAATGTGCCTGGCCTGAGACAGTGACATACAGACTGCTTACAGTGGGGGAAACCCAGTTATTTTTAGCTCCACTGAATAAGATCCAATCCCCATGAGCATCTTGCTGAAAAGACAATATTGGTGATGCATCACTGCTAAGACTGATGCAACCAAGATGCTTCTGCAAGGGGAGGCCCATTTTCTCCTCATGGTAACAGATCATTTATTGTAATAATTAGGACTTGAGAGACACACTAATAAACCAAAGATAAACAGTATACATGTAAGCTTTATGAATATGAATTCAGGATCAATCAGTTGTGCCATGTGGAGTTTAGGACCATCTCTTTAGTAATTTGAATAGATGAGTGACAGGCTCCACACCAATCAGACAACACATGTTGACCAAGAACAAATAGTAATAGCGATTCAAGCTGCAAGTGGATGACACGTTTTATAAATATCTGTTTGGAGGTTGAGAGACAGGGCACATAGATCAGTAGAAAAGGACAACCCACTGAACATTCCCTGCATCTGCGGAACACTCTGCCTAGCCTAGCACTCAGAATGACACAATGATGCTTCATCGATGCACCGTCATGACCTTACTATCTTTAGCCTGCAGTGTTCTGCACTTCCAGAGAAGCAACACATGCACATTGCTATTTTTAGAACTCAGACCAGTAAATAATGGATTGCTGTGCACCATTCCCTCCTCCATGTAGAATATGAATAGATGTTCACCTTGGCTAGCATGAATACAAAGCAGGGCAATAACCTACTGTATACTGTATCTGCCAAAGATCTATGTTGTGCAGGATTCTTAATGGGCTAAGACTTTGTAGTATAGTTGATAGAATTGTTATTGAGTTTTGCAGATAGTGAGCATAAAGTGTATTTAACCAACTATCAAAATATTTTTTACTCCGATAAGCAGCTCAGTGTACCTTCCCTTGTTGGTGGCCCCATGCTGAAGATCTGCACATAAAAACTAATGAATAATATTTGTCTCCAACAAGACAAATCATTAGAATTACTACCAAATGAAACACACTTAATATTCTTTTGTAATTAGGTTTTTGAAACCATGTTAAAAAGGGAAATGACAGACATGCTTCAGTTTGTGGCATGGGAATATGATATGCAGTGGATGGCGTAGGAGGATAATGGGCAAATATGGCAGCAGCTCCAAACTAGACCATTTTTCAAGGCAGATTAAGTTTATTGCTACCACCCTCATAAGCCAAGCTCTAACTTTGATCCTGACCTGATTTACGCACAGTACATTATTCTGACCGAGAGACAGTTTCTACTTCCTTTCTTAAAATAACACTGTCTGATAAAAATGTGGAGCTTACGGACTTGAGGTTAAGGAGGCACTGGATCCACATTTAATGCATCCACATTTACTTTTATTAGTACATCTATATTTACATGTAAATTATTCAAAAAAATGAAGCAAAGATCTGACATACTCCAGAAAGCCAGCATATATAATTTTGTGAATGTAAAAAGTAAAAGTAATGAAACAATGTAGCATCCCTTGACCTGTAAGAAAGAATGCCTGGACAGATTTCCCAGCATACCTTCAATACCTAACCATACCGACCCCCACCACCACCACCCCAAGAAATTACTGTTGCCAGGTAACACAAGCTATAGGTCAATATGATCCAGGCAGCTTCATGAGGGACACTGGGAGTAAAGCCTCCATTTCAGCTCATGGAATATTAATGCCTTCACATCTGTTGGAATCCCGTCCAACAGCATCCTTGTGTTGATAAAAATAGTTCTTTATAGGTACTTCATAGGATCTTCGTAAACAAAAGGGTGCATGATCTCATGAGTCTTTTTTAGTGTTTGTGTTGTCAAAACAATGTTTGTGGCAGATGATTAAATGCTTTCAACATATTTTGCACCACTGAATAGCTTTTGCCTGTCAAAAGATAAAAAACTGTGTTGCAGTTTATATATACATATACACATCACAAAATCCCCACTATTGTTCGATAGTGCGTAATTATATTAGCTAGTATGATTCTGTCCGTAGCACCACGACACGAACGGCTAGCTTGACTGCATTAACTGATTTTAAGCGTTGTTTAATAGAGGAGATGCCAGAAAATTCGCCCACTCCCCAAGAGAAAAGAGGGAGAGCGCTTTAAGCGTAATTGGGAATCACATGGGCAGAGTACACCTCCGGGCTCCACCTCACTGTGCCTCCCTCCGCACGTGGCAGCGCTCAGAGCAGCATACGGAACAAGCGCGTGTAGTTTACTGGAGCCAAGAGCTGCAGGATGCCCTCAGTCACCCACGCAGCCCGAGCGCACTGAAGAAGTTGTCAGTTTAGAGCAGACTTACACCGCTTTGGTGAATCACACGTGGAGGGCTTCTCAGCTGATGCTTTAGATCTTCTCTTTGGGACCGTGTACTGTAGATCCTGTACTCCTTTACTTTGATAAGATGGTTCATAGCGACATTCTGGTGTTTTTCCGCAGGAGACTCAGTCAGCGGCCGGCCGTTGAGGAGCTGGAGAGCAGAAACATCCTAAAGCGTGAGTTTCACATTTATAAGAATGCTAATGGGACAGTAGTCTTAAAGGGGAACTCCACTGATTACCTGGATGGATAATATGCCCATACAGTCATTCCGGGTGGTCTGGCGTGAAATGATCTGTGTCTAGAGAACTGTTCAGAGGTGGTGATGGGAACCAGATATCCCTCACAGAAAGTTGCATAAAACACACGTTGCTTGACACTTTACAGCAGTTTTTTTTTTTTTTTTACAGCACTTTTGTTTCTTATCAATTTATTTAAATCCGCATTTTTCCAATTTGATCACTGACCACTGTTCACTGACTATATAAGGCTATATTTGTTTTGTTGTCATTGTAAACCTTGGTTCCCATCGCCTCCACTTTGGAAATAAAGACACTGCTTATATCTCAGCTACTGTATTATACAGGAATGTTAAACTCTAGATTTCCCCTTTCAATATAACAGTAGTTTCTTTATTGATTTTGTTTTACCAAATGTAATTTAGGCTAATTAGTGTATCAAATTGGAAGGCTATGTGTAAAGTGAATGAGTTATCACAGCTAAAATTTCAGGCATGCTTTATGTGGTCTTTTGTCTCCATTTGACTTTTGTGTATGAAATCAAACGAGCCTCTTAACAAATTAACTTTAACAAACATTTATGTAGTAAAACAAAATATTAATAATCATAATCTTCTGAAAAAGTGTCTTCATTTTGCAGTGGTTGACAAAATCCTCCCTTGAGTGTCACTCAGTGTCAGACATCAATGCTAATTTAATTCCCTCTCCCGTTTTTAGAGCGGAACGACCAGACAGAGCAAGAGGAGAGAAGAGAAATAAAACAGAGACTGAACAGAAAGGTACAACAGCCCTCATATTCCCCATTGTTTACATCATGCTATATTCTGGTGTACTGTATTGGCCATGCCAGTGTTTTCCACTTTAATGTTATTAAGGCATTGAATGTGCACAAGACAGACAGTTTACTGAAGACCTTGCAGTGTGCTGAAAGAAATCAGCAATGCTGCTGCAGATGTGTGTTTTTGAAGTCAATAGAAGCATCTGTGAAGAAGCAAAGACTTTGTGCTAATCTGATAATCCTAAAAGCTCACATATCGCCCTCACCGACTACTGAGTTCATGCAGATTGCAACAAATCAGATGGAAAATAGGAGCTTCACATTGGTACTTTACTTTGTCTTTTAGCTCAACCAGAGGCCGACTGTTGACGAACTGAGGGACAGAAAGATCCTGATCCGCTTTAGTGACTATGTTGAGGTGGCCAAAGCTCAAGATTATGACAGGAGAGCTGACAAACCCTGGACTAGACTGTCTGCAGCTGACAAGGTATGTGATGAGAAGGCACTGTCAGCAAGTGCTCAGAGAAGTCTGCAGTCAAGTGTTTGCACGCTGTATACCAATTTCTATACCAATAGCAACAGAAAGAGCCGGTTTGTTACCAAAGCTGAGAAAAAAGCAAAGCTGAGCAGCAAACAAGAATTCATGCTTGTGTAGTGTAGTCAGTAATCTTCTTCCTTGCTAAAATTTGTATCTGAAAAAAATAAATAATAATGCACATGCTATTAATGACTACTTAGCGCTGGGAGTGCACCATTTCAACTCCAGCATGTTTGAGAGCCACTCGGGGATGCACTAAATGCTGTTCATTTGTGATTCTGCAGGCGGCCATCAGGAAAGAGCTGAACGAGTTCAAAAGCACCGAGATGGAGGTGCATGCTTCGAGCAAGCACCTAACGAGGTCAGTGTACAGGGCTCTGTCAGCTGTGTCAATGCTATTTATAGCTTAGTGAGTATCTACAGAGCTAAAGATAGACAGCCCAGTCCAAAATTACTGGGATTTAAACCACTTGAGACAAATGTGACTTAAAATGACACATTGCTGTCAATGATTTAGGAAATTTTGTTTCTGCAGGTTCAAAATTGTGCCTTCTAATGTTGATATACAAATACCATAATACCAAGAAATAAGTAAACGGACTGAATATACTAACAGGATATGCTAATATCTGGCATCTTTTCTAATGTAGGTTTCACAGGCCGTAGAGGGTGGTTTTCTTCTGTGAAGAAAAAAGTTTAAACAGGCGTACATGACGAAATCCTGGAGATGACGTCATCCACAGGATGTCCTTATTCTTCCAGCATCCTGGTCTTGACCAGGGGGCGGTGGCGTTTGGTTGCGGTTAATGATGGAGGCTATAGAGGCACAGCACCTTGGGGCAAGAACATCAGCAACAGACATCTCTGCTTTGGGGCAGAATAAGTGGAGCCACGCTGGAGGATTTGTGTTCAGAATCAAGTTTTTAGGGGACTGCTGAGAGAGGTCTGAGTGAGCATTAATGTGCATGTGAGAAGCTCCACTTTGAGTGAAGAAAGAAAAAAAAAAAGTACTTCAAGGGTTGTAAGCCTACTATGTTGGAGTGAGTTTCAAATCAAGTGTACAAAATCCAGTCTGAACAGGGTTGTTTATGTCATCTTCGAGGGAAAAAAGAAGGGAAAAACTTTGTAAGCACTGTTTGTCTGCAGAATACGTTTATAAATTCTCTTTGTCTTATTTCAGTGTTTAGGGTCTCAAAGCCCTCACTTAACAAAAGGCCACTGCTTTGCTTGGTAGAATAATGAAATGTACCTGCAATTGTTATTGGTGACAGAATGGTCTGTCTGATAACAGACTCAATCAATATAAGGATTACAAATAGCTGCTTAAGTCAGATCTATTTGAGAGCTGGGTGATGATTAAGAATGTTGAGTTAATATTTTACCAAATCACCCAAAAATTAATTGGGAATCCATCAATATCTTAAAAAAAGTATTACTTTTTAAGTCATTATTTATATATCCTTTATAGTTTCTATTAAAATGGTGGTTTGTGGTTGAGCATAGGTTCTCTCTACGATTTAAAATGGGTGAGGACATTCGCAAACACACTGAAAAATGCTATTACTACAAGACATACAAAGTGTAGGGTTGTGCATGTTCTGCCCTGAAAAAACCTTAAGCCTTTTTAAACGGTATCAGACAAACATTAAATGAGCCTACAATCAGCATCAATTGTTCTGTAGTCCCAAACTGACTGATAACTAACAAATGAATCTCAAACACTGTGCATTAATACACACGCGTTTGCCTGTCCATACTACCAGCCTAGTAACAAGGCCTTTAGATACTGATTAAAACAAACAAGTTTGATCCGTAGTGAAAAAAGACAAAGAGGGTCCAGTTCCTGTGATACATTACTGCTGTGAATATTATGACACTTGTTTTGTCATGTTGAATTACCATTTTTATTTTCTAACTGACCAGTACACATATCTATGGGGACTGAATGTAAGGATGGGGGCGGGTTAACAATTCATGAATAAATGCATTTTTTACATTTTATATATGCCGTTGTAATTGCCTCTTTCATCAGAAAATGTTTTTTTTTTTTTTTTCAAATCATTATTTATATTAAAAATCATCTTAAAATATGCACAGAGATAGTTATACACAACAAATAATAACTGTCCAACAATGTTAATTCAAATAAAGTAATAGTTATTCAAACTTTTAAAAAGTTATGTGATAAAATAACCTAATATTAGGCATATATCCAAAAACAAGAATATCCTTTTAAAATACCCTGAAAATGACTTCAACAATCAGGAGCCCTTTAGTTGCCCTTTTCCTCAAAGTCAAAACATGGTGACATCTGGTAGGAACAAGGTCTGTAGTCCTCTACGCACACTCAGCAATTCTTCCTCTTGCTAGAAGAAAATCAAAGCACTTTAAAGAGTTAAAAAATGATAAACTCTTTTGTGGCCCAACTGGAAAGTCTGAACAGAATTAATTTGACCCTGAACAAATTAATATGATGTCCTAACAGAAAGCCTGAAGCAAGTTATTCACTCACCATCTGTCTAAATAAGCGGTCCTGAACAGACTTCATGTCTTTCTTCATCAAACACATCTGAGATGAAACAAGAGTCTTATTTTCAATTCCTTTATGTACAATGCTAAAAAGGAATAAAATTCCATCTCAATAAAGGTTTAAGCTCTCACCTCAGAGGAGAAGATCTGCTCCTCATACTCCACGCTATGACAAACATTAGTCTCCATAGCACTTTTTAAAGTATGCAATCTGAAGAACAAAAATGTGAAATTTGATGAGACAAACAGTACATGTAAGTTTTAACATTTAGTGTAAATAATCTCAAAATAAAAGCCTTGTAGCAGTCTTATTCTTGGAAGCCTCAGCTACACTGAAATTTTCCAGCTGCACTATCACTTGGCCGCTACTTTAAGGGATGCTCATTCCAAGAAGTCTTTGTGCACAGTTCTGTCACATGACATAACAGCATTACATAAAAATTTCTTTTAAATCTTATTGTAAGGTTAGAACGTCATAGCTGGCTTTAAAAAGACGCTGCAGCTGTGTTAGCTGGAGATATATTTGTTGTTGTGTCTTCAGAACCTATTTTTCCACAACATTTTGTGTAGACATGTTCATGTAACAGAACAGCTTACAGTGGTATGGTTTATTGGGAAATCCAAATGCGTCCCCATTTAACTTCATAAAACAAAACTTTGCATGATGTACACTACACGTTATTTACAATACAAATTATTATACTAACCTTCGGGTTCCCCGCTCCTGGTATGAATGGAAAGCCAGAGCTTGCTTCTTCCAATAGTTCTAAGGAAGTCAAAAATGATGTATAAGACTTTTACATACATGCACAGTGGTGTGAAAAAAGTGTTTGCCCCCTTCATGATTTCTTATTTTTTTGCACGTTTGTCATTCTCAAATGTTTTAGATCATCAAACAAATTTAAATATTAGTCAAAGACAAGTAAGCACAAAATGCAGGTCATGAACGCTGGCCTTAACTGAGGCAAGTGAGGCCTGCAGTTTCTTAGATGTTGTTGCGGGGTCTTTTGTGACCTCTTGGATGAGTCGTTGCTGAGCTCTTGGCGTAATTTTGTCGGCCGCCCACTCCTGGGAAGGGTTACCACTGTTCCACATTTTTACCATTTGTGGATAATAATCTCACTGTGGTTTGCTGTAGTCCCAAAACTTTAAAAATGGCTTTATAACCTTTTCCAGACTGATAGATCTCAATTATTATCTTTTTCATTTGTTCCCAAATTTCTTTGGATCTTTTGGTCTACTTTGCTTTGTCATACAGGTCCTATTTAAGTGACTTCTTTATTTAGAACATGGGGCGGCAAACACTTTTTTACACAGGGCCATGTAGGTTTGGATTTTTTTTCTCCCTTAATAATAAAAACCTTTATTTAAAAACTGCATTTTATGTTTACTTGTGTTGTCTTGGACGAAAATTTAAATTTGTTTGATGATCTGAAACATTTAAGAGTGACAAACATGCAAAAAAAAAAAAAAAAGAAATCATGAAGGGGGCAAACACTTTTTCACACCCCTGTATATAGCAGGAAATACACACAACTGACCATGGAGTTAACAATAAAATTCACTTGACATATTTACTTATGACAAATGCACTAAAACATTTAATAAACATGGTGGTTATTTACGGTCAGTTCCTCCTCCATGTTGTGAAGCGCAGTGTCATCTTGCTCCAAATTTTTAATTTCATCCATCAGAACTTCTTTAACCTTCTCTAGACTCTGAGACCTACATGCAATGAAAACAAATAACCAGTTGTTGGAGAGTTGGTTTTAGCTGTTTTGAAAGACACTGTGGCTATGTTTACAGGTAACACCACACAATCAAAAAATACACTTGCACCCAGAAGGAAGTTTGACATTGTGATACATGTGAACGATTCAAGTTTTATGCTCAGCTGTGTGTGTGTGAGGTAAGCAAAGACGAACTTCATTGCTGTACCATAGCACGCTGTTGGCAGCAGATGATATTAGAAGTAATCGCGTCAATGCCAGCACCTTTGGCAGACAGGACAGCTGTAGGATGCAGGACTATGCTAAAAGATTGCTATGGTGTCATGCCAGACTGTCATAGAGAGACTCATAATAAACGTCAGTGATGAGTCCCTTTTTTTTTTTTTGATGACCAACAAAACACGTCCAGAGGGCCTAGCATCATCAACACTCTGTCCCTCCTGCAAAATCTCCATGAATTGCATGGGAAAAGCTACGACTCCATCTCAAGACATCCGGCATGCTGTGTTACATACCTTGGAGTGAGCCAAAGCAAGAGACAAAAATAAGTGTGTGTGTGTGTGTGTGTGTGAGAGAGAGAGAGAGTGTGTGAGTAAGTGAGTGAGGGACAGAGAGAGAGACAGAGAGAGAGACAGAGAGAGAGAGAAAGCGAGAGAGAGAGAGAGAGAGAGAGAGAGAGAGAGAGAGAGAGAGAGAGAGAGAGACAGACAGAGACAAGAGTTAATATATTGTCCTTGAAGTAACACATTTTTTTAGTCTGACCTGTACTTATGCACTTGCATGCTGATGGAGGACACATGTTGTTTAAAGGCCTTTAGGGACTGCTTAGTGAAGAAGTCCATTCTCCTGGAGCGGTTCTGAAAGGCAACCACACACATGCAACATGCTGTTATGGCATATGTTAATTTCAATTACCCAAGGGTCAGAGAGCAGGCACTTTCAATTGGCAAAACTTGCCATTATCAACCTAAACAAATGTTTAGTCAATTATAGTAACTGAATTGCATCATTACATTACATCAGTGTTACATCCTCAAGAAGAGCATAAATGGAGCATCAAAATGTACAAAGATTTAAATAATTATTTTTATATTTAGAAAGCAGTTTCAGTTTTATTGCACTGTACTACAGTACTGGACATACACCATACTGTACTAATCAGTTCAAATATTATTGTCTAACACTCATACAGTCTTTCCTTACCTCTAACTTTCTTTTGAGTTCAGTGCTGAACTGGTGGCAGACAAAGCCGATTTCCTGAGAGGTGCTGAATTCAGATTGTGGCAGATCTGCATCTATCTCCACACCAGCTTTCCAACAGCTCGACCCCATATTAGACACCACTGTGGAGCACATCTCTACATCTTCAAAAACTAAGATGCATGCACACACACACACACGCGCGCACACACACACACACACACACACACACACACACACACACACACACACACACACACACACACACAAACAGCTCCTTCCAGTAATGCAGACTTGTGAAGAAATTGGATTTCTGCTGTACCCATTCTGCAGTTAGAATACCAGTTTCACTGGGACTTCCAGTCTGGGAAATGTTGGAGATTTTCTTGGTCACACATCTGGGCCTTCTCCTCGTCCCAGAGTAATTTTTCTCCTCCTCCTCCTCCTTCTCTGAGCTGCTCTGAACTTCCAATGGTTGTTTAGAGATGCACAGTCCTGTAGAATTTAGTTCCAAATCTAATTTTACCAATCTTATCCACTGAACCAAGGTCTTTAGGAACATATGACCATTATAGCAAAATGTTTCCAAACTACCCTTTACAGTACATCACCAGAACAAAAGTCAGGCATCCCTACAATTTAACTTCAGGCATCCCTAACCATTTAATACTAAGCAGCTTGAAAGATCACACAGTGTCTCAAGTATTAAAAGTTTGGTGAGATATATCCAAATAAATGTGTTTATGTAAATGTTTTTAAGTCACACACAGTAATCTCCCTTACCAACCCATAACTGAACAAAAATGAATTTTCATAGGGATAGTCCTGCGATACATATCTATGGACCCTGTAATCTGAACATTTAGGATTCACAAAAATATTTACCTTTTTTCCTAAGCCATGGCTTGTCATTAGGCTTGAACAACTTTCTTGGCTTCATTTTGATAGCTAGTTTACTGGGCATGACCTTAGATTCCACCACTTCCTCCTCTTCACTATTCACAATCTCTGACAAATCACAGGAATCGCATGACCTGTGCCTTTTCCAACAGGATGCTGGACCTGATGAAACAGTGTGTTAGATAAAATCATTTGAAAATGAAAGAAATTAAAGTAATGTTATTACCTGATTGAAATTCTGGATTTTCAGCTTTGCTTCCTAGGGTGCATTCAGGTCTCTTCTTTAAAAAATAACAAATGAGAAGTTAAATAATTTATCAGTAATTTATGCCTGAGTATGATCTATCAAATATCTACCAAAAATTGCTGTAAGGTGGCAATGTCTACCTTAAGGTTCACAGATCCGTGTGAAGACTGGCTCAGGGACACCAATGAGATTATCGTTTCCTTTTCAAAAGATGCGTGTATGCCTCTGTGGCTGGCACTGTTCAAAAAACCCCTTGCATTCTCTACTAAGTCTGGAGAATTACACGGTGAAGAGCAGGCATGTGTCTCCCTACCTGTGGAGGCAATGAGAGGCTCGGCCATGGAGGGTATCAGACTCAGCTCAGCATCCTAAAGCAAACCAAAGATGAATTTGTTTTAACATTCGAGTACTGTTAGTAAACAGTTTATCTTCCCATGTCCACACACAGACAGTTCATTGTTAATTACAAAGAAAGGAAGGAACAAAGGTCATATTGGATGAGTTTGAAATAACTTAAAAATTGTTTAAATATTATTTTTAAAAAGTTTATAAAGTTTATAACGTTTTTTTCTAATCAGACACACGTCTAAAACAACAGGAGGGTGAGGAGGAATTTTAACTCTGTTCTGTCCTCCTGAAGTCTTATAGAAGGACGAAGCTTGGATTCCTTTGAGATGGCCAGGCAGTTCCAAGGGTGGAGAGACAGCAACAACAGGAGAGAATGATGAAAACCCAAGAGGTGTAATAGGAGATCCCATTAAAGCTGCATTCTTCTCTGCAGCTAAAAGGAAGCACAGACATGCTCTGAACATCAATGACACAATTTTCACAAAACTATTGTAAGGACAAGACAGCTGTGTGTTGTAGGAGATAATTTCTTACATCTCATCTTCTCAATGGACAAAGGAGAAGGGCTTAGAGAGGTGACTTTGGAAACCCAGGATTCTCTCTGTTCTTTCGCTGATTCCTGAAGAGTCTTCCTGCTCTTTGACTGCTCAGGACCTAATAATTTCCCATCACATTTCTTCTCCATCAACTTACTGCCGGAGTCTGAGTGTGTTGTGGTTTCTCCTGATTGATTATCTTTCTTATCTGCTTGTTTTGTGGCCTGATTTGAAGGTTTCTTCTGTGGGTTCTCTAGATGTTTAATAGCCACCTTATATTTTGAGAAAAATAATTAATTGAACAGCAATTGAACATTTGGATTTTGTACTGAGTACATTTTGGTATGAAGGCAAAATACCCTACCTTGGACAGAGGATCCAGTGATGCGAGGGGTGATCTGGGAAAGACTGCACTTTTTGCTCCAGCTATACATATAAATATGCATTAGAAATGATGACATCTGGATCGTACAGATTTTGAAAAATATTTACTTAAAAAAAGATTTTTGGCATCAGATATATCTAGTGCCAATAAACAATAAATGTTCTGGCATAAGCAGATATGAAGTATGGAGAAAACTATTGGGAGCTCTTAATCATTAAATTCCAGTGTTTAATTTGGGGGACTGCATATTGTCTATGGATTTAGAAGTGGCCGTCAGGAAAGCCCTTCTTTGTATCTTTATTACTGCTACATTTAATCATTCTTAGCATACTTCGTTAGCTTTCCAAAGGACATGACCCCTATAGGACCACCATAAAGTAGTTATTATGGCGTTTTCAGCACTGCAGAGACACTGATATGGTGGTAGTGTGTTAGTGTCTGTCGCGTGTGTCTGACACTCCAGTGCTCCTGGAGTTTTTAAACACATCAGCGTCACTGCTGGACTGATAACATCTACATGGAGGACCAACAATGAGTGGAAAGGAAGTGGACAAAGTGTTTAAAAACTTCAGCAGCACTGCTGTGTCTGATCCACTCGTACCAGTGTAACACCATTCCTGACCAGTGCAGAGCAGTGTAAAACGGAGCTAACAAAAAAGCGTTCAAGACACTGACAGCAGAAAAATTCTTACATCTGATTTTGTTGGTGGAAAGAAGTGGGGAAGTGCAAATTGAAGAAATTTTAGAGGCCCATGATTCTTTTTGTCCTTTGGTGGATTCAATGGATTTCAGTGGCTTCTTTTTTCTCTTAGCCTGCTCAGGACTCAATCTCTCTCTCTCAGCTTTCTCTTTCATAAACTTTCGACTAGCCTTTGACTTTACTTGACCGTTTTCTTTCAAAGTTTGTTCAAACACAGCTTCAGATGAAGTCTTATTTTTATTCTTTGCTTGTCCCGTTGGCTGAATGGAGTCTGTTCTCAGAGGCTTTTCTGGCTGTTTGATGATCAATTTCTGTTCAGTGTGAGATGAGAAAAGTAAATCTCATTAAGAGAAAGCATGCAATATATTTGAGTTTTTATAATGAGACAAAAAAAAAAAAAAAACATGCCTTGACTGGAGGTTGTTCATCAGTCTCACACTCTGTCCCAGAGTCTGACGGGTCTCTGTAGGATTTTGCCTGAGCTGCAGTTCTCTGGGGTCTGCCCATAGGTTTCCTTTTTGCAACATCCTGATTTGTCTTATTCCTCTGCTCCATCTCCTTTCTCCTTCTCTTCTGACAAGTACATACATAGCAGTAATGAAGAGGTAAGATCACATACAGGCAGGCACGCTCACAATACAAAAAACTGTGGCATCAAATTTATGAGTGACATTTTGTCATTCAGCATTGTCTCTTCACTTTGCCTTACCCTCTTTGGTTTGTGTGCCACGTTTGTAACCTTTGGTGATGGTGGAGGTATGTTTGGAGTCTCAACTAAAAGACAGAGTATGAATTTTATGTATAGCTTTTTTATCAATTAAAAGAACAGCAGATACTAAAGGGACAGTAAGATGTAACACAAAGAAAAGAAAAGAAAACATGGTGTGTTACTCTGAGACAGCAATGGTTTAGGTAAGGAAAATAACACCTTTTTAGGAGGTTTAAGCAGAATATTTTAAAATGGGTCTAACAAACTTAAACAGTGAACATCTGCCTTAACAATACATTTAGCTATGCCAGTCATTAGGAAATTGATAACCAAATCAAAATAAGTCACATAAAGATGTATCAAGGAAATGTGTTTATTACCAAGCAATGGCTGAGGAATGTTAGAATGCTTTCTCAATGGAAAGGGAAAAATATTTCTAAAAAATATTACTATGGGAAGTAATTCAAAGTACAGACATGCATTATACAAACACCTACATTGGAAGCAAACCTATTTCACTGTCTTGTGTTTTGGCACAAAAAAGACAAGTCATTAAAAGCATACATGTGGTGTCTGCAGGTGGAAGGATTGGCTTAACTGGCTGCCGGGTATAGTCTGCCACTTTAGGTTTGGGCCTCCTGTTTGATGATTTTAGCCAGCTAACTTCCGTCATATTCTCTGTATCAGTGTCGCTGAAGAGGTGCTTTTTCACATTACGACGAGTAGGCTACACATATACACCACACATACACAGGTACACAAATACAGGCACAGAGATCTATGTTTGAATTTTAAAGTAAAAATCCATTATTGTAAACATATAAGGGTAGTAGATTTGTTTTATATGCTTAAAATTAACAATGATATACAAAAGAAGTGTGCATATCTGAAAATATGAATATAAACTACTTAGCAACTGTTTGATATAAATATACTTCTAAAAAACCCAAGAGATAAAGATGACACAGGCAGCCGTAGTGAGAAATCTCACATTATTAGCAATGAACAAATAATGAAAGATTGAAAATATTTTGATAGCTTAACATTTTTAGATAGTCTTTGTCCACCTTATTCCTGGACTCCAACATAAAATGTACAACTGCTACATGTTTACTTTTATTAAGACATTTATTATTCTAATAAACATGCAGATGAAGATTTCTATATGTCCAAAAAGTCTAATTGTAAGCAAAGTAAAACATTATTATCTGTAGTTCATATTACTACTGGGTTTAATGAGAGTCTGACCTTTGCTGGAGGGCCCTTCTTAGCAGAGTTAGAAAGAGTCAGGGAACTCCTGAGAGCACAGAAAGATAAAAGAGAGTCAGCGTGTATAAGATGTTGCCTTTGTGTATCACCAAAATAACACCTGCTTTGAAATTCTTAAATACAGTAGTGCATGGTTATTTAATTCCAGACCTGGAGAGTGATTTCCTTGCTAAACACAATTTTTTTTTGGGCAAACAATCACTAAGCTGTGTTATGCAAACTTTTCAGATACAGAATTGAATGCTTGTGTTCTAGAAGTTCTGATGGTTACAGTATTTAGGGGATATTACCTGCTTTCAATTCCGGATATTTCAGAAGACTTCCTACATTTGTTCTTGAATGACAAAGACTGAATTAGCACCATATGCCATATCAGAAAATGAATAGTAATTGTTTGTAAGAAAATGTCATTACCCCATTGAGCTCTTGTATATCCACACTAAATTCAAAAACATCCCTGTTGAAAATTACAAGACATCAAGTAGATAACAGCTATATCTTTGAATAGAAAATAAATCCCATAAACATTTCAAATTATGTAATTCGGGATAATTTTGTGCTTGAACAAATTTGCCTAGTGTGTTAATGCTAGTTTAAAGATGCAGTGTTAAAATTCAGTACTCATGCTGAATTGGTGGTTTCTTGGATTGATAGATTGAAGACTTCAGATATTCAGACGTATTAGTTAGCTTTGCCTAAAAGAACAAACAAGCAAATTTACCTTGATAACAAGTATGACAAAGTTAGTTAGTTAGTTATTAGTTTAGTTGATGTTCTAAGCATCATCAAGAAAAAATATCTATGACGTATCTGATTACTTACAGCTGATGCCGGATACCAACTCTTGAAAAGGTACCTGGAGGAAAAAAAAATTAAATAAAATAGATGATCTTGAACAAAACGAAAACCTAGCATGGTTTGTTCAAGTTACCTGTTAGTCTGTGCCATATTAAACTGAGAGGCCAGTGTAGCCTTTGGTGCTACACTGGCAAAGGCACTGTTCTTATAGTGGTTTGATATCTGCTTCACCATACTATCTGCAGCCTTTACTGTCTTCTAAAGAGAATACAGAACAAAAAATCAACATATTTTATTTTTGACACATGAGCACATGTATTGTGCTGTATTTTTTTTTCCCCTAATTTTTCTTTTAAAGGCTCTCACCACATCTTTGTTCATGTTGCCAACATTGCTCTTTGTCCGTCTACTGGGAGTGGGTTTAGCTGGTGTGGGCTTCTGAGACCCTGTCCCAGGTCTTTGCTCTGTACCGCTAATATTTGACATGTTATGACCCACTGAAGATTTTCTCCTCTGAACTGCAACAGGGGGCTCCCCCTGCTGCTCCCGTTCCCTCAGCACCAGCTCCAGTCTCTGGGTGAGCTGAGCATGCAGCTCCTTGTGGGTGAGGACCCCGGAACTGTTTTGGGGAGAGGATGGCTGCTGTGGGAGTTTAGTGCCAGGATGCCCTGAAGTGCTAAGCTCTGAAGCAGAAAATACAGGACAAGAAACGACAGGAAAAAAAAAAAAAAACATTGACCACTGCCACTGATTTAGCTTATACTATGGAAATGACTGAATTGGACTGTGGTAATTCTGTGTGTAATTACCTGTGTGGTAAATTTGTGGACAGGGTAATAGTGATGCAGATACAGAGGTTCTCTTGTTTTTTACAAAATGGCAGAGGTCTGGTAATCTGGCAATGAAGTAAAAAACAAAATTTGAATTGCACATAGATTTTCTTTAGAATTTCTGGAAAATTGATATAGTAACTGCCTTTACCAGTAATTTACATTTATACAGCACAATTGCTTACATTAAAAGATTTTCTGTCTGATTTTTTTTTACAAAACAAATTTATTCCTTATTTATGTGATTGTGTCACATATGCAAAATTATTTTCCCAAAAAAAAATGCATATATATATATATATATATGAATTTATACACTGCTCAAAAGAATACAGCGAACACTTTTTAATCAGGACAAGAAAGCATCAACTCAGTTCAACTTCAGGGATATTGATCTGGCCAGTTAAGTAGTAGGGAGGGCCGTTAATCAGTTTCATCTGCTTTGGTATTAATGAAATTAACAACAGGTGCAGTAGAGGAGCAACAATGAGACACCCCCCAAAACAGGAATGGTTTAAAAGGACGAGGTCATTGACATTTTGTCCCCCCTCATCTTTTCCGACTGATTTTTCACTAGTGTTGCAGTTGACTTGGGTCAGCGTCACTACTAGTACCATGGTGCGGTACCTGGACCCTACAGAGGTTGCACAGGTAATCCAACTACTGAAGGACGGCACATCAATATGTGCCATTGCCACAAGGTTTGCTGTGTCTCCCAGCACAGTCTTAAGAGTACGGTGGAGATTCCAGGAGACAGGCAGTTACTCTAGGAGAGCTGGACAAGGTCCTTAACCCCTCAGCAGGACCAATATCTGCTCCTTTGTGCAAGGAGGAACAAGATGAGCACTGCCAGAGCCCTACTGCTGTGAATGTGTCTGACCAAACAATCAGAAACAGGCCTCATGAGGGCCTGACGTCCTGTAGTGGGCCCTGTGTTCACTGGCCGGCACCGTAGAGCTTGATTGGCATTTGCCACATAACACCAGAATTGGCAGATCCGCCACAGGCGCCTTGTGCTTTTCACAGACGAGAGCAGGTTTTACCTGAGCACATGTGACAGACGTGACAGGCTCTGGAGACGCCGTGGAGAATGTTATGCCGCATGTAACATCATTCAACATGACATCAACACCAACATGGGAAGGCATATCCCTGGAAGCACGCACAGACCTCTACAGGCTAGACAACGCCACCCTGACTGCTATTAGGTATCAGGATGAAATCCTTGGACCCATTGTCAGACCCTACGCTGGTGCAGTGGGTCCTGGGTTCCTCCTGGTGCACAACAATGCCAGGCCTCATGTGTGCGAGAGTATGCAGGCAGTTCTTGGAGAATGAAGGAATTGATATCATTGACTGGCCCACCGGCTCGCCTGACCTAAATCCAGTAGAACACCTCTGGGACATTATGTTTCGGTCCATCCGACGCCACCAGGTTGCACTTCAGACTGTCCAGGAGCTAAATGATGCCCTGGTCCAGATCTGGGAGGAGATCCCCCAGGACACATTAGGAGCATGCCCCCATGTTGCATACACACGTGTGGGGGCCATACAAACTACTGAGTACCATTTTGAGTTGCTGCAATGGAATTTGGGTTAAATCGACGAGCCTGCTGCATCATTTTTTCGCTTTGATTTTCAGGGTGTCTTTGAATTCAACCCTCTGTAGGGTGATCATTTTCATTTCCATCAAACGATGTGGCATCCTTTCGTTCCTAACACATTACCCAGTCTATATGAGGAAAGATATTGTGCATGATTTTTTTCCCATTGAGATCTGATGTGTTTTCAAAGTGTTCCCCTTTATTTTTTTGAGCAGTGTATATGTATATATAAAAATATTTATTTTTTTAATTATGTGATTATGCAACTTACATAAAGGTTTCTTTTCTCATAGCAGGCTGAGAATCTGGAACCATACTGCTGTCTAACAAAAAGTTTGAATTATTCTCAGTTAATGATAATTAATGCTACAGCAATAGAAAACACAGATAATTGAGACTACAGTGCAGGGTCATTTGTGATCCAAACATTCATCAAAAATCATCATTAAAAGATCTTAAAAGATGTTTTTTGTGTAAAACAAAGTTTACCTAGTACAACCACAACACAATGAAAAAATACTGCACCCACAGCATGGTAACTAAAACCATGGTCAAAAAGCCAAATAATGCTATCACTGTTCACGTTTTTTTAACAAACAAAAAAAGGAAACAAAAAAATGAAAAAGGAAAAAAAACATGGTTGATTTGCCATACTGACAATGGTTTAACACAAGGAGGCGTCTTGCATCATACTATGTTGATGTTGGATAACCATATGATTAAGCTTGGGGAAAAATGCTACTGTCTACAATTTGATTTAAAATACAAATTAAATAAAATTATTTTAACATTGTGTATAATATCAAATAGGTAACGTTACTAATTGATATTAAAAACAGAACTTTCCCATGTTATGCTTATTTTATTATTAAGACCCAATTAATCAAATGCAGGATGGGATATGACTGATTTTCAATATAATGGACAATGCAATGCAATACCTAAAGGCTCCTCCTCAAGTTCTTGATCAGCTTGCACCATTTCCAGTACTTTGTCTACAGGAATGCGCTGCAAAGACAGAAAATTATATTAGTTTACAGCCATGTGGGTGACACAAGTAAACAAGGACAAGACATTTTGCCCATGTTACAAATCACACACTGACTTACTCTGCGATACCATTCCGCCTCCTGGCAGTCTTTCCTGTCTTGTGGCACATCTGCACTCTACAGAGGTGGAATAGCATATCACACACACACACACAAACACACACACACACACGGTATAACACACACAAACACCATTGTCTCTAACACTTTATTTGGATAGTCCACTGTGGGTGCTTTGTAGATACTCACCTTGTAACTTGTATTTTCTATTATCTATTAAATCAAATCATTATCAAACTGTAATTAATAACAACAAACCTGTTTTATACTGTTTTCCTTTCCCTCAATTGAGTGAGGAATCTCACTGAATGATGATCTAGCCAACAACAGCTCTCTTAGGTTATTCTCTTTCTTCCTCCCTGAAGAGGCCACCATCTCTAGAGCTGGCTTTACCTTGGCCTTCCTAACTGGAGAAGCTATAGTGCAACACAATAAGAGTTTGAAAGTCATATCAAACACACATAAGTTAATTTATTATGGTAAATACTAAAGCAATGAGCACATGCACAACAAAAAGCTGATCGAACCTGCAACACTTTATGAAATGTGTAGTTAAATAAACTTAAAAAACAAATAACTATCTTGACCTACTGGCAGGCATCACACAGCTGAATGGGCTCCTTACAAGCTTGCGTCCTGCACTACCAGAGACATAGACACATGACTCAGACACCTTATTCCTCAGTGGGGTTATTGCCTGAGAGAGAGAAGTCACAAACTGACACATTATCTGTAGTAGGTATGCTGTTTTGACAACCAATCAAGCATGCACTAATAAAGAGCTAAATGTTATTGCTAACTAACTATTAACTATTAAAATAGTTTGGAACAATGAAGATCCTAAATTATAAACATCCAGTTGATGAACTGTAACACATGTTACATGTTTAACGGATTACATTAATCAAATCAAGAGGTATTAAATACCTCACAAACTATGGGACACAAATGGGAGCGGGAAACAAACAAATAAATTATTACAAACTCACCATGGATGTCCTTCTAGCATGTAAAGCAATTAAAAAGTATTACCTGCTGATTGTGATGCTGAGTATCTTTCTTATGATATGACAAATGTTGATAGGGTGTGCTGTTCTTCACTGATGTTGTCACTGTTTTCTCCAAGGGCTCAGAGGATGCCTGGCTCTCAGGAAAGAGAACCTGCTCATATAACACAATCCAAGATTTATCACAGTCATCAAAACGCAGATTTATCATATACTAACTGTATTGTGAGATGTGTTTCCTACAGTAGTTGCAACAGTATTATCAGCAAGGACATTAATACAAGGATAAATTTTAACATTTTATAAACATCACTACTTTTAATACACTTATCTAAAGTTTATTCACACTAATTGCTCACCTGTGAACATCCTTCATCCATAATTATCTGAACCGTGGTTTTCACCACAGATGTGGTGGTCTTCCCAAGGAACTTCTGAAGTGTTGTAACAAGTAAGATTTACTCTTTTAATTCAGTAAAACATGATATACAGTGATACTGTAATTCCTTTAAAAACAGTGTTAACTGCCCATTTACAGTTAAATCCGCCCATGTATGTTTTTTTAAGTGAACAACTTACAGTAGTTTCTTGCTTATTTTACTTCAACTTATTAATTACACTTAATCAGATTATCAACAACCAGCCATTTAATTAAGACTCTTCAGATATACATATTGTGAGAGTACTCATGGGTGTACTTTGTATCTGATCCCATCAAAGATTCGAACTATAATAAACCTGGACTTGCCCCAACTCACTTTATTCTTGGCCTCGCCATAGACTTTCTTGGTGGCCTGGAGAATGTCTAAAGTGGAGCTGAAGTGGATGCTGAGTCTTGAACCTTCAATACTGCTTACAAACACTGGTTCAGTCAAAACGAGCTGCATCACCTTCACATCTTTCTTCTCTAGGTAGGCACACAAAAACACAGTATATTTCAAACATGCATTCTCTCTAAAAGACTGATCATTTAAGCACTTTAGTGCAGGCAGACTTCCTGTTTTGCTAAATATCCAGTAAATTTCAACTTTACTCAGTTTTATCCAAAACTCTATTAATATCTTTTCTGTCTGAACAGACAACGAGGTTGTTTTAACCTGAATACCTTCCACTGTGTAACTGTGGATCTCATTTTCTGTGATGCACAGGGTGTCCCACTGACCCTCCTAATGAGATATGAGAGATAACTAAAATAACCATGCCATGAAATTCTAAAAAAAAAAACAAAAAAAAAAACCCAACAAACAGGAATTTCAACAAGAAGTATCTGGACCTGATCCTCAGCTAGACTGAAGTAGAAGGAGATGCTTTGGCTCCCAAGGTTGAAATCTATCCAGAACTCCTTTAGGTTCTCATCCATAGGCATTAGCAGCTGTAGGCATTAACACCATTACTTCATTACTTTTACACGGACACAACACAGCCTTTATACTTTTTATTACAGATATGCATGTTTATTGTCTTAACATAGACTAAATTAAATAAGACTGACCGCACGCTTGTCCAAAAACACCTCCAGACAAGGGTAAGAATATACGCTGAAAGAAGAAACCTTACGGTATTAATCATACCATTAAAAAATCAACATGCAAAAGTAAACAATTATTAGGGAGATTGTAAAGAATGTACCTTTGTCCATCACCCTGCATTTTATTTACTAGATTTAAAAATTTCCGGCAATCCTGCAATTAACATACAGGCCAAAAAAAACATAAACAAGAGCAGCTTTAATTGAGTTACTCAAATCAAAACTGACTCTGTTTGATCTTAATAAAGTTCATGCAATTTATTAGATTTATCCTTTCTTTAGTAAAGCATTATTTAATAACAAATTAATTAATTAGCCAAATGACAGAGACATAATTAATAAATGACAAAGCATGATTAAAAAAGAACATTTTCATTTTCTTTCTAATTTACAGATAAATAAAGCCTTCTCGGTTTCATGCAAATCCTATGCGTATAATTATTACATCTATGCACATCTTCCATATATACACACACACATTATTTTTTTAGCCTGCAATTAACTTTAACTGCCCACTACAACTATCCCCATGACACAAAGACTCACAGTCTCAAACTCTGAATCCTTAATGTTTCTGAATGCAGTGGCAACAAACTCCATGCTGAACCACCTGTCAGCCAGTTCCCTCCGATGGGCACGAGAAGTCATTCTACACAGAGCCTCCATCAAAGCCACCTGGAGATCATAATCTAGACAATTGATAAAAGCAAGAAAATTAATTAAGCTCTTTGATGGTACTTGCGATTTTTTTGTAGAAATATTTCTATGTGATGTCCATAATTAAAATTTGAATACAAACAAAAATTTTAAGAGCATAAACTCCTTGTCACTGACCGCCTCCTTTGAGGATTCGACTTGCCAAATCATCCCTGCAGGCAAAGAGATGAAAAAAAAAAAAAAAGTATAAGTATATATATATATATGTATAAGTATAAAATATAAAAATATAAAAATTAACACTGTGGCCTAAAGGGGAGATTATATGCTTTTATGTTTTTTTTTTCATTTCCTTTATCCTTTAGCATGTTATATTATAGCTGTTTATGCATGTAAAGTTATAAAGCTCAAAGTAAAGGCCAGAGGAAGTATAATCTCACCCACAAAAAAGTCCTAAAATGCCTTGGTGGAATTCCAATCATTCCTCTGTTACAAGATGACATCATCTCATAACACAATCCTTATTTCCCACTTACTGACGAGATTGGCATGTCCTCACAACATGTACAAAGAGTTTGAAAGTTTAACTCCCTGCCTAGCTTATGATGGTTGAACGGGCCAAAAGAGTGTTCTTCCTGACTTTTAGCATCAGACTCAAACTGATCTGGCAGAACCAATGCCATTTCAAGAACAGCCCAAGTGGTATGGGTCGGAACTTGTCACAATATGCCATTCTGGTGGTTGACCAACAAAGTAGGCAAGTTGACCAATCAAAGCACATCAGGCTTATCGGGAGGCGGGCTTTAAGACACAGGGGCTCTAACACAGCTTTTTAAACAGAATGTGAATAGAGTTGTACAATATGAGTAAGTTTAAGCATGTCAATCGATTCTAGACCCAAAAATAAAAATATGAAAACTAAAAATGAGCATAATTAAATAATCATGCATTACTAAATAAATAAAACATGTACATCACAGTTGAAGCCTCCTGTGATGACAAGATCTTCTTCTCTTTCTTTAGTTCTACCGGGATTTTCCCCAGTATCACATTCAATTTCCTGACCGCCTGTTATTGAGGGGAAAAAAGACGCTTTTGTAAAATATCATTCAGTCCTTAAGCAAGGCATAAATTATGTGACATAGTTCATGTTACCTCTTCAATAAAGACTAAAGATCTGTTAACATCACTTTGAACACAATTTAGAGACATTTCAAAAGATGTAAATGATCATCGTTATGTATGCAGAATTTATTTTAATTAATATTTTGCAAAACTAACCTCTTTTTGGATCAGAATGTTAACATGGGCATCAGACGCCAACTTGCCAATGTGATGAAGAAGGGATTCTGCTATTTGGTACGTACCTAGTAAAAAAAAATTACTTTTAGCAACAACAACTAAACATTCTTTTACTGTAGTGATGGAGTGATTTTCACTGCACAAACAAGATATATACTATAACCATGATATTTTACATACAATGCAGACTTACCCTCTTTGCAACTTCCGTGAACAACCTAAATCATTTAAGACAAGGGAGAAAATCACTGCTTTAATGTGTGTATACATGCGGTTATTTTAGTACCATCTGGAAACAAAATTAGATTTACATTACATTAATCAGTTCTGTCAAACAACCGCTCTCCAAAGTTCAGATCTAGAAAACCTGCTTCTAATATTCAGATGTCCCTTAAGGTCTTTATTATCAAAATCAAGTGTGTCACATTTTTGGAGATGCAGAACGGTAGATCTCCTAGATCAGCACTGGAAACTGCTGCTTTAACACTTAAATTAATTAATTCAGAAATATTTATTGTTACTACACTAGGAAATATATTCTGTGGAGCTATGGAACCATAAATACTCACCATGAGAGCATCAAAGAAGTCTTCTGCTAGATTTAACATCAGCTCATTCCTCATAAGTCCAGCTTCAATCCAGATCTTTCTGAGTCTTTCAAACCACTGCAACATGTAAACATCCATACTTCCAATTTACATTCTTTTTGTTCGGAGATTTGTTAAGAGTAATAACACAAATACAAATATACTTATCTTTCTGACAAGTCCTTGTGACACTATTGCAGATAAACCTTCACCCTCTGAAAAGACCAAAGTGTCCCCCAACTTATGTAGAATGGTAAATACCACTGAAGCATTCTTTAAATTCCTGTTGTCCAGTTCCTATGCGAAGCATAATATCATCATCTGACTATGTATTATGTATATTTTATCGTCATAAAAAAACAGCAAAACATCAAATACCAACCCTGTTAATCAGTTTGTCCAGTTTGGAAATAAATTGCTTGGAGCATTTTGAAGTTCTACTCTCAATGGTCTCATCTGGTACAATCTGTTCCAGGGCCTGGAAATTACCATGCTTCAAAGCCTCTTCAATTAGACTCTCCACCTGAGTGTACACACATGCATTTACATTGCATGAAAGATCCCCTACAATAAAATTTCCTAGAAATTATTTTAAGACACTGAAGTTTCTTCTATCATGCACCATGTTTACACCATTGGGCAATGTGTTACAAGAACCTTTTTAGGTTCTGATGGGTACACTTGGTTTGTCACAAATACCAATCAGCATACTGTATTACCAAGTTATTGAGAAGAAATGTCTCCTGTATTCATAATGGAAACATGTAATGCATATTATCATTTGAGTCCGTGTTTTTGTCCAACCAGCACAGACAAACTCTTGTATAATTAATATTTATTAATTCTCACCTGCTGATCTGGATCAGATCCCATGATTCCAGGAGATCTGACCTAGGACACATATTACTTCTCAGTTAACATTACTCCTAAACAAGCAGGCATACATTTTATCCATTTATCTATAGAAAAAGATCATGAATGTCTGGGCAGTGCCCAGTATACATTTTTTCAAATCAGGGCATTCGCACAATACAAATCAGGGCATTCGCACAATACAGGGTAAATGTCAGCCTACAGTACACGTAGGCTGTACAGTACAACTCGGAGTTATGCCACATGCAGAAGTTCTCTGATGACACTGCAATCGTGGGGTGTGTGCGTAATGGCCAGGAGAGGGAGTACAGAAGCCTGGTTGGGCAGTGCACCACCCAGTATCACCAAAACATGTTTTTCAAATCAGGGCATCTCAGCAGCATCTCCATACAAGGGGTAAATGTGGAGGCCTACAGTACTACGATAACCTTGGTGTGCACCTGGACGAGAGGCTGGACTGGTCAGTAAACACTAACATAGTCTACAAGAAAGCACAGAGCAGACTGTACTTCCTCAGGAGGCTGGGGTCCTTCAGGATCTGCCAGAAACTCCTCCTGATGTTCTACCAGTCTGTGGTAGCCAGCGTCCTCTTTTATGCTGT
Source organism: Prochilodus magdalenae (assembly GCA_024036415.1). NCBI lineage: Eukaryota > Metazoa > Chordata > Actinopteri > Characiformes > Prochilodontidae > Prochilodus > Prochilodus magdalenae. The sequence goes on from JAMWET010005584.1 coordinate 155,665, forward strand.
GGTGTGTTGGGGAGGCAGTATCAGCAAGAGGGATGCTGGACGACTCGACAGGCTGGTGAGGAAAGCTGGTTCCGTGCTGGGACTAGAGCTGGAGTCCTTAACACCACTGGCAGAAAGGAGAGCCCTCAACAAGCTGCTGAACATCATTAATTCACCATCCTCTGCACACCACGATCATCTCAGAGGAGAGAGGTCTCAGGAAGTCTTTTGTCCCTCTTAAGACGTTCAACGATTAGCAGATGAAAAAAGTGTTGCTTTACTTCCGGTTCACCTCATCACCTCCTAAATGCCCCCCTTGCCCTACATCTATTTATATTGTATTATTATACTCCATTCTGTACTGTTTCATAACCGTTGGACTGTTAGTATTTTACTGTGTATTTGCACCTGAAAACAGCAAAACACGGTATTTTTACTCCATCTATAATTTACTTTACACAGCGTTATCACTTTCTCGTCATCTTGCTTCCTACTGTAGCTGTATACCTGGCTACTGGATATGAATTTCCTCTGGGATCAATAAAGTATCTATCTATCTATCACAAGGTTCACAACACAACTAACCACCTGACTAAAACGAAGTCAAGCTAACGCTAGGCTAGCTTAAACAAGAGCTAAACACAAGCTATTATATGCGTTTAGTATTTTCCAGTGGCAAAACGTTTTAAATATAGCACGCTAAGACTTATTTTACTGGTTAAGTAAATACGAGGGTTAAACAAGAGCTAAACACAAGCTATTATATGCTTAGCCAGTGGCTAACGTTAAATATAGCACGCTAAGTATTACTGGTTAAGTAAATAGAGGTTGACCTTCAAGTTATTTTACGTTGAACTCTTAACAATTAATAAACAAAAGCTAGGATATGATTAGCAAATAGCTAACGTTAAATGCGGATAGGTCACCCAAGGGTTAACTAGTCAGGCGGATTTAGCCCTTAGCTAACCTAGCTGACTCGATCAACTGTCGCGATACCGAGCAGGTTTTTACCTCAGAGCGACGCATTTTGTCCGATTCCGTGAAATCCAACGAGAAACTCTTCGACAAATTACTGAATCATGAAATCATCTCTAGTAAATGAAATGCTGTATGTGATCCTGCAAGTGAAATGTGGAAAAAGTAACTATTAGGTGATCAAAATGTTCCAGAGGTGGATAACTGGCCTCCCGACAGCCGGGGTTTCTGAGGGAGATATTAAAGCGCGGGAAACAAAACATCTCGCGCGCGCCGCGTTACATAAACACCGACAGACAGTCCAGGTTTAGATGTGTTGCTGTTAGAAAGACTCTGTCACAAAACCGCCAGTAGAAATGATTTTATTGTCAATAAAACCAAAATAAGTGTTTTAATTCAGGCACTTCTGTTGTTCACAAGAGCTTTTGGCGAGTAGTGACAAGTGATGCTTTTCAAGGGTGAACATTTTGGTGCCGTTAAGTGCATCTTTCAAGATGTAGCACAACCATCTGTAACACTCAGAAAACAGGCTTTTAGAACTGTCAGAGTATTTATCATAAACAAAAAACTAATATTTATTCAACTGAATACTCTTAAGTTAGAGAAGCAAAGTGCACAAACATAATCTACTCTATCAATTTACAAGTTTTGGCTTTGTGAGCGATGGCACCGTTTAGCGATCTGAACACTGATGGGTTAGTAATATAGAAGTACAAGGACTTACGCTGGTCAGCTAACCTCTACTCAAGTTGGTGTGTGCAAGTGAAAAACTCTGATAGTAGGTGAACTGTTATTTATTTTCAGAAACCTGAGATCCTATTATTTAACCAAAGTATCAAATACTACAGTAAGCAGGCTGAAGCTAACGCTACACCTGACTCAGTGGTAGGCCCAACTGCTTATTAATACTGTCAGTGCTAAGGCTACATTTAAGTCTTACATTGCATTGCTCAGTTATTTTTGCTTAGATCCAATCTCAGTATTATGATGGTTCACATTTACAAAAGCCACATCGTCATTATAACAGTGAATGAGCCGGCATCCTGAAAAGACTCGGATGCACACTTTCTACTCTGTAATGTCATTCGACTGAATTACATGCATTATGAACAGCAAGTAAACAGAACAAGCCTTCAGTGCAATATACTCTGAGCAGCTCTTAGCTGCTCATTATTGAAGCGAAACAAAGATAAAGATCAGATAGGTTGCTTTTCCACTCTTTGCTATTAACTTCACATTTGGCTCTGCTGTTACCTAAATGCTGAATGATGGCACATGCGCAGTAAAAAAATAATGCACACAAAATCCAATCTGAACGTTCACATTCATGTCACATGCCCATGAATCAGATGCATATCCGATTCAGGACTACAAATAAAAGTGACACAAATCTGATTTGAAAACGTCAGATTCCACATGTCCACACAGACCTGAAAAAAAAACCTGATCTTTGTGACATTAAGTCAATACATTTTTAGTTACTTCAGCCTGGTTATGTGAATGTAACCGAAGTGGCTTAAAGACTATGGGCCTCATTCCCTGCCATCTGAAGGTTTTTGCATTTTTTGACATTTGTTCTTGAGAAAGGTGCAAAAAAACTGATTACACTTCCATACTCTTGAGTGTGTGTAGATTCTATTCTTGCCTAGGAAACATAGGTTAATATCAGAATCTTCCTGAATAAGTGGGATTTAAATGGATTCCTTCTTAGGAACTGTTGGTGAAAGAGGCCCAAAGATACAGAAGTAGGGAACACACACCTCAGAGAGTTCAGATAAAGTGTATCATGCTGTCTTCAATTTCTTTTGGAACTGGAAGATTATAGCTCTGGCAGACTAACTTGTAATTCTGTCCCTCATTGTTGTCCCAGAACTCAGCATCCAGCACTTTATAACAGATTGCGAACTCCAAGATTGCACCTGGATGAAGGATGAACGGAGGAACTGGAAGATGGAACCGAAAACTGTCACAGCTGTATCCACTAGAAGGGCCTTCAATATATTTATTGGAAACCCAGTAGGCCTTCGTTTCTGTGCAGCTCTTCCAGTTTGTAAAAGAGTAGCGCACGTTAACCTCTTTTTCAAAAGCCAGGTTTAGGACTTGGACAATACCGATAATGCCTGACTCATAGCACAAAACGCGCTCCAGACACACTTGCTGGCGGCACAGGCGTTCCAGGAAGTTTGAACAGTCCGCTGGCTGATCTGAAAACACAGGTTTCAAATAAGGGAGGGATATCTCCAAGCCTTTGCTAGCTGACAGCTCAGCGTTCATCAAAAGCCGGAAGAGAACATGCTCTGGCACAAATGGGTCCTCTCCACTTTTGAAAACCTTCACATTTTCCAGGTCCATTCCTAAAGAGTCCACAAACCGGACCCCAATTCTGCGGCTTAGCCTCCTTCTTTCTGAAGGGGATGGTAAAGACTGTGTCCGTCTCTGGATGATGGGTTTGGGAGAGGGTTCGCATGAGAGGCTGCGGCCTGTTGGCCTTGGTTGCGGAGCTCTGGGACTAGGTGGACGGATTTTGACAGGTTTTCGCTCTCCTTCGGGCTTTGAGCAGGGTCTCGCTCTGAAGCTTGGAGGGGAAGTTTGATTTGAGACACCTGACACCCCAACAAAAAATAGCTCATCTTCTCTCTCTCCTGGGAAGGCATTTTCCGGGCTCATAGACCAAGCCATTCTGAAAGCAAGCTCCTTTGCACCTTAAGAAAAAGAAAATTCAGAATTTGTTTACTCTGATTTTTCTCAGCGTCAGAAGCCATTACACCAGTGGCATGGATTAAGTAGAGCAGCAAGTACAGCTGTGGCGGTACAAACCAGCACAGCTGCCCTACATATATATGCCACGCCATGTATACAAATCCGAAGTACAACGCTTTTCGACAGTTGCTGTTTTCTATTTCCCGTTTATTTTCAAGTTATTTGGGTGAAATGTGGCACTGACCGTTCCGGTGCAGGCTAAATAACTGCAAGCCTACATTGTGTCTGCAGACAGGGAAGTAGTTCGTGCGTCATATCGTCTCACCATTAAAATCCGATGTGTTTTGCTATTTGTCGCTCTGGCGATCCTCCATTAATGGCTATAAAACAGGCAAGCGCAACAAAAAAAGATGATAAACTAGAAATACTGTGCAGACCACACGAACGTAAAATGTATCTGCGAAAAGCTGCAAATGTGATGACCATCACGCACACACAGACACGGAGGGGGGCGTGACTGCTGGCGCACTGCTTTCTGGGAAGTGCTGTCATGTTAGATAATGCACTAAATAGTTTTTTTGCGAGCAGTCGGCCAAAACCGTGTAACCGTGTCATATTTGTACGACGTTAATAATTACTGCTCGCATTCACTGTACGAATAACCGGCACGGCCTGCGGAAACATAAACGGCTACTGGAATTCGCCTCGCGGCGTACTACATTTCCCATCATGCAATACGGTCAGGAGGGTGAACATACATACAGCAGGTAAACAAGACCAAGAAAGACCTCAGTGATACATACACAACAACGAGCTGGACCGTGTTTTTACACACAGCGCATTCTTGGCGATATTTGGTTACGGATGTTACTACGAGACGTGATGCCTGGTGTCGGTCTCCTGAATGTAGTGTATAGAAACGAGACGGGCGCAAAGGTATTTCGGTGTGTAGGTGCATTAGATGCATTATGATTGATCCGGATCTGTGAAGAAGTAAGCCAGCTGCTGTAATTCGTGTTGACCGTTTGGATGAGTGCGAAGCGACTCACAACGTCGTGACTTTCTGCGATGGAGCGATCCGGTCTGTCAGTACGTTTTCCAGGCTTTAAACGGGACCTTTAGCGGTACCAATATTAGTGGTTGCGGCAAAAAAAAAACACCCGTATTTGTGCGTCGCAATGGGACCCATTCTGCAAGAACGAACAGCATCGACGATCCTGAAGAGGGTGCAGGTGAAAGAGAAGGTTAAAGTAAAGAATGCAGAAAATTCTGGGATATCTACCAGGTATGTTTTCGTTTTCCATTAACTAATACATGGTGAAAGCAAATTTTATGAAAGCCTACATGTTTCACACATTTCTCACTGAATTTCATATAAGTCGTTCATTTACTTGTAGCAACAATAAAAGAGGAGGCAAGGTCAACCAGAATCAGAAACCCCAGAAGAAAACAAGCTCACTGCATAAGAATATCCTACCAGTCCAGAACAAGGAGCCCTTGTCCCGAGCTGAAATTGTAAGTATGTGATTGTTTGCACAGCCCATGTTCAAATGTCATTTTCCTGTATGCACAGCTTATACTTGTGTTTAGCAATACACCTCAAAAATCTGATCTTACTTATCTCTTCATAATAGGGCCAAAATGGGAACAGACCAAAGCACGTCAAGAGTCCAACAGCTGGCACATGCAAGGTTCTTAAGTGAGTTTGTCCTTTCCAGTTTCTGCTGTATCTAGCCGCTTTCTTTTTCTTTAAAAACCACTAACACATGATGTATGTTTTAACAGCGCCCAAGGTGAAGCTGACCCAAGGCACCCTAGATCAAAACCTTCTCAGGAGTGTGAAGAGGAGAGGCAGAAGGTACAGCCTCAGTCCCAGTGCTGCAGTGATGTGGAGCGGAGCCATGCGGCCCGAGAAAAGAGCCGCCGTGCTTTATCACTGCCACTGGCTCCTCAGTCAGTGCTGCATCACATCCCCCTGCAGAAACACATCCCTGACCTGGAGTCTCTGCGCCTCCTGGAGCATAAAGAGGATGACACAGATAGCGCCAGTGACCTGTCAGACTCTGAGCGACTCCCTGTTCTGCCTTCTCCCTGCACTCCTCCACAGCTCAACCTCCGTGCAGAAGTCATCAACTCGATGGACCTGCACCCGCATATACCGGGCCCCAGCACAGCGCAAACAGACAGCGACAGCTTTAGCTATCCAGACTTTCTGCCTCCACCATTCAACACCTGGAGCCTGAGGCAATTGGCCATCTTCCTGAACACAGAGGGTAAACGTGCCCCAAGGCCCAAACCAGTGGGGCAGCTTGAGAAGTTCTTAGAACGTCTGCTGCAGCTTGAGTGGTACCAGATCCAAACTATCCAGGCTGAAAGTGGCCGGCCATCAGCCCCTGTTATCCGCCCTAGGGGTCGTGCCCCTATTGGTCCACCGATCGCAGGTCGTCCAAGGCCCCACACTGCGCCACCAACACGCCTCAGTTCCCCCAAAAGCCTACGCCAGACCCAGCGGGGTTTCCCCTTCACCCTCCTCTCCTCCCTTGGTAGCCCATCATCTGGTCAGCTCTTTCGTCCAGTCTGCCCTCACTGCCATGTCCGCTACCCACTGTGCAACGGCAGCTGCTCTTCATATGCTTATCAGCGGCACTCCCGTCTAAGCCCCCTGTTGGAACGCAAAGCCCCTCCCACCATCACCCAGAAGAGAAGCAGCAGTGAGAGTCGGGCCTCAGCCTCAGAAAGCCAGGGCACATATCAAAAAGTTCAGCAGCCTATCAGTCCACAGGCAGTGAAAAGCCACCAGAAACACATGCAGGCTGCCGGAAATATGCGCAGAGCTTCTCAGGAACTCTGTGCTAATGGCAAAGGCCATCCTCCAGTCAGGAAAGGGCGCACTAACAAGGCAGCCGAGGCAGAGAGGCAGAAAGTATCGCCTGTGGGAGGAAAAAGTATGGGTGCCGACAAGCGAGTTATTGGCTGTAAGCAAGAGAGTGGTGTTCTAGGAAAGAGAGAAGAAAGAGAAGGGCAGAGGACAGAGAGCAGTAGTGGTGGAGCAAGAGCTCAGGCTAAAAGAAAGACCAGTGAAAGTACTAGCTTTAGGGGAATCTCATCTACCAGGGCAAACGGGAAAGTGAAAAATGTCCAGTTTGCCAAATAATAAGATCATAAATCCCATATGTGATTAATCAATAACATAAAATGCAACCTTAAGCGCACAATATGTACCAAGTATTTATCTATAAAAGATCATGCTGTAGTTCCTCCAATTCCTGGATGATAGTTTTTGTTTAAGTTGTCAGATGTAATAACAAAGTTTAATGTTATGATAGACACTTTTCATAAATTACATAGGAAACTTTAAGTTGATACATTTTCTTACAGCTACAGTTATTTAGACATCAGATGTATATTTATGTTGGTACAAAAGGCAGTTATGAAGATATAAATGCTTACTTGAAATTCCGATTTACCTTTTAAATTGAGGCATTTAAGGATTGCTGAAGATGTGAACAGTGTGTGTTTTGAAGTGTCTGAACCTTTGCTATCCTGATGTTAGCTGTATGTCATTTAACATTGTTCCGATTGGTACTAATATTGGTCAAAGAATGTATATTTTTGAGATGAATAATGAATGTTTTGTAAAGGCTACATGTATTTTTGTAATGTGTTTCATATAAGGGCTTTTCTCTATTTAATTTAAGCGATCTATTTTTGCAAACTATTTATTATTTATTTGTTGCCCTTTTTTGTTTATTGCCTGCAATACATGTTTAACTTGTATATTTTGAAGACAGTTTCATGTTAAATAGCCACATTGCAATTTTCATAAGATGTAGTGGCATGGTCAGCTGTACAAAATTGTCGAATGAATGCATTTGTTCAGCATTTCCTTTTATAGTGTGGGGTCTTGGTGCCCTCAAAGATGTATTTTGGTTAAGACAGTTTCTCAGTATATTCTTTTTTTTATTTTATCCTGAAGAGGTGCATACGATTGTTTACTGTGTCTTTCAAACCTGCATGTGTTTATTTTACCAGGACAGTAATGGTAGTGATTGTGTTGTTTTGTACATCATTGTACTTGAATAATGTTGGATGGTGCCTGGTTGAGGTAGTACTTGCTACTGTATTTCTGCACTTATGATTAGCATCACTTCATTTTTGATGTCTCTGTAATTGTATCACAGACATTCATGAGGGAAGAAAAATCAATGTACCTTACCAGGTTGTGCTGTCGTTTTTGCCGAGACATGATTTTCAGTAGAGATGAATGCAGCTATTTTTATGAGAAACAACATAAAGTTTTTCATGACATGATATCAGGCTGGGTCTTGTTTATTTAATCTCTACGTAGTCTCACATGACAGTGCTGGTTTACTTTTGTCACATTATTAAATATAAATAGGATTTTTAACTGTACTACGAACATAGTGTGTCTATTATAGTATGAATATTTTGCTTGTATCAAAAGACTTGAGTGTTAGAGGAGGATAGCTTCATGCTCTCTTCTGTCCTGGAAAAGGCTTTAGGAGCTGTCGAAGCTGTTTCTTCCGATCGTTCACACAGCCTGTTTTAGGGTAGAAAAGGTGATTCATTTCAGACTTTTAAAAGATCATAAATGTTGCTGCTAAAAGCATGATTACTAGAATATTTCACATGTACTAATAACAGGTAAATGGTTGTATTTAAACTGACCGAGGTGTGTGTTGGCTATTTGGTCTGTGCTTCCCAAAGTCTCCAAGCTAGCATCCTGCCTGTAGACAGGTCCTTCATTCCACATGAGGTCATAACCTCCAACCCTCTTTTCTCTTCCTGTGAGACTGAGAGCATTAACACATGTTTAAAATGGCACTCCTTACAAAATACACACTGCAGTTATTTTTGTAAGCTTTATAGGTACAATGAGTAGGACATTAAACTAATATTAAAGCTGCATTAAAGAGACATTATGGTTTTCTCGTGGTGTAGTTGAAGTTCCTATCTATTCTAATATAAAGATATATAACCAGCAGCATACAGGTGAAAAATCTATTGCTCTCTAAATTTTAGCATGTCATACCGGCCTTCCATGTCGACAACGTGCAGAGTGTCTTCTAGCAGCCTGTACTTCAATTCATAATCCTCTTGACTGCTGGCAGTGAGGGAGGGAGAAGCATTCACCTCAATCAGCCACCTGCAGAGAGACAGGCAGAATATATAACAGCCATCATCTTGAGGGCTACATCTGTACCTCTTGTCTGAATGAATTACAGGTGTGTAAAAGGCTGAATGGATCGTGGGTGCAATCTTAAGAAACACAGAGAACCAACAGTTTATCATGGATTAGCATATATAAAACATACGTACTGTAAATTAGCTACATTTCTGTATCTAAATACCATACATCCTGTAAAGTAGAAATGTTGACGCACACAGTAATGACTCACACAGACATTTATCTTAAAGGTTTTATTTAATAAGAATTAGAATTTATCTACTGTATATTCCTTTACCCCTTGAGAAATTTAAGAACTATGAGGATAAATGTCAGCACCTATACGGTCTCAATATACAGTCTCATAATACATTTCATTACTTGATAACATGAGCATGTTTACGTGCAATGTGGTTATCTTTTCTGAGCTTCAGTTTTTAAACACTGTTGTGTCATCATTTAATTCTTAATAATTATTTACAATTATTATCACGTTCACTTTGCTCAGTCACAGAACACAGACCTGGAAATGGCTGGCAAGCAAGACACAGACAGAGAAATGCACTGCCCAGCTAGCACATCAACTTTTATTTGTTGCATTCCCTTGTGATACCCATCTAGTCTATGAGTGTAGGAAATAAGAATTTGTTCTTAATGACTTGCCTGGTTAAATAATAATAAAAAACTGATAAGTTAGTAAATTATCTATATAAAATGATGAGTCATGCAATATTAAAACTCAATTGGTATAAACTGATTCTAAACAGTTGCAAAGCATCCAATCACATGAACAACACATGAATTACATAATTGTGCTACAGAAACAGCCGAGCTGTCAAGGTTGTATTCTCTGCAAAATTATATGATAGAGCGCTCATATACATGCCTGTAGAGGCAAACCTGCTAAACAAATCTTCCTTCAAATTCAATCAAGGTGTTGTGCGTTATACACAAAGACACATGATTTCAAATGTGTGTCTCTTACAAACCGACTCATTCAGGCTCAGCTGTGGAAAGTATTCTTAAAAAGGTGGATACATTACAATTAAGCCAACTAAAGACAAATCTGAAATATAGCCTAGAAATATCGCCATTTTTAGTTGTGATTATTTCTGGAGAAAATAGGAAAAAACAGGAACTGCACAAATTCTAGCAGGAACAAGACAAAAAACAGTCTAAACCTCTACTTTAGCATTTTGTGATCCTGTTCAATGGGCTTGTATGGCATACTGATTTGCTGCTAAGCTGAGAATTTACAGTTGACTGGGGCAGCTCTACCATGGAAGATATTTAATTAACTGACTAGTTCACTCCTATGAGAGTCTCACATTTAAGGGCACTGAGGTCTTCAGTACAACCCATTCTACTGCCAATGTTTGTTTAAGTAGATTGCATGGCTTTATGCTTAATTTTACACCTGAAAGTAGTGGGTTTTGCTGAAATTCTTGAACTTACTAATTACAAACATTAACCATCTAGTGTTCTAATATAGAGCACACAAAGGCTCATATACTTATTAAATAGGAGCCAGTGGTCTGCTGTACTCTACATAAACTGAAATAACAGTCAAAGAGTTACCAGGCTTTTAAGTGACAGAGGTGAGGACTAACACACTCACAAAAATGAGTAACAATTGTAAGAGTGAAAAAGCTAACAAAAAGTTGCAAAAGGCCAGCTACTCACGGCTTAAGATCCTGATCCAGTAGTATGTCATATCCGTACAGCTCAAAGCAGTGCTTATCATTAATGATGACCTTCTGAACACTCTGTAAACTACGTATAAAGATGTTGTCAATGTCTTTAAAAAGGGCTTCCACTGTCTCACTACCATGTTTTGCGGTCAAGTAGCGTCGTAGGTTTTGCATTTCCCATTTGCAACCCTGTAAAGGAACAGAAAGAATTTTATTCCTAGGCTTTCACTTCATTTTTTAATAGCAGTGGCCAGTTAACACTCTCCTTTGAAAGGTGTAACAGCACAGAGAATTTTATAATCATACAGATCCACATACAAAACATTCATGGTATAACAAGTCTTTACACGTTGTACCTAAAATGTATTTTATCTTACCTTATTAGCTTAGTTGTATTTGATAAATATGTGTTAATTCTGAAACTGACGCTTCCACAACATTCCAACAAAGATGGGATGGGGGTAATTTAAGGCAAGAATTACTGTGAAGTGTAAAAACATCTTAAACAGGCAATGCTTGGTTAAAAAAATGCACTGTGGAAAGGACTAGTCCTATACAATATATCATGTACATTGGGGGTAGTACAATCTTTAACCGTATTTGCATTTCCCATACTGCACACGATCATGGTGCATGGTGTAATCTGTCTGCCAACATTACATACCTTCTCAGGGTCATAGTCTGGGGCAGTTTTCTGCACTGCCACATTGGTGAGATGAACATCTGGGGAAGATTACAGTTAAAGAGACATATTTTATACTGAAACATAAATGGAAGACAAATAAAAAGCATACTGTAAACATATAAAGGATACACTGGTCATCAATACTGTTAAGAGAGAATCTGGTGTTGGAGAATCTGGCAAAACCATCTCTATAGAGCCAGGCTTTCAAAGGGAGGTACTGTAGAAACATAAAGCAGTTTTAATATCATTTTCATGCATCCTAAATGTTGCCTGGAGTAGATGTATAACTGACTGCTATATAATGTAAAAAAGGTATATTCAAGCTGTAGCAATTTAGAAGCTTACTTACTGATGTTACAAGAACATAGACTCTTAGGTCAAATTTTCTGCCTGTAGATGAAAAGGAGTTGTGATCAAAACATTATCAGAATGTACATAAATACAAACAATACAAAACAAATAATAAAAAAAAAAATCAGGAGTAGAACTGGTTGATGCACCACTAATGAGATAGGGGTTCTCAATATAGCGCTGGGCTACGTAGCTTTCAACTTGAGCCTCATCCCTTTGTTCCTCAGAGCGGGTACCATCCTTGGAAAAACAATAGTAATATGAGCTTCTGTCTTTCAGATACTTAAACATTTCTTTTTATTTTTTATATGAATAGTTTCTTACTCAAAGCTTATTAAAGAGATCAGACATCATGATACAGATTCTTATATTTCAATTGATACCACATTTGTAAGTAGAACATGGGATGCTATTGTGATTTGAATTGAATGAAACATTACTATTGTGTACAGCTTTGTGAGTCACCAGATTCAGAGAAATATAATATACCTTTTTCCATTCTATAATGTCCTTGAGTTTGCGGAACAGAAAAATGCCTTTCCCCTGTGAGCGTGCCACCTGAATGGAAGTCACCACAGTATTAGATTTCAATAGCAAGAGCCAGCACAAGAAGAACCCATCCAGGTAAAGACTGCATCTGGTAAACATCAGTATACAGTATATCTGAGAATGGCTGTAAAACATGATTCTTACTGGCTTCATGATCCAGGTACTGCCAGGACTTCTCTTGAACTCCTCTACAAAGAGATGGTACTCACTGGGCAGTTCAAAGGTACGTGGAAAGAAGTCACATTTGGCTGCCTCCAAACGACCAGCTTCCCTATCCAGGGTCTTTCTATAGCGCTTTAGGTTCTTTACCATTAGGTTCTTCCGTGTTAACTGCAAAAGATAAACTTCAGCAGTTTAATCCAACATATTAATTTTGCACTAATTTATTTTGCATATTCATTAAGCAAATTGGAGCTTTCGCTGTGCAATTATATTTTCTATCATTACTGCATTTTACACAAAATTTCTGAATTGAATTCAAGCATCTGTGTGTTTATTATGGATTTCTCTCATTAGAGTTGAAATAAAAGGTACCTGAAGACTATTCCTATCCATTTCCTATTCATTGCTTGTTTTGTATGGTTTCCAGCTTTTAAGGTGGTCATCAAAATAAACGTGACAACAGCACAGAGAACTGAAGAAGGAGAGTAGATTAAAAGGCAGAAATAGGTGCTTTTGTGCCTCACTTTGAAAGAATGCCTCATCAACAACTAGTTGACTAGTGCAGACATTATTGTGTTTTTAGCTTAGTGCTGGAGCTATATGACTAATATAATAGTTTTGTTACTTGTTAGCTACATAAGCCTCATCAGCTGCTGTCAAAAGTTAGGAAGCACACATATCTTGGCTGAGCAATGAAATCTGGAGTCACTGCATAACTGCGTTAATCTGCTGTTTCAGGGAACCAAGGGTTAAACTTTCATATTTGACATTTAACATTCACTTATACAGGATAATGGTTTAAAATATCTGCTTAATTTAGTGGTTAAGACATAAACAAAGTTATTCAGTGTTTGACATGCTCTGTCCTCAAGAAATGTGAAACAAGTCCAAATTGTTCACAAATTGTGAACTGGACTGGAACAAGAACTGAACTGAACTGTTTAATGACAGATTATGATTAAAACTAGGCACTTCCGCTTATGATTTCATTTATACAAAACCAGTTTCTTAAAAATAACTGAAGTAAAATAAAATTATTCTAAGATAAAACAAGTTTTAAATCTATTTTAGGAACTAGTAAAAATGAAGACATTTTAAATGATAAACAGAGCTGTAAATGATTTCAAGATAATTGAGAAATCTGTTGAAAATGAATATTTAAAGAATTTTTTAAAGTGCATCATATTTAAAAAACATGACCAAATCTTGCTATAACAGCTATTTATAGTATTTTTGTTGAAAAATATATATTTTTATTGTTTTACTGTATTGTATTTATTTGTGTTATTATGTTTTAGTGTCTAGTCTCATTTCAATCTACACTGTATGAGTTATAACTGAATAACACTTTTTATAATATGTGAGCCCAGGCTTTTGAGCAATAGTGTATTTATGTTGTAGACATCGCAATGCCACCCCTGTAAAAAACAAACAAACAAACAAACAAACAAAAAAAACATGCACAAAAAAGAAAAAAATCTTTATCAGAACAAAATTCACATTAACATCAATCACCCAATCAGTTTGTTTAAATCTTAATCACTAAATCTAAAAAAAAATGTGGAATTCCCCTTTCAATAGGCAAGGCTGTCCTGCATTTCAGTGAACACTATCATCATTATTTTGCTGCTCTTGTTAACCTCATAGTGGTTCCGGAAGTGGCATATCCTAACGTGCTCCTCCATATAGGAGTGGTCAAAGTTCTCTCTGAGCCAGCCTACATCACACCAGTTGAAGTCCCACTCTCCATCCCTGTGCATTCCAGACAAAAATTGACTGTATTAATCAAAAGAGATATGCACGCCACACATCAGATGAAAGGGATTTTCAAATATTAAAGACTCACTCTTTGACCTCAACCCAGCCCGGTCTTTGGTGAAGAACGTCCAGGATTGTGTTGGTCAAGCCACATTTGTAACGCACACAAGTCCTCCCTCCTTCCCTGCGATAAGTATTGGATTCAATGAGGTTATAGCCTGAACATACACACACACACACACACACACACACACACACACACACACACACACACACACACACACACACACACATGCACACACACTCCAGCAGATTCACTCACCCCTCTTTTTTCTTCTGGCTATAAGGACCCTTGTGCCCATTTGCCTGCAGGGAATGCATAGTTCGACACAAATGTGAAGTTTCAAGGAACAAAAAAATCTGGCTTTGTAGTTTAACTGTTTTAGCTAACCATCCAGAGATAAGCCTAATGACAAATACTTTAAAGGGAAATATTGAAATACAATATATAAATATATGAAATACAAACTACTACAGTTGTTTGGTGTAAAATACCAAACGTAAGTCAGTACTGATCACAGTAGGAAAGGAACCAGACCTCTGAAAAGCTCCCTCAGAGAGAGTTATTACATAAAAGTGCTTCTATATTTTCGGCCTGAGGCAAAATGGCTCCATAAGAAAATGTTTATTATTTTATAAACCATCATTAGTAGTCCTTGTAAAAACTCAGAAGCGGTTTACTGCTGGTTTTAGAACAACTTTGTGTTGTAGACGTCATGATCCCTGGTTGACTCTATTCACATATAAGATCAAGGCATCGCTAGTCTGCACCAGATTACTATTAATAGCGAGGGTCAGCTTCGTCAACATGTTATGTTGTTAGATGTAAGTAACAAGTGATGTGCAGGCCTGCACACCCCTGGTCTTCTTACCTTGTTCTTAGACATGGCCGAGGGTCTGAACACATCCGGTTAGTATGTTAGCATAACTGCTGCAGACATCAGGCACCAAGCATAGTTGGTGTGCGTGTTGCCACAGCAACCACAAATGAAAGGAGCGCAAGCCAATAAGCCCCGCCCCACTGAACTCTAAAGCCAATCAGCAACATCCCGGGTTAACGCGTCAGCACACGTGTTTGTACATATGGCGGGTTATTTGCTTTACCAGTGTATTTACAGCACAGTGCTCAGGGAGAAATATGCAAAACTGAACTGGAAGCGTTTGGGTACGTCATACGGATTGATTAATTTATTGTTTTACATTATTTTAGGTGTGATTAATTTTTAAAACAGAAACACACAAATAAATAAATAAATAGTGTTTCTTATATTAGTGATGCTTAAATCAGTAAAATGGTTCCTGTGCAAACTTTTTTTTTCGTGCCTCTTGCAATGAATGCATGCATGTATGCGTATTTTGTATATGACTGTTGCATGTTATTTGGATCTCTTATTACATTCTGGTGGCAGGAAAAAGTTGGAGTTAGCTAAATTAGCGTGATATTAGCGGCTTGTTTACTATACGGTTTTGGACAGGTAGTGAAGCTGCTCGTGGCCTTGGAGACCAAGCTAGCGTGATTCATGTCTGAAAACTTCAGTCTCTGCAAAAGTTCATTGCAGAACCGTGGATCTCTGGAACATTGTTATTTATGGGGTTCTGCATGTGAAGTCCATTTGGCCGAAACTGTAATAGGCAAGTATTTCTGAACCGCATATCTTCACACTGCAAACAAAAAAAGTGTTTCCAATAAAGTAAATGAACGAATGTACAAATTTTTGTTGTTGCTTATTAAATAAAGTTTTTATTTATTTATTTATTTATGACACTACAACATTTAAATAGTTCCTTTGTGCTTACTAGTACTAGATAAAGCAATGCGTTTAATAGTTCATGAGGAACTAATGCCAGTACTAGTAAATGCTAGTTCTAGTACAGTGGTCTAACATGTGCTTGTGTGGTTTTAAGGTGTTAAAGTGTTTATTGCTTCATCAGATCTTCAATGTCCAGAGAAAAACATGTATCTATATTTTTAGCTATTTTTCTTTTGTGCATCATTTGATCACATGAGCTGGCATTTACATTGTGTGTAATTGGATGGACTAACAGAAACGGCTCAAATGGCTTGGTTTCACTGACTTACATTAAAATATAAAAAACATAAAAACATGAGTCTTGGGCTCTCCTGTAAAGTTGACCTTTTGGAGATATATATCTTACGTAAACCAATATATTCTCAGTCACTGAGCACATAAGTTGGTTATAAACAATGGACAAAATGTTTCTCTAGACCCTCAAATTACATCAGAAGCGTGCTATGTACCCATGGTGATTACTGAAGCACATAGTGTGCTACCTCACCACCACCAGATGGAGACACCATCCTTCCTTTCCTCCTTCATATGTTTATAGGACGAGCTCCAGTATCAGGTGATGTTTCTGTAGCTTTCTGTTAAATTAGTTCAAACTGCAGTGCTACTCTGGTAAACCTGTCTAGTACATTCTCCTAATTCTAAAGAATCTTAGGGGGGTTCAGGAAAGAGTTGAGCTATGTTACAGATTTTTCTTTTGAGTGGGCTATTTTGATGTTGATAGTTGTTTTGCACTGTTTTGGAAGCTTAAGGCAATTAGTGTGATTTGTATGAGAATCCACCGATCTTATTGAGAGTCCCAAGAAAAGTTGTGGGTGTTCCTGGATGCTGCAGCAAAATGTGCTATATTTCTCCCCAGCTCTACAGGTTTGGCAGATGATGGCTGTGGAATCAGACTCAGCATGAGTACTCTGGGTTTGTTCAGCGTTGTAATGTGGTAAATAGAAAATAGCTTCTGGTCAGTTCAACATTTTTATTATCGGATGTGTTTTCCACAGAGGCTGTCAAAGAAATTGAAGTGAATGCTGTTTACTGTGTGAGCAGGGTTTAAGCCAGAAATCCACAGCATGTTTCATATCTTCTTTGACCTCAAGTATGACCTTAACTGGTGTTCTTTCTGAGAGTGCTGGTGTGTGAGGGTGTGTTTGTGTGTCTGATGGGGTAATTACCCAGGCAAAAGGCCAGAAATGGCAGCATGCAATCCCAAATGCAAAATGAGAAACCAGTGGTGATGATCAAGGTCATATAGACTGAGCGCCTTCTGGAGAGACAGAAAGGGAACACAAGGTCTGGGTGAGTTACTGCGAAACAAACAGAAAGGAGGAAAGAAGCTGAAGAGCAGCGTCAACAACTCGTCTAGAATGGAGATGAGCTACTTTGGATGGGAACGTTTGGTGCGAGACTGGCAGTCTGGGATCAGACTGTGATATTGCATCCACGGTTCAGTGTTCAGGAGCACCACTGTTTCCGAAAACATGGAACATATTAAAACACTGAAATAGAGTTCCTCGCTCTATAGTACACACAACTTTAGCAATCCTCAGTTAATTTTTTTCCACATAATTTTAAAACCAAAGCTATTTCTTAATATCTGAAAGTCATATCTGCCTTTATTACCTTTTACAAAGCATAAAGGAAGTCACTGTGTTATGTTTCAGAAAGGACTGTTATGAACATGGAGACAGAAAAGGGAGTTGTGTAAGATCTTAATCAATGTTGGAAAAGAGCATTTCTAGAAGAATTGTTAAACCAAATATTTTGTTGCCATTGATTTGTTGATATGGCGAAGGAGCAATGGGCTCAAAACACAGAGCCAACATAATAGCTCAAGAAATGTTGCCCATATAAATGTATCACAACTTATTGTTCCTGGTGACTTTGATCTTCTTTCTAAATAGCAATGCAATCCAACACTTCCTTCCAGGTGCAACTAGTTTATTAATGATGAGTGTAATTTCATTTAAAATATATAGAAATGTATAGAAAGTTTTTTAAAAGCAAAGATGTGCTATCTTGTAGCTAGTTTTAGCTTGCTAGCCTAAGCTGACAGTTAAACTGTGTCACTCAATGATGATAACGTTAAATTTATAATAATACAAACCTACAAATAACCAGGCTCTAGTGCAAAGTATAATTTCCTATTTGTTTACAGTTTTTTTTCTCTCTTCTATATTTATACTTCTGTCGCGTCTGCACTGATATGTTACCGGTATGTTTTGTGTGTTTGCCCTATGTTTTTATATTTGCACATCAGAGAATATAGAAACACAGTTTCGTTCAGCTATGCACTCCTGATGTAAAGTCTGAATGACAATAAAGGTTACTTCGACTTTGACTAGACAGTAAAGTATATAATATAGTGTAGAAATGTATAGTGTAGTGTAGAATAGTGTATAGTGACCAAATTGAGGGACACATTGTCATGTTGCCCATGTTTCTGTCCTAACCATATTTTTCCTTATGTAAATATGAATCATGTCCCCAGACCCTCCAACACAATTAAATCAGAACGACTGCAGCCCACTTAGTTTGTAATGCACAGACCTTTTGCCGGCATGTAATTAATGTCGGCTTCTGGGCCTTACCACATCTATTCTGTGGTGGGCTATTGGGAGCAATAAGATTTTAGCTCTGCGGTTTTACTGAGAATGAGTTTATTTTTATTATTCTTTCCCCACAATTGCACAAATGCGCTTAATTCAGGTATCATTTATTTTCCAAAGCTCTCCAACACATAACAAATAAAGCTATTATAATATAATAACTTGTAATTATAGTTTATAGTATGTATAAATATAGTATATATAAATATATATATTACACATAATAATAATAATAATAATAATAATAATAATAATAATAATAATAATAATAATAATAACAACAATAATAATAGTAATAATAATAATAATACAGCATATACTTCCTAATGTCCTTCCACTAATTCATTTCAGAAAACTTCTCCTTTTGGGACTCTGTATCTTTTGAATGGAATCCTGGAAATTGTCATATTTTTTGGTGTTTATATGTAAAATCCATTTGGACAAAACTGTTTCTGGCAAAATGTGCAGTTCCACTCTACAAAACTGAGGTTTCAGCTACAGCATACCAAATCTGCAGGACCAATGGCACAAATATTTACTATTATTATTGACCCATATTTCAACATATGTCTTTAACTACAAAATGTTCTTTATACATTTTTAGCTACTAAGCTACAGAATACCACTGTTTAATAGGTCGAGCTTAATTACCACATATTTTTACAGTGGTGATGATGGCAAGCAGAGGTTGCCACATCATTTTATTTACTATGCAAAACCACCTGTGAACTCACGTCTATTGAGTTTGTATAGCTAATGCTGAAAACAGACCAATTTACTCTACATGCATCTCTCCACCAATAATTTATCTTATCTCCTGTCTCCTCATCTCCTAAAACAAGTCTTAACTTCTAGAGACTGAAACACATAGGATGTAGCGGTTAACGATTGATGAATTTTTAAGATTAGGACTAAGATTGTTTAAAATGCTGTAAACTGTTAAATTCACACTCCAAACAATAGAGGGCAGCATATCAGCAAAAAGTGCCCACTGCTATAAGAAACATGCACTCTCAATGTTAGTGATGTTAATCACTGTTTGCTTACCAGTCTAGAAGAAACGTTGCAAGTCCAGCTGCAATTTCAACCCTTCACTCACCAAGAGCATCTCCAGCGCTGGAAAGCAACTCCAATGTTGTGCTTCTATTAATATCACTTCTTGTGTTTCCTGTGGAACGTGATTTGTTGATGGGAGCGGCAGTGATAATCATCACTTGCCAAGAGTATCACACAGTGTTGTGTTTATTCTTCTGTTTATTATCTGTCCTTGAATAATTTAATTATAAACAGGACCGTCAACATGATTGATGATTCAGCATGGTTAGAATATGCCATTGGGGCAGTGCTACTTCTTCACCCCACTGATTTGACTCAACGCTACCGTGACCCAAAATCACAATCTGAAGCACAAAGTGGTATTACACAAGAGGATGAGCCAGATCTAGCTACTTAGCATGCCAACTTCAGGAGTTATCTTTGCAAAATGAAACATAGATGTCACTGACTCAGTCAAAACTTCTTTTTTTTATATTTTACATATCTATCCGTTCTCTTTGTCATGATCCACACAGCATCACAGCTGTCCCAAGCTGTGCTTAAAGTATTTTTACATGGCTTTTGAGTACATTCTATGGTTGTGTAGGAATAAAGTGCTGTCTGCATTGGAAGTAACATTGAGAAGAATAAATACACTTTATCATTTTATGTGGTCCCGTGGTTGCTTCGACATGACTGAGTGAGATCCTGGATTTATGTGCAAGACAATCTGGATAGAGGTTCAGGTTGATGTGATGGTTATGACAGGTGCCTCTCATTGAGGCAGTGGAGTTCTGTGTAATTCACGTCAATAAACCTTCAGGTCAACAGGTCAGTACTAACCTGAGTGTATACTGCAGTCAGGCATTTTAACACCAAATCTTAGCTGGTCCACACCATGTTTGAGTGGGCAGATTTATGCGTCCAGCTTTCTTCAGGTTATCTTGCGGGTTGGGCCTGCAACCAATATACTGTGAATATCAATGCAATTATGCCTAACCAGCAGGTCCAAAAGTTTTTATACCTCACCATAACCTATGTACTTTAAAGGTCCTTGTTACGGGACAGGTGAGGGGCCTGACAAGGGGCAGGGACAGGAGGAGCAATAACCAATACAAACAGAAGCACATGACACAGGACAACAAAAGGCACATGGAAATGACAGGACTGAAACGGAAAACCAGAGAAACCGTAGATAAACAGGGGCTAGACTAGACAGTACGTGACAGTCCCACAAGGGAAAAGCATTAAGCTGCTTAACTATGTTGAGTATAGGAGCAGCACAGTATCTCCAGCAGACCACAATTGCCTGGGGCAGCATGGGTGTTAAGTGCTTTGCACATGGCCAGAACCAGGAATACCCAGCCAGTCCTGGGATTTAAATCCACAAACTTTCATTTGCTGGCACGCTTTCTTCACCACTTGGCTACCAGCCATAACTATTTGCGGTCTCTGAATAATAAGACTTGTAATCATGAGATATGATAAGCTTGGGGTTCTATATTTTTCCTTTTACCAGAATCATACATACACTAACCCACCTCACTGTTAAGGCCAAGGGCTCTATATTATTGCAATTAAAGAAATGTTCCTAATAATGATTTCCATTGAAGGTTGGTATCCCACAGCAGTGCACTCTGGCAACAAGTGTTGAATAAAAATACCCACTCCTGGAATGTCTTATGATTTGGACAGTTAATCTCTCCAGGCTTGAAGCCCAGCAAATAAAATGGAAGGGCAATGTGATGGACTTCATCCACCTACCTTTAAAGTCCCTTCACCGCAGAGGGGAAAAAATGACCCTTTTGCAACAAACTTAAGTAATCTTCAGCAATACCTCTTCCATGTGTTCCAACTTCCTGGGCTGGCACACCCTTTTTTTTACCCTCTTTCCCTTCCCTACCTCCAGAGGTATGTGGAATAAATGTTAGGTATTCAGTGGAAAACATCCTCGTCCTCTGGCCTCGGCCCATTGTCTACGACTCCAGTAGGCCTTAAGCATTTGCTGGATTTGAGGAGGAATGTTGGTGGGCAGGGTTATTGTATATTGTTGTTTTATCCTGGGGTGATGGCGTGCAGGCCTGATCCCAAAAGCACAGTCCCTAAGTAGAGCAGTTCCCATGGAGCCGTGTCCCAGTTTGAGGTTGTGGTTAAAGCATTTGGTCAGAAACAGCAATGGGGGGAAAACAAGAGAGTGACAGGACATGCTGTCCAAAGCTGTAAAAAAGAAACCATTCTTAGCCTGGCTTCATGATGAACTGGCTTCTCAAGGGGAGGTGGTTGTTTTCTTGTTGTTTTGAAATTCACAGTATGAAATAAACTGATAAGAAGTGCTGCAGTGAATGTAGCTGAATCAGAAGTCTACATCCTTTACACATATACTATATTACATACATTTTACACTTTGATTTTTGTTTACACTGAAAGGTGCGGTCATAAACTTATGAAGATTTGGCAGCTGTGTTTGTGGGTATATTGGAATGTAAGACACAGAAAGCTTTTAATTAATAAGCATTAACCTTTACTATTTTACTATCACCGTCACTAGGGTGATGCCAATTTTACATGCCTACAGAATATGTTTTTTTAACTTTTTGCAGTAAACATTTTTACTTAAATTATATTTTTTCTTTAAATATGTTTTAGGGATTGCTGTAGTCTGGTTGTAGTCTACAATCAGGTTCATAAGTATTTGGACAGTAATTTTGCCTCTTCACATACTTATGAACTTAACTGTATCAGTCTGCTAACTAGGTCAGCTTGCTATATGAGGGGCGGTTATGGTCATATTTATTTCTAGTACATATTTTGGTGCTAAATATAGTGTATACAAATATTGAGTATAAACCGCTTAGATACAACTAATCTCCTTTCACTAGGGGGACGGGGGTGTTTTGCATATTTACAGAATTTCTTGTCTGGGGGAAAAAGTGCAGACATGTTTTTGTTTTTTTCATTTGCGTAACTTCACACAAATGGTCTTCAGCTACATTTAGGGACTTCAGTAGGTGTAAATCATGTTTTGTTTTGTTTTGCTTTACTTTTCACATATGTAGGTGGATGCACTGACAAGCTGCCATTAGTCCCCAGCAAGTAAAAGCACAAGATCCTAGTTGTTGGAGATGCTTAAATTGCAAGTACCTTATCTTAATGTAAAAGCTAAGCATATACACACACCTGTGTGTATATACTTGTGTTTTACCCATGTCCACTGCTGACAGGTGTCAAAAATCAAGCACATAGCCATGCAATCTCCACAGACTACGGCAGACAGAGAGGTAATCATTGAATGCCACATGTCAGCATCTAGGAGGAACAACAGCTCAGCCATGAAACTGTCGATCATACTAATTCATAATGGGGCCACAGAGTGCTAAAGCACATAGCACATTAAAAAACTGGATACCCTCAGGTGTATGACTCACAGTACAGTTTCCATTTGCCTCTGGAAACAACATCAGAATATAAACTGTGCATGGGGAGCTTCACTAGCTCCATGGCTACCAACTTCACAGAAACCTTAGATCACAATGTGTAATGCCAACTGTCTCATGGAATGGTGTAGAATACACCATCAATGGACTCCAAAAAATATTTCTCTTGAGTGATAAATCATGTTTCACTATCTGGCAATCTGATGGACAAATGTGGGTTTGGTGGATGCCAGGTGTATACTACCTAACAGAATACATAGTGCCAACAGTAATATTTGGTGGAGGAGGAATGTCTTGGGCTTGTATTTCAGGGTTTGGGCCCCTTAGTTTCAGTCAAGGCTAAGTTTATGCTATAGCAAACAAAGACATTTTAGACAATTATATGCTTCCAAGTCTGCAGCAACAGTTTGGGGAAGGCCCTTTCCTGTTCAGGCATGATTGAGCCCCTGTGCACAAAAGCGAGGTCTATAAAGACATGGTTTAATGAGTTTTGTGTGGAGGAACTCCAGGGCCTCCACAGAGCCCTGACCTCAAACCCCATAGAACACCTTTGGGATGAATTGCAACATCCACTGTGAGCCAGGCTTTCTTGTTCTGTCTAAAGGCTGACCCCACAAATGCTCCTTTGACTAAATAGGCACAAATTACCACAAACAGACTCCAAAATGTTGTGGAAAGCTTTCCCAAAAGAGTGGATGCTGTTACAGCTGCAGAGATGGGGGCCAACTCTGTAAGATTCTGGACATGGGATGTCTAACAAGCTGTGGTAGGTGGCCTTATATTGTATATCTGGGTGTTCACAAACATGACCATTCATGAGAGCAAGCGTCTGGTCTACCAAACTCTACTGTAATGGAAATATAAGAGGCACAAATACTTAAGCTATCTCCTACTCCATGTCTCAACAGGATCGTAGATATTGCATACTATGTTTGGGATCCAACCAGCCAACAAACTTAATAAAACTTGACTTCATCTGTCTGTCTGATGGGCTGGCAGAACTCAGTTCACATCTGGAGTTTGCCCTCTATCTTAAGCACCCCCTCAGTCCTGGCCAATCTTGGACAAATCATTTACACAACAAAAGGTTTTATATTCATGAAACAGATATTGGAAAGAAGCTAAATTATTCGCCAGTTGGTTTTAGGTTAGACATATCTAAAACAGACCCAGTAATTTCATCCTGATATGTGCCATATGCTCATCAATCGCAATAAATGACAATGATATGATCCAAACTGTCACCATTCAGACCAAAAAAATCTTATTTAACACAAAATTAACTCTTAGAGGTCACTGGTTTATTGAAAGTTTCACTTTATAAAAAACAAAACAAACAAATAAAGGTATTACTTTTTACTGTATTCATACTTTCTTGCATTTATGCTAGTGTTATGTCTTTGGCATAACAGTGGAGAACAGGTCATAACAGGTCACTTCGATATGGTATTTGAAATTCAAATATATTGTCCAGATTTGATGTGAAGCCAAAGTAGGTCCACAATGTACTTTGTTTGTTTTCTTTGTTGACTGAAACTGGAAAGGCAGTAAATGCATAGCCTTTAGATCATAATACATGTATATGTCAAAGAATTTACATCTTTATTCATTTTTTTCAAAAATGGTAGGTGGTAGAAGTTAACTGTTCACTTTTAGCACAGATGTGCATGTTGCTTGCATTCAGTCTTGTTCTGTGGAAAGAAAAGCATCCTTCACATTGCCACATTTTGTCACTGGTTGACATTGTCAGAATTGCAGACACGGAATAATATATGAAATTAATTATGTAGTTAAATAATTACACCACAATAACTGGACTTACAAATATCAATGATCACCTATACTAAGCATTTTCTGGACATTTTAATGTATATGATTTGTACTACATTACAAACTAAACTTTTTTTTTTTTTTTAAGATTACGAATAAGCACAAAAGAAAAATTGGTCTCGGCTAATTATGAGGCGCATCCTAGACAGCAACTTCAGTAAAATGCACCTGCAGGAGGAAGTGCCTCTGCAAGAGAGATTGCCACTCACTGAGAGAAGCAGCTTAATTGTCTGTGAAACAGAGTGCATCAAGGGAATCTGCTTTCCAATCTATGCCTTGAAGCAATTAACGCAGAGATGCTAGCTTGAGCACATGAGTAGGCCATTAAACAGTGAGGAATGAAGTTGTGTTTTTTTGCACAGAGCCTAAAAAACACAGCACTTAACATTGACATTTTTTACACTGCAGCTAATGAAAGGAATACCCAGCCCCAAACCGCAAACTAAGGAAACCAAGTAGGAAATCTAATGTGGATCAGTTATGCTCATTGCATTTCCCTAGAGCCAACTGGACCTTACAGACTAAAATATGCATACCCACAAATTAATACTATAAAGCTGGCAGTGTATGTCAAACAAAAACAAAATATGTTTCTCCTGTAACAAAATAATGTTTTCCAGCCAAAACAACGCAGTGGATTAAGGTTGCATGGTCCTATGCTGTATCTGAAATGGTACGCTAATCACTGCACCCTCTATTCAAAAATGTATTATAGGGAACAGAACATGTGATAGTAGTAAATGATGCCTGACACTACTTCATTCGACTCATTACCTAGACTCATTGTCCAATACCTAGTCCACTATAACCAATGAGTCCCACTATACACATAAGAGATCTTACTCTTGTTCTGTATCAGGTCTGAAGAAAAGTCTGTAAAGACACTGGCCAGGCTCGCTAGTCCTACTCAAATATGATGTACAGAACAGGAACCTTTATGCATTATGGGTATCCTTTATTCTCTAGGGTGCATCTGTTGTGCACTACTTACTGCAGTGCATTGCGGGACCCCAGTGCATTGCGGGGATGTTTGCCTGACCCCACTACAGAATTGCAAAGAACCCCAAAACAGTGCACCACATAATGAATAGGGCTCTAGTCACAGCACACATGCAAATGTATCCAAGTCATCAGATTTGACCTGGATATTTTGTCCTGGATATTAAAGTGACCCTGGCTTTATGTACGAAAGTATTCAGTGACAAAACTGGCTGAACTGAAAAACTGTTTACAGAGATATTCATGCTTTGTACTGTGGAAGCATCAAAGAACCTTTTCTGGATAAAAGACTCAAGTACTCTTGGTTTGAAAAAGAAGCTGAATCATTCTGCTAAGGCACTGCCCCCAGACAAAGGCTCCCTGCCTCCCGTCAGAGCAAGGGGAGGACTTGTGAGGCAAGCCTCAGATAGGACAACAATCACTTTGCAGAAGCTAAAGAGTTTAGTGGCCAAGACTGGCCTGCATGTAACACACACTGCAAAGAAGCCATACAGATTAAAATACATCAAAATGTCCCAAAATGCGGGATAAGTTCACCATCCTGGCAGTGAAGTATGGCAGTAATATCAAGTTGCGTTGATGCTTTTCCACAATGAATGTTCCAAAAACTTGGGAGGAATTCACAATGATCCCAGGCACCAGGCCAAAGAAACACACGAGTACTCGAACAACAAAAAGGTGAGTGCTATAAATGGCCAAGTCAAAATTCAGATCTCAATCCAATCAATAATCTGTGGCATTAATTAAAAACTGCAACCCACAAGTTCCGTCTAACCAAAGTGAACAACTTGGTGAATGAATGACAATCAGCCCCAAACATTGTGCAAAGCTCGTAGAAACATAACCCAACAGATTTAAAGCTGCTACTGAAGTAAAAGTAGAGACTTTACTGTGTAGCGTTGTTACAGTAATTATGATGAAAGGTGACATTCTGAATAAAGCAATTCTTTAATCGATAAATTTAAGCCCCAGTACCTCTTTAAATATCTAAACATTTTGAAAGTGTCCAAGATACATGAAACATACCATGATACATTTCATCATGGGATTTTTGATAATTTAAGGTTACACATTCTTGATTTCTCAATACGATCTATTATATCAGTTGCCAATCCTCA
This sequence comes from Prochilodus magdalenae, assembly GCA_024036415.1. Classification (NCBI taxonomy): domain Eukaryota; kingdom Metazoa; phylum Chordata; class Actinopteri; order Characiformes; family Prochilodontidae; genus Prochilodus; species Prochilodus magdalenae. The sequence continues at coordinate 182,590 of JAMWET010005584.1, forward strand.
GATGGAAGCTTGTTAACTTGTCTTACTGTAACTGGCTCTTTTAAAAGTACATGTCCAATATTAATTTGGCATAGATTACTTGAATAGTTAAAGCAAATGTCCATTTAAAGTGGAATTTGGCCATTTTTTCAAAAATTGCAGAAAATGTAATTCACAACATTTTGACATAAAATCATATTATAGAGAAAATATTAGACATTTCTATAGTAGTTATAAAAATAGGGGTGGCAATGTGTACAACTAAATGATTATAGAAGTTTTACTGACTATCCAAAACTACAAGTGAACACATTTATTTCTTTTATTTAAAAATACGTGTTAGTTGGTTAGTTGGTGTTAGTGAGTTGTTGTGTACAGTTTTTGTCAAGTGCTGCTTTGCTTTACAACATCAAGCAACAGATAACATCTGTAATTATTTCAAGGCTTATCTGTCTGTGATGTCGCTTTTAGAGGCACTGGACACTTTGGACGTCTGGTTTCTATAACTCCCATTTTAAACGATTGTGGCATGTTTCTCTCGGATGACATGTTTCACTTTAAATTACTCTGAATTAAATCTTAAACATAATCAAACAGAACCTTTGAAAAATGTTGGATATATGGATATTGGTTTCAGCCTAAATATTCATTTTGAAAGATGGAATATGGATTAGATATGGAACATGGACTCATATAATCCAGAAGCAGGTCTTATTGCTGACCCTGTCAAAGGTCAAACACTCACTACTATATTTTCTTCCCTAATTTAGACTGCTACAGGCAGACCTCTTGGAGCACAAACGTACATCCTATATGCAACAGTCCACAAACTCTTTTGATAATACTTAAAGATAGAGAAAGTCTCTTATTGACCTTTTAAAGAAAACAAGTAACAAACAGGGCAAAAAAAGGGCAAATAGTATTATGCATAACATAACACACACACACAGTGCTTATGTAGCCTCATTTATACTGAAACACATGTGCTAGCAGATACATACTTAACCTCTTATGTCCTGGTAAAGCTTAAAGGCAGAGGTTCCCGGGATCATGACCTTTAACTGACAAGTACTTTACTTACCCATAAAAAGGTCAACACTGCATGTTACCTCTCATTGTCATCATGTCAAAACCATCATCTCCATATTTCTATCAAATTTAATCATCAAGAATATTTTTAAATTTAAATAATTTCTAAATATAGATTCTTACATCATTTGAACACAGCATTTTACCCTGTGTTAAATGTTCAGAATGTTTTGTTCTCTAATAAGTTACCCTATTGGAAATATATGGAATGATAAAATGTTCTATTAGCAAGGATGTGTAAATTAATGAATTGTTTTAAAATATCTTCAAAACTTGTTTGTAACACACCTATTGGGGTAACAACAGGCATTAAATAAAAAAAAACACATAAACTAAACTAAAATGAAGCTATAACGACAGCATAAATTACAAACTCATTTTATATGTTTTTTGTTCTTTTACAGTTAATTAAATATACAAGTTAATTAATATGCAAATTCGAATGTTACAAATAAATCGATATATGCACTAAATGTATAGTTATATCCGATATGTAAAATACAATGGTGTCATCGTTAGATACAAAAGCTATACAAAGATTACAAGTATACAAGGATTACGACATAACATTTAGTCCAATAGAACTGAATGCATATGGTCTTTCGAGCAGAGACATCTCCAACATATAAGGGCTTCTTTCAGAGTGGAAGATTTCAACCCTCCCAAGTGGTTTGAGGTCCACCATTTTATCCACATGCAGTAGTCTCAGCTCCTTTAATTTGTTTTCGTTCACAAGTAACGTCTTTTGCCCATAATGTTGATTTTTAATTTGTATGTTGATTGATAAAAGGAACATTCCAAAGCACATTTCCATTGAACTGGAGCTCAGGGTGATGAAACAAACATCTGTGGATTACGTGGGGTCACTTCCTATCTGACATAATTCAGCCATCTTAAAATAATGCCAACCCGTAGATTATCCAGCAGTCAATTCAGGGTTCAGGACTTCAGTTCAGAGTGGACCTTGGACCTTGGACCTTCACAACCTTTCCTTTTAAAGAGTTGACCTTGCATACAGCTGTGGGAAAGAATGGATGAGACTTGTAGGACACTCAGTAGAGTCTGCTGATCTCAGAGGTGATAAGAGTTCAAAGAAGAGCCCAGGCCAGAAGTTTTATTCTGTCAAAGGTCCCTCTGATGTTGCTCTGTCTGTTTTGAGATCTGAACTGACCAGAGGAGTTAACAGTCACATGATCAAATGTGCACTAAGGTCATTTGGAAACAGTCACATTTGTCAAAACACCAGCAAAATTATTCCTTTGGTGAACACGTCTTGCTTCACAGAACCTGTGACATTGTGCGTCATTACGTTCTGTACAGGTGCAGCGCTGACGTTCTGTGGCTGCCATACCACTGGAGCGCCTGACCCGCTGAGAGCCACGATAGCTGGACATGCCGTAAGGAACAGTCCGCCTACAAACAGGGAAGTAAAACAAGACACATGCTCAAAACTCACAATTAAGCTTAAGAAGTGTACTGTTTTCCACACATTTAATTTAATTTACCATAAAGTAATTTACATACAGAATTACATAAACATTACAGTTACATGCTGAGTAAATATAAGCAAAACTGATTAAAGAATCTCCATGTCATTATCGCTATACTATGTACCAATCTGAGTAAAACATGTAAATGTATCCAATGTGTGAAAGACCATTTTGTAGTCCGTTGTGCTTCAGGACCCCTTCCCAGAGTGGGTGAGTCTGACAAGTGCAAATAAGTCATGAAAGAGTTTTCAAAGAGTTTTTGTATGATGTAGTCTGAAAAAGTCCTGCAAAATCTGTCCCAAAACCAGATTTTTATTATTTCAATTTACTGATTACTACTTCTAATGACTAATCCAGATCTTAGTAGCGAGACCATTTAAAATAAAATAAATAATTTGCTAAACGAGTTGCCAAACAGATTGAATATCCTGGGCAAGTTTAATTAAAAAATGCTCTGTGCTCTGCACAATTCACCCTGGACAGGTTCTTAAATCTTGAACAAGGCTTTGCACAGCAGAAAGAGGAAAAGAGGTCTGCAATTACAACCCAAAAGCTATCTGTAAGAAGCGAGCATTCTGTGTAGCATTCTTTTATCCCCTTTTAAATTTTTAGACTTCAAAAACTTCAGTAAGGATTTCATGAATTTATTTTTTATTGTTTTTTATTAGTTTTTTGTATAAAGACTGTTTTTTTTTAATGTTTAATGTAGGACTTCAAAACAGAAGTTAGGACACATTTACATTGGCACACAATAGGATTTTTATTTTGGTGCATATTTGACTACATAATGATTTTACTGTCATGGCTTTGCTTCTAATGCTGAAAATAAATACAACACACTGATGTACACTACCCAAATCATAATTCTGCTTCACACAATTATTTGTTGAACAATTCAGATTCTGTCCCAGAGTGTGTTGTATGAAATAAAAAAGATTGTGCAGAACATTGTACTGACTTGGAAATAATGTCCTCTTACACTCTATATCTCTATATCTCTCACCACATCAATCTCATTTCCCTTCATTTCGGTCTCCCCTCCTTTCACTAAGTCTCAAGTTTTCTGTTTCAGCCTTCTGTTCCATTTTCTTTCCCCATGTCTTTGGTCTCTTGGAGTTTCATAGACTTTTGGGTACTATATAAAACAATTTATAAAAGGGTTTTTTTTAAAGAACGATTACCCTTTTTTTAAATAAAAGTAATATTTGACGATTTGAAATAATCTTTTATCCATTCCAACAGTTCTTTGAGCACTTAGGGTTCTATTTATCACTACTGCTGTTACAAAATTTTCTGCTCTTCTTTATTTAAATTAAACATTTAATTATTTGAAATTAAAATGAAATTAAACAACTAAATGAGAAACTGCATAAAAATGAAAATAAGAAACAGCCCTGATCCACACTAAATAAACTGTATGTCTATGAGCCCAACAGAGAAACTGGCCAACAAATCTACTACTATCTCTCCTTAAACACTGTGCCAAGGTAACATGGTGTACTGAAACACAGACAAACACATACAGGGAGGGAGAGACACATGCACAATGTGCATTGAAGCATAACATTTATTCCTCAAATCGTTGTTGGCAAGTTGATAACAGTGACGTTAGCTTGCAGCCTCCTGTTAACGTAATTCGCTGAATTGAGGCTGTTGTAGAGTATACCACTGGGAAAAGACACACAAATGGCTGTAGTTGGTCAAGCCTTAGCTCAGCTGCACTCTTCAGCTCTCTTCAGGCTGAGTTGCTTGGCACCAGTTAAAAAATAATGTTTCTCAGTCAGGGAATAGCCAGGATTGTAGTTATTTCACTAACTTCTAAAGAACTGCATAAAGGAAAAAGCCTAAAACTACAAATAAATATCCATGATCTTTGACTCCTCTTTAGGATTAAAAACCAATTTAAGACTGTTCTGGACAGTAGACATCATACATCAACAGAGTCCAGACACACTGATGACTGAGCTCATATGTAATGAACTGATGCAAAGAGTAAATGTGTGGTGACCTGAAGAGGCAACCTTTTAAATTATTTCTGGAAATAACGGACGTGTGAGCGGAAGAACAAAAAGACCATCCAGATCGTTGTCAGTGCAAGGTTCAAAAGCAAGGATCTGTCATTGTATGGGGGAGTGGGTAACCTGCACATCTGTGAAGGCCCCATTAACACTTTTCAGTGCCGTCTTGTTCAGGAACATCTATGTTTATTTCAGTTTGACAATGCCAAGAAACATTCTATATGAGCCCCAATAGGGCTATTTCTTCCCAGTTTCTTCCTCGCTGTTCTAAAACAAACTGTTATGATTACCATTAAATCCATATTACATTTATTAATAGTTTGAAATAGTTATACCCTATTATCTATCATGTGCAGCATCCACCGGTAAACAATTTTCTAAAAACTTCTATAATAAACATTCAGTTTTTCTGGCGTAAGCCAATGCAGTTTATAACACACAGGCCTGTGCCTCATCTACCTAAAAACAATGTCGAATATATTACAGGAATTAAAATGCACGGTCTTGACTCACTAGGAACAATGCATGCATTCAATTTTAGTGTGAGTTTAGCATAAAGGTGCTTCAAATAAGAACCATATTGAGCTGTCATTTTGTGCAAAGCAGAACACCTTCTATTGCTTGGCAAAGAGCAAGGAATTTGTGGTGCTTTGTGAGGTGCGACTGGCTTTTGAGCAAAAGGAAAAAGCTGGTGTGGAAATGACTGACAGAAACACGAAAGTCAAACCGCATGTTCCAACATCTGGAAGTTTCCAAAAAAGCATGTGTCTCTCGGTGTGTTGTATGTCCCAAGATCCATGCATACATAACAGGGATATGCATCTCCATTACTGAGGCTGGTGTGATAAACATCTCAATGCACTGCCAGCATTCTGATACATAAAAAGAAAAGTGAGTACTAACTCGATACAATATGACTAGAGATTAAAAGATAGATAGACTATGTATCAGTAATGGCTGATTTTCAGCCTAAATACTCGATCAGCCAGTACTTCTCTAACTAAGCCCATCATATGAGCTCTGCGACCTGATTCGGTGCATTAGTGTATGTCACTCAACCCAGTATCGTGAGTATCAGAAGACAGCAGATTCGGGCAAAGATGACTGATGCTTACAGTAGATGGACAACAACAAACAGGATAGTGCACTGTTGTGGAAAAGCTGCAATGGAAAATTTTGCTATTGTAAGCGCCAACAACTCGCAGACCGCAGCAGTGAGTTGAACGGTCCATCAAGAGATCCTTTTTCATTTTTTCTTTTTACCATTAACAGCAGTGGCGAAAAACTGAAAGTAAAAAGTTTTTTTGGAGCCATGGACACCAAACGTCTTGTTGCTGAATTTCAGACAAACCCAGTCTCATACAACAACATCCTTCAGCCCTTTTCCATTTTAAAAACACAATCTACACTGCTACAGACCTCCTCTGATAATCATCCATTTTCAATGTCAATGTTTGTATGGCTTCATGCCACCAGTCACAAACCACTAAACATGTGAATGCAGCCTAACAGTCCAGCCTCGCCCTCAACCAATATCAGTCAATTGTGCTGAAAGGCGATTCAAATTAATTCGATATAATAGGATTGCAATATATATACGTAGATTAAATGCTAATAAACATGATAAGATTTTGCAATAAAACCCAAAGATTATGATGCTGTTCACACAGTACAGAAAATTTGATTTGATTTCTTTGGTTCTTCCTAAGGAGACAGTAAATCAAACATTTAATAACAATTTTAAATAAATATTTTTTCCTCTAGTACTTCAACTATCATTCCATTTATGCTGTTTCTTTTTTGATGTCATGTCTTTAAACACTTTCACAGTCCTTTCACAGACAGGACTTTTCATAAGCAGTGCACAATAGTCTCTGACAAAAGATAAAACAAAACCAGGCCTGGACCTTGCCCAAACCATTCCTTCCTTCTCATTCTGCCTCTAGTTGCACTTTTATAGCACCCCATATGTTTTATAGTTAAACAATTTAAGGATGCTCATGATTAACAATGATGCATAGTGCAATGTGCCATAACTACTGCCAGCAGACAGATGGCCTTAACACTTTCGACATGTAGGCTAACTCAACAGCAAACGCGAAGTAGTGGTGCTTCTATATAAACAACAAAAAATAAAAAGAAACTAAAGCATGTAGCTTATCCTCCTGCCTGATAATCTGGGACTCATCTGTACACGCCTCCCATTCACACAAGACTTGACAAGAAATGGCCTCTTAGTATATGGGCAAATTTTACTGTGAACTTTTATGCTGGTGCACCAATGCAAACCAGTGAATCTTGCCAGCTCTATACATAACGTCTTTAACTTAACACACATGCCTTGTTGTGACATTAATTGACAATGTTCTGTTTGATGCTATACAGGAAAACTACATACAAGAAATAAGTAGTGATTTTTAATTAACAGTTCACATGCAAAGATTTGTTTCTGACAGTAATTAGTTTTTAAATCCCCAACCACTAGACAACAGGGTGGTAATTTGTCTTCAGCCATTAGACCCTTTCACTCCAACATAAACAAGTAACATTAAGGCGTACAGCAAACATTAGTCAACACATATGGTGGTGTGTTTTTATACTATGACAGTTTCCTAAAATTAAATATAAAAAATGACAATATATTGCCTTGCTTACAGTATCAGAATATAAATCATGCTATAATGCATAATGAGATCATAAGATTTAGGAAATCTGAAAAACCTTAAAAAGAGCAAAAAAAAAAAAAAAAAAGTAAAAGGGCAAGGCCTAAAGCCTGTGGCCTTCAATCCCTTAGACTGCACTGTAAAGATGGACTGCTTCTCTGGGCTCCATCTGAAATGGACTGTACAGTGGAAACTTCTGGTCTGGTCTGAGGAGTTAACCTTTCAGGAGAAAATAATGGATGTCATGTTCTCTGGGTTAAAGAGAAAAAGTAAGATCCAGATTTTTCCTGTTTAAAGTTTAAAAGGCAGGACATGTAATACAGCAGTAACTGTGCAACTTTTCCATCCGAAACTTTAAATGTGTTTATATATTTTTTAATTATATTTATTATAAATTTTATTATATTATTTATATTTTAATAATCCTAGAAGACAATGTGTGTTCAAAGTTTATATGATAAAATATCAAATACCATAATTTTGTCTTTAACTTTACAGGCCAAGCAGTAACTAATCACTGCTTCCTCTATGAGCATTTCACTCACCAACCCGAGAACAAAGTCTGTGATTAAGAGAGTCACATGATGGGTTATCTTTGCAATGTCATTCTAATTCTTGCCACACGGAGCTACATATAGCACCACTAACAGGTCAGACAGTTGTGTTTACAGTATTTGCTTAAAATGCAATGCACATAAAACACTCACTGCCTGCAATTACTGATGCTTTTCCCATTCAGTAACCAAAATATGAGGTTATGAATTTAATGCATTCAAAGGAATATTAGAGTATTTTAACTTGATCCCCATCTGTAGCACGCAGTTACCGTAAACAAAATACATTAAAATAAAATTAAATTAAATTAATGTACTTAATAATGTTAGAGCCACAGACTCAAAACACATTTATAATTTATAATGCTTAGTCGACATGTTTTATGTTCTTTATGTGCAGACATAATCCACAATAAATGAACATATGCTACAAATACTGCTGAAAAAAAGGCCAGAGCTTTCTTTTAGCAATTAATAAACTGTTCAGTACTGACAGAAATTTGACCTTGAAACAAAGCAATTCAATATTACCACCAGCTTCCTGCATGAACTGACCATTTCAAGACTGACTAGTCCATGTTTGATTGGGCTAAAGGGATTAAATGTATCAGGCACTTCACAAGACAAGACAAAACCCTGGCATAGGCACAAAGGTCTGGGGGGAAGAATGCTCTCATTTTGCCAGGATGTTTTGAGACAGAGAGCATGAGTGTATACGAGTGCAGAGAACAAAGGCATAAAAAAGACCATAATGGGCAAGACGTGCACAGCTGGGCAATAGGGAAAAGATACAAAAGCATGAAGTACTGTGCAAATGTCAGAGACCACTCTTCATTTATTTAGTACCAGTCAAAACTAGGGCTGCACGATATTGGAATTTGACATTTCCATAACTAAAATTTTTTGCAACTGACTTGATAAACTCTATGTGGAAATCATCATTGGAAAATCATCCAATGAATCCTTATTTACATTGAGATTGAGGCGATCTTGTAGGTGAATGCATCTGTCTAAGAAAATTATTTTTGGAATGTAAATTAGACTTTAAAGAAAAGTTCAAGAAAGCATATTTTTTAACAAAACAGCTACAGCATTTGGAAAATTGAAACTAAAACTGTGGAACACCAACACACTGATAAACAACACAGGGCAGCCTCATAATAATGTAACACCAGTTTTACTGCACAGAAATATCATTAGATTGTAAAGTTTGATTAAGGATTTAGGATTTTCTAACATCAGATAAACAAATCTAAGACAGTAATTTGTTATCATACAGCCTGTTTTTGTAGACTACCTATGAAAAACAAGAACTGTGCAAGTTTCCTTTTGTATTAAACAGCAAAAAGTTGCAAACATGATTTAATTTGATTTAATTTCCCATGATGAGTAGATCACAATCTTGCAATCCTGGTCAAAACTATCAGTTTTTAGTTGGATTTCTCAGTGTAAGGAAAAAACAGGCATAACACTAACAAAAAAAATATAGAAGTCTTAGCAGCTAAATATAATATCAGTTGCCTGAGTGTTTATTGTGCACTTTATCACAGCCTCTATTCTTTATGGGAGACTTGTTTTCAGCAATATCCAAAGGAATCATTTGGTGTTTGGAATTTAGAATTCCTCCGAAGTTGGCTGAATTTTTTGCTTCTTGTGATACAAAAAGTCCCCAAACACTTTAAATTATGTTGAGGTCTGGTATCAGAGGAGGACAGTTTATGGTTCTGAAAATACCAGCAACTATTTTTCTTCTATATCCTTTTCCTCTATAACCTCTACACAGCATTTCACACCCATAGTTACTCAGTTGTCACCATGGAGGGATCTAAGACACCTGTAACCTAAAGCAATAGTAGAGATTGAATAGCTCTCTTAAAGATAAAGGATTTAAGAACTGCCTATATGATGACTGTATGTGACTGTTTGCCTACCGCCACTGTTGTTAGAAGTCCCACTTTCTCAGTATCTTTTACTTATTTTTGTACTCCAGTACTCATATTTGTTGAAACACCAGGTTTTTAGTGTGTTTTCTTTTGACTGTACCTTTCCATGAGCAAGAGGATTATTTTATTTCTAATCTGTTCAGTAATATGTCCCTAAAAGTCAACTCCACTTGAAGACAAATTTGACCAGAAATTAAATAAGGATGGTCTCTGACATTTGCTTTGTACATAACCACTCAATGACAATTATGCAGCATGACAGATTGACTGTGTCAGTTTATACATCCAAAGACAATAAGGACACAGCACTCCAAAATATGCAAAACAGTAAAAGATATGATGGGGACATCTTGAAAGATAGAGACCAGTCAATCATTTGACAATAAAAGGCGCACACTGGCACCAATCCTCAGGAGTCATCATCAGAGTAGGACTTAAGAGAGAACAGTCATCTGGTTCTGAACAGAGTAAACTGCATTGACAACCTGCTGGAAATAAACCATATGATGCTGTCTATAGAGATTGAATTGAGGGGTGGACACAAGCGCCAAGAGCCTTTCTGCAGTCTCATCTGGGAGAAGTTCCATGCTTTTATGAGAACTTCTCTCTGATCTCTGGCCACCGCGATTGCTATGTTATGAATGCCTGTGAGTTCAGACCGGTGGCATTCACCCTCATGTTCTCCATTACACAGTACCCCAGCCAGGAGGACAAGGCTCAGAAGCGATCGCTAGGAGGACAGTCTATCTATGTCTCTAGTGAGTTATGAGCCAGGACATCCCATAAATCAAGGTTTAAATAACACTGGCTGTATCATTCACATCACTCTTAAAAAGTTCAGAGACCTGTAGAGACTAGCAATCTGTTCGGCTAAAGAGCTACATCTGTTTTAACTCAAGAGGATGGCACTGAAGCAGAGATAACCTGATTAAAATTGCATGACATACTTCCCAGCACTTCTTTAAGTGCTGATTTTAATGAGCTAACACAACATTTGGGTTTTTTCTTTTTTGAAATCTGAAATGATACTGATGAGAAATGTTCAGTTCTTTTGGAAGGGTTCTAATTATATACTGCATTCATTTACCCAGACTTCCTCTATTACAGAGAGCAGAAGGGGGGAAACTGTCACTATTAGAAAAGGCAGACCACTGAGATTGTTCTTAACATCGCTAGTTCCTGGCTTGCCTTATGTTAGACGCTGTAATTTGTGGTTTTGTCTGAAATTCACACTTCGTGGCTGTCTCTAGCATTTATCATCACCAGATGTTTTAATGCTAAGATTCAACATCAGCACCATGGACAGTAACAATCGCAATAAAACGTTTGCACAAATGTAGAGGTTTTTTTTTTAAAGAGTATATGTGTGATGTCGAAAGACAAACACTTCTAACAAGATCACTAACAAGCAAAGTCTGAAACTGAAAGATTTCTCTTTCACTCAACCAATTACTGTGAATGAACCTAAGCTTGTCTTTCCTGTCTAAAGATCTTTGCTCTAATCATTAATTCAGCTGCAGAGTTGCTTTGACCCGACCTGAACTGGGCTCTGGGCCTTATCTCAGAGACAGAATTAAATGCTCATCTAAAAGTACAGTACCCCTAAGCCAAATGCAAAAGGACTCTGACAAGTTTCAGACTTGCGTTAATTGTCCTTTCAGATAAGCAGACTTTAAAGGAACGCCGTTGAAGCACTATGCTTTATTACAATCACCAATAAAAACCATTGCTCTGAGCTGTTCACCAGAAGTGCGCTTGTAAAAAGCTCCAGACTGAAGGATTTTTTGATACTTCATCATGCTGGGATGAACCTTTAGTGGAGGTTCTGTTAGGAAACTAAATGAAATGGCTCTAGCCACCACATACAAAATACAAAATCTAACCCAAACTAAGGGATACACGAACAACCACATGGAAACACCTTTTCAGAAAGTGTTGCCAGGAAAAGTGTGCACCGCACTAATTAAGGCACTCCACTGGCTGTGCCTGTAGGCATTCTGGGTCATTTGCTTGCTCACACACATTAAGATGTAGGGCTAATCTGAGGCACCACATGCTTTCAATTATGCAAGTAAGCTACAATTTAACAAAACAAACACACGGGTACTGGCTACTGTGACATCCTGTCTTGCCCTGCCCTTATATTTGTTATATTTGGCTTGTTTACTTTCCCTCACGTTCCCGCTGAGTTTTTGTTTTGGTCTTAGCCTTCTCCTAAGCCTGTCTTCAGTCCTCACCTGTTCCTAGTTAGAGGCCCCGCCCTTTGTTTAATGTTTTCAGGTGTCTCTTGTCATTAGCCTTTGTATTTTTACCCCTTTGTTTGCTAAGATCCCTAGCCAGCATTGTGTCTGTCCTTTGTGGCTGTCAGGTTTTCCTGCTCGGGTTTTCTTTTTAAGTTTCTAAGTTTCTTAGTTAGTTTATGTTTTAGTGTTAGTTGTGTGTTTTGTGTTATTTGATGCATTCCCCTGCCCTCCAAGTTCCTTCCTGCCGTTTTTTTTACCCTGTGATTACAGACTGTAATAAAAGACCTTTGCACTTGTACCTCTTCTCCTCGTCTACAGCCCCTTGTTACAGCTACAAAATTTGTCCTGCATTATCTGTATGTAATAGATGCAGCAGAATGAGATTTCCTAGCAGGTGGTCCAGTCATTGGGTTAAGATACCTACAACTGTTATTTTTAAATTAGTTGCAGGACCCTTTACATTATACTCAAGGGTCATTCAGTTTTGTGTATGTTTTACAGTGTTAAGTGCGGAGAAGAAAAGGTTCCACACGCTCACAGCATACAAACACACATGTAACGACTTGCCCTGATGACTGATTCACAGTTCTTCTGCAGATCCCACAAAAAGGCTAAAGTATTGAACACTGAAGATTTATTCATATGAATGAATCTACACTGCTCAAACAAAATAAAGGGAACACTTTTTAATCAGAGTATAGCATCAACTCAGTTCAACTTCAGGGATATTGATCTGGTCAGTTAAGTAGTAGGGAGGGCCGTTAATCAGTTTCAGCCGTTTTGGTGTTAATAAAATTAACAACGGGTGCAGTAGAGGAGCAAAAATGAGACACCCCCTAAAACAGGAATGGTTTAAAAGGACGAGGTCATTGACATTTTGTCCCCCCTCATCTTTTCCGACTGATTTTTCACAAGTTTGGACTTGGACCCTACAGAGGTTGCACAGGTAGTCCAACTACTGAAGGATGGCACATCAATATGTGCCATTGCCACAAGGTTTGCTGTGTCTCCCAGCACAGTCTTAAGAGTACGGTGGAGATTCCAGGAGACAGGCAGTTACTATAGGAGAGCTGGACAAGACTGTAGAAGGTCCTTAACCCCTCAGCAGGTCCGGTATCTGCTCCTTTGTGCTAGGAGGAACAAGATGAGCACTTGCAGAGCCCTACTGCTGTGAATGTGTCTGACCAAACAATCAGAAACAGGCCTCATGAGGGCGGCCTGAGGGCCATACGTCCTGTAGTGGGCCCTGTGCTCACTGGCCAGCATCATAGAGCTCGACTGGCATTTGCCACAGAACACCAGAATTGGCAGATCTGCCACAAGCACCTTGTGCTTTTCACAGATGAGAGCAGGTTTTACCTGAGCACATGTGACAGACGTGACAGGCTCTGGGGACGCCGTGGAGAACGTTATCCCGCCTGCAACATCATTCAGCATGACTGGTTTGGTGGTGGGTCAGTAATGGTCTGGGGAGGCATATCCCTGGAAGGACGCACAGACCTCTACAGGCTAGACAACGCCACCCTGACTGCTATTAGGTATCAGGATGAAATTCTTGGACCCGTTGTCAGACCCTCTGCTGGTGCAGTGGGTCCTGGGTTCCTCCTGGTGCACAACAATGCCTGGCCTCATGTGGTGAGAGTATGCAGGCAGTTCTTGGAGAATGAAGGAATTGATACCATTGACTGGCCCACCGGCTCGCCTGACCTAAATTTAATAGAACACCTCTGGGACATTATGTTTTGGTTCATCCGACGCCACCAGGTTGCACTTCAGATTGTCCAGGAGCTCAGAGATGTCCTGGTCCAGATCTGGGAGGAGATCCCCCAGGACACCATCCATCATCTCATTAGGAGCATGTGGAGGCCATACAAACTACTGAGTACCATTTCGAGTTGCTGTAATGGAATTTGGGTTAAATGGACGAGCCTGCTGCATCATTTTTTTGCTTTGATTTTCAGGGTGTCTTTGAATTCAACCCTCTGTAGAGTGATCATTTTTTATTTCCATCAAACGATGTGGCATCCTTTCGTTCCTAACACATTACCCAGTCTACATGAGGAAAGATATTCTGCATGATTTTTTCCCCCATTGAGATCTGATGTGTTTTCAAAGTGTTTCCTTTATTTTTTTGAGCAGTGTACAAAGTAAAGAAGCTTTGTTTTCAGGGTGGCGTGCCACACATTACTTAATCGAGTAAGGAGTTCTGTCATATGGGAGGAGCTCATAGTAGACTTACTCCTCCGCACTGAAAGGAGCCAGTTGAGGTGGTTCAGGCATCTGATTCAGATGAACTCTTGGCCGCCTCCTGTTGGAGGTGTACCAGGCATAGTCAGCTGGGACGAGACCCAGAGGTCGTCCCAGGACCCGCTGGAGGAATTATATCTCTAACCTGGCCTGGGAGCAGCCTGGGATTTCCCAGAATGAGCTGGAGGAAATTGCAGGGGACAGGGTCTCACTAAATGCTCTACTGCAACCACGACCCTAGTCTCCACTAAGCACTGTAAGTAGAAGATGATAATGATGATCTACAAAGAGGATAGTCCAGCATCTGATAAGCTTAATGTGACAGGAGGTATGGCTCAGAGCTGTGTCTGATGTATAGTGCCTTTGCATGTCCACTGATATACATGTTATATACAGTTATAAACAGAGATCGCACAGATCCTTAGACTGATATAAGCAGTAAATGTCATGGGAAATAAAAACTAAATCATGTGACAAATCTATACTAAAATCTTACAAATAACTGTTGTTAGCTGTGTACTACATCCTATGAGGTGTGTTTGAATAATTTGAGCATGATAGCTGACTTTTTTTCTGAGTGCTTCAATTGAAATGTGATCATTTTAGATCAGTATCGGCTGAATAGATCGGGAATCTTCTAGGACTAAGTAAGTCCTGATATATATCCTGACATTTCTTGAGATGTATGTTGTGACAAAAGATATTAATTTAAAAGATCTAAAATGAAGCATTCCTAATACCAGGATAAATTCAGCATTACACAGGCCTGAGCTGAAAAGCAACTTTCAGACTCTTATAGTGGGGTTAATAGAAACCAGGAACAAAGTCAACTCCTATTTTACAATCCATAACGAACACTGCCTTCAGAGTTTTTTTTATGTGATATGTTGGTGATGGTGTAATAGAGGTAAATAAAAAAAAAAGATTTGGTAGCTGTTTTTCCCTTATAACACCTCCCCATCAGGGATAAATGTGTAGGTGAGCTTTAAAAGGCCTTAAACAAAAGACGCTAAAAAGTAAGATATTTATTTATTTATTTGACCCAGTATCTCTGTGGTTTTATTTATCACACTGAGTAATGTCAGGGAGTGAAAGGCCACCCTGTCTATTCAGAGGGTGAGACCAGTTCTACCATCTTGGATTGCTGGCCAGTGATGGGTGTGGCATTGCCAGAGATGAATGGCACTTGCATCTCTCAATAGTAATTTTGACTCTACAATGGCATAATTTGCATCAACCCCCTATGCAAGATATTATTCTTAAAGATTAAAGTGTGCAGAAAAGTTGAATGTCAGTGAAATTGCCCTTTAAAACTGTGAATGGGACATGTATGGGTTGTTGGAGGGTGTTCATTGACCAAAGACTGGTCACAGGTAAATATAAGGTAAAGAGAATGGAAAATATACTCATTATTAATAATTATTACAGCTCACCTGGATATGAAACAACTACTTTGAAAAAAGAAATGAACACATAATAGATGCACTCACTCTGGAGTATTGATCCAGATGATGTCCAGATGACAGTAGTAAACACACTCCTTGTCCTTGTAAGAAAAGCATGTACACCTTTTGGGTCTTTGACGAGCTTCATCAGACCGGGCGTCTTTGCTCAGCAGGGTCTCTGCATTTCTGTACTGGCTGGGACTCTGTTTCGAGTCAGCAGGGCTGGACAGTTCAAATGAATGGATGTTTTGGGCAGCTCCAGGCCACGATGATGACCTGCCTTGAATATGGAGAGCAAAAATGCATAATTATGCAAAGTTATATAAAAAGTTTGGATAACCTGGTGCTCTTTTTGTTTTCTAAGTTAGGATAACACATTTTGTGCATTTTGGAAGAAAGAAAGAAATAGAAATTGTGCACCCAATATGTGAAGAAAATTGACATTTTTTATTTTTCATTTTTCCTGTAGAGAATGTGTTAACTGATTTTTACTTGGAAAAGCAAAAAACTGAAAGCATGGTGCTGTAACACCCAAATCTACCACCAGGAATAAACTCAGTCATGCAGTATAATTAGGAAAATACTGGCCAACCACTGTTTTGCCCAGTCTACAAATGATAGAATTTGGGTTACTTTCTATAATGTTATATATGTATGTATATATATTGGATGATTACCTTATACCACCAACTGTAATGTATTTGCTGATATGCAATCTTTCCATACTTTTATTCACAATCAAATTGTGATGTTATGTTGTAGTGATTGAAATCAGTAGTCCGATGCAAACAAACATAATTTTAGTAATAAAAACTCTTTATGCATGTGGATTGTGTTAGTTCTTTTTAGACAATAGAGATTTTTAATAGCATTGTAATAGCAAGTAAGTAATAGATTTCCATCCCCCACAATTTGGGATTTTCTAATAAATACAGCGGATACTGCACAAAAAGTAGTAATATAAAAATATAAATACACAGTGGCACTTCAGGGGCTACTTAGAGAACATATTTCAGACAAAAATGTGTCCTTTTATATCATGAGTAGCTGAAATGTTATTTGCATTTAAAAAATCAATTTACTTTCTCCCAATAAGTTGTAATACCGCGTTCCAGACGGTCTGTTTGTATTGTTTGACTACTGATGAATAGAATTTTTACAAATTTTTGTGACAAAAACAAACTAAAAAAGAGACATAATGAGAAGCACACCCACAAGTCCTAGCAGGTTAGTTGGTTTCAATTGATCTCTTTCAGAAATGTTATATATGGGTTAAATATTTACATATCTATGTTTATTGCACTTTGCATGTTTAACTTGTCTTAACCATGAATGTGTTTAGTGTTTCTGCTGTGTTGCAAGTTTGGTTATAACAAAACAACTTTAAATGCTGAGACGTCAGTAGTTTTTCTCCAAGCTGGCATGCGAGTATCTAACTGTTAAAAGTCCTTTTTTAAAGAGTTTGTGTATATTTCAGCCTGTATTCATTTTAATATTGTAAATAATGTTAAAATAAATGAATTCAACTATATAGCGTTTCCTTTAACTTCAAAGTCCAAGCAGCAGGATAGCTTCTATCATGTTTCCTTATAAAAGCTGAAGTGCATTCAGCTCCAGCTGTCATTTCAACTCACCTACAAACTGAATTTCAAAGCTAGGGGCAACGTGCTACCTTCAACACTTTGAGTAAACATAACTAGTCAGGGTCCACTCTTCGCACTAATAGGGAACGCTACTCCTGCAGGAATTAGTTACCCTACAATAACAATCACATAAGTTATTAATTAATGTGTACCACGCATCAACATTCACCCTTACCTTCTGTTAGGACGTTGACTAAACCCAGAAACAACCAAAGCTGGACACCGGGAACCATTTTTGCCATTCCTCAGAGCCCTTCCACTCAAACGAGAGCGTGCGTTACAGCGCACGTGGAGAGAAATGGACCTGTCCAGAACTTGCCATGCACAGCACCCGCTTTCTTAGCTGCACGAGAAGTGTCCGGGTAGTTTGAATGGTCCAGGGCGAGCCGTGTCCAGGTCTTCAACGCGCTCCATGGTCAACTCCCACTGCGTAACCGAACTGTGCACCGCGGTGCGTCTCGCGCACGAACCTAAACAACCTAGTGGCAGCTGGCGCGCGCACGAACAGATGCTGCCTGTGAGCGATGCCTCGTGCTCAACGCTGTGTGTTAAATCATTGCACTCGCTTTATAGACACTTTCCAAACTTTATAGACGCGGTAATGAATAGCCTCATTAAAGTTTAGACTGCTTTTAGTAGCTTTTTAGTGCAAGTATCCCCCGCTACTAACTTAGACTTGGAGTGAGCTGCTACTCCCAGTTAACAGCTCCTAATGAGCGAGGCTGAGGCTCTCGCGGGCACTCATTTAATCCGAGATAGAATCCCTCCCGCGAGCCTACGCGCGTGCGCACATCCTACACTTTCTCAGACTGAATCCCAAACGCCTCACTTGTAGAGCATACAGTGCTATTTGTCTGGCTAAGCCATTCTTTCATGACTAATGTAGCGCACTACACAGGGAGCAGGGGGTCAATTTAGATTTAGCCACTGCACAAGAACTCGTCTGACGAATGACTGGACTAGTGGCAATAGATAAAAAAGAGCACTTAGTGCTGTGGAATCCAGACACCTCCCTTTCTTCTTCCTTCCTTCCTGATTCCTCCTATATTTCTTGTGCATAGATGTGTAATATCCAGTAAATGTTAGTATTCCTTCTGCATTTGGGAGGCTAGCAGCTGGTCTACTTTAATAACTGTCAGTGGAATTTACTCACTGTTTGTTCACATGACTCATTGCTTATGGCTTTGTAAGCATGGCAGAATTGGAGTTAGCTCCACAGGCCTCCTTTTAAGCTTAGCCTTTCATCTCTGACTGTGGTAGGAGGCTAGAAGAGTAAGAGTATGTAACAGTTCCAAGTATGCTTAGATTGTAGGCCAACGACCCTGCGACAACTTGGACTGAACCGAATAGGGCTATAGGAAAAGAACTATAACACTAAGATATCTACCTTGCTCTTAACTTAGATTCAACTAAACATCTGTTAACTGTAGCATTAGGACCCCCATCCTAATGTCAGCAGTACAATTCAAACAGTGAAAGAAGTGAATGATATCAAAGTAAAGCAGAACGCTGCTTTTTACATGCTTTTGTCAATATGCTTGCATAGGCTCAGTGAATGTTATAGTACTACTTTAGGCTTCATACAGTGCCAGACAGCCATGTGGCAGCATGTGGATCAGTCGGAGTCAGGTGCAGGGCAGTTAATTATAACAATACAAGACCAGATTTCTGTTTAAACTGGGAGACCAGAATACTGTACTAATCCTAACCTTATTGTTAACCACAATTTAAAACCTAATCCTAAACTTGATCCTAATTTTTCCCTGCAGAACTGTGTGAGGATCTGTCATGTACTCGGACCATCAAAATGTTTGTTTTTTATCATCACAGACTTTTGGTCCACAAACCTACACACAACTTTTGTTTTTGTTAATTGCGAGTCCATTACGTAGGTTTCCATTCATTTCCTGGAGTTGTACCCAAACCTTAACGAGAACTACTACTAACCTTACTCTAACCCTAACCTCAACTTTACCCTGAGCTTACAATCGAATGATTTACATTATGGTTCCCGCATGGACGAAAGGTCCCC
The DNA here is from genome assembly GCA_024036415.1 of Prochilodus magdalenae. NCBI lineage: Eukaryota > Metazoa > Chordata > Actinopteri > Characiformes > Prochilodontidae > Prochilodus > Prochilodus magdalenae. The sequence goes on from JAMWET010005584.1 coordinate 201,936, forward strand.
ACAATGAGTATAGCACCAGGTTCAGACTCATGAGGCATCTGAATATCTGTGAGTAGGGGTGTTGCCTTAATTGACCTGTTTGTCTATTTAATAAATCTGGTTTAATGAAACTGGTTCTATATGTTATTATAATAGATGAATCTGGCTTTGTATGTTGTTTTACTCACATATGTCATACATTGTATTTGTGTCTCTTGGCTCTGGAATGTATGAGCTTGGTAGCATGTAATGCCTGCCTTGGGGGGTGGTGATGGTAACATGTACAATGGATATTTTCGGAACTTAAACAGATTCAAACAGAGCTTGCTTTTAATCATATTCTTGTACCCTCACGGCAATGTCACCTGCATGTTTTGACAGCATTTAGAAAGATATTTGGTATATAAAGTATGCATAAATAACTTTTTGACTGTGCATAAATAATTATTTGACTGTGCAAGTCAAACAATTACCTTCTGTATTGATTTCATCACTCTGTTGGTGACTGTAATGTAGTACCAGTTTGAAGCATGTACACAGTTCACAGTGAGAGGCAGTGTTACTAATGACTTAAAGTGTAAACAATTACAGTAGTCAATATGTCCTGAATAATTTATATGATTTAATTGTTTGTGCAAATGTGATTTTAAGATTTGTATTTTTCCACATTACTTGAACACATCAGTTGCCTTGCATGAGTTTCATCACAAAATGCCTAAAATAAATGTTCCAAAATCAGGTACAAAAGCTCCTTACACTCACTTACATTCAAAGTTCAGCACATAAGCTGACATACTGCAAAACCCCATTACTGCATATACTGTACAAATCCAGTACTTACAGAAGAGAGCAGAAAAACAGGCCAATTCTAAAATCCTAAACTTTTATGTAACAGTCTTGATGCATTAATATTTACACCCCCCAAAATCACTGTACAACAGCCGCTGCAACAAAAACGACAGACTATGTGGAGACATCTATTGTTCTAGGTTGTGAAGGCGATGTAAGCACTTTCCACACCCCTCCCAAGGAACTAAACGATCAGATGGCATGGTTGATGGTCTTCCTTAAACATGGAAAATTAGCTTCCTGTGCTTTTAATCTTAAATGTTACAGCGTATAAAGGCACCAGAATGTAACTATGGCACCATTTAAGGTGGAATGGAAAATTTACAAAACAAGCTGGTGAATAGAAAGACCACTACATTGTAGTAAACAACTTTAATTCAAAGTCATTTGTCTACTCTGGATGTTTTTGGACCTTGGAAAATATTAAGCAGGTTTGCTCAGTGTTTGACACTGGGGGGACTGAAGAGAGGAGCAGCTCCATCCTTATTTGCAGACGTAGCAGCAATGCTCTGTTAAATCCACTTTCTGCTGATTAAATCCAGGTCATGTTAAACTAAAAGTTTCATAGTAACAACTTACTTTGTGTAGAGCTCATTATATTATTTCTAAACTCTCCAAAAATAGGAAAACTACTTGTTTTATTCTAAAGACAAATCATTGGGTGTTAATAGGCATGTAAAATGGATGTAGGTATTGTTCACCCTCCTTCAAAGTCACACAATTTCTAAACAGACATCTGAACAAACAGACCTATTTAAAATGCTGAATAAATACATTATATGGGACCTTTAAGTTTTCCTATAAGGTTACTGAGATATACGTTTTTCCTTAAGTAGCCATATATATCTTCCTCATCACTATCCTCAGAAATTTATGGCACTCATCACTCTTACTGTGAAGCAGGACAAAATCTGCACTCCATGGACAATAGCTGATGATAAGACCACAGGCTAGACCACACTTCTCACATGTGAGTAAAGATAATATTACAGTTTGCTGGTCTTCGGGGCGTCTTTTTAACATCAGAAGTACCTATGTAGGAGAGACAGCATTTTCCTCTCCTGCAGATGGATTGCCTCAAGACCACTTCAAAGAAAACATACATTCAGATTACCTATGTCTGCAAGCTCATAACCTCAATTTCCTCCACCGTGTGAAGTCCGGCCGTACACGTCCATCACAGCCACATTCCACGGCCCTTATGTAAAGCCGTGCGCATATAAACAATTTGGTTTTTGCTAAATATATTACTTTTAACAGAAATATTATGAAAGAAGAAAGTACTGCATTTAAACCCTGAGATACTGTACGCAGACTTGGGTGGGCTGCTTTTGTGCCTTTTCAAACGCACATCATGTGTGGTATTAGACTATCCTGTACATGCGCTCGAATTGAGGCACATTATTCAGTATAATACTATAATGTGTTACATAATACTATGTATTATTATGATTATGGTACAGATTAAAATAGACAAAGAAACAGAACAAATATATGATTTCTATGTATATATTACTTCTACGAAGAATATTCCTCTTCTGTCATTCCTCTAGTGTGTCATTACTCTAACCCAAAGAGGCACATTTACACGTCTGGACTGCATAAACTTTACTGTGGTTTTGGTTTGGTGAAGTGCGCAACATGCAGTGCCATTATCTCCAAACCTTAATCAAAGCCACAAGCATTTGGCTCAAGAAGTTCTACTGCATACATAGTAGCCATTTTACTGATCTGGAAAAGAGAGAAATTCCACACAAAGTGAGTGATTTTTTTTCGCAAATGCTCCTCATTTCTGTGGCCTGAACGAACACAAGAAAACTAAATGAGTGTGTTTTAGAGGCAGCCTTCCATCTCGCAAAAACACTGTTCAGTATGCTGACTACACGCAAACAGATGTGATAAAACATGCACAGGACTTGTAGCCTTGCCTGAACGTGAATTATTTCTCTCTGTTTATGCAACTAATGACATGCAGTGCTGTATGAAAGTCAAAGACCATCTTTTATTTAAGATAAAAACAATATCTTCATTTTTCAGAGGCAGAAAAAAGGTAAACTTGCCTTTAACAGTAAATAAGTTGCAAGTACTTACTATCACTTAATTAATTTCATATATGGAGGAAATCACTGTGTTCACTTTTTGGCCTTATTGCAGCCTTAATTTGGTTTGGGAAACTTGTTTTTTGCAAGGATGTTAAGGTTTGCACTCAGTTCTCCCTTGAGTAAGTGCCTGCTGCTAGCTACAGATCCTTTAGACCCACAGCACTGGGTTGCCTTCTCAGACAGAAACAGCTGTAAGTTTTCTTTTACATCTGAAGCAAAAATAGAACTTCCTTTTTTTTTTTCCTTTTTTCTTAAAGCTGTTTAATACTGCTTTATATACTGGTTATCTGATGGTGGCACCAATTTCACTCCCATTTTCTCTATCAAACTTTTTTTTTACGTTTTGTGTTTTGGTATTGGACACAGTGTTGGAAATTAGGCATCTGCACATTCAAAAGTGTAGTCCCACATAAACAAAAAAGATTATTAATTAATATATCAATAGTTATGATTAATACAATGGTTTATTTCAAAACTGTTAGTAAAAATACAGCTGCTTGAAGGCATCATATCACAAGATGAATTCCCTCACTTTTTGTATAATAAATAAGCTTGATGTAGTACATCAACATGGCTTCAAAACATACCGTTAAATTAAATACACTGTAAAAAGTGCAACCGAAAAACATACTTCAGTTTCTTACAAGCTTTTGAATAAGTTTTACTCAACTTAAAATTTAGTTTGATTGAATCTTTGTTCAAAGTCCTTTTTTTCAGCTTGTATAAAAATAATCAATTTGCTTGTAATAGCCTGAAGAATTTTTTTTAGATTTTCCTTGTATCTCATAATACAATCCTTGAGCAGAAACCTGAGCTGCAAACATGGCTTGAAATGGTATACTACATACTACTTGTGTACCTAATCTGCCTAAAAGTAGTATGTAGTATGTAGCATGGAGTATGCGACCAAGTTGAAGTTCTGTAGGGCACTGAAGATACCCAGATGGTGTATTACTCCAATCAGATATTCTAGTATACAGGAGGAGCTATCTTCATGGTGTATTGTATCCCATTATGCACCTCGACTCTACCAATGATTATGGGCAACACTGCGGAGCAAAATGCATCCAACCCCAAGTATAAAAGTGGGTACTGTGATTATAGTGGGGTTTTCATCAGAATGAGCAGCATTAGCAGCAGCTAGGTCTAAACAGTGGGTATAGTAACAACAACTCTGAGGTATGTGAGGTCTGGTCATGACTGTGTTAGTATACTACACTGAATGTCAAAACTTGTTACTGTGCCGCATACTACACCCAGGGGGTGGTATGTAGTATACAGTACATGCTACTGTAGTGTGCAGTATGCAATATACTACATGCTTTCGCCAGCTTAAAGGTTTTCTTCCTTTGGTTGATTTAGCATAGCCAATAAGGGGATGGTAAACATCCCTGTTAATGCCTCTAACATGGACGAAAGGTTAGTCTGACCTGACTGAATCGTGTCGTGCAAAAGTTCAAAACATTTGAACTTTTAAAACATTTGAACTTTGTATGACCCTGCGGGTCTGCTGAAGCTCGCTTTTACCGCTGCATTGATCTCAGTGACGAGTTCAGTAAATCCTGCAGCAGCACTGCACATCTCTTTGCATATAATGCGTTTATAAAATGCATTAAACTAAATATCAGAGTTCGATCTGTGAGGAATGCACCTGTGGCTAGGTCAAGCAAAGAGAAGCTTTTATTTTTTAAATGAAAAAAAAAATTTACTTTTTGCTTATATAAAACAGCAGAAAACCCAGGGGAAATAGAGAAAATAGGTACATAAATAAACTGAAAAAGTATATAACAATAAAATATAGTGAGGGGTATGGGTGGGGTTGGGCCGCCATTTTTGCTAACACAACAACGGGCATGGAGTTGTCTGCTTAGAATTGGAGAGGTTCCTAATGGTGTCCTGTGATAATCCATCCCATGCATCCTGAATATTCGTACACAGTTCCTACAGATTAAGTGGTAGGAGTGGAGGTGGAGTGAAACCAGGCCTTCTGGATATGTGGCACATGACAACAAACCATGCATCTTGGCACTGACCACAGTGCCTCCACACACAGATTCAATGATCGTCTCCTCCAAGACCAAAGCAGGAATCACTGAAAATGAAACGCCGACATTCTGAATCACTCCATGACAGTGTGGCACGACACCACTGGATGTGGTGTTAAGGGCAGTCTTTGTAGTAGTCTGCTTGCATGTAGTCGTCCTTCGTGCAGCCATCTGCCAGACGGTTAGATCACTCCACGCATGTTGTACAATTTGTTGGTTCTCCCTTTGTGTGATTTGTGTGGGTCTCTCAGATCATTTCATATAACTTGTGCATGCACCCTACTATCCACTGCCACTAACAGCATGCTATGGTAGTATCTGCAAGGCCAGTAAGGCAGACAATATATCAATAAGACCACGTTGCTTCCTGGAACCCTACTTCCATGGTCCTGGAACAACTTCCAGGACCATACAAATACAAGTGCATTAAAATTTATCTTTGAGTGCATCATGTCAATCACAAATATCTGTAAATCTGTTTCATAGTTTACATTTCTGTTTCGTTTTAGTGTCTTTTTTATTGATTGCTTGGTTAAAAGTGACTAGGGCAACATTACAGATGTAGTTAAATTTGTTTGTGGACACTCTGGTTAGCATGTTTGGTTAAATTACTGGTGTATTTAGGAATGGACAGTAGCCTCAACCACTGTTTACAACATGACCTGAAGCAGTTTAAAGCTACTCTTTACGATTCCACATTAACCAACAACAAGGGCGTGGGGGGGTCTATACAGTGCAGTCAATCAAAACAGAGCTGATTTACATATACACAAGTTAATTGGTACATTGGTTAATTGGTTGTTGGTACATTAAAAACAACAAGGAAATGCATTAGGCCCTCTAACATAAAACAGAAGGCAAAAATAAAAGGTATTATAAACTGAAAAAATTTTATATAATTGTTTTTTTTTATTATGGTACTGGGACTCATCATATTTAGAAAAACGTATCATGATTTTAACAAAAACTGATTGTCTTATTGCCCACCCCGAACAGAATCTCAAATTGAGAACTGACAACTTTGTGATGCTGCTGTCTTAGTCTTAAAGACTTTTTAAAAACATTTAAAAAAAAATGTAGATCATTTTACATTTCCTCTTATCTATCAAATGTCTGAAAGTTTCATACCTTGTTTGCCAAGACTTCAGCAGGTTTGGGGTGACTTTTTAAATGGGTTACTACCCCCCCTTAACCAAGTGTGGTTTTCAAAGGGAGCCCCATTTATTTGGATAGAAAACATTTTGGAGGCGAAGTCCAGGGGGGTTCAGTCCTCTGAGGTTTGATGGTGATGGCGATAGGTGGGGGTTGGGGAAGTTTGAAGGGTACCGTCATAAAAGTCAACTTAAGAAGTCATCATAGAAAGTCATCTTAAGAAAAAGACACACACACACACACACACACACACACACACACACACACACACACATACCACACAACACACAGATCCAAGAAAAACAAAAACCCAAAAGCTTAATGTTCCTATAATGGAATCCCATTTAAGTTAGGGTTAGGATTAGGGTTAGATTTACTAATGAAGTAATCCAGTGTTTGCTTTGTGAGGAAATGCAGCAAAGACATATCTGGCAGTTAATCAAGCTCTAATCTATATAGAAAATAAAATGTTAAGCATTTCTACCTTAATCATGCCACATGTTAAGTTTGTCCAGTATACACCATATGGCTTGTTAGCAAACTAAGCTGTGAGAGTGTTGTATTAGTACTCAGTATCAATGTTATGTAGTACTGCTCTGTTTAAAGAAGCATTGGGTTTTAACGTATAGCAATAACCAGCAAAAGGCCACAACAGTGGTCATAAGTATGGTGCTATATTGAGGATTACATAGCATTAGATTCCACCGAGCTCCCACAAACTGAGTCAAATGGCAACTTTCTTTTGCCTGGCATGTACAATGTCTCATATCCTAATGATAAATCTGAGCAGAGACTGCAGATTCTATTTCCTGTCTCTGAGACATGTCTGATGCAATTACCCTGTCAGAAAGAGGATCAGCCTGGTCTCCAGAGTGTTGCTTCATAGAGAGTGAGATGTAAGAAACTTCTTCTAAGGAGTAAATAAAGAGTGCTATTAGGCACATTGCACAGCACTTTTAGAAACTAATAAAGAAACAGAATAAAAAAATAGCAATTTCTTATTAATATTAATCAAAATAATGGACTTATGCATGTGTAAACATCTAACAAATCCCGCCTTCTTTCATTACTGCTGCTCCATTCAAAGAAACACCTTGTGGCATCTGAACTAAAGAGGGAACATTTGAAGCACACAAAAGAGTACTCTGAATACAATAAAAAATAAACTGCTTTTCTAAGACATAGAGAAATGAATGTCGGCCAGTTTAAATGAAAATTAATTCTGTAAACCATGTTTAAATGAACCAGAGTAGGGCAATCCTTTAGCCACTGGACATTAAAATAGTAAGTTTATATGCCTAACAAGGAGGAAGTTTGAGTGACAGAAGCTGTTCCTTCAGATGAGCTAATGGTAATGCTAATGCTGGAGCTAGTCAGAACAGCATTAGGTGCTAAAAATGTGCATCTCTTTGTTATCTCTCAGTTATCTCTTTTTCTAACTGATTTTACTGCCACCGCCACCCTTACTGTTGACTAGTTGTGAGGAGTTTTGCGTAAGGTTTTTTTCCCTTTGATGGAGGAAAGATGAGACAGTTGTGATCGACTGATAGGCGCATTAGATGCTTTATCCCAAAAGCAATGTATATATTTAAGAGTAAACTGCATGAAATTAAAAACATTTTCTAAGAATTTAGTATGTATTGGGACTTCTCCCGTTCAGAGTCCCCCATCATTGTAGGTCAGGCAAGCCAAAAAGTGCAACTTCTTGAGTTGAGCTGAGTCATTTTAGCAGAAAATGATGTAAATAAACATCATAAAAACGAAGAGTAGACTTAAACACATGCACAGACTAAGTAAACCGAAAGAAATCAGAGTAATGAGTATACGTGCACTGAGAAATCCAATGCCTGAGCTACAATCCAGCTCTCTTCATCAGATTTCTTAATTGAATTTCTGGTCCTCAATCCAATCTAAAAAACTGGAGTAATATAATACTTAATATCACAGAATACAATACTAATACAATACTAATGCATATTTAGCAAGACCAATATGGTATTGATTCGTGGTTTAGAAAAGACGCTTGATTTACTGAATCAGAACTCAACATTCCTTTTTCTCATGACATTTTCCATAATTTGAATATATTATAATGAAAATTTTCCAAGAACAAGCTGCTAGAGAACAATGAGGGGTTAAAGAGGAGGGATGAGAACCTCTTGCTGTTAAAGCAATTCACACCTCTCCACTAAGATGGCCTTGCAGGGTAAAAATGCACAGCACAACAGCATTTCAACGCCACAAAAAACACTTCTCTAAATGGCGACTTACTTATCTACTACAACAAACTCCACAGAATTATATATTCACCAAAGAGGTAAAAAAGGTATGGTGCAAAAGATGTGGAACCTTCAAAACAAGCAGACATTACATACGGCTACTGCGAAACAAAAAGTATTTTAGTGGGGGGTCTACGAGAGCTAATATTTCCAAGTGGTTTATGAAGATTTTGTCAATGAAATCTAAGCATTAAATTTGTAGGCCGCTGTGGTGTGCAGCCAGAGAACGGCTCTATCCACTGGAATGGGTCCAAGAGCTCATAGAACGTTTTTATGCCAAGATAAGCAGAGTAATACAAGTTTAGAGTATTTACTGGTGAACAATGAGGCTCAATCTGGGTCTCCAGAGTACAGATCTGCATGCTGTTAGACGTGGGAGGCTCGGTACAGTCCCAGGAATGTCTAAAGTGGTGGGCTTTTTGACTGCAGTTTGTTCAGCTTTGAAGAATTACAGTGAGACACCATTTCTTCTATATGAATGTGATGACAGTCATGATGGATTGAAGTAACAGAACCTCTTTAAGTGGCACTCCCATGTTACAAAACACAAACTGTGTGGTAGCATTGGCAGCTTACATTATGCAGCTAAAGAGATGGTGAGATGCTTATCGAAGGTGATTTGATTTTCTTTGACCCACCCTGCTTTATTTATGGTGGAACAAGAAAGCATGTCTGGAACATAAGGTTGGGAGAGGGTTTTACTGTTTAGATCTGGTCTACAGTTGGTCCTTAGCTCAGAGTTAAAGGTAACTCTTAGCTATTGGACACACAAAGAGCCATGAAACAAGGATAGTGCAGAACACCTCAAATCATGTAGCGCTTGACGTGTGAATGTGCCTGGGTTTCATCGCCCTCACAGCTCCTAGGCATCTGCTGAGACATTATTTATTTCCTACAGGTGTAGGCTTAATTTATACCCCCAGACTCTGCTATATGACCTCCATCCATCATCTTCAGCTGCAGATTTTTTAAGAGCAACCCACTTGACTCTGGGCACATTTTATTGTTTGCTTTTCTTTTGTTTGTTTGTTTTCTCAGCACCACATCATCCAAAGCATCTCTGTCCAGCCATTTCCTGTAGCTCTTAAAAAGTGTGCCTTGCTTTGATCTGTTGATGAAATTTTTTTTTAGGATGTGATCCTTGACTAAAACATTTTCTTTCTTTAATTTTTTTCTGTTTTGTTTTGGTTTGTGCATGTTTTTATTTATATTGTATCTATTTATTTTACTAAATTATGTTGAACTTAAGTCACATTTTAAGTTATATTTTGTTTTCCTCTTTTGTGTCGAAGGAAAAAACATAGCACTTTCTGTTTCATCTGTGGTATTTGCTGAGCCCACAAGACTTCCCGGCTAAATTCTATAGGCCTCATTGCTACAAAAGAAGCTTCTAGAAACAGTTTTACTAGAATTGGCAAGGCCTCAAGACTTCTGAAGTCTTTGATATGAAGCAGTCTAATGCCATCTGAACATCTGGACGCACTACAGTTTGTTAACTGCCTGACAGCCCACCAAGTAGGGGTGGGTTATACGGCCAGAGGCGGTCCTGACCTCCGTGGGGCCCCAAGCAAAATTGTACACAGGCGCCTTCCTACCTGAACTGAGCCATGTAATCCTTTTTTTTATATTGCCCCACAGTCACACCTGACACCCCAGTGCTCATTCAACTTAATAAACTTAACAAATAAACAATTATAGACAATACTATATTTCATTTTATCAGCTGCATCAGGCCCATTCAAAATGAGCTCCCCGGATTTCTTTTATACTTTTTAAATGTAGTAAATTAATTGTGCTTAATTGACTGAATACTTGATGAATATTATTGTATAATTAATATTTTAATATTAATATGTAATCAGTAGTGAAAGCCAATTCACTACTTTGCATTTCACATTGGTCCCAAGATACTAAACTTTTACAGGGAGATGAGATAATCATGGTCTTGTGCACCATCAGAGAAGTTGCTACTGTGAAGGGCAAATTTCATCTTGTGCATGTACCTATGAACACATATTTACCTGCAACATGGTTATCATTTCCTAACTACAGAAAACACTGTTGTCTGGGTGGAGGGGAAGGGTCCTTGCATAATCTGTGGGGCTCTATGCAATGTGTGTGGTTGCATGTAGGGCCAGTCAACTCTGAACATGCGGATGTTGTATTAATATCATGATAAGTTACAGTATGTTACCACATACGTTTCTGGGCATGTTGTGGATAAGCCGGAATAACTGCATGTTTCATAACAAAGAGAGCATAATTAGGTGTATTTAATTAAATTTACTGCAGAGCAGTTTGTGCAACAAATAAATAAAAATTATTATAGTTGTAGGTTTATAATAGCTTCTTTATACATGGCACTGTATAGTCTATAAATAAAGATATTTATATATATATACATATATACATATATAGTTGTACAACTCATCAAATCTTGAAAACTATGTGGGGTGGACTGATAGATTGAGATAAGGTGGTACATTGCAGTTAATGTCTTGTTTGTTGTGTGGGTCGCAAATCAGATGTTATTGATTGGTAAAAGAGTGCTTGCATTTGGATATGCTAAATGCCATGGTATTAAGGTAGTAGCTGAATTTGCAGTTGTATGGAAGCGGACGGTTATCAGCAGTGGCTAAACCCCAGTCAGGAAATTCTTCTTGGAGTTGTGCCAGGGAAGATGTCCACCAAATCTGCACAATTCTGTAATGTTAGATATATCCAGAAACTTCAGAATCAATGTTGTTTCTGCCTGTGAAAGAATTTTACACTATTAGATATGTTGTAGTCACACATGACTAGTTTTTGTCTGGTGAGTTTATTTTGCCCATATTGCTCCTCCCCCACTTCCAAGTAAAATTACTTAAAGTTGAATGTGAAAGTTTTGGCCCTTCTGGTCAAATGAGTTTGAAAAATGTGAATAAAGTGAAAATAGCTAATTATTTACAAAAAACACAATATTAATTTTCTAAACTTTGCTAAAGTCACATTTCATAGTTGATTTAATATTGAATATTTTGTAATTATATAAAATATGTTACTATATTACAATACAATATATATATTACAATTTATTAATATCAACTAACAACAATTGTGTTACCATATTACCAAAATACCATATTGTAGACTCACTTAGAAACAAACATTGCTGCAGGAGGGGATTTGTTCACATTAGTTATTTATTCTTGACTAACCAAATGCATTTATAAAGCTTTATCTTAGTCTCTGATTTAGGACAGAGGCACTATGCCAAGGATTTGTCCTTTTGTCTTGTCTAAGTCATTTTTTCCAGATCGAGTTGTGTAGTGCTGACTCACAATGAACTGCACTCATCAGAAGAACATTTCAAAGCTATGTTTCATACAGTCTTACTAATGGCTTCCAGAATAACTAGTCACTTAAACAACTGTAAAAATCACATTCTTGGTGCAGCAGTTTCACATACATGCATAGCTGCTCACTCTTACTCTGCCTTTTTGTCTCATAGTAGTGGAAGACTGAAGGTGTTAACTGGCTTACAGAGAGAACTCAGGTTGTCTGTGTGGCTACAGGTCCCCATTACGGTCAAGCGAGAGCACCGTTGACTTGTTGACTAATTGTTTAGGCATGCAAACATATTATAATACATACTATATAGAACCCTTTTGCTAATAGTGTATTACTGAACTAAAATGTAATATATAAGATGTATGCTGTTGTAAGATTAACAAACTACAGTGTGGACCCATATATCGTCACTACCAGAGCAAAACCTCACATGCTCAAAATGGAAACTTTACAGGAGGAAAATAGTTTTTAGCTATTAATTAACGGTGAACTGTAAGCTGTCATATATTCTAAAGTCCAGCTGGTGTTATGTAGAAAAACTCAAAACCATAAACATAGAAATACCAGGTTCTGTTCTGACAGCTATTATGTGGATGTCTTAGAATTTAAGGGGTTATTAAAGTCAGCCTTTAAACAACTGAGCTTTTGCAACAGACAACCAGTATGTGATTTTCCCTTCTTTAATTAAAATGATTGCCATTGTTTGATACCTGTATTTGGGTCTTGGGGCACTAAAGTAGAAATAAAGCGTAGTTTACTGAAAGCCTAATAAAACCCTGCCGTGACACCAGCCCTTTGTAGACACGACTGGGCACCCTTGATTTAGCTCATCTAGAAAACTCTAAAGGATGCTGGCCTTCATTTTCTATTAAACTCACTGTGAATCAGAAACTGCCTTTTTTGTGACTCACACAGCAACTCAGAAGCTTTAGAGGCATGTAATAGTCACAACACTTTAATCAAAGATTACAAAAATAAGAATGTTGTGATATAATTAATTGTGCTTAATATGATACATTAACTAATAAGGTCGATTTTGACTTTAAGCTCTAAGAGGAAGGTTGAAGATGCTTTTAAACTCTCTGAGCCTATCTTTGTACAGAATGGTTATCCATTTATGGAGATGTTAAAGTCACAAAAGCCACAAAAGCCAATAGAATTCCAGCCTGAGGTTTCTTTGTAGTGTTTACAATGTGAAATGATATGCCAAAAATGTGTCTAGAGGGCCTAAGTCATTGTTTCTGCTTGTAATGTCTTGACAGTCTTGAACTAATCTCAGTCACGTTCCTGGCTTTATGGGGATAGTTATTGTCCAAGTCCGGTTCTTAATGGCTGTGATTTAGTTGGGATGTGCTGGATCTATGGTGCTTTGAGGGTCAAAGTGAGCCACCATCAGGGACTCCATGTCAGTTCCATGTCTGAAGTGAATGTCTAGAGAGGTCAGAGGGGACACACTCTTCCTGACTCCTGCTGAGGGGCCGCCGTGCTCCCCTCAATTAATCTCAGGATGAACACACACACTTACGCTTGTGTCTTTTTTTACAATGTTAAGACGGCTCATTTAATATATGATTGTAGCTGTAACAAGACCTCAAAAACATTTTACCTCAAATGTAGAATAACAAGGCAGGACTTTATACCAAAATAACTTTGGACCGTTTTGAATGTTAGAACATTTAATTTTTTTATGAAATGCTCACACAATGGAAAGGGCAGCTGGCTTTTTTAAACAGAGTAAAAATGTACATATATGTTAAAAAGAAACGCTGCTTCTTACCCACATAAAGCTTTCAGAGCTTTTGTCATACATATATAATCAACAAGGTTGGGTTAAGTTTACACTAATCAGAAACTAGAAGCAACCAAACACCCATGTGTAGCATATGTGAAAAGTCTAGCACATGGAGAAAGTGGGCCTGTGGGTCCTCTTGTTCCAAAAAAAAAAAAAAAACAGGCCTGGGTCTCATTTGTAAACAATATTAGTAAGAAATATCAAAATTACATAGCTTCCCTATATTGCTCCGATCTGTTTATATGATTAATGATCCAGAAGGAGCGGGAAAGACGGCCTGTCCTGAAAATCCTCAATGGGGTTAGTTTGTGGTTTTGCTGAAGCACAGGGTTATGTGATGCATTTTCTAAGTCATCAGAACAGCACTTGTCAAGAGAGCAAGTGTTGGATTTGTATTGCATCGTTTTTATAATGTTCCTGTGATGTTAATATTCCTCTCTGATGTTTACTAAAAAGTGTGTTAGGACATACTGTACTATGCAAAATTAGAGAGCGCCTTTTATATAATCAGTTTCCCGTCAAAAGCTATTAAAAAAACTCACCTCACGTTCTAGCTAAAGTTGGAAGGGTTGAATGCTAGAGTTGAGATATTTGAGATATTTAGTTAGCAGTTCCTCACTCAGTGGATAAGACAGAAAGAAGGTAACCATTTGGTGTGAATACAAAAACAGTAGTCTAGTAGTTCAAAGGATTTTGTCTGCTTAAGTAATAAAAGTAAAAGTATTTAGCTTGATTTATACAACATAGTTGAATGGTGTTGGATATGTACACCATACTAGGGCCAATATGTCTTAGCAGTCAGGTTTAGAAGTTATTCTTATTTCAGGAGATACTTCTGAAAATAGGGAATATACCTCTGCAGAAGAGAAAACCGTAATACATTTTTCATGTCATGTTGATTAGAAATGTAATTAATTAGCCCTGTTATTGACTGGCAACCTGTTTAAGGTGTTTCCTGCATTCGCCTAACAAGCGCTGGGATAGGTTCCCGCAACCTGTACAATTCAATGGGATACGTGGTTTAGATTGTGGATGAATGAATGAATGAATGAATGAATGAATAAAAGAGTGAAATAAATGGAGTATGGTCTTTGAATGTTGCAGTGTGCTGTACTTAGCCCGATTTTGCTTTGAAGGAGTACTGGGAAAAGAGGTAAGTGTTCAGTGTGTGTCTACTGTGATCTAACATAATTTGCTTTGAGAAATGGGACACATTCGGACACTTACATGAAAGCACATGAACATGCACACCACTGCACAGAACCGCTTTCAGACAGTAGGCGGGGTATCTCTAGAGAGAGCATCTGCACAGGATCAATATGTGTTCTGTATAAGAACAACCCAGGTACAGGATAGATCCACGGAACAGAACTGTTATGTCATTCTCACACAGCTAAAATTCCTTCGAATATGACTCAGCTGTGAACCATCAGGCAGCATGAAAAGGAGCTCCCTGTCTGGATTTTGTAGGGTAGGGTCACAACCCCTCTTGCAGATGAGTGTCGGCAGGGGGAGGAATAAAAACTAACTAGGGCTGAGTGCTGCTATGCATAATTACTACCATCCCTCTTTCATTAACTAGACTTCTTGTAAATCGCTCCATCATGTTTGTCATGATGATTCTGCACTCCTGAAGTGTGGCTTGATCCTTGTTTATTCTGTAAGAAACTCCTCTGTCCCTCCCCCAGCCCAAACCTTTGACCACTACCTGACCAGTCACGCTGACCTTCCACATTCCTGCTAATGAGGCACTTTGTTGTGTCCGTGGGCCGTCAGAGCTGTCATTAGGGCCGAGATTGAATGCTGGTCTGGGACGCCGCATCCATATTTTGATTGAGCACCGCTTAGAATCTTATCATAAACACTTCACGGCTCTGCAGCTTTGCTCGAGAAAGCGGAGATAAGCCAAGCTAAGCTTGTCAACGGGGAGGCTGAAAAATCACACAGGGGATCCACGCTGACTTACACTTAAAAATAAAGGCTCTCACATGGCTCTTGGCATGGGCGTACGGTCCTAGGAGACATCTTTTAAGAGGTATCACACTGATTTGTCCATAGATGTTTCTGCATAATTAGATGAAAGCTGTCATTCAGACTGTCAGAAGTGAAATGATGCATTGCAGAGAAGCGTATGGATTTCTTCACAGTGGTGGTGATAGGAACCAGGGGTCTAAAACATTTAATGCTGTGTGCAGAAAGCAGTTACATGAAATGGTTAAAAATACAGTGGCTATGCTGGATGCCGTATTACTTACCTACTAGTTCTGAGAAAATTTGGGCCTAAAACATAATATAATTTGTAAAATCCACTTTTCAGATATTACATTATTAACCCTACAAAACAAAACTAGGAACTAGTGTAGATTCACTGGTCACTGTGGATAGTAAAAACAGGCTATAGCTGTATTGTATGCATCCTGAATCCTGGTTCCTATCAGCTCCACTATAAAGAAATCCAACACACATGGAATCACTCCACATGTCTTTGTTTACACCTTAACCATTTAGAAAATCTGCAAAATTCCTATTTAAGATTTTTTTGTTGTTGCATTTATTTGATATATACAAAAATAATAAAAATAACCTAACATAAGTGAACATATATATATTTGCGTTGCATGCCTTTAAAACAAGAAAAGGTATGAACAGGAATTTTTATCACATATTATTTGTGTTTTATTGTTACTCTGTCCAACTGAGCATCCAACAATAAAGGCTTGTACATCTTTTGTACAGTCACAGTAGAAACACAGGAAGCTCCGGGCATACACGCTAAGGTGTTTCACTCTCACCAGGATGGACAAGCATGTACTGAAATGGCTCTGGGCAGATTTAAGTTTAAGTTTAAACAATCACAAAATTCAACTAGTGAATCACTGGCAGAGCTACTTCATAATATGTTTATAAATATGCTGCCTGATGAGTGATACATTGTTTTAAGAAAATGCATTGATTTTTAATCATTTTATGTCCAAAAAAATGTCTGTAATATGTCTTGCTGAAGGATGTCTGCAGCTATCATTACAGCCGAGTGAAAATGCGACAGTGGGAAAATGGAATGGGAGTTACATGCCTTTCAAGAAAGCCCTGTGCTTCAAAGGACTTTATTTGTTAGTTTGTACTGGCTTACATACCAACTGCAATATAGCTGTGCTGTCAAATTCCAAGGTTAAGTGTGTTCAGTTCTAACATTAATTCAGCATTTCAGTTTCACATGCAAATCTGCATCTCTTATATGACTGAGAATAGTTCACAAGGCAAATAATACTTGCTCTGTAGTGGTCCTATGGAGGTCCTGGTCATTGAGGAATTGGGTAAAAGGGGATTAACAAAGTATGCTGAGAAACAGATGGACTGCAGGTTGTAATTCTAGAACTACAAAGTGAACCTATATAGATTCTAAGCAAATCTGATCACATAGACTATGTGTGTAGGTGCAATGAGCTCAGCTAATATAGTTTGCCTGCTCAGTCTTTGCACAATCTGAGATGGCATTATGACTTTCAGTTGATCCCCTCACCACCAGATGCAATTATAGCCTTTTCCCTGCCACTGTTCCTGTTCAGGTGCCAAATAGATGCTGTCAAAAGCAGAGAGCACAAGGTTGTGTTATTACTGCCACCCTGTGGACAAAAACCTAACAACACAAAAACCTTTTACATATAAGGGGCATTTGGACAGGTAGATAGATAGACAGACAGACAGACAGACAGACAGACAGACAGACAAATAGATAGATAGATAGATAGATAGATAGATAGATAGATAGATAGATAGATAGATAGATAGATAGATAGATAGATAGATAGATAAAAAAGACAGACAGACAGACAGACAAATAGATGGATAGATAGATAGATAGATAGATAGATAGATAGATAGATAGATAGATAGACAGACAGACAGACAGACAGACAGACAAATAGATAGATAGATAGATAGATAGACAGACAGACAGACAGACAGACAGACAAATAGATGGATAGATAGATAGATAGATAGATAGATAGATAGATAGATAGATAGATAGATAGAAAGACAGACAGAAAGACAGACAGAAAGACAGACAGACAAAGACAGACAGACAAAGACAGAGAACAGTTAACTATGACTAATTTCCTTGCAGTCAAATATAGTAGGGTCAGCATATATGGATTTTGTTACCTCAACAAAAACGCAACTGCAATTACTGTTGACATATTTTCTGCTAACCCCCTTGGCCCATGTTTTTGAGTGGACATTTTACAGTGAAGGACAGTTTGAGCACAGCATAAATTCCATTGGAGAGCTTTAATCAATTCTTCATTAGCTGGTGTGGTGGTTTTCTTGTACAGAAATATTTGGCTGAAACATGCAACTTGTTCATTATTTTTATATGAGGTATGGCATGTACTAGTTATTCATGTGTTTGATGCTATTCATCCATTAAATTTTTTGTTGTCTCTTTTCCAAAGGCTGCTTTCATAAAAGATAATAATGAATAATTCAGTCTATGTGTTTAAAAGATGGATAAGCAAGGAAACTATGAAAAACAATGGAGAAAGTCATAGACCACACTTCATGTGCTGATCCATTCATCATAGTTCCATTTCGTATAAATTGTTTTTATTTCATGCGCTAAAGAAAAAGCAGAAAACCTATTTCACAGAAGCCTTAACAAAATTTTTTAGTATTTAATAAGTTCACTTCTTATAGCTTCCAATCTTTTCAGGTGACTTCACATCCTTTTAGTCTTACACATAAATCTGAAGAGTTCAGTCGTAGAAGTTGGTTGAACTTTCTGTTTCCCACAATCTGAGTAATCTCAAATACATTCGGTGATGTTGAGGGCTGGACTCTGGGGTGGTCAGTTCATTATTTAAAAAAAAAAACCATGAGAAGCCTTTTTGTTCTTGACAGGTAGCCATCCTTTCAGGCCCAGAGTTCTGACTTGCCTTATTTACTTAACCCACATTTTGACTATAAATGTAAATAAAATGAAAGTTGATCTTTCTGGCTTTTGTACAGCAAACACGCAAAACCTGCATGAGTAGTATATGTTAGCTTATTATGCAACATAATGTATCATGTTAAAATATGTATTTTAGTTTACTTTAAAGCAGTACAGTAAGGTGTGTATTGGTAGTCTTTGGTTAGAAGTAATGGTAAGTAATTGATATTTTTTGCATGTTCAAAAAATCAGTAAAAATAAATGATTCTGCAGTACCTTTGTTGTAAAGCCTGAAAGACACAGTTCTCTATCATTTATTATCCATTTTGCAAAAGTGATTTCTCTCCTGTCATTCCCTGCTTGTCATCTTGATTAATAATTATCAAAAGTGCAACAAAATAATTAGTAGTAATATATTCTTATTTAACTTCTGTCTTTATCAATTGCTTTTAAATAATACTTTTAAATAATTTATTTACTGTGAACAACAAAACTGCTATCTACTGCCATGAGAAACATTCCAAGATTATTCCTCTCCTCTGTATGTCCTTGGCAATGAAATACTCTCCACTGAATAGTTACAAGGAGCGCTTAACAGAGCACTGTTGGCCTTCACTGTTGAGTACAAGATATATAGTGTTATAATTAATTCATATATTAATGTCAACTGCACTATGGAAGTATGCAGTGGGGTGAGCCAAAGGCGATATAAAGCAAGCTCAGAGTCCATTTATTAGGGCTAATCAGATAATCATCAGCACTGTCCATGGTGGAGGTCAGGGCACAGGCAGACACAACTAGCAGAGGCAATCCATAATCAAATATGGGAAAACATACTTGTTTTCGTGAATTGTAAGACCCACCTGGAGGAATTGCTACATTGTGTGGACCACCATTTCCAAAGGTCCTACAGACTTGTTAAAAATCATGCAATGCCAAAATGCAATCGTGAATCATAAATATCACTGATCAAATTTCAAATATCTCACCAAAATGGATTTTGACCTGAACTGAAGGTCACTTGTGGGGACACCTGGAGAATTTCAGGTATTGAGTATATCTGAGGACCATCATAACACACTCCTATTTTCATTCTTTGTGAGGACCAGTTCCATATTGTGAAGCAACACAGTTTTTTCCAGAGAAAATAACTAATACAGATAGATACATTAAATATTTTTTTATTAGAAAGTCTTGGATATCTTCTGAACATATTTTATACATTTATTTCAGTTACTGTACCTCAGATCAAAAAACTGTATATAAGAAGCTGCCAATAAAGACCATTAGGCTTGGTCCATCCAAGCTAAGTCTTAAACCTTCTTGTGCAATGCTGTGATGCGATTTTTCACATAGAATTTAACAGCCAACCAGTCTCTGTTTTGAAGTGCCAGTGGTTCAGCTTCTATACAGCGTTCACATTCAGCTTTTCCTGGAACTTTCCAGCTCTTAATAAAGCTCATCATGCGTTTCTCCACAGCACAGATTTCATTACTGGTCCAGGGTGTTCTCTTAAAGGGACCTAAGAGATTAAAAAAAAAAAAAAAAGACATTTTGCTCATGCATATCAGCAAAAAAAAAATTGGTCTATGACATAAATTACATGATTTATTTAAACAACAGTGCCTCTAACTCCATGCTGTCCATAAAGCTTTTGACATTCACAATAAATATCAGATCTGTGCTAGTAACAGAACCCTCTTGTTCAGTGACATAGATACTTTTAAAAACAGCAAGTCAGATTATTTTATTCTTTACACTTTACACAGAACGTCAATGAACGAATATAAAAGTTTAAAAACTGTGGATGATGAGCGTACCTCTCACTTTTTTGTTTGACCTTTGCACTTTTTCTCTCTCTTCATCAACTTGACCTGCATTGTCTTGTGGTAATGGCATGGGGGCATCACACTCTGATAAAGCAAAATGAAACTGAATAAACACCTTACATAATTTGTGACTATGTTTATCATTGTATAGTAGTGAGAATCCTGCCATACCCTGCTGCTTTAGTGCTGTTGTCATTTTTCTTGTTTTCACTACTCCAATTAATTAAAACATCCAATTAATCCTGTGTAGAAGGGGGTATGATTCGGCAAGGAAAACACTAACATTAGTAGGCCAAGTGAACTCTATATGTCAGGGTGCATTTAGTTTTAGAAAATGTTGTTAATGCGTTTGGTTGAGTGTAGTTGTGAAGTGTGTTCTTAGTTGGTTCGAGACTCTATTTTGAAGGCGGCATTGCAAACTTCAGTAGATTAGTTGTAAACAGAGAAAATGAGCAGGCTGCCGTGTGCTCTTTTAAGTTTGTATAGACAGTGATATAGAACTTAACTGCCTAAACAATTTTCAGCCTTAAAATTCACTTAGCTCCAACAAGCGAGTATTTGACTTGTTTACACCTCCCTTTACCATGAACTAATGGCTAGTTTGGCTTTGCCGAAGTGTGTTGCACAAAAGAATTTGAATTTTATATGACCCTGCATGTCTGCAGTGTGCTGCTTACTGCTACACTTGGAAATAATGCCTTTTTTAAGTGCAGCTATGAACATGTTCAGTGTGAAAGCAGCTGCAGTCACATGGTGAATTTAAAATAATACAAATTAGAGGACCATGTACATCGCAGTGTGGGAAAAGCGCTCATGTGGCTTTGTTTTTGACTTTAATGTTTCTCTGGCGCTGCATGTATGAGATGCGTGAATGACAGCATTTGAGCTGATGATGGGGCAGTTTTAGTCTGGAGCCCTGATAAATATTTTGTGTGCACTTCATTAATCTGCTGCATTTCAGGTAAATCAGAATAATTCAATAAATAACATGTTAAAATACTGTTTTTGTGTAAAGATGATTGGGAGAAAGGATTACTAAAAAAATTGGAAAGCAATCAATCCACAGCTGTAATAAAGTTGCAAATAGCTTCACTAATAATATTAAGGGGAAAAAAAAAGAGAGATGTAACCAAATACCCATCATACAGCTTTCAGGCTCTTCTGATTCGCTGTCCACTGTAACTTGCTCTAAGGTAGAAATGAAAGGGAAAGGAGCATATAAATAGAATAAAAAGTTGTGTTAACCATACTCTAAGACATGCTTGTTTTAAGCATGTTTTAAAATGACATCAAAAGTTGTCATGAATTATATCAATGCTCTGAGACTCTATATGACAACAAAAAATCATGACCATATCATGTATTGCAAGAATGACTAATTGTGTAGTGTACAGTACCATCAGGATTAATGTTGACATCATCGATAAATTCTGCCAAGCGGCCTTTCTCAAATGCTAGCAAAACTTTGCTCAGTTTAGCCAGTTGGAGGGTGCCCTCACGTAAGTCGTAAAACTGCCGATACACATGAATCAGCCAATTTATCCAGCTCTGCATTGCTGAAGTTTAACACTTCAGACAGGGCTCCAATTTGCTTTCTTAACTTAAGCTACTTCAGTGTAAAGTTCTACCTAGATGTGGCCCCCACTATGTCAGACCTGACAGTGTGTGTAATCAGTATTATCCTTAAAGAGCACTCTAACATTTCTTTCTAGAGAGGGTCCCCACTATGTCAGACCTGAAAGCATAAGTAAAACGCACCACCTCTAAGACCTCACTTGTAAATTAGAGCTAATTCATTAGTTCTTTTTTTAGTTCTTTTTTTTAGTTCTTTTCTAAAACTAAATTAGTCTTTTTTTTTTTTTTTAAGTTCTACCTAGATGTGGCCCCCACTATGTCAGACCTGACAGTGTGTGTAACCAATACCAACCTGACATACTTGTTTAAAAACAGGAAAATATTACAAATTAATTTGAGCTCCTGAATTACATTAGACATAAGGTGACTCACACTGTATTTCAGAAATGAAGTCTACACATTGCTCTGTGAGTCTGCTACTTCAGTGTAAAGTTCTACCTAGACGTGGCCTCCACTATGTCAGACCTGACAGTGTGTGTAACCAATACCAACCTGACATACTTGTTTAAAAACAGGAAAATATTACAAATTAATTTGAGCTCCTGAATTACATTAGACATAAGGTGACTCACACTGTAATTCAGAAATTAAGTCTACATCTTGTTCTGTGAGTCTGCTGCTTTAGTGTAAAGTTTTACCTAGACGTGGCCCCCACTATGTCAGACCTGACAATGTGTGTAATCAGTATTATCCTTAAAAAGCACTCTAACATTTCTTTCTAGAGAGGGTCCCCACTATGTCAGACCTGACAGTGTGTGTAATCAGTATTATCCTTAAAAAGCACTCTAACATTTCTTTCCAGAGAGGGTCCCCACTATGTCAGACCTGAAAGCATATGTAAAACGCACCACCTCTAAGACCTCGCTTGTAAATTAGAGATAGTTCTTTTTTTTTTGTCAGACAACAGATGAAATCGGCCCTGAAGTAACTTTAACTGAACAAAATTAGCTGTGGCACTACCAAGTAGTTCTATTACTATATGGATATTAAAACACCTAAAAATACCTTCATATGAGAAATGGAAGCTCCAGCGCTGGTGACAGGACCTGAAGCTGAGTGGCACGGTTTGACTATGTCCATAGTCTGTTAGCAGTGTCCTCCTCATAGGCAGACTACAGGGATTTAAAACATTGCACTTGACCATTTAGAAATGAACGGCATTCTTTAACAACAAATTAAGCTCTCTGCTACTTCAGTGGAAAGTTCTACCTAGACGTGGCCCCCACTATGTCAGACCTGACAGTGTAACCAATACCAACCTTACATACTTGTTTAAAAACAGGAAAAAATTACAAATTAATTTGAGCTCCTGAATTACATTAGACATAAGGTGACTCACAGTGTAATTTAGAAATTAAGTCTACATGTTGCTCTGTGAATCTGCTGCTTTAGTGTAAAGTTCTACCTAGATGTGGCCCCCACTATGTCAGACCTGACAGTGTAACCAATACCAACCTTACATACTTGTTTAAAAACAGGAAAAAATTACAAATTAATTTGAGCTCCTGAATTACATTAGACATAAGGTGACTCACAGTGTAATTTAGAAATTAAGTCTACATGTTGCTCTGTGAATCTGCTGCTTTAGTGTAAAGTTCTACCTAGATGTGGCCCCCACTATGTCAGACCTGACAGTGTGTGTAACCAATACCAACCTTACATACTTGTTTAAAAACAGGAAAATATTACAAATTCATTTGAGCTCCTGAATTACATTAGACATAAGGTGGCTCACATTGTAATTCAGAAATTAAGTCTACATCTTGTTCTGTGAGTCTGCTACTTTAGTGTAAAGTTCTATCTAGACGTGGCCCCCACTATGTCAGACCTGACTATGTGTGTAATCAGTATTATCCTTAAAGAGCACTCTAACATTTCTTTCCAGAGAGGGTCCCCACTATGTCAGACCTGACAGTGTGTGTAATCAGTATTATCCTTAAAGAGCACTCTAACATTTCTTTCCAGAGAGGGTCCCCACTATGTCAGACCTGAAAGCATATGTAACTTGCACCACCTCTAAGACCTCGCTTGTAAATTAGAGATAGTTCATTTTTTTTGTCAGACAACAGATGAAATCGGCCCTGAAGTAACTTTAACTGAACAAAATTCGCTGTGGCACTACCAAGTAGTTCTATTACTATATGGATATTAAAACACTTAAAAATACCTTCAAGTGAGAAATGGAAGCTCCAGTGCTGGTGACAGGACCTGAAGCTCAGTGGCTCGGTTTGACTACGTCCATCATGTTAGCAGTGTCCTCCTCATAGGCAGACTACAGGGATTTAAAACATCGCACTTCACCATTTAGAAATTAATGGCATTCTTTAACAACAAATTAAGCTCTCTGCTACTTCAGTGGAAAGTTCTACCTAAATGTGGCCCCTACTATGTCAGACCTGACAGTGTGTGTAACCAATACCAACCTTACAGACTTGTTTAAAAACAGGAAAATACTACAAATTAATTTGAGCTCCTGAATTACATTAGACATAAGGTGACTCACAGTGTAATTTAGAAATTAAGTCTACATGTTGCTCTGTGAATCTGCTGCTTTAGTGTAAAGTTCTACCTAGATGTGGCCCCCACTATGTCAGACCTGACAGTGTGTGTGACCAATACCAACCTTACATACTTGTTTAAAAACAGGAAAATATTACAAATTAATTTGAGCTCCTGAATTACATTAGACATAAGGTGACTCACAGTGTAATTTAGAAATTAAGTCTACATGTTGCTCTGTGAATCTGCTGCTTTAGTGTAAAGTTCTACCTAGATGTGGCCCCCACTATGTCAGACCTGACAGTGTGTGTAACCAATACCAACCTTACATACTTGTTTAAAAACAGGAAAATATTACAAATTCATTTGAGCTCCTGAATTACATTAGACATAAGGTGGCTCACATTGTAATTCAGAAATTAAGTCTACATCTTGTTCCGTGAGTCTGCTACTTTAGTGTAAAGTTCTATCTAGACGTGGCCCCCACTATGTCAGACCTGACTATGTGTGTAATCAGTATTATCCTTAAAGAGCACTCTAACATTTCTTTCCAGAGAGGGTCCCCACTATGTCAGACCTGACAGTGTGTGTAATCAGTATTATCCTTAAAGAGCACTCTAACATTTCTTTCTAGAGAGGGTCCCCACTATGTCAGACCTGAAAGCATATGTAACTTGCACCACCTCTAAGACCTCACTTGTAAAATAGAGATAATTAATTTTTTTGTCAGACAACAGATGAAATCAGCCCTGAAGTAACTTTAACTGAACAAAATTCGCTGTGGCACTACCAAGTAGTTCTATTACTATATGGATATTAAAACACTTAAAAATACCTTCAAGTGAGAAATGGAAGCTCCAGTGCTGGTGACAGGACCTGAAGCTCAGTGGCTCGGTTTGACTACGTCCATCATGTTAGCAGTGTCCTCCTCATAGGCAGACTACAGGGATTTAAAACATCGCACTTCACCATTTAGAAATTAATGGCATTCTTTAACAACAAATTAAGCTCTCTGCTACTTCAGTGGAAAGTTCTACCTAAATGTGGCCCCTACTATGTCAGACCTGACAGTGTGTGTAACCAATACCAACCTTACAGACTTGTTTAAAAACAGGAAAATACTACAAATTAATTTGAGCTCCTGAATTACATTAGGCATAAGGTGACTCACAGTGTAATTTAGAAATTAAGTCTACATGTTGCTCTGTGAGTCTGCTGCTTTAGTGTAAAGTTCTACCTAGACGTGGCCCCCACTATGTCAGACCTGACAGTGTGTGTAACCAGTATTATCCTTAAAGAACATTCTAACATTTCTTTCTAGAGAGGGTCCCCACTATGTCAGACCTGATGGTGTGTGTAACCAATACCAACCTTACAGACTAACCCTAAAAATGAACGGCATTCTTTGAAAAAAATGTAAACCTAACATAAACTTTGTCCACACATCACAGCTACCTAAAATACAATAATCTACACCACAAAATAGCATATTGTTAGGCTGATGTTGCAAATTTGATAGTTTAAACAAAAACAACTTTCTGAACAACCAAGGCATGTGTAAACCAATGCAATAATCACACACTAACACAGACATCATTCACTGTAGACATGAAAAAAGAACACTATTCAAATACCTGTAATTCAGAAGAGGAAGCTCTAGTGTTGTTCACACGATCTGAAGCTAAGTGGCTTGGTTTAACTACATCCATCATGTTAGCAGTGTCCTCATAGATAGACATGACATTACACTTTACCATTTCAATAAACATCACACTACAGTCTTTAAAACACATACTTTCCAAACTGTTACACTAAATAATTATTCATTTCTAATAGCATTACATTTGTGGATGACTTAATATACATAACCTGAAAACACACGTTTCTACTGACATTCTTTTAAATTCATTAGAAGAAATATAATCAGCCTAAGCAATTATCAAAATGAATCTCGAGGAAACACTATTTCTACTCAAATTTAAGGACATCATTACATATTGCAAGCACTTTTAAAGTGTTACCTTTTATTAAAAAGCCTCCTTAAAATAGGAGACATAACACTAGCGTGGATACTTTTGGTTACAGAAAGTCAGACCCCAAACAAACAGTTATTTACAAGCCTCCAAATATACTGTGACCACAAAAGGTAGCAATTTCTCAAAACAAAGGTAGTCTTTTGGGCAACAATGATTTGCAAATAGTGAGCCTACAACACAGTTAAAGTATGTTCACATCTTAATGCAAAAAATTATATGTGCAGCCTTTTCATTTACTTTTGTGGAGTGTTTTTTGCAGCTCCATACTGAAACTTGCTGAACTTTGACCCAAGCTGAACTAACCTTGAAATATGCTGCCCATGATTCTACACAGTCGATGGTGACATGAAGCCAAGGAAATGTTGTCATGGTGACAGCATCACCAGCAAAAATTAATGATTATCAGAGGCTAGCTTTAGCAGTCTACATTGCTTACTTAAGGTGAAATTGAAATCTTGGAATCCTATAGGACTCACATGTTGCTCGTTGTCATGCTAACATCTACTCTGGATCTGATTACTTGTAGTGTGAATTCATGGTGAAATTTAGCAGATTGTTCAGTAAAGAGTGCATATAAACACCTTGGTTTTAACTACATGATTGGTCCTAACTTTGTAACTAAATTTATCATATTAAAGAAAAGCTGTGCATGTTGATGTAGTCAGTGACAATTATTTCGCTTTCTTGGGGTCATTAGTTAGTATTGCTATTGCAAAAATATCCAACACTGTGCCTTAGGCCTTATTACTCTACTGAATCCCTACTGAAATCTAAACTACACTCAACAACATTATTTCATTTTAAATGATTAATAACAGTTTAAATCTTCCAGCTAAATTGTAGACCAAAGAACTACTAAGACAGAATATCTTCTATGATAATGTAAAACTCAAATACTTACCACCATTTTTTCTGCCAAAAGAAGTCAAAGATATATACTGAATTTTCGGAGGCATTCCTTCTTTTCTCTTCTCTCTATCAGTTCTCCTCTGTATTCAACAATGAAATCACCTTTATTCAAAAAAGTCAGGGCAAACACACCACGACCTGTCAAAGAAAAAAACAACAACAAAAAAAAAACAGGTGTGTTACTGCAGCTGTCATACAGTGAGAAAATCATCCTGCACTGCTAAGACAATTTACTGTTTCATTTAAAATGCATAATATCAGAGTGGCAAACCATCTTTGTTTCTAACCAATGCATTACTGAATATAAAAGATTTGGATTCCAGATGTTTCTCTTATTTTTTCAGCTTGTTCATTTGTTTCCTGTTCCACCTTAAATGGCACAGCAGGTAGATTCAAATTAGGTTCAAGGTGCCCAACAGAATCCTGCAACATTTAAGGTGGAATAGGAAAACCTGCACACGAAGCTAACTAACAATGCGGAAAGTCATTTTAATTTTATTAAGTTTTTGACAGTCTGTATTAAGAGAGCTCTGAATTCTTGCTGAATTTGTTTGTACAGTCAATTGCACAACAGCATTTTTCCATCTTCTTGATGGAAAAAAAGTGATTCCTGCTAAAGTTAACTTCCTGTGCATACCCTCTACTGCAAAGTGACAATAATTACAATGCAACAATAAAACACAATTATCACAATAAAATAACTGCATAACCACATTTAGCAGGAGATAACCACATAAAAAAAGAATTAAGACGGAGGTCACCTGCATTTCACTGGTATAAACAACTTACCTACTACTGTGCACAGTCATATAGTGGGCAGCTAAACAGCTTTTGTTTTAACTGCATGCCCCCAAAATGGCTAACAAGCTCCACCACAAGGTTACACCAGTCTTACCTTTATATGGGTTTATAATTTACGCTCCAATGCCCTCATTTTGTCAGTGCCACTGATGACATGTTGTATTGCTTCATCAAGTGGCTTCACCCTCCTGCATCTCAGTTTATCTTCTCCTCCTGAAACTGAGAGCATTTGTAGCACAAATTTGATAAATCAGACAGGGCACAATGAATTGCAAAAACGTTCAATAAACTGGATGTTAAGGCAACCACACAACTGATATTATCAACATTTATATTGTCACTGTCCAATGAAAAACATGTATCTCCATTTTTGTCAATTTTGACTTTTATGCATCATTTAAAAACAGCTGCTGCCGTTTACATTTTGTGAGATTTGCATGATGAATGAACCAACTAAATTGGCCCAGAAGTGCTCGAAAGGACGTCTGGTTCCATTGACTTGCATTAAAATCATTTTTTTGCCATCTCCTCAAGTTGCCATTTTGGAGATACTTGTTTTTCTTTGGACAGTGACGATATGTAAGTAGCAACAGCATGTTTGTTATGCAACCTTAAAAAATAAATGTTTAAAATATTTTTTCAAGAATTTATCCAAAAAGCCCCTCACAAGACAAGATTAAATCAGTTATTTTTAATTGTTTACAGGTCTTGACAATAGGCCAGTGCAAACAAATGCCCTAACAATAACATGCTTTTTATTAATTATTTTAACAAATGCTAATTTGAATAGTCTGCAATGCCTTACACTCCTCCCTTCTCTCCACACTTTCTCTTCTGCTTTACATCTGTGGAAATGGTGTCTCTGTCTGCCTCACCTAAGCTGTTCTCTCAAAAAACTAAATGTATACAAACTAACCAGACAAGAAACAGAACAAGAAAGGACTTACAGTGACTGAAACACATTTTTAAAAATCACAACAATAATTATAGGCAATATATTAAGCACAGAAATGCAACCACTGAGCTTTTGGACCTCAGAGTCAGACTAATGAGAAGCAAAGCCTCCTACGTTCAGTATACTGTCTCCAGACCAATGCAATCAAAATGATCTAACAGAATGACAGAACCGTGGACAGTACAGCTCATTAACATCTGGCTAGCTATGCTAACCAGCTAAACTCTAGGGCATTCCCCTCCCCCACCGCCCGCACAGAAGATACAGCTAGCTATGCTAACCAGCTAAACTCTAGGGAATCCCCCTCCCCCACCGCCCGCACAGAAAATACAGCACTTTACAACATAGCGTTTTAAAACGTTATTTATACAATACCAACCAAATATCCTCCATACTCCTCCTCTATAGAGCTAAATATTCCAGAATAATCCTCACATTACAAAACAGTGGACCGTAAAGCTCATTAACATCTCGCTAGCTGTGCGTAGCAGCTGAGTTAAAGAGCTCAAGTGCACCATCCACACAGAATGTACAGCCCTTAAAACACAGCGCTTTAAAACCAAATATCTTCCACATTCTCACCTGTTAAAGCTAAATATGCTCGAATAAGCAACATGTTACAAAATAGTGTTCAAAATTCAGCACGTTAGCGTTGAGCTAATAATGCTAACGCGACGGTAAAATATAGTAGGCACTTAAGATAAACATAAAATAGAGCCAAGGGCAAATATAAAACCTCATCTTTGCACGCAAATGCACATATTTAAGCTGTAAGGAGCTTTAAAGTTCAGCTCAACTTACCGTGCGTTTCTGGTTTGTGTAGACCGTCTCACAGCTGCCCGTCGCGTGACAGGGGGAATTATGGGAAGTGTAGTTTCCAACTCCTATGTGTTTCATCCAAAATATAATGAAGAAAACTACAGCGCCATTTTAGCTTCACCTTCGCATGTAAACAAACGGCTTTAGCATTAGCGTAGCCCATTAAGTACGACTGTAGGATATAATACAATAAAAATACACCACATGAACACAAATAGGTTCCATTTACCGAACGTATCAACGTAAAACACTTTATAACGCTGTTGCTTGAAACAATATGTTTATCTCAGCAGTGCTATTAGCTCACTGACTAGCACAGTATAGCTCAGCATTGCCTATATAACTATAACTATCAGAAATAATTAATGAACATCCTATTACACATCATATTTTATACATAATCATTTCACCATATTATTACATATTACATTTTATTTGTTGTACATTTTGGTCATTTCTGTTTTAATTAACTCATTGCTATAACACAGTGCATACTATAATTTATTTTTATATTATTGTAAACTGCCAAATGTACCCGTTTTAATTTCTTGCTTTTAATATTTTTATGTAAAAAAATAACTTTTACTCGAAGTAACCTTTTACTTCATTAATGTGTTTTATTTGCGTTTACCTTGGAGCAGCTGTGATTAATGCAGCCGTCGCAGCCTAGTGACGTATTTCAGCCCTGCGCAGGCGCAGTAGTGCAAGTGTGCTTAAGGTCCGCAACCCCGCCCCCAAAAGTGTGTAAGGTGCAATACGCCAAGAATATCCAGGGGCGCTCGTGAGAGGGGGCCATAAGCACACTTTGAACACACACCTCGTGTTTTCGCGAGTGGAGGGGTCAAAAAAAAAAACTGCACTACCAATATCAGCATGGTCTCCCGAGTCAACTGACGGATTTTGAAGGAAAACATTGTGGGGACCGGCAAAATGGTCCCCACCAAGTTTTTGGTCCCCACGCTGTGAGTGTGCTAACGGGTTGTGGACCCCACCATGTAATAAAAACAAACACCCACACGCCCACACACACACACACACACACACACACACACACACGCACACACACAAATAATAGCTTAATAATAGGTTACTGGAAAAAGTTAAAATCAAAAAGCTTTTTAAAAGACTTATTGAAAACACCAAAATGCAAAAATGCATGTAACTGTGGATTTATCCATGTGTCCAAATTTAAAATATGCACCATCATACACGTTACATAATCACTGCTCATTACTAGAGGAGATAAGTCTTCTTTTAAGTGTAAATTGCTTGGACTAATTGGCTTAATCAAGGAATCAACACTACAGGAAATACCATAAAAACAGAGAGCAAGTAAAACTAGGGAAGAAAAAACAATGACTGTACACCCAACGCTCACAACTAAACACAAAAAGGTTGTGTGAAAAAGTTTGAACACCCCTGGCAGAATGTATATATGAGTAAGAAAATAAGTTCTCTTCAAAGAGCATGCTTAAACAGATAATAATGCATTTTAATACACATTTTGTGCACATCTTATATTTATTTTTACTTTACTTTCACACACATTTGTTCCAGTTATGTTACTTACAAAAAAGAAAACTGTAATGGTGAATTTGTATACATATAAGTGTGTTCAAAAGGAAACATAAGGTATTGGTTTTTATTTACTTAATTTACAAAACATGTAAATTGGGGCGTTGGGTGGTTAATGTTTGCAACTATCAACAGAACTAACACATAAACACAGTATTGAGGGGGATCCTATCACATGGCATTGCAACTCCCAGTACCTCACCCTACCATGAGTGTCGCTGCCGTGGTTACATGAGGTATTACTTCAAAGCACAGTGAACTATGGAAAGTTCATTTCTTAGCAATTTGCAGTGAAATCACATTCAACAAAAAAGAAATACATTTACTCCTGAATGTTGCTGGATCCTTTTTCATGCTAATAACAAGCTACCGCTACTGCACAGTGAAATGATGTTGCAATAAAGTGATTCTATTATCGGACACTGCTTGATAAATAACACCAACTTAATCTACTGTACTGTATTCTACTAATGCCAATGCCTTTTTATTCAGTGTGAAGCGTTAGCTCATATGCTGCAAAATTCATATTTCGACTCCATAATGAGCTTGGATGATGATTAATTAATATTCTAAAGAAACATCTACATGGAATAAAAAGTAGTGAATTTGGAACCATTTTGTTAACCACAGGGCGTGAAAGTGGCAATTTTCTAAACTTCTATTCATTTCTGCCAGATGCCAACTACAGTGATCAATTAAGAACATTTCAAAAACCCTTATTTCTCTGAAAAACATTAAAACACATAAATCAAATGAAATTAGATACTGTTTGATGATCTCCAATTGTATCACAGTCTATTTTGGCAATATTTTCCAATACTGTGAAGTTCAAATTATGACTAAACACATTTAAATGCTCCATATTCCAGAACAGATTCTCATTCTTATTTTTTTAAATGTTTAGTTTCTATTGTAAAAAGACAATGTAGTTCAGTGTCTACACTAAAAAGAGTATATTTCCTGAATCAGAGTGTGCATGTTTGGGAATACATGTAATACAATATTATTTTCACTTTATTATTTTCACTATTAAATTTCATTAAACTGCCTTAAGGTTATCATATAACCTTGGGAATATGGGTCTGGGTCTTGAAAAGAAAGGGTATAGGGAAAACAGGGCTCTGGGAAGTTTGGCCAGACCGCAGGGAGATCACTAAGCTGAGAACCTTAAAAAGCATATGGAACTCTTAAATTGGATTGCCATTACAGGCCTGTTTGTCCTCAGAACCTTGTCCCTAGCACGTTTGACACAAAGTGACACTAGACTTGATTTTTGTTTGTTTTTGCTATATTTTTTTACCTCATCCAGTAAACACTCAGAAACCTAAAACCACTTATCATTTCTGTTTATCAAGCAGAAAAAAAACTCTATTCAGCAAATAGATTTGCAGAAAATGTAGTGATCACCCAAGAGAATCCACTAGAATTATGTATACACAGCAACATAATGTATGTTTTTTTAATAACATACATTTTAATGATCTCGTTTTACAAGCTAGAGCCTACAGATTCTGCTTTCTATGACACCCAATACATGATGCTATTTGACACACTGACAGCTACATACCTACATGAATACACCTGTAATTGCAAAAACACAAATGTTCTTGAATTATCTGATCTCCTAATTTGCCATTTTAAGCCACTCAGTATGCAGCATATGATTTGTTATTTGTTGTCATATGCATGGATGGAGACAGGATGGAGTCATTTTGACTGGCGAATGAAGGCAGCATGTTTTGAACAACTGCTGAGGTTTTAGTTTGGCTGAATGCACACTGAGCTTCTTGATGAACAACAGCAAAAAACAGCCTCAAGGTTTCCAATACCCAAACAGTAACTTGACACCACATCGATTGTTTAATCCTAATTTCATCATGGATCATAACGACATGTCCACTTTCGGCTGCAGCATATTTAAATTAGACTGACTTTTCATTTTGTTCTGCGATGAATGATGTGGACTTGTAATCAAAACTGTCAGGTCCTCATGCTTCAAAATTAATTGTGAGCAAGTCTGCAGCACGAGCCTTGGAGGCCTCTGCTCAAGCACAACATTTGTTCTGTTTTGCTAACCAAGAAATTTATTAACGTGACACATGGCTATTTTGGGGTTTAGCTGAACTGAACTGTTAGAAAAGTCTGCACAACTTGTACAGTAGAACTATCTAAATTTCTGCATGAGTGAGTGAGGGATGCTATACAATCTTTGCAGTGAATTGACTGGCGTGGACTGCAGGCATGCCGATTTAGCACCCTGACTCTTTAACTACGAAACCATGCTGTTATTTCAGCAACAGAATGTCAAATCATATCAATATCAATGTGCAGAAAGTGGTATGACATTGTGCTGCTAAAATCAGCAAGGTCTTTCCTAAAAAAGAAATTGTCTCGATGGCTGCATAGCTTTTGGTGTCTTTACAGATTTGCTAATGCACCCCACTCCTCCATCACAGATGTTGGTGCTGGTAACAAACTGGGTGATCCATCTCGTCTTTAATCTGGGGGATGCGGCATCCATGATTTCCCAGAAGAATTTTAAACTTTGCTCCGTTAGACCACAGGACACTTTGCAATTCCCTCAGGTCCATCTTAGCCTGGACTGAGAGAAGGCCGGGATGTTTCCAGATTCTGATTTTACCCTCTATATTAAAGGATAGTTGCACAAATAGTTGTACCCAGCAGGAATCAGCCGACAGAAAGGAGACTGGGTGGGTAGGTTTGACATTGTGAGACACACGAATGATTCAAGTTTCACACTTAGCCACACATGTGATTTATACGTGATTATATATGTGATTTACATGGGCTTTATCACTGTACCTGACTGACGCAACAGCCATAATTGCAGATGTTCAGTGAGCAGTGATGCCCTACATCAGTCATCCTGTTGGTGCCAGAACCACTAGAAGATGGCTGTACACGGCAGGACTACTTTCAAGCAGACATTAGCATCACATCAACATTAGCAAAGACTGCAATGGTGTCGTGCCAGACTGTCACAAAGTGACTCAGAATGGCAGTGGGTCATCTTAAATGAGGAGATCACCAAAGTACAAAGTGTGTGGAGGCACTGTGGTCTGTACCAATTTGAACAGACACGTGTCACACACAAACACATCCAAAAAGCCTAGTGTCACTCCACCTCCAGCCCTACTGCAAAATCTGCAGAAACCGTTTGAGAATATTCAAGCTGCATGTGATGGATTATCACAGGAGACCACTGGCAGCACAACACCATGCTAAAAAACACCACTTCTGTATGTGTAGCTCAATAAATGTTGCCCATATCAGTCTAAATTTACCATCATTTGTTGTTCCTGGGAACCTTTATCTTCTTATCTAATAGCACAGCAATCCGACACTTCCTTCTAGGTGAAACTATTATATGTATATGCCGCTTTTAAAGACATTATGTACGGTAGATGATGAAATCTACAGTAAACCCAAGTCCTTTGCTGTTACATCGAGAAATGTTATTCTTAAATTCTTTTTTCATTTGTCTGGGTGAACCCCGTCCCATCTTCACTTCTGAAAGACTCATTGAGATGCTCAGTTTTTACCCAGTCGTGTTACTGACCATGTTGTTTTAAGCAGCTGTTTTTGTAGACATGTTGTGCTGTAGATATTGTAACCCGTTGGTTCCAACTTTTGTTTCAGCATGATGGTAAATGTTACAGTTGTCACAGTCGCTCCAGTCTATATTTCCGTCTCCTGGAAAAAAGGATCACAAGATCACTTTACGTTGACCACTAACTATGCATATGCATAACTATAACTATGTGTACTATACCTTTATGTTTCATGGGTTTTGTAGTTTTATGGGTCTTTCAAATGACAGCATTTTATTTACAACTCAGGTATGTATGTGAGGGAGGTTATATTTAGTTCCTAACTCCTCTCCTGGATTTACTGTCTTTCTTTTATGATGGTGACAGCGGCATCTGGGCTGCTTTGTTGTCGGTCACGCCTCACTATATT
This sequence comes from Prochilodus magdalenae, assembly GCA_024036415.1. Lineage (NCBI taxonomy): Eukaryota > Metazoa > Chordata > Actinopteri > Characiformes > Prochilodontidae > Prochilodus > Prochilodus magdalenae. The sequence goes on from JAMWET010005584.1 coordinate 237,433, forward strand.
CAGCTTCATCCTTCTTTAGACCGAGAAGTGTCAGACGATGATGAGTCCACTGCAGTAAGGGATTCCTGACCTGATATGTTCTCTGTACTCCTTATTTCCCGAAGTAGATACTGGAGAGTGACTTCAGGCTATATATATATATGTATATATATACACTCACCTCTGTTTAAGGCTCGTGCAGTAGTCTGACACTGTACACGTCTGAACCGTCTGATGATGATGTATTCAGTTGTAACCAATTCATGTATGAACACGGAGGAGTGATGATAAGAGGATGCTGGCTCTTTCGTTAAAGGGTGTGTAGAAGGCAGGTTCGCGGTCAGACTGTAGCCTGTGCTCTTCATAAAGCTCCCTCTCTTTCTCTGTGCTCTGGAGTTCCGCCCCTTCAGCTCCTCTCCTCTTTTCGCCAGCTAGTCTACCTCTCCCTCCGCTCATCCATCCTCTCGGACAATTTTGTCTTATCCGCGGCAGAGCAGCAGCGGCAGGGCGGTGTCTGCTTCAGCGCGTTTGCTGGCTCCTATAGACCTAAATGGTCGACATTTGGACGGGAATCCGACTGTCGAGCCTGTGAAGACAGGTAGGCATCTATTGTGCGTTTTCCTGCGCTGCTGTATATGGTTCACTGCTGGTTTCTGTCCTGCACGGTTAGTCCGCCGTCAGGTCACAAACCAGCGTTCACTGCTTGTCCTTCACTCCAGGTGTCTGAGCTAGTCTGTGTTCAGGCTTAAATAATCTGTTTGTTTGTTTTTTTTGTGCCTGACATTTGACATTTTTGTGCAGCAGGCCGGCGCTTTACCCCGAGGGCTTCACTGCTGTGGTCAGCGGTGGGTCGTTTCCCCCTTTATTAGCTATATTAACAGAACTTGTCGTGCTACATTCAGCCGTTAGCGAATGCAGGGCAGCCTTTTGTTTTTGAGTCCTTATGTCGGACATGCCCAAATTAGCTTACCGGCACTCCCCTAACCGTGCAGGTAGAGCGAACCCGGTTCACCTCACATCACAATAGCACAGTAATACATGTAGGACGGCGGGGTGAAGCGTTATCCTGCCCGAGAGCCATATTTACCGCTCACAACAGAACCATGCCGGCTTGTGTTCTGCCTACATGGTTTTCTGGGCTTTCTGTCGCCTGTGCTGCAGAAACCTCCAACGGTCACTTCAAAACGCCTTTCAGAGTGAGCTCGACCTGATTGTCTTTACGGTGATATTAAAGAAACGTTGAGTCTAAACGACAGAGACACGGCTCAGTTTCACGGCTGACAGGATCTCAGTCGCTGAGCTGGTTGTGGGTTTGAGGGTGTGGCACGGGGGGCAGCGTGCAGTGCCCAGTACTGACTGACACCGTCCAATTAAAGGTGTAGCGATGCTACGTGGCAGTTACAGACCAGCCTAATAAAGTGATGGAAAACGATCCAGACACTTTAATACAACATTTGTCATTTAGTAATTGTCAACAGGTCAGGCGTGGCTGAAGAGCAGGTGTACGAAGCAGCATATGTCGCTTAGTCAGGCTAATTATACGAACAGAGCTCTCGCTCTGGCGGTGAGGACTACATATCCCAGCATGCATTGCTTCATTCACACGTTTATTGTGCTATAAATCAGTTTGCTCATCTGTTTGGTGAAAGGCTTACCATGTTAGTGTTTGTTGTAGTATTAGGATACAAAATTAAGGGCTAAATACCACAGTAAAACACACACTCTTACCATAAGTGTGTTTTGTTTGAATGTAGGTGTGTGATGATGTAAGAAATGTAAGTAAAAGTAATATACATGATTTCCTTGGCAAAAACTTAAATGCTTAACTCAGTGTTAAATATCATAGCACATCTTATTATTGCATGTATCTATTTGTATGTATGTGTTCTTCTTCGTCACCATTGTACGAATAGTCATAGTAGTGTGGGAGCAGAACATGTAGCAGAATGCCCGTCTGTTGGTTGACCAGTCAGAACAGAAGTGGGTGAGCTGACCATTCATAGCACACTTGGCTCATCTGGAGGCAGAGCTTTATAACACAGGAGCTCAAACAGAGCGTTTTAGATAGCAGGTGAAATACAGGTTCACAGTATGAGACAAATATTTAGGGTTGGGAAAAACCGAAGCATGTAAATCTAGTAGACCTTAAAATTACAAACTATGAAAATGAGCATAATAGGTCCGTTCCCCTTAATAAAGAAAAGTTATATCCTCCTGCAGGCACGACTGTTTCACTCACTTGCTTCTACAGCACTTTTGACTGTTACCAGTGGCCCAATTCAGCAGTGTTCGGCAAGAAAGCTAATATATTCCATAGCCTGGAAAGCAAGCGGATATACAAAATGAAGTACTGTGATTAGGTAACATCCCACACAATGCCTCCAGTACTCTCAGTATAAGCCTCATAGGTCCTGTATGTTTCATGTGCCATATGCATTCTTCAGCTGTACTGCGTATTAATGCTCTTTGCTTGCAACTATTATTTTTCCAATATGAGTGCTCTATTCAGGCTCATCTGTCTTGGGAGCATCGCAATTGAGGTCGAGGGCATTCTGTAATTCTCCACAAAGTTTCCAGTGCACCAGGCATTGACTTGTTTCTCATAAACAGCGAGTTTGCCATCTGAGGAAGCCATTTGTTTTTCATCTAAAGTTCCACCTATCCTTACTCTGAGTGATTTGTGCCTTTCTCTTTGTTCTGCATATAAGGCACTACTAAAGGCCTGCTAGCATGCATCTGTGGGCTCATTTTGCCCTCAGGCCTGACAGATACTGAAAAATAGTCCACTCCTGTCTCCCCCTTCTCTGTGGATGGCGAGACTGAACATCACTCCTCATTGATGTTTAACAGTGTCCTTTATGCTGCATGTGTTGACCCAAGGGATGACAACTTGGAAGGGAGAATGTGTGCGAATTGGATATGGGTTGAGGCTGGAGAGGTGTTTGATGTACTCTTCTGCCTTATGGATGGAGGGAAATCTCCCATGAGGGCTTTGACAGTGGTCGGTGATGGATTTGTTACAAGTTAATTTCCCTCTTCCTCGCTTTTTTTTTCCAGGCAGCAATACGGAGGAAACAAAATATGAATTCCTACGGTGACAAAAGCCGAAAGCCCATGCATTATTCAACTGGCAGTTCAGTTCTGTGGTCCTCAGGATGACAGCATGACTTGGCTTGATTGCACTGAGTCAGTGTAATTTTCTTGCGCAGCACTATCAAACAGCTTCTCACATTCAAAGGCTTTATGCACATCTTTCATGCGCCAACCGAAGCAATGGGAAAGAGGAGGCTTGTCATAGGGGGAATACACTGAGAACTCAACAAGAGCTGGTTTGCCTGCTTCAAGATCAGATTTCGCTTTATCTCCCTAAGGTAATAACCCTGCAAGTGTCCTCCATCAGTTACTGTGCTCCTTAGATGTGGAAAACCATTGCCTCCAGGCCTCTCACCTATTGCTGGGCCTGGAGACTAAGAATGATATTGATGTGCTGCATAGCTGGGCTCCCCTTTCCCTTAACCAAGTGACCACTTAACTCCGAATCACAGGCAGTAATACTTTGCCTCCATTAGCATGTGGTTTAAGGAGCTGTAGAGGCTGATAATGGGTTGGCAGCACCCAGTTCTGCATTTCAGTAAAATATATTTAACTGTATGATTATTGGCTTTTAAGTGCTTTTAAGTGCTGTAATAACACAAATTAGTTTACATCAAATAATTATTTAGGCATTAAATAATCATAGCAGTAGCTTCTGCTAGATACATTACAATGAAAAAAGGAAAACACGGCTATTAAAGCTCATCTTCACTTTACCCCCATTATTCACACCACCTTTAATGGTAAAACCAGATGTGCTTACTTAACTATTGTTAAAACATGACTGTGAACTTGTTTGACAAACTAATTAAGCTTAGTCTTTAATTACAGGTTTTGTGTAGCACTGATACTGGAATCACTATTGGCTCTGTATCATCAGGAAATCCTGGATCGGATTTCGGAGGAAAAACAGAATGAATCAGATTCAATCCTGTAACAAATCTAGCTTGAAATAGCGCACACTCACATTGTGTAATGTGATGTTGTTAGCTCTTGTGTTTCCTGTGGGTAGCAGAGAGCAGTTTGAGCATGATAGCCTACTTTTAGATGCTTTTAGATGCAGGGCGGTGTCCCTGCCTCAGGGCAATGGCTGGGTCCTAAACACCTAAATGGCTGACATTTGGACAGGAATCTGACAGTCGAGCCTGTAAAGACAGGCAGGCCTGTATTGTGTATTTTTCTGTGCTGCTGAATGTGGTCACTGTTTAACTACCAGTTTCTGTCCTGCATGGTTAGTCCTCCATCAGGTCATAAACCAGCCTTTAGTGTCCTGGTCTGCGTCCAGGTTCAAATTATGTTTTTTTTTCCCTCCTGACTTTTGAGATTTTTTCTCCACTTGGCTACTGCTTTACCTGAGGGTTTCATCTTAGGTGTGAATCTAAAGTGAACTCTTTTCAAAGCCCAATAATTAAATGGCTCATATCCTTTACTGTTTCCATTTCCCTTTTACTTATAACAATTTTTTTTATAGTTTTATGCACAGAAATCCTGTCTCTGTCCCTTAAACAGACTGTTTTGGTTATGAGCACTGTTCTGATTCTCCTATATTGTGCCTATTTTAGAAAGCAGTCAGAAGTGAAGAGTGTTTCGAACTGTATGAATGGGCGGGGCTAAACTGGTATGCTAAACAGGAGCTATGCATTGATGTCAGTTTCCTGCCAGACTACACCCCCTCATTCACCCCCACACCCATGCCACTGGCAAGACATTCTGCAACACAGCTGCACTGATTTGGGAAGACTTCCAAACTGAATCTGCTTAAATTAAAGTCAGCTGGACACAAAATTAAAATCCAAATTGTTGTGGTCATCGTGATTCTTAAAGTTTTTTATGTTTCAAATATAACTTGCAAATCTACGAAGTCATCTGGTTACTCTTACTGCCACCCAGTGGGCATATCCGCAGGGACTCTCAGTAGCTGTGTCGTCACATGCATACCCTCTATTGATGGGTTTGGCATCAAATCACAAAATTTTCACAATCTGCACAATGTATCTTAGTATTTAGTTTTTAGTTAGAGGGTTGATACCCTTAGTAGTACCACCACATAAAAAAAAAATATTAGTATTAAAACAATTTTAAACTACTAAAAGCTTTCAATATAGTGTTTTTATTAATGTTTTATACAGTACATTGCACCACATCCACTCAAACAGGACAAACTATGTGGTCAGAAAAAGTGTACTGTGATTTATTATGGTACCAGTGAATATTATTTTGTCCAGTCCTGCTTTGTGCTTTTCATGTGCAGCAGTGGCAGATGAATATATAATATCAATAATATAAACGTTTTTCAGTTTTACTTTAGCTGACATTATATTTCTCATTCATATGGAACCTGTATCAACATGATTAAAGTAAATTCACAGCTCAGAGTCTGCATTATAGCTTTCAGTTAGGCTTCCCTCTGCAGCAGCGGACTTACTAGTTATTTAAATACATTTCCTTCTAATGATGCAGCCTTAATGTACTATTTTATGCTAGAACGAACTCCTCTCAGAAGAAAATATTACACCAAGCTTTTTCCATTTTGTTTCACTGCAGGTTTGCATTTGCTACTGCATGAGGTGTTGTTAAAGGATAGTTCCTCATTTTGTCAATTCATTTTTCTACTTTTTCTTATTTACTAGTCTTAATAAGCTGAATTTGCCTATGCTTGTCCCCTCTTTGCCTGGGGTTTAATGGGAATTCCACTACGTTTCATCTTAGGCTGCTAATAACATTTGCACTCTTTTTTGGCAGAGGCACAGAGTGGCTCTTTGCCTGGCAGCATATGTTTTAGTCCAGTGGTCCCCTCTGCCAGCCATTGGTACCACATGAACTGCTTTAATTCAGCTCACCAGATCACCAGTATCAAACATCCAGACCTGCAAAGGCTTACTCGGTTGTTTCAGAGCGGGAAGATACAAAAGCATGCAGGAATTAAGAATCACTGTTCTCTGCAAATAAGGCCTGTGCACATTAGACTGTTTAAACGGCTGGCTTACTGACACCAGGTGAGCCTAATCTAACATACTCTGACCTTTTGACTGAGAAGGTAGTTCCTAGTCCCAGGCCAATGGTAGTCTCAACAAGTTAGTAACAGGTTTCATAACTATGTTGTTGTTATTTTGGAGAGGTCTTATTGTTATTGCACAACCGAGACTAGCTTCAAATCTAATATAACATTAATTGCTTTAATCGCATTTGTAAACATAATTGAAAAACTTTTGAAGACAACTAAGTAGCTGTCCCCTCAGACTTCCATTTATTATGCTAAGAAGTTCACACCAGGGGGTCAGTGTTGGCAATGGGAGCTGAGCACAAGAAGCCCTGTCGACTAGAACTCCTAAGCTTGCATTCCCAAACAGTCTGTGCAGATCTTGGAAGTGCTGTTCGATCTTAATATGCAAACCGATGTGGTTGAAGTTTGGCAGGAAATGAACAAGACGGGTTTGAATGGAGCCGGCACTTCGGCGGAAATTTGCATATCTGTCATTGGAAATGTGCGCAGACAGCTGCTGTAACTTGATCTTACACTATTTTTTCGGCATCAAGCGAAACACTGTAATGAAAAAGAAGTTTACGGACAAAATAAATGAAATATGTATTAGAGATGCACTGATCATTGGACAGCGGCTTTGTTATGATTTTTATGAGCCATTTTTGAAACATACAGCTCACACTGTGTGAGGTAAGCTAAAGGAGACTTCTATCAACAAGGAGACTGTCATTCAGAGTGTTAATTATCCACAGTATTGGTGACACAAAGCAAATGTCTCAAGCATCGAATGCCTCTTACAATTACAATGACATCACAGAACGCTGTTACATTAAATGAGACTTTGCATGAAGCCTGAGTGTTTATTTTACCATACTCCTGAGATTTTTGCCTAAAACATTGAACATTTTTTAATGAGTACATGGCTGATAGGTACATGTCGGGCATTATAAGGCAAAGTATCACCTGGAGGAAATGTGTATTTTGTCATGTTTACCACTGTTGTATGATATTTGGATTTTTGTTGACGACATTGTGACACCTGGTTCCTAACACCACCACTGTAAAGCTGAGTGTGTTCTGTACAGTGAACCTTTTCACGCTGACTAAATCTGAAAGTTTGTTTATAGCTGAAAATTTAAAAAAGAGGAAATTCACTTTTTAAAAAACATGCAACACACTAGCACATTCCTTATACTAACCACTCCTTATATATCATGTAACATTTGAACAACTAGGTCTGCACAATATTGGGAAAAATTGGCATTGCAGTTTTTTCCCAGAGATGGATATAGTTTTTTTCTTTTTGGATGAAAAGAGTGACATGTTTTATTTACTTGGCCACTTAGCATTGCAACAAAAAACAGTATATTGTGTAGCTCTATTACCAAAATAATTTTATTGCTTTTAATGGGCTAAACTGGCATTTTATATTCTTAAACTAAAAATCAACTCCCAGTGAAAGAACATGAATCCACTACAGAGCTGGGAAGAAAGTATGAGGCAGCTGACTGTTTAGCACAGTGAGTCATGTAGAAATACGCCATGACCCTTTTGTGCAGGTATAGCAGCAGCATGCAAATACAGAAGAAGTGCAATTAACCTGGCGTGTGTTGTTTACGTGATAAACTGCAACATTGACGGGCCACAATACAAATTATAAATTGGCTAATTGGCGATTGTATATTTGGAGCAATTTCATGCAACAATATTTGGATTATTTGCTGTAATCATAGTAAAAGTCTGAGTTTAAGCTCTAACTGTTATTTCTCCATTTCCAGTTTCACTCTGGAAAGCTCACAGGCTGGCTGCGTATCAGCTTGCTGGAGTGAGATAAATCAGATGTGCGCGGCAGCTCTCAAGTCAGTCAGCGTTGGAACGTCCCTCGGCTGAAATTTCAGATATTTTTATTGAAGTTATGCATTGACAGTTCATTCTTGTGTCACTATGGCAACTGTATTTCCCAAAGAGAATCTCGCTTTTGTTTAACGTCACATTATCCCGTCAGCTCGACGTGTATGCGGCTTTTTGCTGTCATTTCCCGCTCTTCAGATGTGTCACATTGAAAGCCTGTCTTGGCTTGAGGCCTGAAGTTTTGAGATGGCTTTGTGACAGTGACATCAGTGAAGACAGCGGAGGAAGTAAACACATTTGTTTTGCCACTAAAGAAGTTGACGCCATCAGGCAGAGGATACTGTTCAAAAAGAAGAACAAGCTTTGCATGGCCAGTGCTGCTAAGTGCTAGTCATCATCAGCATTGGGTAATTTTCAAAAATGAGTAAATTATCAGGAATCCTCATCATCTAATTATTTGTGTGCCTATCTCTGCAAACGCTTGTGGGGTGAATTGTTCCATTAGAGATTTATGGGGCGCATTTTACACAGTTATCTGAGTGTCCTTGAAGTGGTCACAGGGCTTCTTGACAGTGTGTTCTTAAAGGACCACGTTCATATCTTTGCCAGCTGACTAGGCTATGTTTAGACAAATCAGATTAGCCTTTTCTTCCTTAGTTGATTGGATTTGTGTCTTTGTTTGAACCATTAGTGTGGCCCATTAGCATTTGCTTGCCGAAACGGTTGTGATAATATGATGGGTCCAAAATAGAAAAGACCACGATTGGTTCTTTGCAGTGTATACTTTATGGACAAGACCAGATTTGCATAGAATGCCTTGAAATTGAAACTTAACATTTGCGCCAGGCTGAAAGCAGTGCAAGTGATTTGACAGGGCTCGAGTACCATCCTGCAGTCACAGGTGAAACACATTTTAGACTTTTAATTGACTTGGGCTTCAGACTGATAAAACCTTTTGCTTTGAATGACCCTGTACCGACAGAGCCAACTCAGATGTTACGAAAAGCCAATTTGTTCTGTTTCAACAAAAATCAAACCACTTTGGGAGCCACAATATTTTATGTTTATTTTAGTGGTAAGATTCTCAGTAGGTGGTAATGTCAGTGTGTCTAATGTATGGTGTAGGCTACAACATATAATATTCTGGGATAGCCAGAATTCTGGCGGGGTTAGTAATGTATATGGATTGACCAAGCTTTTACTGACCTTGAGAAGCTAGTCTACTTTGCATTAGGGTTCGCTAAAAGCCTCTGAAGCTTTACCAAATGTTTCAGTAATTGTAACTCATTTTGTGTAACCCTAAAAAATGTGTCAGCACACTTTTATTTAAATGCAAAAAAGCTTACATACTGTAATTGCAGAAATATGTGTTTTGATTGAAACAATTGGTTCAATTACAAACCGATTTTAAAACTGTGGGACATGTGGAACACGATTCTATCATTTGAAAAATGTAATTCATGATAAATTGATTTTAAATTAAAATAAAAAAATAAATAAATCAAAAAGATCTTTTGTAAAACACTTTTTCGTAACAATGTAAGCATTAATTTTATAAGTATATTTAAAAGAAAGGCAGATGTTGGGACAGCCATAGTGGGACCACAGCAACTGGTTGTCTGGTGTTAAGTATAATTTGTTTTAGAATTCCTTGCTGAGAAAAATAACACAATAAAACACATAAAAAAAATATAAGCAATTTTTCTCTGAATTCAGTGCTTTTACAGCATGTAAGGACCTAAGGTACCGTTCAGAAGCTTCCTTTTTCAATATCACTGTTATTTTTGACATTTTCATAGCAGCACAAGATTGGCTTTGTAGTTTAGTTTGTAGTTACCTACTAGTTTAACTGCTTAGCTAATCACTGCTGCACATTGCCTCTGATTGCTGTAACTCATTGTTCATGTGGTAAATGTATTCTTTTCCTCTGAACCAGCTCTTACTTGTTAGTCATCATTTGCATTTCTCTCGCATAAACATGTATCTTGTTTATATTCTAACAGTGTTGCCAACTTCGATGAGGTGACTGGAGTGAGATTTCAGGTGACTGGAGTGAGATTTTCACTTGGCTGGAATGCCATTTTCATTTTTATGTGTAGACATGCCATTGTTACACTGCATAAAACATTCATTTGAACCACAGCTGATAGTCATTAGCATGTAGACCCGTGAACAAGTCCTAAGGGACCTGTAGCTGGTCCACATTTTAGCTCTAACTGAATCAAGCCGTTAAACCACTGAAGACCTTCTGGTGCAGGTGTGCTGGAAGCTGGGTTAGGGCAAAATATAGTTCCAGCCAGCTGTTACTGCTGGCTTGTTTTTTGGTGTCACTTCATAATTTTACTAAAACATACTCGGTTGTGTTGTTCAGAGCAAAGGTAGGGATGGTGACATGACATTTTAAATGGTCTTTCCTGTGATTTATTTTCTCTTGTACTTTTCAGGTGGTACAGATTTGTGGGGGTTACCTCTTTAGGAAGGTAATAAGAAAGCACCCAGTACAAGTTATGAAAAACGATGAATAATTTGCAGTGCACTTCTACCCCAATTGGCGGCAGATGACGAAGATACGAAATCAAACAGGAGTTAAAACTGGAAGAAATAAGCAGCTGAGCCAGGGAAGGTAGCACATATTATACCCATGGGACGGAGCGGTATTGGAATGATCTTGAAGTGAAAGAGAACCCTGACACTGAAACTTTGTAAAGCTGCTCCCTGCTCAAATTTGGCACACCGCATCACTTCACTCCTCTCACCCTGGGAGAGCTAATGAGATGAAAAGGCAGAGCTGTTGGTGGATACAGTTGTTCTCGTCTCAGTTGTCTATAAAATGATCAGCTCAAAAGTTAACTTACAGAGAAAACAAAAATATTTATCATACAATTTGCTCTGAGCATGTTGGTTGGTTGGCTTGAGTTTTTATTGTACAGTGTAAGAGCTTGAGAATAGATCCAGAGTCTCACATCAAAACAACACAAGCTGCCAAGAATGATGGTGAATCTATATTGAATTAAAATATTGAAAACCAGTGACTTTTTAATTGAATCAATTTGCAATCATTCCAAAGATCCCTCCCCCAGGATTTTCCATCTTGCAGGTTTCACCTCCAGCCCAAATCAGAAACCTGTGAGGCAGTAGTTTTTTTTTGTTGGTAATTTCTTAGTTTTATTTATTGCTGGAGCTACAGGGGTTGGACAATGAAACTGAAACACCTGGTTTTAGACCACAATCATTTAGTATGGTGTAGGGCCTTCTTTTGCGGCCAATACAGCGTCAGTTCGTCTTGGGAATGACATATACTGCGTCCTGCACAGTGGTCAGAGGGATTTTAAGCCATTCTTCTTGCAGGATAGTGGCCAGGTCACTACGTGATGCTGGTGGAGGTTCGTCCTTTTTGGTGGTATGCTGACATTACCCTGGATACCGTGGCTCTTGATACATCACAAAGACTTGCTGTCTTGGTCACAGATGCGCCAGCAAGACGTGCACCAACAATGTGTCCTCTTTTGAACTCTGGTATGTCACCCATAATGTTGTGTGCATTGCAATATTTTGAGCAGAACTGTGCTCTTACCTGCTAACTGAACCTTCACACTCTGCTCTTACTTGTGCAATGTACAATTAATGAAGATTGGCCACCAGGCTGGTCCAATTTAGCCATGAGTCCTCCCACACTAAAATGACAGGTGTTTCAGTTTCATTGTCCAACCCCTGTACATTCTGCAGTAAAGTAGACCTTCAGGAGCAGGGTTGGTGACCACTGCTTTAGGATCAAGAACCCCTCTTAGAGGAAAAACGTTAGACTGGCTCTGTGGCTAAATAGAGAATAAAGAGAATGAAAATATAGTTTCACCTGCTGATTTTGTACACGGGAATAACACTGTGAATAAGCAACAAGATAAAATCTGGTGTCCTTTCAGGATTCATGGCTAAGAGCACAACTGACCATGCTGTCATGCGGTGGGCAATAAAGTGCCATAACTCCCTGCACACCAAGCAACACGCCAGATAGCTGGATGTTAAAAAGATCATATAGCAGAGTCAAGCACTTTGTGTTGTGCCTGAGAATGTGCGTCTCTGTATGGCCTGTAGGTCAAGAAGACAGCAGTAAGCCTCATACACATTAGTGGACTGCTGTTTCACTAGAGAGAAGGGCAAAATACATAGAAATTGTTTTTAGAAATGGTAACCGTGAGGTCAGGATTGATGTACTATGCATAATCTCGTTTTACAGTAAGTGCCATATCTTTGTGGGACAGAGTGTAGTCCTTTCCCAGCTTGGTTTGATGCTAATATGGATTAGCATGGTGGAGACCTCTCCTCACACTGCTTCCTCTTTTACAGACATGCCTGAGGACTGCATTTATATCAGGCTGAACCATGCGATGTAAGGGAAAGGGCCTCTGCGGTTTGAGGCTTTGCTCTTTCACCGAAACCTTCACATAGATGGCGGCTCTTTGATTTAACTCCCTCATGCCCTGTTTGTAAGAGGCTCAGGCTGTGTCCCAGAATTGACTTTGTTGGGTTCGAGTCCTAAACCAATTTTGGAAAAGTTTCTTTTTCGTGACAAGGACATTTCCTCACAGGAGCTCCACCCCAGTTATATGACAGCAGCCAAACGTCACTCGAGGGAGATTGATGGATGTGATGCAAACAGCATTAATATAAATGCTCCAATTAATTTGAGCCAGTCTGTGCCTGGATATGCATACTAACCAGGCAGTACGGGAAATGCTCGGGTCCAGGAGAAACCCCACCCCCCTCCCTCTCCTGCTCCTGGTCTCTGATTATATGGAGTGAGCTGATGTCATCGACTCCTTCTTTTCAGCAAGGCTTTGAAGATTGATGTGTTTAGGTCTGCAAATGAAAATGGGTTGATCCAATAGTGTGAACTATGATGAGTGCCATAGTTGGCTGCCTGCATATTTACTCATGCTTGTGTAGGGCTCAGCGATATGACAAAAAAAATCTATATCTTGATACTGTTCAGCCTTTTGATGCGAAACAATATGCATTTATGCTTTCTCTCTGCTAATGGCTAGTCCGAGTCCAGGGTAGACTAATTTGGCACATATACACTGTTGGTTGTGTTGTTTGGAATTCCACTCGGCTGGGAAATGAACCCACTGTACACTGTACTATGCCTAATTTTGAATCTCAGCAAACTCATTGTCAGTATACTATATAGTCAGTCATTGCCCAGATCCTTACTTATGGCAAACCTGGGATAAAGTTTTTGTCTAAGATACTGTATTTTAATTCAATACAATTGACAATGAGACACATTTATGCTAGGTGTAGAAATTGACGGCATGAAGATATAATACTGTCAGCACAATAACTTCCATCATGATAAGTTTTTTATCGATTATTCTGAGTACTTAAATCACATTGGCAAGCTGAATATATCACAAAAAGAGTTTGAGCTGGCACTCCTGTTTCATGTAGCTGCCTAAAGTTTCTCTTGGGGAGGTCGCAATGCTCTCAGTGACGACAGATGCCCAAAAGAGCATAATTAGTACTGCTTAATTGGATGCTGCTAAGTGATATGTGGCACATTAAACATTTTTGATTGCATTTTTAAACTGTGGTAACACTGTGCTTTTAAATCATCTTGAAATGCGTTGTAAAAGCATTATGATGTACACAAGTTGCTGTGTGTTGTGCTAGTATTTTAAGCACCTCAGTGTCGTTGCTGGACTGAGAATAGTCCACCAACCAGCAACATTCAGCCAACAGAGTCTTGTGTGCAGTATCGTGTGGCCAAAAATGAAGTCACTGCAGTGCTGAGAATGATCCACCACCCATATACCTACTATATGGTGGTCCTGTGTGATGTTCGAACAACAAGGTGAAAGTGGGAAAGGGGGGTAGGGTTGTACAGAGTATATAGAGAAACAGATGGACTACATTCTAATTGTGGATCTACAGAGTGCTTCACTGTGGTAAGTATAGCTGACAAAATGAACAGAGGGTGTAGAAAACAGGAGGTGGTTTTAATATTATGGTTGATCAGTGTGTTTTATGTCACATTGTCCAGATAAGTAGAAGTCCTTCTTTGTGAGTAAGAAAGGGAATTTGCCCATTAAAGTCAGCTGGCATTACTACAATTGGGTGTTCCATTACAGCACACTACTGTGCAGCTCTCTAGGGGGGGAACAGTGCTGTTTTTGTGCCCTGTGAAAGGCCACCTCAGTGGCTTTCAGATGTGGCTCATACTGCCCAGAAATAACTTCACCCTCTCATACTTTGCTTCCTTGGAAGAGAAGACAAGAGGAGCCGTTGCGTTATTGCTTTTCCCCATGGTCATTTTTATTCTCCTGAAATTTTTTTTCTTGTGAACTGCTAGCATGTTTGACTCGAGTCATTACAGGCGCTGTCCTGTGGCTTCCCCTCTTCGCTGTCGTGACTTTGTGCCATGAATGATGGATTCCTGTAACAGATTGCAGCACAGATGAGTGATTGCGCTCTGAGCTACGGAGAACCGGTCGCAAGCATGGTTCCCCATTTTTTCCAACAGCAACACTGCGGGTAGAGAGTGCAGGGGAAGATAGCTGATGACAAATGGCATAGCATGGCCGTCATTTTGCAGGAAATTATTCCCAATCATTCGGCTGGGTTTTGGGGCATTTATCTAAGCGGACCTCGACAGCATTGTTCAGAGGCTGGTGCACAAGGGACACTGATAAGCCATATATGAAAGCTGCAGTTTCTGCGCTAGTTGTGTATAATGATGAAATATTCATTTTTTAAAACTGTGACAACAGTCATACCATAGTAAATGCTAACAATACATGCAAATAATAAAAGGGTTTAAGAGACATTTTATTTGAACAAAAAGGGGGGGATACTGGTATATAACTATATAACCAAACTACTACTAAGCCTACTTTAGATTGTCATAAGAATTATGCTAGGAAACCTGTCTAAAACAGCATAACTACCATTTAAAATGATTTTTTTTTAATTATGGAAAAGACAAAATAGTGCCACATTAAAAAAGAACCATCAAAGGCATTAAACACAATCATTTTTACTTAACATTTCACAGCTACTCTTCTCTAAATCCTATTAAACAGGCCTAATTATGCCCTCTTTGTAACAAGTCATCCAGTTGGGAAGTGTTTTTAAGTACTGTTGATATCCATCGTGTGCTCAGGAAAGCTGTGTTTGTAATTTATTATGATAACAATAAATGTTGTTATATTGCCCAGCCGTATTATAGACTTCTGTATTGCAGCATTACATCCCAATTTAAGTTCTGACTCCTGTCTTCATACATTGTTCTTTTAACCCGATACCAAGCATGCATTGCACAAATACATTATACAACGGGATCAAATCCCGACCTGCTGGAAATCTGTTTCAAATAGATACATGAGGCTTGCCCTCATATTTCTGCCCAAAAGCACTCATGGTTTTTCTAAAGTACCTTCTGCCTTTATTTTACTTCATTAGAAGGTATTTTACCTTAAAACTATTGCAGCAACAATGTGAAAGAAAAACTGGAACTGCTTATAACAGATGAAGCAATGGTTACATTTTTCACTTTAGCATTGCTGTCACGGATATGACTTTTTTTGAGGTCGGGTACTTTGCCATTAGGGGCCACTTGAACATGCCGAATTATATACTCGGTTCATTAACTATCAGCCCATAGCCAAGTTAGTGATCAGTTAGAATTAAGGCAAAGACATGGCAATTCTGGATGCTCTTGACTTCAGGGACAGTTCTATTGCTTCAGTAATGCTGTCCATCATCGTACTCTCACCACTATGAATATGACATGACACTGCATTGCATCACCTTTTCTGAACGAGTAATCCGTTTCAGTCCTTGAAGGTTACCAATCTTTTGCCCCAGGAGTGCAAAAAGGAATAAAAAATAGGGCTGCTTTCACAATGAAGTTCGCTTTGGACATTAAGTACCATTATGGGGCTAGGGGTCACATGCCCAGAAAAAGAGGACTGTGCCACTCATTGCTCAGTATGCAAAAAAAAGCCTAGACAGCTTTAGCGCAAGAGGCAGTTTCAAAGTGCTGCTCTATAATGCCTGCGTTTGATAATCCCCTGTCCACTGTAGAGACTCAAAAAGGTGATGTTTTGTGTTTTCGATTTCTGACAAATCTCTCCCAAGACACACTCACATACGCTTACACCCACTTACAATAGCCTCTTATAAGCCATCCTTGGCTGGGTTCTTTGTCATCTCATTTGCCATCAGCATTCAGAGCATGATGCCTCTTTGCAAGATTATCCGTGATCAAACTGACTTCAGACGAGAAGATAATAGACGAAGGCATGGCAGTGCGTGAGGAGCAGGCCAGGGGCAATCTGATCTCGGAACAGCAATCATATCTCTCTGTGCGGCTTTTTCAGCACATAAAGGCGGCTTGATCTTTCTATTGACATTTTAATGACCTGATGTCAAATGCAATTTTGATCATGACGGGACCTTGTGCCAAAGTGGTCCATCCACTTGCCTGTAGACTTGTTAACATGCAGCGTCATGCGCTCATGCGAATGTCTTGGACCACACAGGGCAGAGGTGCCACGTGCACATCTTGGCTTTAGATGCTGAACTTATTCTGCCCACCATCACGAGCATAGCATGTGGAATGAGATATGGCATCAAGTTGCCCTTGTCTTTGATTAAGAATTTGCTTCAATTGTTCTTACAGCTAGAGTATGTCACATGTGCCTTATCAAGTTCCATTGTGCAGATAAGTGAGTATTCACACTCATCCGGCCGGTTCAGAACGATCTATTAACTCTTTTTTTCACCTCAGTAATGCAAAACCTGAAGCTCCCAGGCATATGTATACTGTATGGAAGCTCAACCGGCAAAAGCCACCTGTGACTAAAACGTACCTAATGACATGTAATACCTTCATGAGCACGAACACCTGCGATTTGATTTGGTATGGACTGGACAATTTTCTGGATGTAGGCCACATTAGTGTTCAGCCACTCTTGCATCAAAGAATTGTGCAGTTGGGTCAGATTTGGTGGATGCCTTCCCTGGCACAATTCTAAAAAGACTTCCCGTAGACTGGGACTTTTGCCACTGCTGGTAGACCTGTATGACTGTACGCTTTTATACACCTGCAAATTCAGCTACTTCCTTTACATTATGGCCTTTGGTCTGGCCCATTACAGTCACTCCTTTTAGTCAATCATTAACATCTGCTTTGCAACCCATTTTCCACACATGGAACAAGACATTTACTGCACTGCACCACTTCTTCTCAGTCTATGATTCCCATCACACACCCCGCATGTATTTATAGCTTGGTTATCCTTGTGCAATGCCATCTGCCGGAGCCTGAAGTTACTACCATCATAAACAAGCAAGGTGGCAAATTATTGTCCGCTGAGCTTAGGAAGAGATAGCAGTTTGTGAAAATCTGCATATTTTGATTGTTATATCATGCAATTTCTGCACTTTTTAAAGGTTCGTTCTCACACATGAAAAGTCTAGGTGAAATCCTTTTATGATACTGAAAAGAAGCATCTACACCGAAAACAGTGCATGTTACAGAAGATAAGAGAAGGCTAGGATGAATCTGATTGCCTGTTATCTCTCACAGACAGCTGATTAGGTCTGCATGGACCAGAACAGGCATTCAGCTCCAGTGATTTACTGAATGATTTGCAGGACAGATGACATTAGTGACGTGATTTCTGTGTGCTTTGTAATATTACTAGGCATTTTAGCAAGACGTTCAATAATTCATTCATCACATTGCGCAAACCCTTATGATCATTGTAAAAAAATACTTGTCATAGAATTTATATGAAAACTATATTTACTCTGGATTGAACTAAATAATAGAAATGATGAAAATGAGCACTAGATATAAAAAAACACTGCATTTCAGAACCTTTGTGAAATTGCATCAGTGAGTTTCTAAACTTTAGTTTTGAAGGAGAACAGTATAAACCTCTAAAAAAAAATTTTTCTTGTGATTTTGTACTAAATAATGCAATATTAATTACAAAGTCATTAATGGGTTCTTTTTTGTGGTTTGTCTATTCTGGGCTACTGTAGCAACATTGCTGCTCTACACAGAAGCCTCCTTTGGTAGACGATCCGCTTCTATGCTAATTTTTAACTACTGAAGTCATTTTTGAAGTTACAGGTAATTATGCTCCAGAGTAAACACAATTTGTACTATATTCCATTTCTACTAATAGATCTACCTACATTACACACTGCTTCTTTATGAATGGTTGGTGAGTGGTGCTCTGTGTCATTATTGCTTTTAAAAAAAAAAGAAAGAATTATACATAAAATAAACATAGTAACACAGCCAGGGCAGCAAAACTGTGGCTATGTTTGAACCGCATAGTGAACGCTACTCTTAACAGTACTGTAGTTTACTTACCTGTAGGTCATTTCAGAAAGTGCAGTATGTACTGGTGCAGTATTCAACATACAGCAAGAAGTATGCTATTTCAAATTCAGACAAGTTTCTCACGAGTAGAAGCCTTTTAGAATATGCAACAAAGGCAGCCTCGGCCATGACAGCTGGAAAAAACACCTGTACTGTTCCCTGCATGCACAACTTTGACTTGCGGTTTCATGTCTGTTTTTTTTTTACTACAATGATGAATGCAGTTGGTTTACATCATTTTTTTTATAACTATAAAATCAGGTTTTTACTATGTGCTGACAGAATTTTACATGGTTCCTTTCCTTGTTCAGCTGATCTTTTAAAGACACTGTTATTATATGAGCTTTTCTTACAACATAATCAAGTAAGCAAAGACTTTAATGCCCCAGAGTTATTGCTTTGGTGACATTAGTTTCTATGGATGTGCCATTAACAGATATTTACAGGTGCCATTGCAGCCACTGGTGCTTAGTCCCTAGTCCCTAATATGAATGGAGAGAAGGAAGAGTGCGGCACATTCAGTCATATCATGGAAGACCTCTCTGGGATTCATGAGCAAACTACTACTCTTTCAGGGCTGTGGGACTGAAAGATTAACATGTAGAGCCCAGATGTGTGAAAATTGCTCAAACAACAATAGTAGATGGATACATTTAAAGCAGACTTATGTTTACTCTATGTTGGCTTTTGTAGACTCCTGAAATGCAGAAAACAAGAGTTTCTCTATGCTGGGTTTGGCTGGCCAGATGAACTGCGGCTCCTTTCTGAATCCCAAAGGAAGCCAAGTTTTCTGTAATTCTTCTACTGTTTCCTTCTTAGAAGGAGGGGGGCTTTAAAACTCATCCTCATCCAGACTCTGCTGTCTCCTCAAGTGCTCGGTTCTTGCCCTTTTTAATCTCCCTGGTTTATGCACAGATATGTTTCTTGTTGTGTAAATGCCACGTTTGTGTGGTTTAGAAGGTTTAAGCGCTAAATCCCGAGACAAGCAGCTGTTTGTGAAAATGTTAAGCACAGATTCCTGATTCCTCGTCTACTAATACCATATTATTCTTCATCTGTTTACAAGAGAGGCATAATTATTCAACGGAAATAAAGCCCTATTTTATCCTGTGCTAATTAGCGTTTTCAGGAAAGTGTTGCACGCTTGTCATTAGCTCTTTCACGCAATTGCTCTGTATATTCGCCCACCTATTTTCTGGGCTTTCTAGGGGACGTTTGAGGGAATACAGTTCCACAGTAAAGCTTTTTGTGACATTGCATCTTTTTCATTTGGCTTCAAGACATTTTCATGATGTACAGTATTTAGTGTTCCTGAAGTTTAATAGGACCAGTAGTGTATGCACTGAATTTTCAAAATCAAGACAATTTTAATGCTAATAAAACTTGCCCACTGTCCAATGAAAACCATGTATCTCCAATTTGGTCAGTTTTTTTTTTTGGCATCATTTGATCACATCAGCTGCTGTTTACATTGGGTGGACGTTTCATTATGAATGGACCACCAGAAATAGCCAAAACTTGCATCTGGTTCCATTGACTTACATTCAAATTCAATCAGGTTTTTGCCCTCTCCTGTAAAGCTGCCATTTTGGAGATACTTATTTTTCTTTGGGCAGCGACAGAATACAAAGCACATTAATAACACTTGGTAAGAAGGTTTTTCCTGTAGGTTTAAAATTTGTTACTGTAAACAGTGGCATTTATAGATCTTGTAGAACTGAATATTGCAGCAATTTTCACGCCAGCTGACTCTCTTCTCACCCCCGATCTGCCGGACTCTATTATCCATAACCCACCACCCAATGACGTCACCGTCACATGCCTGTCATCTCCCAATCCCATTCCGTTTTCTAGATCCGAGTCACCCGAGTATTGATCACACCTGTTGTTAATTTAGTCTGTTTGTGTAAATGCTCCTCTCTCACACTGCTCACTGTAAAGTATTGCCTCGCTGTGCTTACTCAGCATTTCTCTCTGCTATTACTCTTGTTAGGTACTCTGGATTTGACTTCATTCTGATTCGCTGATTTACCTGTCTCTGCCCTTTTGGTACCTTTGCTGGTTTGATTGTTTGCCTGGTTTTGACGTACGCTTGTTTCTTGACTCTGACTCTGCCTTGCCCTTTTGTTATGTCTGCCTTGCTCTTGTTTCTTCTGTGTTTGACAGCAAATCTGTTAAATAAACCTCGCCTTGATTTTAGCTTGGCGCTTGTCAAAATCTGTTTGTCCATCTACACAATAGTGCACATACCTTGTCAAAAATGTGATAAATCCCTTTAATGTTAAAGCCTATCAAATAATATAACATCAAGTCTTAATTGATAACGAATTAGTACTTTTACAGACAATGTATAGAAAATTAACATCAATAAAAATGTTTTATCTTAATAAGCTGATTATTTTTCTTTTCTTTTCAATAAAGCCATGCCTGTGCGGTTTACATGTGAAAAAAAAATCATGGCAATTAAAATGTGGATTATGACTTTGAAGTGTCTTCAGCATAATTAATGTAAGGTCATAAATAATAAAGAAAATTATAAACAAAAGAACCTCATTCATTCAGGTCTTGGTTTTTGGCAAGCCCATCCGAGACCATTGATTTGTGTTTCAGTACAATGTTTTTATTTTACTGCATCACTAAAATGCTATCATTATGTATATTATTATACATTATACAAAAGTATTTGTTTTGTTAAGTATTAATGCTATCCATGACATTCTTAGACAAGAATACTATGACATAATGTGACAAAATGTGTCCTCATAAATATTGTCACATTACCCTATTTCGTATTGCAACAGCTAAAAGTCCAACAAATAATAGGTGTGATTTGATTGGTTAGTATTTTGGTGATTCAACATCGAATCAAATGTTGAAACAGGCAAACTATGTGCGTAGTACAGTGCTGACGTTCCGCTAAAACAAGAGGTAATGCATGCTCTGATGTTGAATTTTCTTTTGTTTAGTGTGTTCCCACCAGCAGTGTGGTCTGTCAAAATCAACCATACTTTACAAAAATGTCTGATTGGTTCAAACCAAACGAAGCAGGTGTAAAAGTGCCAACATCGGTCCTCTACTATACTTCAGAAACATAAAGAAGTAACCTATTATAATGCTTTGAGCTGGAAGATTACCAGTTGCAGTGCAAATACAAATGCTTGCTATTTTTGCTGAGAACCGTTGCCTACAGTTACTGTGGAAACCTTAATGTAGAATTTAATAAACAACATCGTATCTGGTGGTTTACTTTTTATGCAAAGATGGAAGATGGCAAATTGCAATCCGCCCAGAATTGCGTTTGCAAAAGAGGTGTAATTCCTATATTATATATAACTATATAACTGAGCAACCAGACAAAGCTGCTCATAGTGGCACTTGGTACAATACTGTTAACAAAACAACCTCCATTAAGAGAGTATTTGTGCACCACTGTCAATACAGAATACTCTTGTGCTTTCTTAGAAAGAAGGAAGGGTGTGGTATGTCACCATAGTCTTCATAATGGACTTCATGCATGTAGTCTTCTGCCAGTGGTTTCATTCCTGTTGTCTGATTTATTCCGGGTGCAACTATTTGTGCAACTATTATGTACAAAGTGTACATAACATACTTCAATAAGAATCAGAATAAGGAACAAAGCAATAGAAAGTCTAGAAATATGTTTCTAATGAGATCAGTAGCTCACAATCTTGCTGTATAAAACACTTTGGTAAAAATGATGTGCCACTGCTGAAAGCTCTTTACCAAAAGAGGCTGCTAATATTTGAACAGCTTAATTGTTGTCTAATAGGATCGTTAATGGAAGAGAATCGCTGGCTCTGACTCTAATACACTGTAATGACATTACACACCAGTTTAGTTATTTGAGAGAGGATTTGGAGGAAATAAGTACTCTACCAGTTAAATGTTTGGACACACCTGATTTATGTTTTATATAAATTTATAAACTTTTATGTATATAAATTTAAAGACATTCTGATCTACAAGCTAGTGCTTAAAGGCTTAAAACATTGTTACCTAAAACAAATGTAAATGCAGGTTGAACATGCCTATGTATGAATTTCTTTTTCAGGATAAACCTTTTATATTATTCTATCCTTTTTTAACCCCACCCAAAATGCAATCCTCATGAAGCTGCTTGAGAGGAAGCAAAGAGAGTAAAGGTGATATGAAGGCAAAAACAGGCTAGTTTTAGGAATTTAAAATATCCAGTCATACGCCAAAAAAATCCAACCAGCCCTTAACACATCTTCTAGGCACTACATGCAAACCCAAAGAGGACATAAATAAATAACAATTAATTAAAAAAAAACTAATACATAATCTTATTTGCAGCATCTACTAGAATAGATTTACATGCTTTACAATTTTCACAATACAACACAACATGTTTCTCAATCGGTACATCTGTATACACCCGCTGTCTAAAACGCTTTGTTAGAGGTCATGGGCCTTTAAGGCATGCCTCCCAATGAATCTGGTGCGCTGTGATTGGTCAGCTCGCCCACTCTGTTTTTGATTGGTTTACCGCAAGAACAGGTAAAAATCGTAGCGGCATTCTTGTCACAAGTTCTGTCCCTACAGGCGGCCAATAGGAATTGTGTTACAAGATGACATCACCTTGTAAAAGACAAACATGCAATTTCAAATGTGTCTTAATTTTTAGCACAATCCACATTTTGTGTTTATTTTTCCACCAGTATGTTAAATTCAGCAGCAAAAATGTATGTTGGTACAGCATGGTTCCTCATACCTGATCCTGGAGGTCCAGCACAGTTTGGTGTTTTTCCTGCTCAAGCACACCTGAATGAACTGCTAATTGCCAGGTTTAGCGTTTGTGCCAGAATGCCAGTGCTTGATATTAGACCACCAGGAGTGGATATAAGAAACATTTAAACTTACAATGTTCTGCGTGCTTGTAAGTTAATTTAGATTTTTTATGGTCAGTGCACAATTCTATATCTTATTACATAGTTTGTTTTTTAAAGATATGTAAAAGTAATAAAACCCCTATATTAGTAACTGTGTCTAAACTATTGACTGGTAGTGTAGATTCGGTATGCTAAAATGTTCTTTAATTGTATTTTAATACAATTACATATGCAAATTTTACTGCAGCAGTAAATCTAATTTGCAGAATAGGATTTTGTCTTACAAATATGCATTCCAGTCACATGTAGTGTCTATCCCAGTTTGTGTTAAGACGCTGTGTGGAGGCGCCTTTTAGAATCAGATGCACTCTTTTTGGCTTTTTGGTTTTGTTGCTGCTGTTTTTCGGGGAGCGAATAAAGAAGCTAGGGAGCTTTATATCCAGTACTGCTCATGCTGTGGTCACATAAAAGCGTAAGCCGTTTTTCTTCTCAGCAGTGCCGACTCTGGCATTAGAAGCAGTGGACTCCCGCCCTAAAATCCTTTTCTTTGGGCAGCGCTTTGTGCTGCTGACCATCAGTCCACGTTTGTGCCATTATCCAGCTTTCCGTCACTGTTTATGCAGATTTTCTGTTTTACCATCAGATCTATGCGAAGATAGAACTGAGCATATAAAGCTGCTGAAAAAGTATATGCCAAATGTGTTTTAAATGTCTTTTAAAGTGAAATGTTTCTAAATGGTTCAGTCTAAGGATAAAAATGATATATATTATAAGATTCTTTGATCAATTAACGACCACTGGTTCCCGATAGAATCATGTTTGGAAATGAGATAAATGAGTGAAACACCTTCTGGCTTAAAGAAACTTCAAATGATATAAACCTACCAAGTTCAAGGTTTAGGTTTATTGGTCATTAGCACAACATGTCAGGATATTTATGCATTGAAATGCTTGTGGTGAGGCTTAGGTTTATGCTTTACAGCAGGGCAATATTATATACATACTAACTAAACATTAAATAAAGAGATATAAAAGAGATATGTTAAATAAATACAAAATACACTAAATATACACAAAATACATAATATACAGGACAGGAGGGGTCTGCAGAAATTCTCTGATGTATAAATTTATTAGACAAGGATAGTCTGAGAGAGAGCAGACTGTGAAAAGTGGTGAGAGGCTCACAGCCCGTACCATAACAATGTATGGAATATTCCTAGAACCTTTACATTCTGTGGATTAATCTTTACAAAAACCAGGTTCTTTTATGGTATGGAACCCTTTTTTAATGTATACATGCTCTAACTCCCAAATCCCTATTCTTAACATTGCCTCATGTGTTGGACTGTATAGAGCTGGAGTTGTCCGTCAATATAATGGCTGGCATGCCCAGTGATTGACAGCGGACAAATTGCTCCATCAGTACTCTGCACTCTCATTTCTAATAGATGAGATATTACTCCAGTGCTTTGGAGTCATGACTTCTTTTAGGTTAACAAGATGCAGAGAGCTTTCATTTCATCTTGCTGATTTTCCTCAGTATTCATTATCATCATTTTGCTTTATTCTTTCCGCTAACAATTCAGAAATCCACTTTCCATCCCGTAGTGGCGATCCCACATAAAACTCTAACCGTGGATTTTAGACTGTGTTATAGCTGCCCTCCATACAGCTGAGATAATCAAAAACATAATTTATACACCACCAGCTTCCACTCTCCATTGTAGAGCTACAAAACCAGTCCTTGGGTAGAAGAGGCTAGTCAGCAAGTGGAGTTAATCAGTATAGATCGGTGGCGAATTTAATGAAGCGCAGGAGACATTCATCTTCAGCCTGACATATGGCTAAGCTTTGGGTTGGTAGTTACTGAATGCAAGGCAGTGAGTATGTTTGTTTATTTTTACCGGCATGTTTGTACTTATTCACATTAGATCACTTTTTTTCTCTCAGGGTTTGCGGCTGTTTCTCTCCACATGATGTCAGTAAATGTTATGGAAATGAAGAAGATTAGCATACACCGAGAGGTGTCATACTGTGACTGTAACTCCATTAAACATGAAACAGAAGTTTGCAGACTAAAAGTCTCTGGTACACTTGAAGGGTATAAAGAAAGGCTAAAAGGGTAATAAATTATCGCACTGTTTACTATTTTGGGTGAACTGTTATACACGTTTTAATAATTTGATTTAGTGTTGGGAAATGAACTGGGGACTGACTGACATACCGGTACAACCAGACTATGCTCGTTTGTTCAAAAGAAGGAATAAAAAGGTAAATAAATTGTAGTATTTCTTTCTGGATATCTGCTTTGTTCTACTTAATGTTTACAATACTAAACAAGTTTCCCCTTTGATGTTTTTTCGGAGAAGAAAGCAGAAAATAGTCCACTCAAAACAGGCTATAGTATTTACACTTAGCATTAATATCTGTGAATATCTGTGAGGAGCCTTTTACACCTGAAATTCGCATGTGTCTCGAAAGTGAAGATGTGAACTCTGACTACTTTTGTTTTTTGAGTATTTGTAAGGGTTAGTGTATGCATAACCAAGTGACAGTGGGGAGTAAAGAAACACCCAAACATTTGCAGGAGCACATAGAGGTTTACAAATGAGAGCCTGTTTTAATATTGAAAAATAGCCCAGGGAAATTGTAGGGCTAAAAAATGAACTAGGTTTATATTAAAATTGTAGTGTTAAAGTCACAAGAGCTGTCATTTTAATATTATCCTACATAATGCACACTTTTTTTAAATTGGGAAACTCCATGAACTACCAGTCTGGCACACATTCGCCATTCAAGCCTGTTGCATTTAAAATGAATGTGCTGGATGTCTTGATAAAAAACAAAGAGTAAAAGGCTTGGAGTGTAATTGATAGAAAATAGCCACATATTAATATAAAATATCACACATAGATTTACCAAAACATTAAGCCCAAGGAAACTGGTGGTTTCACACTAGATGAGTAACAGGCAGCCTCTGCAGAGGAGCTAAAACAACAGTTTGTATATTTACTCTGTTTCCATGTGATGACATGTAACAGATATTTCAGTAGTGATGTCAGTAAGTGAATGCTTACACCTGAAACCTAAAACTGAAAACTTGTCCTTAGTCTCAAGTGACCACATGGTCAGACTTTGTGATTGGAGCAAATTTAGTCATAAGTCGTTTTCGTTGTGTGGTCATTGTTAAAAATAGGCCGTGGTTTCTTGTTCACGTAAATGTGCAATTCCGAAGGATTCTCATGTGGCTTTAAAACAAACAGGAGGGGAAATAAAGAAAGAAGCTACGCGGATGTTTTTGTCTCTGCTGTGATAACTCAGTTGCTTAAGACATTCCTTCATTGTTGTCAGGAAACCTGAATGGTTTAGCATTCACACTACAGGTGTAATGCAGTCATATACTGTAGTGTCCGTTATCAGTTCACACTGTATCTCTAAAGCACATTGGACCCATTTACACCTCAGCATACGTCTACTTTGTATCGTCTACTTGCATTAATTAATATTTTGATTTGTTCCCTGTCAAGGATGTATTACCTTATTTTTATTAAGACATTTAACAAAACATGTCATTTGAACATGGGTGCTTAAGTGTTTGCGTACAACTATATGTTATAATCAGGTGTGTAAATGGGCCTGCAATCAAAAACCTGTTTTTTTTTTTTTTTTATCTGTTTAGTTTTTGTTTTCATGCAGCTCGCTTCCATGTAAATTACTGCATAATATAGTGATATTAGTCATATGGCTCGTGCTGCTCATCACAGCTTGTAAATTCATTCCTATTAAATCATTAGTGGGTCATCATATTTTGTCACACAGACATTCCTGGAATGCGATGGAATCCAATCCGTTTATGATGGGAGACCATATGTTGGTGAAAAACAAGATGTGATTTAACAGTACACCACCAACGAGACTTTGTTCAATGCCAAGTGTGTAAATGCTGGTTGTGTCTATGTGTGATAAAATATAAGAAAGAAAGAATGAAAACTTAATGGGCAAAAGCATATGTGTTATATGTTTATGTATGTTTATATACTCATTCCTTATGCCTCTCTTTCTCTTCCTGTCCTGTTCCATACAACAGAAGGTAGTTGTCTTGCAGTCTCATTGATGCAGGCATCTGCCACACCAGAGGGCTTTGCAGTAATGTAATTTATGGCATCACTTCTAATAGCATCAGAGGGAGAGAGCGAGAAAGAGAGCAAGTGAGAGAACGTGCTCCGCAACATTGCTCAGGCTCATTGCCACTGGGTTAGCTTTCTGTGAACCATTCCCTCTTCCCAGCGTGCCTTTGTGCTATGTGTTCTTCACTAGACGGATGAGGGCTCTCAGTGACTGCCCTTCTTAATTAAAGCAGCCAGTGCATCCGTTCGCACATAAGGAAATTAGCAGCTTACTTGGATGTGGAGGTTGTGGACTGACTTAAATGTCAGTGAGAGCATGGGGTTGTGCACATTATTAAGACTGGACTTAAGAGCAGTTTGAGGTCGAGTGCTTAGAGCAAAGCCATAGAATGATAAATCAGCCAATATTAACAACCAGGCATTTTGTTGGTTTCGGAAAAAGTGGCTGATGCCGCACCTAACTGTTCTGATGCTGGCACTGCCAGGATTCAAATTCACAACCTCCCAACACAAACCTCACCACAAACCAGTCACCACAACAGTCAGCACGCGTCAAGCGGTGACACCGGCTTGATGTGCAGTTTTAGGCTTTGAGAGTATTTCTGGTCTGTCACTGTGAGCTGCATGGTCCCAGAAGCATGCACAAAGTACTCACGTCACATTCGGTGCTCCAGACTGCTGAGTAAAACAAAAGCATTACATGCACCTTCTGCTCTGCTGACATTTTAGTGTTTCTGGTGCTTCTGGCACCAAGCTGGCACCAAACCAAGCTTAAACATCATGTTAATATTTTACATGATGATGTATTAGTGTGTGATGCTTAGGCCTGTCACAAAGTTTTAGATGAAGATTAATAGCTTTATAGATAATTGCATTGGTGCGCCGCTACCCGGAGTTCAAGAGTTTAAAGCTGAAGATAGATTGCAATACATGAAACAGGGGTTATGATCCCGTACACTGCAATATATTAACATGTAATATTTACAAATACTATTATTTTAAATATGTATTATTATCAAACAGTACGTACGAAATTAACACATTTTCCCTCATTGTGAGGAAGCAATCAGAATGCAAACAACCCTTGAATCATGCAGTGGGTTGTTTGAGTTCTCAGGGTTCTACATGCAAGCATTTTCTTTATCAGGGAACGCCTGAAAAAACATCTTTTTTAAGTGCACTCTGCTGGGGTGGAAAAATATATTAAAGACTTGTGTTGCATGTTCCAACAAATTACAGATATGTCCTCAAGACATAATTCAAATGGCAAGTATATTTGCATAGCAGATTTTGTAACAGGTTGTAATACAGTAGAATAGTATATTTTCATTATTATATTGAGTTTTCATTTCTGTACTAGATGTTATAAATAAGAAATACAATAAGAATTAAATACAGTACATGTAACGTGACATAAACAGAATAAACAGCTTCTGACAATAGTAAGTAATGCAACAGCTCAGATGCGCAAAACAGCAACAGAACCAGTACAAGGTGAGAATGAAGATATGGAATTCATAATCAGTAAGAAAATGTGGAAGACATTTGTAGTTCGGAGTGCAAACCGTTAGTTGTGACAATGACTGGTAATGGTTCTTTGTCCAGCTGAGAGAATTTAAAATACAAGCAACATATATAAATATATAAACAATTATGATATTATTTTTACTTTCTTTAGTTAGTCATTTTACTTACAGAGATCCACAGTGACTGACCACATAGTCTTATAACAAAAACTATATTTTTCTTAGTAATTACACAAACAATTGTATGCATTTATAACAGAATGTGTTTTTTTTCCAGAGCCTGCATTAACTCCGGACCCAAATCCAACATTTTACTATGTTACTATACCTGGAGGTCATTCCAATTCAAGCACGCTGCAGTCACTCTAGAACGTACATCCTTGAAAATTCGTGTTTTTATTCACCACTTTAGAGTGTTTTTTCAGTACACAAAGCTTTGGCCCTGATACGAAAGTAGTTCAAATAATAAGATTTCAGATGCGTCACATGACGGAGCAAGACTATTACACATACAGAGTAAATGTGTGTGTGTCACTATGTGCTGAATGGTTTTATGGCAAGGAAAGATGCAGCAAAGTATCTAAGAGCACATGCTGTATGTGCACACTTCCAGCGCAAAAAGAATTGCTGTTTGGTGAAGGTGATGCTGCCTTAGGGGTTCTTTTTTCTCTTTCCAGTGTGCAGGGTGGATGTTATTGACAGTCTTGCACTAAAGGGGCTTATATTGATCCTGCTGAGAGGCAAGGAAATTTGGTGGTGGTGTTGTATGTGTGACAGTTAACCTTAACATCGTAACATTTCTTTTCTTTCTGTCCAGGATTGTGAGCAATCAGAATGTCGGAGAAGGGATCCGCTTCAGATGTGAAGAATGCCATGGAGGGAGACAGCAAAAGAGCTAATCAGGTTGGGGTTCTTAGTTTGGAAAGCCAGGGCTTTACAACATGCTGCATCTTTTATTCAAAACGTCATGGAAAATGACACGTTCTGTAAATAGCGCTACTTGTGTCTTCATGTTACTAATGGTAATAAGGAACAGTGTAATAATACTATGATCCTCTCTGTTTATACTCTTGATAGAGTTTGCTTTGAGTGTTGTTACCACATCTACACCTTAGAACTGTTTTTATTCTGTCATTTTTATTTTTATATGTAATTATGATTTTTTATTATCATACCATTTGAAAGCATGATCTTTAACTGTAAAAACCAAAGGATATTGTCCAAAATGACTCGGAAAAAACAATAAAGTAAAGGTTTTTTTTCTTTTTTGAGATAAGAGGTTTTGTTATAGCAGCAAGGATATACTCAGTGCTCTTGAAACACTTTCATTTGTCTCTAGGATCACGACTCAAAGATGTCGGATGAGCACCGAGACACAGACGACTCATCAGAGAAGACGCCCAGCAGGGTGTCCAGATCCCCGCAGAAATCCTCTAAAAGACCAAAGACAGTGCCTGTTAAAGTCACGCTGCTGGATGGATCTGACTATGAGGCTGGAGTGGAGGTATGGCAGCTGTGACTTGTGTGTTAAATGTGTGCTGGAAATGGCATACGGATTTCTGTGTGAATGGCTTCACACCTAGCTGTTGGGGGTCACACAGCATTGGCACATATGGTACCCACATCAGGTATCCTTGGTACATGCTGATGGTTGAACTGGTTGACTCTAGCACCAGCTTCTGGAGTTGAAGGGGCCTATTATGCTCATTTTCAACTTTTATAATTTTCTCTGTCACTCTTACAAAGGAAAGTGCTGAAAATCCAGCAAATGATTTCAGGCAGTTAAGAAAAAAGGTTTTAGTGGGATAGAGGTTTTGCCTGTGGCATGTACGTGGGGCTTTATAACTTTGCAGAGTGTTTAAATAGCTATAATATAAAACTGGAAAATCAATCAATCAACCTTTATTTAAACTTCCCTTTACATCATACAAAATAGGTGACTGAAAAAGGTACAGTAAATATTGAAATTAAAATATGACCATGAGCTTAAAGTGTTACAAAGAAATAAAAACTACAAATTAAAACTATTCAAATCTATTATCAATAATAATTATTATTTTAAAAATAAGTGAGTAAAATAACTGAAAAGAGAAGGAAAAGCTGGACAGGTAAAGTAATGCAGTCAAAAATAAGAGAACCACTTTCCTTTACTTAATTTTCAGTCAAAAATGTAATTCTGTTTAAGCGTTAGGAAAAATGTTGAAGTCTGGACTCCAGAAACACCTCTGGGTTGTTTTCAGATCTGAAGCAGGAATGGTGCTTGATTTTCTTCTCCCTTTTAAAGATGAAAGCTTTAGGTACAGTTTATCTGATGGGGACAGCTTTGATGGTCTGCCAGGCCTTCTAAAATTTTTAGAAGCCCCCGTTTTCTCTGCATCTCAAGTTTTGCAAACTGCTGTTTCTTCACTTGTTTCCATTTGGGTTTTCACCACCTTATAGAAGTGGATTAGTTTGTATCCAACTGTTTCAAAAATAGCTAACAAACAATGAATAACCTGTAGATAGTGACAATGATTTTCATTAAAATTTCAATAAAAGAAAAGATGGGATTTTTTTCACAATCCTGTATGTTAGTGATGATTGCACAAAGGCTCTATTTGAAGTCATTGTACTTGAAAAGCCTAAACACCTTTAACCTTGTAAGCTGGAACCATAGACACATGTTTCTTGTAACCTAAATCTATTTTCAGCTGTTTAAACAGCACTCTTTAATGTTGTGTTGAACTGGAGGAGCTGAGTTTTCCTTTGCTTGTTGACATGCCTGTAAAATAACAGGCTCAATCTACTCTACAACTGCAGAGTCCACTCTATAGTCTTCTAACTAGAACACAGCAAACACATTGTTTATATTTCTGGCAGCCATCAAGTGATTAAATAGACCATATACCATTCATAGTTGTGTTTTTAGTCATCCCTGTTCTTTAACTACAATTTCCAGCATGCATTTACAGATACATCATACAGCCAGTGATTCAAGATTCAAGCTGATATATGCACAGAGAAACAGTTACACTGTATAATGAAAACTTACTCTGCACTAGCTCCTGGACTATAAGTACTAACAATCACAGTATAAACACTAAGTACTAAAAAACAAAGATGCACTAAAAAGACAGAAATGTGTGGATATAAATGAAAGAAGTCTAAAAGGCATAGGAGCAGAATGTATGTACACTATGCAGTGTTGGAAATAACAGAAGTTTGCAACAGCAGCCAATTATAGACTCAAGGAACCTAAATAAGTATACATTTATCATATACAGTACATAGTGTATATAATGGAGTATAATAATACTGGTCCTTATATAGTGATACATTAAATCACCAGAGTATGTGCAAAATGTGCAGTGTGTGCCGTTAAGCAGTCTGTAGTGTTCTAGTGGTCATCTCGTTGAAAAGAGGTCTGAACATGAACTACATTACTGACGCTTGTGGCGTCAGAAGAGCATGAGGTAGAATGGTTGTTGTGAATTCCTGAGGTGCTAACCTACCCACTGCTCTATAGGTTAAATCGGTTATCAAATATAACTGTAAAGAAAACACAGTAGCTCTGTCTTTGTTCAATATGAAAATATACACCACACAAAGGTTTTAGCCTTTCAGCAAGAAGCAAACTGAAGTAAGGTATCTAGACAGCCGGGTAATTACCTTGTTACCTGCATCTTTTAGCATACTTTTCCTTTTCTGATTAAAGGACTGATAGAGGAACCCTGAGTTTCGACCAAAACCAATTCAGTATGTCCCTTTTCTTAAAGCATGATGTAAACATGCTTTCTTTCTCCTCGTTATCTGGTCCTGCATGTTTTGCTGATAATTGGTATTGGATCAGTACTTTGTCTAATGTTACTATTATCGTGGGGATATTTAACCACTTTGCTCAGCCAGGCTTTGTCTGTGTTTGCTCAAAGACTTACTGTTGTCAGGCCAGTCTCATATTGATGGTACATCAGCTCCAGACACTGTTGCAGACATGGTAGCAAAAATGCATTTAGCTAAATTTTAGCTTGTGCTAAGAAGCACAGTGGTCCTGTGAATTTGCATAATGGAGTCTGTAATTATCTGGATGGTAAAACAAATGTTGTTGTTTTGGCTATGCAGTATATTGGACTTAAAATAAACCTTATCTATGGGGTATTAGCTCCAATTTAAAGGCATTTATATCTTTCAATTGTTGAAATGCAACCTGTTACTGTACACAGTCTTGGGACCAAAAGTCATTGCAGACCTGTCAGATCTCAATATTGTGCATGAACTAATGATGCAGCTGATCAAGTAACAACTGTCTAATTATTTCATTTATTTGGAAATGTGGGGCTCTGCGTATCAACAGAATGAATGTAATCCTTATAAGATTTATCTAATGAAATAAACTTTCAAATTAAGCTGAGCTTTAACCCCAGTTATTGTTTCAGTTCAGAGTGCAGAGACAAAACACCATAAGGTACCAATAGTGCTGACAAACTGCATTGTTAAAGGATTTTTGATATATCATCCAATACTGTTTGTTAACAACTGAGTGCAGTATTGGTTAGTGCAATACAGCTTTTATAGAAGGCTGCTATATGAAAATAAGCTTCCAACTAATTACACGTATAACAAGTTTTTTAACATTCTGCAGAAATACCAAAATTTTAAAGCAGGTTGCATGTGCTGCGTGGTTTTATTAGGGGCTGTACAATACTCAAAATCCATAGAACAGGGGTGAAACAGGTGAAATGGATCAAAGTAAACGCAGCAAATATGACTACCAGAAATTTTGTAATATGTGATATATATTCCGACTTAAAATATCATATACATTATAATAATAAGAGTTAGCTACAGTGAAACAAACTAATAAATGAAAAAATGTATTCATCCAAAATCCATAATTAATGCAGGGCTGAAGGTGGAGGCTCTCTGTTTAAGGTGATACCACTGGCAGTCAGAGGCTTAAATATCAGTTTCACAGAATGCCGGCCATGGAAAGTCAGGGGATCAGTCACTTCAGTTAAGGTATGCTGTCTCCTGTACCTGCTGGGGAAGGCAAACATGCCAGAAAAATGTAAAGAAAAAAGTCATTTTTAATTTGTAAATTCATTTTGACATTGAGTGTGTAAGCAGAGGGAATTGGTAGTGTTCGTGGTAACTAACAGAGGCTCTCTCTTGTTTTGGAGTGGCACAGTATAACCGCACAAGTGTTTTATTCAAAGTAGAAGAACATGAGTTCTCTTTGAATACTCTTTTACCACATTCTCAATCCTCAGATTAATCCGTTCAGGTAAAGGTTTCAAAGCACAAGTCATATATAAAATATTTTTTGTTTCTTGGAATTAGACATTTCCACTGGAGGAAGTCTCCACATTCCCTATTGTGTGTACAGTACAGCTTTAAACTGATCAAACAGTAGTTGTGCATTAAAATGTGCAGAAGTATATCACCAGTAGAGGACACACACTTACTTTCACATAGAAAATTAACAAATGTTATTTAAGCAGGGTGTCCAATATTTTACAGCAAACTATATGCAATATTTTTATGTACACGCTAATATAGCTCATACACGGCTTTGCCAAAGAATTACACTCAACCTAGTTGCACAAAGAGCTGCACACAGAAGGAATTAAACCACAGGAATAAAACGTAGTGGGTAGGTTTGCCATCATGAGACACTTGAATTATTCAAGTAATTCGAGTAAGCGAATACAGGCCTTATAGCTGTACCTGAAGGACCCAACAGCCTTCATGACTGTACAACCACTGCATGACTACAAGCATGCAGACTGTTCAGTATCACTGCCCTTAACACATTGGTGTCTTGGTGGAGATGACCAATGAATCTGTGTGTGGAAGCACCATGGTCAGTGCTGAGATGAATAGTTTGTTGCCATACTGAGAGACACTACTACTGTCTGCGTAGCGCCAAAAATATTGCTCATGCCAGTCTAAATTTATCATCATGTATTGTTCCTGGTAACCTTTATCTTCCTTCTCAGTAGCATTCCAATCCGACACTTCCTTCTGGGTGCAAATATGTTTCTGATGATGAGTGTATGTCGATTATTTCTTGTTTAGAGCTCATGCTCTGATTCTCTTATCAGTCTTCCAGCATGCAGTGCTACACTGCTCCACTTCTCCTCTTATTGAGGTGCTGTGGTGATGATGGCTGCATGTGTCACGCTCTCTGCAGTAGCTGTAGGGAATTGTTTTGGGGGGAGGGGTGGAGCACACTGATAGGTGGAGCGCTCTCGTACACTATTCCATTTCCAGGGAGCACCAAGCATTCGTCATAGATCACAGCCATGGCAGCCTGCCTGCCCTGAGGCTTTCCATAGCTGATGGATTACGATGGCCTATAGCAAAGCAGCACGTATGTGGAACCTTATTCATAGCCCTATACTGTGCTCCTCCCATTTACCGTTACTGCTGCTGACCCACCCATCAAGAAAGACCTACTGTCCAGTCAAAACGTCAGAGGTCATCTGTAATGTCAGCTGCCTGTACTTAGCTGAGGCTGGGGTGGGGGAAAAGAAACAAGGAAATCATACACTGAAAAAACTGGTGCACTAAATTCAAATACTGTATATATTTAACACAATTTATTTTGTCTTTTAGTTTACTTTATATATATATATATATTTATTTAATTTGTGGGTTTTTGGTGGCCAAAGAACATCACTTATGATGCATGATAGTAATGACTGATAAGCTCATCAGACAAAAAAATAGTCACTTAGCATGTTTAAGGTGTTAGTAATCGCAGATATTAATGATCAGCAAAAAGGAGTGATTGCTTGAAGGCATGTCAAAGGTCATAATGTGAAGGATGTAGCTGAATTTGCATGTGTATGGAAGCATACGGTCACGTGGGTCTACCATCAGTGGCAAAAATCCCAGTATACAGGGAATTCTGCCAGGGAAGGCATCCACCAGTTCTGGCCCAACTGCACAATTCTTTGATGCAAGAGTGGCTGAACATGAAGGTCGCCTACATTCAGAAACTTGTCCAGTCCATGCCAAATGTGAACACAGCTGTTATTCATGCTCATGGCGGTACTACAAGTAATTCGGGTGCATTTCAGCCACAAACAACAACTTCTTTTATCCATTAAGCTTATTTAGGTTCATGAACAAAGATGTAAGATTTGGTTATGGCACATCACAATTGTGACATAATTGATCACAATAACATCGTCACATTACCCACCCTTAAATCATAGGGCTAACATGTTGGATCTCTGTGTGCAGCCATTGGGAAAATTGTGCTTAAAAAAGCAACACAAAGAGGATGAGGGGCGGTTTGTTTGCGAGTACATGTATGTTGATGTGCGCAAGGTGTGGCTGCACCTCTGGTGAGCACGCTGACAGGAGGCACTGATGCAGCAGCTCATTCAAATTCTGATAACCTTGATCAAAATGCACTGAATGAGATACAGTATTTGAAGCGATAAATTAAGTGCCGCTGGAAAAAGATTCCCCACTGGTAATTGACTCCTCATTCCGGATTGATTCCTGGGCTCACACACCATCAATAATGATGAACCACAGGGGTTTCTGGCAGTGTAACTCTCTTTATGCTTCTAAGAAACTATCTCTTTATTTTACTGCATACATATAAATACAGAGTAGCTCACACAATTGATTGTCATCTGCACGTAATGTATTTATTAGTGACTATTGCCAGGATGGACAAGCTTTAAATATTATTTAGGTAGCATGTGTGTGAAGGAACAGACTTTTAGGCTAGAGCAGGTGCAGTTTTTGTCACAACATAACCGGTTAACGCTGGGCCGAAAACCAAAAAGCCAGAAAGATGACTCATTACATTAAATAAACATACTAAAATGATTACAGTATGTAAGCTAGGAATGTGTCACGAAATCCAACATCCATCATGTTTAATTATATTTGGTATTGGTAATTTTAAAGCCTGAGGCTATAGTTGGGATCAGCATGCTATTAGGCATTCCATTATTATGCCATATTCTGCGTATTCAGCAGAGTGTGTGTTGTGGAGGAGTTTTGGGTGGTATACCTCCTCTTGAAACTTGGCGTAAAACAGAGATTATAAATCACGTGTCTAATATCTCTCATGGAAATCAGGAAATGATTCCATGTAGCCAACTTAATCTACTGCTGCTGCTGCCACCGAATGTGTATGTGTTGGCAATCACAGGAGTGTGGAAGCTTTTAATCACAGTTTCTTCTTTTCATCATCATTCACATGATTAGTCTTAGATTTGAGCATTTCACTGTAGCCCTGTTTAATGTTTTGCTTTTTTTGGTCTGAAAATTTTTTTGGTCTGAAAAGTATTTTTTTTATGTTTGTGATGCACTAAAATGAAATTTTCTTTCCCCAAAAAATTAAATTAAAAAATTACTTCATTAAGTAAGTAGACTACAATGTGCCCAAGGTCCTCAACAACAGACAATAGTTGTCCATCATATTTATTTAAATAATTTTTCCAGTTATGCTTTGAATTTTCACTGTAGATAGTGTCTGGATGTATACAGGGACTGCCTTTTTAGCTGTTGTTGCTTAAGAGCAATTTTATCCACTGCTTCTCATTTTCAGTATATTAGTAAATTAGCTATAAGATCATTTTTTTCTATTTTTTGAGATGATGTTTTTTTAACCGAAAGCCAAAAGTGTGGTTTTTGACAGTTCTGCTCAAGAACTTTCAACACATCCCTAGTTAGCACAGTGGAAAAATATTCCATGTTACAAAAATGTTCCAACCAGTCTAGCTTTGATTAGCTTCAACAGATAGCGTCCAGATTGATAGTGTAGTGTCAAGGTTTTACCAAGCTTGTCCAGCCTTGCAACAGCACATATGTGAATGGAGCACAGATCTCTAAATTCATCCACTCACCACACTGCTATCAGTTGGGTGATAAGATGTGTTTAGTGCAGACATGATGCTATAATTAGCCAATGTTCTGCATGAATGGACACACTGAAGACTTTACCCAGAACCAGCACTTAAAGTGAATCACAGAGGGAACGTAATGTTTATTTTTAGTGTTGCAACCTCCATTTTTATGCATATAAGTGTGACAAATGTATATCAGCATTAGCATTAATATTGGCAGATATAGACATGGGGACACTGATCCTTTGGAGCTAGCGTGTAATTTTCATATTGGCACATGCATATTTATGCTCTCCTCTTTTTTAGAAGATAGCGTGTTTCACTTGCTTACTGATTAAGCAGGCAAACTCCCTCCATGAATCACCCTTGGCAACAAGTGTGGTGGAGTCTCTTGTGTAGGGACTGCGACGAGGGTGAAAATCTCATCTGCGGTTTTGGATGGGTTTCAACGCTTGGGGAGCCATCAGAATCGACTGCCTCAATTTCATTATTTTGGCGAGAAATATTAAACTGCCTTGAAATCCCACTCTAATGTGCTTGAGCAATTGAGGGTCTCCCCTGCTAACTAATCTGTGTCTGTTGCATTTCTAAGAACATTTTCTTTTTTTATGCATTGGTCACTCTCCCCCTGCCCCTCTTCCTTCTCAATTTATTTAAATAGATATACACCAGAGAAATCCTATATATTTAATGTGTATGTGTGTGTGTGTGTGTGTGTGTGTTTGTGTGTATCTGTGTGTGTGTAATTTTTTGGGGGGTGCTGAGGGATTTTTTTTTTTTTTTTTTTTTGGTGGGGGTGAGGGATCATAAAGCCTTGTGTTTCAGCTATTAGAGATTGGGAGGACCCTCACGTTCACAAAAAAGGAAAAAAAAAAAAACCCTCACCACTTCTGTTTCCATGGAAACAGCTGCTCTGTCTCCTGTCGCCGCGGGAACCAGGCTCCCTGGGAGGCGAATGCTCGGCGTCTTTGTAGTCGGGTCCTGCCAAAGCCGGCGTCTTAATCACCCCGCCTCTGCCACGCTTTTGTGCAGAATAGCCGGGTGTGGCCTTGAGGTGGTCGGCATGCTGGGCCCTGACTGAATAATAGAAGTATAATATGCGTAACCTTAAAGCTTGATTTTATTCATGATGCATCTGCTTAAGATCCAAGTCTACTGTGGAGTAGCGCTCAGTTTTACAGGAACAGCCAAGTAATAAGAGATTAAGGAACTGTGATACTAAGAATAGAACAAGTTAGGGCATACTTGGTGGTGTTGGGTTATTTTCAGGCCTAATGTCTGTCTATTCCTGTCCATTCTACTCACACTGCAAATTAGCTGTTAAATGATATATTCCCAAAGAAAGGGACCAGAGCACTGAGTGACCCTTAATTTTCAAAGTTGCGTACAGTCAGAACAGATCTTTGGCGTATCTGTACGATCAGGTGTCTGGCAAATATGCATGACAGTTTAATGTAATTTTTGTACTTTATTTACCTAAAAAAATCCCGATTTGTGATTAATACTAATATCTCTGCAGTAAAACATTTTTACTTACTACTGACGTGGTAAGTAAGTAAAGTAAACCATAGCTTATCTGGACCCATAGAGGCTCATATACTGCAGTATTGCCACTCAAGCCGCCAGTGTTTTATCAAAATAATCACACTACACAATCATATCACTTTACCATCTGAAATAACAGACTACGGCAGTTTTTGAAAATGAGGCTGATTCATCATTTGCGCCCAAATCACTACCTGCTTTGTCACTGTAGAACAGTTTCCTCAATCAGGCGCAGAGTAGGTACATCATTCAGCACGGCCAAATCTGCACTCATTTTGATGCAGTTTTGAAGAATAAGGGCTGAAAATGATCAATTAAGATCATGTGGAAGAAGTAGGAACAACTTTTTTCTGTAAAGACCTCTCAATCTCTAACTTCCTTTCTTTTCTTTGTTCTGTGTGTGTGCTGCGACAGAAGTCCTGTAGGGGGCAGGTCCTGCTGGATATGGTGTGCGAGCACCTGAACCTCCTGGAGAAGGACTACTTTGGCCTGACCTTCTGTGACACAGACAGCCAAAAGGTACATTTCCTCACAATTCTGATTGTCCTGTGAATGACTGGTGTTTTTAGGTATTTGTCTTGATCAATATTTCTATTAATTTTATTTATATATATATATATATATATATATATATATATATATATATATATATATATATATATATATATATATATATATATATTAATAGAACCAGAGTTTGTTCCAAGCAATTTTGAGCCAATGACGTTGGTCGATTCATAAAGAATTTTTCACAGTGTAAACAGCAGCAGCTAAATTTAAACAGTGCATAAAATTAAAAATACAACAAAATAAAGATGCATGTTTTGATTTTGGAGCAGGTACATAAGAGTGACTTTTGCTAACAACTTATTTTTAGTATAAACACTCAAAGTAATATATCAACAACATGTCTTTAACTGGATCAGCTGTGGGTAGAGGTCAGGCTTAGAACCAGGGTGAAGGTCAAGATTAGGATATTTTAGGATTAGGGTCAGGTTTAGGGTTAGGATTGTGTTTTGGGTTTAAATTAAGGTCATGATTAGGATAAGTGGCAGGATGTGGGTTAAGATTAGGTTTTGGTTTTATGTTAAGATTAGGGTTAGGTCTAATGTAAAGGTTAAGATTCGGTTAAGAGTTGATTTTAAGGTCAGGGTTAGGATTAGTGGCAGGATAAGGGTAAAGATTAGGTT
Source organism: Prochilodus magdalenae (assembly GCA_024036415.1). Lineage (NCBI taxonomy): Eukaryota > Metazoa > Chordata > Actinopteri > Characiformes > Prochilodontidae > Prochilodus > Prochilodus magdalenae. The sequence goes on from JAMWET010005584.1 coordinate 277,849, forward strand.
TTGAATTTAGGTTAAGGTTGGAGTTAGTATTAGGTTTAGGGTTAAGGTTAGGATTAAGTTTAGAGTTGAGGTTAAAGTTATGGTTAGGATTAGGGATAGGGTAAAGGTTAGGCTTAGGGTCATGGTTTGGTTTGGGGTAAGGCTGGGTAAAGTTAGGTTTAGGTTTACTTAACGTGAGTATTATTAACAGTATAGGAATTTCTTTACTTTTAAACAGTGGTATATCTTATTAAAGCATGCAGAGAAACCCCCTTTTCGATATTGCAGATCATAAAACTTTCATTTTAAAAGTATAAATCCTAAAATTCATAAATTTTGTTTGTATGCACAAAAAAGGAAGAAGTGAGGGTTGTGCTATGATTTAGATTATTCCGATTTGCTTAAATGTATTGTTGAATGTTTTTTGTTGTTCCTTGAAGCCAAAATGAAAAGAGAAAAGCTGCAGATTTGAGCCTGTGGATACAGAATGTAACTGGAATGTAAATGTGCTCCGTTGCCAGCTTATTATGTGAAATATTTATATAATTACGCAACCACATTTGAACATATAGCAAAACAAAAGTAATAACTCATACTGAAGGTTAAATGTTAGCATATGCTTTCAATCTCTCAATTATCTCAGGCCCAGTAATGGTCTCCTGAGTGCTTTCACTATTTCCAGATTTTTGCATGCATACCAAGTACCGCCAACACTTTCCCCTAAGATTCCCTCCTTCAAATGCTGCCTGCTCTCTATAAATAACTGTAGCTCTGCTGGTTCTGTCATGCCCATGGATTGCCACTGTTGGAGATAACGTGTCTTGCAGAGAACGTTGAGTGCCCTTATATATTGCCAGGGCTTCACAGTGAGTGCTTGATTGATGGTGGTCTTCTCAGTTTCAGGGGGACCCCTGCTCTAGTTGAACACTAATGATGGCTTTCCCTCAATTTCCACCATGGCATTTTACCATTTTATCCACTGGAGGCTTCTTTACACCCTGCTACAGTGAGAAGTCTGTCTTGGCCTTTGCTACTGAAACCTCGCTGAGTAGAGTCAGCGGTAGTGAGAGCTGGAAAGTGAGCAAGCTTCGTCAGGTGTCTGCGGCAGCAGTGCACGGCACAGACAGCTAGCAGGATCAGAAAGGGAAGGTGTTTTTTTTTAGGGAGTAAGCAGCCAGCAGGGTGCTGCTAACAGAGCAAAGCTGTTTTGCTGTTTCACTCGTCGGCCACGCTTTGAACAACAAACAGCTCTCAGGCAAAACTGTAAGAGGCCTCTGATCGTGAAGCAGTTTTTCGGCTAATGTGTTTATTACTATTTTTAGGGGGTTCAGTCGGTTTTCAGACTTGTCATTTTTCATGGCACAAAGTTTACTGTACAGTATACAAGATTGTTTAACATTTTCTATATTTACCTTGCATTGTGTATTTTTCCTTATTTTATTTTTTATTTTATTATTATTATTTTTTTTATACACCCAAATCCCCCACAAAAATGACCTCTTTTAAACAGACTGTTTGGTTTTGATGCCTTTCAGATGATTATATGTAAATTATCTGTGCTCTCATTGGCTGCCCTGTATTGAGCTAAATTAAAAAAATACTCTGATGTCTTGTGAAATCACAACCGGGATTATTTGAAAACAGGGTATTTTTGAAGCATAATTTATATATACGTGTAGTGTGTTTTAAAACAAAGTACAGTACTGTGCTTTAGTAAGTCAGAGACCACTATGCAGTTGTTCAGTCAAAACAGCCATTATGTTATTCAGCACAAGAAATTAAATTATTCAAGGATTTAAAATTGAATTAAAAAATGTTCAAATAAATGTAAGTAAAAACAGAATGCAGTGATTTGCGACTCACAACACATATAACATAGTACACATATTAGATGTCAAAAAGTGAGCCATTTTACCAATGCATGAAAATTATGAACTCATTTAGAACTTGTTGGCAGTAACGCATCGCAAAAGTTGGGACTGGGCCATGTCTAGCATTGTGTAGCAACTCCTCTTGTTTTAACAGCAGTCTGTAAACATATGGGAAGTGAGGAGACCCATTGCTATTATTGTGTGATGTAGGATTCTCAACAGTCTTGTCTCTTTTTAGCTGCATCTTTTGCTTCATGATGGGCCAAACATTTTTAGCTGGTGAAAGCAGCTGCTGGACTCTTCCTCTGCAAAGCCGTGCTGTTGTGATGGATGCAGTATGTGGTTTAGAGTTGTCTTGCTGAAATATGTAAGGCTTTCCCTGAAAGTGACGTTGTCTGGATGGGAGCGTGTGTTGTTCTAGAACCATTATATGCTGTTCAGCATTGATAATGCCTTTTTTCAGATATGTGTTGAGGAACTCTTTTTCTGTAATTTTTTAAACAGAGTAGACAAAGGACTGCATATTGGTGAGCTCATCTTTGCTTCTGAAAGACTCTGCCTTTCTAAAATGCTTTTCGTTATATCCAGTCATGCTGCTCCAACTTCCTTTTCTGCCTTTTGCTTCCCCTGTCCCACCTTTTTTGAGATGTGTTTCTGTCGTCACATTAGTAATGAGTTTATAATGAGTTAATCATTTTTGTTAAATGGTAAAATGTCAACATCAGACGTATATATTCTATGTTTAAATGTGAATAAAACATGTGTCTATCAGATTTGCACCCAACAGATCTGAAGCAGTAGTGGAGCTTGATTTTTCTCCTAACTCTCGAAGATGAAAGCTTTAGATGCTGTTTATCTGAGGGTGGGTTGCCAGGGCTTGCATGCCATTGTTCCTACGAGCCCTATTTTTCTGTGATTTTAAAATATATTTGCATTTTTACCTTGACTTTCCCATTCCTTGTGCAGTTAGATTATGTTACATCTAATCTCTCCAGAGATATTTCCTTTACTTTTTTAGATGCATATGAAAAAGATATTTGTAGGCCAGCCATGGTAAGTTTAGGTAGATGCTTGGGTCTTAGTGTCTCTTTGAAGGGTAATAATGTCAGTGGGAACTGCTTTCCTGGGGGGCACAGTCATAAGATGGCAGCAGGTGACACAAAATTAAAAAACGTTTACTAGAAATAATACTCATTTTATTGGAGACACTTTTTTAAATATAGGTCCCTAAAAAATAAATAACTTAATAACCTTTTTGACTTTTGCACAGAGCTGTATATCAAACTCTTTATTATAGAAAAAACTGTAAAAGGTCACTTGAGTTTTTCATGATATAGCCCCATCAACACTCATCATTTTATTATAAGATAATAATATTAGGCGGGACTTTTGGACATTTTTGAGAGTGTGTAGAGTGCTACAGATGAGATCACTTCTCTTTAGGAGTGAAAGAGTGTGTGTATGCACAGATAAGTGTGTGTGTGTGAACCAACCAGATATAGGTGACCTTAAGCCAGAATGGTGGGACTGAGATGGCATTTATCTATTCCCTGATGGTTCTGCTGCTGAATATTAATGCACTGACCATTTAATGGAATGCATATAGAATTATTGCTCTGGCCAAAGCAGAGACACATAGCGCATTCTGATGAAGTCCAGTAGTCCTCGCTCTGCTGTTTTGCTTGAAAGAGCTTTCAACCAAGCGTATGGAAATTTTGTTTTCTTTCTATTCAGAACTGGTTGGACCCCTCCAAGGAGATAAAAAAGCAAATCAGAGGTAAGTGTGGTAGGAAAGCCTAACCTTTGCTCTCGGTTCCCTCAAATACATACCCAAATACCTGCTACAATATACACTCTTCATCAAAAGAATAGTTGCACAAATAGTTGTACCCAGAAGGAATCAGCCAACAGGAATGAAACTTGGTGGGTAGGTTTGACATTGTGAGACATGCGAATGATGGTTCAGTGTCACACCTGAAGGCCTGGCATCACTTAACCTCCACCGCTACTACAAAATCTGCAAAATCTGAAGATATTCAAGCTGCATGAGACAACATTAGGAATCTCCAGAACTCTGAGAGGTCTGGCATGTTGTGCTACCAAACATGGCAGCCAAATGCCATACTGAGAGACACTACTTCTGTATATCAGTCCAAAAATTTCTGAATTTTTTGTTTTTGGTAACCTTTATCTTCCTTCCCATTAGCATTGCAATCCGACACTTCCCTCTGGGTGCAACTATTATTTTATGTGTATAATGATTGTTAAACCAATTTGCAGTATTGAGCTTTAAAAAACTAAGACCACAGAAGGCTAACAATGTACAAAACATTTTATGTACTGGGAGCAAAGGGCAGCCATTTAAACTTGTCTGACATGTTTGTATTTTGAAAAATGTTTTTACTAGCATAATCATACTCTGCATGTATTGTACTAAAATTTGTGTTTCATTCTTGGTTGGGAATTGTTGAACTGCTGAAATGCTTAATGGGAAAATGATCCAGTGAGAACTTTATTTTCACTGTAAACATTAAAGCTTATTTTTCTCTTCAGGAGCTGGACAGAAGGTCTTATGCATTAGATTACCTACTAGGAAATGACTTTAATTACAATAAGGAAGTGACAGTGTAATTATGCAATTGCATGTTGATTTATTATTGGAATATTAACTACGATAAGAAAAGCGGTGGTAACATTCTATTAAAATGCTACAGAAGTATAGTATTCTCTTTTGATATTTACGGCTTTATCTGTCAGAGCTTTAACCAGTCACAGCAGCAGATGAGTGTTTGTTCTTTAAAGCTCCTGGGAAAATATTATAAAAGAAAGATTTATTTTGTTGTTATGTTAAACGTCCAACACATTTAAAAAAAAAAAAATCTTCAAAAAAGCTCTAATTAGTCGGGTCCTAATATTCCAATCGACATGTGTGAACAACAAAATTGTTCACAAACCAAATGCATTTTGTTTATATTGTTTATAATGTGGCAAGTTTTTATACTGTCAAAACAATGTTCCAGTTAATTTACACATTTGTGGGTAACGCACGTTACTTCCATCACTCGTGTGCATATTTTTTTTACACTACCTTAGAAGCTGCGTTTTTTAGTTTTTTGCTTTGAATGGCAGATTCATGAAACTCACAGATAATTAGAATTTTACAATAGTGTTGATATTTGTAATTGACTCGTCACCATATATATATATATATATATATATATATATATATATATATATATATATATATATATATATATATATATACCTGTACGGATGAGGAGATATATCATTCAGAAATTCCAGCAACTCCTGTTCATAGTGGTGGCGGAAGGGCAGGTTGATTAGTTTTCCAGGCCCAATACACACACTATTAACCTAGTTAAAAAGCTAGTTACTCACATCATGACTGCAGACACTGTTCTACAGGTAGAGCAGGGTCGGCTCCAGCCTTCAGGCTAAGGGTTTTAGCTAGCCCCTAGCCTTCTGAATGAAATTACTGCAGCTCCTTAGTGGAATACGCTCTTTATATGTTGTTGTTGTAGAGGATGCCACTGTGTCCATGGCGCATTAATAAAATGTGTTTTTTAGTTTTATGTGATGACACTTTAAATACGGCAAGGCTTTTACCCACGTTAATGCTGGATGAGCATCCAGGGAATAAAGGACGTAGGTTTGGTTGCAATAATGGCAGGGACACAACAGCCAAGTCTTTACCCCATTATCCAACAACAGATCTCATCTCCACCATATCTGATGGTAAGCCTCTGGGAAACACTAAGGAAATATCTAAAGCTAGGACGGAAATATCTTAAGCTACGTTTCTAATTTGCATATTGTGAATGGCATGAGGGTGCACGCCACAAAAATTGTGCGCCCTTGACCCCACACGCACATCCAAATATTTAAAACTCGGTGCTCTCTGTGTCTGGTGCTTCATGCAGAATGAATGAATTTTATTGTAGATTTGCTGAGCAGGTTTGCATCCATATGAGAACTGTATCATATTTCACAGAGATACTGCAGCACCTCAAGAGGCAGCTATAAACAACTAAACAACTTGTTTGCTTCAGACTCTGAATGTTTTGCAAACAAGTTTGCTCAGATACGGAAGCTTATCCACTATTAGAACCACCTGTTTTACACTGAAAAGGCAAAAATCCAGTAGACATTAATTAGACTTTGGGAGGATATTATTAAAGCATACTCGAAGCATGTACAGCTCAGGGAAAATTAAGAGACTACCTCAAAATGTTTCTCTAGTTTCTGGGTTTGTGTTTGACCAAAATGAGCAGTTTTGTTTTATTCTGTACACTACTGGAAACATGTCTTTCAAATTCCAGATCAGATATTGTATTTTAGATCTGTTTTTTTGTTTTAGAAAAGTATTAATGACTGAAGCCAATTTTTTAACCATGCTCACTGTGCATTTTACCCCAACCACCGCTCGCCAGTCTTTCTGTAGGTCACTTAAAGTCGTCTTACGGTGGTTAAATGACATTCGAATAAGGTGGTGCTCATCATGGTCAGTAGAGAGTGGTTTTGACCCTCTGCCAGTCTGTAGCTGTGTTGTCCTGTGGCTTGTTTGCTGCTTGACCTTGTTCTTATGAACCAGACGCTCACTGTATCTGCCTGTAAAGCTACAACCGGACCTTCTGTTCCTCACTAAGAACGTGCTGTACATGTGGGGATGCTGATTTAAAAAGCAACTGGAGTGTCTCTTATTTATTTCCAGAGCTGTATATTGTGAGCAGAGAGGAAGATTAACCTTAATTAAAACAATACACAGATTTAGCTTTCCAGGAGCTTTAATGATGAACCGCATTCATTTAATTGAACAGAAGTTTTAAAAATTGCTGTTATGAAAATAATATAGGCCAGTCTTTAATTGCATCACTCTATTGATTGACTCATTTGTTTTTAATGTATGCAAGGTCTCTGGCAAAGGTATTATGTAGCAGTAGTAGCACGTAGCCCTATAATACTAGCTGTAATAGTTTTGTCCACTTCATGCACCCTCAATGCATACTACACATTTCTACATCTTCACCTCAGTGGATAAAGGAAAATTGTATTCTCACAGTGCATTTTAAAGGGCATGTCCCTTTCCTAACCCATTGTTTTTGCTTGTCTGGTCGCAGTGGGCTCCTGGCAGTTTTCCTTTGCTGTCAAATTCTATCCTCCTGATCCCTCTCAGCTGATAGAAGACATCACTCGGTGAGTGCATTCAACCTGGGCTGAAAGCCTCACTCCCCCAGCTCTCCCACAAGCAGCTATTTTGCCTCTGCTCTACCATTTTGCTGTGTGTGATTTTACAAAAATGCTCGTAGAGAGTTTTATCCAGGACTGAACAAGCACATCCGCTCGGCTTATTTACAACCAGCTGTGAAACCCGCACCTGTTTTTACCAAAGCATGTTGTACGCCACTGAAGTTGATCTCTATAAAATAACATAAAAAGATGAAATTGCTGGGGAAAAAAGCAGAAAGTAAGATTTGAGAATATCTCAGGCTTGAAATGTTTCTTCAGTCTCCATCCTCTGTTCTAAAAAAGCGCTTGAATCTGCAGCTGTGTAATCCTTAGCTTCGACTTTGGATTTTGCTTCACCTCAATAACCCGTGTCCCTAGCATATGTTGTGTTCTTAGGCACGCTCTCGAAAGCAAATATGGCATCACTCGGCATCTCGAGGAACACACTCCAGAAGATAGAGCTAGGATGGTGGTTGCCATGTGAACAGTTCTGGTGTCTGTGTGTGTAGGTATTACCTTTGTCTACAGCTGAGGGAGGACATGCTGTCTGGGCGCCTGCCGTGCTCATTCGTCACACACGCTCTGCTGGGCTCCTACGCCGTGCAGGCCGAGCTGGGTGACTACGACCCTGAAGAGCATGGGCCTGACTACGTCAGCGAGTTCCGCTTCGCCCCCAACCAAACTCGCGAGCTGGAGGAGAGGGTGATGGAGCTCCACCGAACTTACAGGCAAGAGAGGGTTCTACCACATGTAACCCTTTATACAGCATAGCTGGTTAACCCTTTAAGCCCAGCGTATATCTGACTTGATGAAAGGGGTTTGGTAGTTCTAAACAAGACCAGGTCTGCAACTCCAGTCCTTGATGAGCTCAAGGCACACCTCAGCTCACATATGATTCAGCTCTCAAAATAATTGCCAAGTGTAGTGAGTTGTTTTTGAGTAGAGCAATTGCCCAACTGTGATGGACACTGAGCCTGTATTTAGATAAATTATCTTCCTGCTGAATTCCTTTGCACCACAAATCCTTAGTACAATTAGAATCTGGCTCAAGATTAGGGCTGTAAGTAAAATCAAAGTGTATAACATTACATAACACAGTAGTGGTTTTAGCTTGTTTGTCTTAACTAACAAAGTAAAGTCCCGTTTTTATCGTTTAGTGCTGTGTACTGTTTTCTCCAACATTTTTACTTACTTGGTAGGTGTAAATATTTAGTAGATAAGAAAGCTCACTATTAAATCTAGCCTGTGTGATGCAACTGATTTTTAGTATTCCATAAACCTGAACTCTATAATCCATAAACACATACATTGTAACTACACTACAATTAAACACATAGGTAGACATACAGCTGGTGCAACCAGCTCTGGACCATCTACACTAGAAGATGTGTGTGATCTTTCTAGTTTTGGCATATTGGATGCTGGTTGTACAATCTCCAAGTGCACCCGCCACCTTTTTAAATCAATTACACACAGCATTTGTAAGAAATTTGTACATTGAGGACTAAGTTAACAGCACTATTGCAGTCCACGTTAATTAAGGTTTACATCCCAATATCATAATACTGGAAAAGTTTAGAAAGACATTTGTCTTACGGATTCAGACTACTCTTATTGCCATGTTAATTGCTTACTGATTCATTTCATGCTTTTTGACCAACAAAACAAGCAGTGAGAATTCTGTCAGACTTTCAGACTCTCTGTAAAAACCAACTGCTTTGTTGAGATGGACTACATGAAGGCTGGCCAAACCAAAATAACTGGAAACCTTGCTTTGACCTGGGTTTAATATCAGATGTCAAATGTTATTCAATGTAGACACTTTGCTTTACTCATGCATTCTCAAACTTCATTGTCTTTATAACGAATGAGTTTGAACTAAACTACTAGCGCACACTTAATTTCCTACTGCTTATAAACTACTACTAAACAACAATAGTTACAGACTAATAAGAAATCACACTTGTTTTCTGCTCAGTTTATAATCAGGGTTAACTGTGTAGCCTGAAAATGCTAGGTCGATTTTAGTACTCAGGCTGGTAAGCACAAAAAAAGGAAAACATTTCAACATGAGGTGGCCACAGTGTAAACATTAGCTGGCAACAGCGAAACACCACAACAGAACTATATTCATATTAATGGTATAGCAGTAATCGATTATCTTAGCTCAACAACTGCTAGACATTAGACAGATGGTCACCGAAATTAGAAGGACTATATCTTAAGAAGTGCCAAGCTGTCACACCATGTCGTACACAAACAGATTTGAATGAAAGCTGCTATCTTGCAGGGATACCTGGGATGTCACCAGGAATACACAATTTACCTTTCACTGCAATTTAGAAAGCAGGGGTTAATATAGAAATATATCCTTTTAGAACAGTGAAATGTGGCTAGCACTATATCAGGCATGGTAATTTCGCATGCTCTTGGACCAAGCTACCCAAACCCATTATGAACACTCACAATGAAGCTGAGCTGAAGCCAGCTCGCAAATACAGACAGGCAGCGCAGTGGGAGATGAATGAATGCCAGTGACCAGACTGAAGGAAAGAGCTGTTGATATCAGCGCCATACTTTGAAACAGACTACTAGGTGGACCTGTAGAAGGGAAACTTTAAACCTGATGCCTTCCAGCTTTTACTGTTTTCATTATGATATTCTAGTGGCATGATTATGATGGTGGTGATGATACTTTGTGTGCTCTGCTGCAGGGGTATGAGTCCTGCAGAGGCTGAGGTGAACTTTCTGGAGAATGCGAAGAAGCTTTCCATGTATGGCGTTGATCTCCATCATGCCAAGGTGCACATAAACAGTTTATTTAAACAGCATGTTCTGTATATATTAATAGAGGAAACGTGTTAATGTTGATTATTAATGCTACTAAATGTTATATTACAACTCTTTAAACCATTTGTTGTTCCACCTTGAAATCCAGCTGTTTTGCGTCATAGGTTTTCTTTTTTCTTTTTTTTATTCTGGCGCTGCAATCCTCTCTTCAAACATGACTCTCAAATGTCTTTTAAAGCTCCCTCTTTTAAAAAAGGTTATTGTCAGCTAATATCATGCTGTGAGTTTGCTTATCACTGAAGCACATCAAGTACTGTTTACAAGTAAAACACACAGATGCAGCAGTGACAGTAATGTCAGTAACTTTAGCATTAATGAAAAGTGAACAGTGCTATGCCGAGCTTGCTAGGAAAAAAAAAAACTAACTAAAGCGGTACAACAGTGAGAAGTTACAGTTCCCCTCAAAACATGGCAGAACATCCCATGGAGCTGGAACATCTAGCCATTCTCATTTACTTAGGAACAGTGATGAAAATTAAAACTCATGTTCAGTTTCTTGTCCAGCTTTATTGAACACAGTTCTGTGTTCATATGATGCAAATAACATCAGGAAATTCTTTAAACTAATATAATAGGGGTGAATTTGAGCAAATAGGAAAAATGTGATTAATTAAAGTTTACATATTAACTGTGCTTCTTTTTTGACCTGTGTGGCCTGTGAGCCCGACAGCTCACTCAAAAAATGATGCACAGGATTTACTTGTAAGAGACTGTAAATTCAATTCTGATGTACACAAGAATACTACAAACAGTTTATTTACTTTATTTATATAGTTATTTATTAATATACATGTTAATGAAATCTCTCTTATTCTATATGACGACCACATGACAATGTAATTAGTGTGTGTGCAAAATGACACAAGTATGGCACTCAAGGAAAGTTCTATTTAGGAAGCATGAAATTAATGAAAAATGTAAAAGAAAGAAACAAGAGCAAGTAATTTAGTGGTGTGATATTTTATGTGACACATTTAACTCAGATGTGCTTTTCTGTTCCAGTGGCTCTGCTTTTTACCCTGTTTCTGCACGCTCGTGTGCGTCTGTGTGTGTGTTTTACAGGACTCGGAGGGCATTGACATAATGCTGGGTGTGTGTGCCAGCGGCCTTTTGATCTACAGAGACCGCTTGCGCATTAACCGCTTTGCCTGGCCCAAGATCCTCAAAATCTCCTACAAGAGAAGCAACTTTTACATCAAAATCCGCCCTGGAGAGGTAGAGAAAAAGGTCTTTTGAATTTTTCCAAGGTTTTCTTCTTAGATGTTGTTAATAGAGGCATGTTTACTGGATTCAGAGATTATTAGCAATATCCACATTGGGATTAGGCTTGGGATTTGTTTTAACATGTACATGTAGGTGTACAGATGACAGCGAGTCCTGTTGTGTTTTAGTTCAGACGATTAGCCTTGTTTTAATCCTCTTATTGATGGTGTTAGGAAAACAAAGTGGTCCAGTAAGCAGTTAAGGGAAACAAATTGGCCAGTCTGATTTTAGACTTATGTGGCAGTTCCAGCCTTTACACTTAGAAGCTGCTAGAGATTAATTAAGCACGTTTCAAATTCTGCAGCGTTCCAAATACCGACATTCACAATCTCTTAACAAACAGAATTTAGTACATTTGAATTTCTGCTTCTTGGAGCTAGTGAACATCTTGCTTAAGGAAACAAGTTAAAAGAAAAGTAGTAAGGAGGTGCTGTTAGGATTCTACAAAGAGAACACTTACTTGTGCTAAATTTTTAATGTGTGTGTTTCTCTATATCCCATAATGTTGACTTACACTAGAAAACACATTCATCATTAATAGGATACGGATATATCACTGCAGGGGTGTTCAAAATCAGCAAGCTTTAAAATAGCAAAGACTTCAGATACATCAGAGTCCACTGATCATGTCAAAGATACATCACAGTCATTTGATCCTGTTTCTCAACACAGTATAACCACAAATCACAAAGTAAATGCTTTAGAGAAAGAGAGAGGCAGAGGACGGGAGAAGGGGTGTGCTGATAGGAAAAGAAGGAGCTGTAGAGGAAGTTATCTCCTACATTGCTGGAAGTGTGAAGTCAGTTTACCTACCCTGCTTTTATTCTGCTAATATGATTATCTCCACTAGCACATGCAGCATGCCTATATTCCTTCTGGATTCTTGGATAAGTTAAGACTCCAATGCAGAAGCCAGAGCTTTTGTGATGCTTCTTTGCAAGATGTTATATTAATGTGTATATCTTTATGTAGCTGCTTCAAAATGTAATATTCGTAGAGAGGGGAAATATTCTTATTAACTAATTTAGGTCAAATTTAACAAGTAGTTTTCAATTCATTTCTACTGGTTAATTCATCAGTGTTCACACCACGTGGAAGGCAGGCATTAGTTTCTAAAGGCATTAAAACAGGGCTGGGATTTTATCGGTAATTAGCAGTATCACAATATTGTTAAGTAGAATTTGTCGTGTTTTTTTCTATTCGATCTTTTCCCAAAATGTTCACACACAGCAGTAAGTTACAGTGTGAGTGTGTAGCACATTGAGGTGCTGGTACTAAAGAAAAAACATAATATATAATACTTGTATTTGAATGTGTAGCACATTAAAGCAGTCACATCAAGCCAATTTTTATTTTTATTTTTTAAAGGGACATTTTAGCCTAAAACTACCATTTAATATATGTTAAATGATCCCATAGTGCATTCGCATTGCATTCTCAGCTTCATCAGTTCGACAGAATTCAGAATTTTCAAAGCAATAAGAAGTGCTGCCTGTTACTGTAGCCACTCCTGTAGCTTTTTAAAAGGTTAAAACCACCTTCAAAATACATCACCAGAAGAGGGCTTTAAATAGCAAAAAGCATGGTCACAGGAGATGTACGAGAATACGGGAAGATTAGCCATTGCAACTGAAAGTACACACGCACAGCTAATTGAGTTACAAGCTAAAAGCACTGCATGCACATTTGTATAGGTCCTCATGGCTCTGCTTCAGCTCCAAACATAAGTAAAGGAACTACAGGATAAATCTTAATATACAGAATAATATACAGAATAATAAACTACAAAATACACACGATGTTAAAAAAAAAAAAAAAAAAAAAAAAACATTTTTAATGACTGTACAGTTCAAAATCAGCCCCGCCCTAAAAATGGCTAGAATAAAACTGAGCAACAAGTTTTTGATTTGACAGCAGTGAAAACTGGATGTGTACTTGTGCACTTGTCTTTCAGCTTTTCTGTATGCCTTTTATACACCTTGTGTGCTAGTTAGTTTTTCGCCCTTTCGTTCATATCTACCTGTAGGCTATCCTAATTTGTAAGCTCACTTAAGCATACACTATATGCAAATTATCCAACTTGCCCCTTTTCCACCATCTTGTTTGTAGTAACACACTGCCCTTCTCCCTTCACTCCCTCCTACACACACACACACTCCCCTGCACCCCCAGTATGAACAGTTTGAGAGCACCATTGGCTTCAAGCTGCCCAACCATCGAGCCTCCAAGCGCTTGTGGAAGGTCTGCATTGAACACCACACTTTTTTCAGGTAATCCCTCACAGCCACACCTCCTGTATCACTTAGCACGTGGGACTGATCAATATGGAAGCTGTCGCTGGTACTGATTTTTAGGAGCAGTGTAAATATCGCATCCAAAATTAAACACATATAAAGTTGGCTTAGTTTTCTTATGTGCCATCAGTTCTCTCAGATTTTTAGTTAATAGTTAATATTATATGCTGAGATTTTACCAGTCCTACCTATATTAGGACATTAAAATCTGAATATTAGGGTAAATGTCAACTCAAGTTCTTGTAAAGGGAATAAGAGTGATTGTAAGGAGAGGCATGTAGTGAATTTTCTCATATAGTACCAAACAGAAGCTTATAGAATCAATATACCCTCTCCATCTTGGTCTGGCCCAGTTCAGCACTGTTCTTCTTTTCTTGCCTTTTTTGGACAAAAGTGTTATTCAATCTCTGCTTGTAGCAACGAATAAATACATGAGCTGTTTTTCCATCCTCCCTTTTCTTTTTTTGTTTTATATTATAATGCATGTCACATTACTAGGAGTCTGGTACACATTACAGAGAAATGAGTGAGAAAATATATTCCATATTAAAAAACAACAATTATCTTGAGTGAAGTGTGAGCGGTGTGAATTTATGTGCGCATCTTCTCATTTTACAGAGATAATTGGAAGCTGAGAAACTGAGTCCATCATAAATTAGACAGTTTTAAAGAAGTCTCCTTTGCCTGAGTACAGTCTGTTTGGACTGAATAGCCTTTGCTCTACAGGTTGGTCTCTCCTGAACCCCCACCCAAAGGATTTTTGGTGATTGGCTCAAAGTTCCGCTACAGTGGACGAACTCAGGCCCAGACTCGTCAGGCCAGCGCGCTAATCGACAGGCCGGCCCCACAGTTTGAACGATCAGTTAGCCGAAGATACTTGCTGTCACGTAGTCTAGATGGAGGTAGGTTTTCTTCCTAAAGCTTAGAGTATATATTTTCCATATCATTTGATATCAGCACGGATGGGCAGGTGTCATATGCATGTCCTGTTACTTAACTGTGATTATAGCATTTTGAAAAAATTAAAAGCGTTTTGGTGCAATCTCCTAAAATACTTATTTTTAAGGTAGAACATAAAATATGTGAGTGTGAATAAAAATGAAGAGAAATATCGACATTCTGAAGACATTGTAAAGCTTTCTGTTCTTTACATGCAACACCCAACCCCTTTAAAGGTGTCAACATAAAACTAAAATAGGAGTAATGTGGATGTGGATTTGTGTTGTTGTGAGTAAATGGCTAGTCTAGTGAGTAAAAGGCCTGTATTGCCACCAAGAGATAGCAAAAAAAAGTAATCGTAATTAGACATGACAAGGTAACTGTTATCAGTCCATCAACATCAGCAGAAAATATCCTGTAACAAATCTGAAATAGAATTCCTCCAATTCTTTCAGTGGGGTAGTAGAGCGAGTAGTTTTGGCATAGTAGCCTACGTTTAGTTGGTCATTATAAGTGATGTGCTTTTAATTTAAAATAACTGATCTTTAAAGGGGGTAATATTAAGGGGTAGTACTTTAAGTTGAGTTTTAAGTTGATAGTCATGGTTTTAATATCGGTATCAGGTAGGAAAAAAAAACCTTCACTAATATTACGAGTTTGTGTCTAATAGTTAACAGTGTTGTTGTATTGCCTATTTTGCAAGTACACAGCGAAGCTTTAAGATGGCTTGCCTGTAGCTCCTTTTTAATATTATGACTGTGTTACTGTCAGCCTCTGCTTTGGGGGACACCTTGGACAGAATGTCTCAGCACACGCCTAGTGAACCTGCTCCTGGCCTGCTCAGAGACGAGCTAGACCGAGACTACATGGATGCCGGACAGGAGCAGGATTTTGACCAGGATCAGGACCAAACTGAAGACAGAGGGTCAGAATCCAGTGCTACTCCCTCAAGGGCTATGGAACTGAAGGTATGGTAGACACATTAATATTAATTCATGTGAATGCAAATAATTTCCTAAGTAGGACCGTGTCTACTTCAGTTGAAAATTGCTAGGAAAATATAATGAATGAAAAAGTCAAGTTAATATAGACTCTGTCAGGCTTCATCACCCCCTCTATGTAACAAACTGTAAGACTGTCAAATTAAAGTCAAATTAAACCGCAATGGAAGTGGCACAAAATCTCTTCTTCTTAGACGTATAATTGTCAAGCAATTGAAGACTTTCTGGTTATTTTAAGCCAAACTGTATGAATATTCAGCAGCTATTTACACTCAGCTCTAAGAGTCCAACTACATTATCTTAACACCTGACTAACATTAACCCCTGGCCTTGCCTTCTCCTTCAATTCAAACTGTAATCCATCTTCTCTTAGGCCTCTTTTCTCTGTCCCTTCTTCCCTCCTTCCACAACCCTGCTCTCCCTCCACAACCCTTCCCTCTCTTCACTTTTGCTCCTGAATCCTGAAGCTCTTGAGCTTAGATAAGAATATATATTTTACGTCCAGCTGTTTTCTTAAGCTCTCCTTTCTGCAGATATAACTTGCCTCCTTCTGACGTTCATCTGATGTGTCAGTATACTTTCCTGCCTTTGCTATGCCCTGCTGCAAATTTCTCATTCCAGTCTGGATTAGCTTCTCTGCTAGCTTGTAATTCCTTCCCTGCTTTCTACTAATTGCTCTTTCCTCCATTCTTTTGCTTGCAGAGGGAGGAGCCAGGGTCTCCTCTAGATTCTAAAGCAGAGGTATTTTATGGTGTCTAGCACATGTCTGTCTTGATTGTCTGTCCGTCTATCTGTCTTACCTCTATGTAGACCCCGGCAGCATGGCTGTGAAGTCCATTATGATGAGCAATGAAACCATCATTGTTAGCCAAGCCATAGAGCATGATTTGCGTGTACATGGCTTTTCAGTCCACCCAGACCAGTCTATGTCTTGTTAAATAAATCAGAATTTTCAGGACTTTAATTGGCTTATCTGTGCTCCGTACATAACACCGGTTTAAACATTGACTTTCCATGTTTAATATGTGACAGTACAGAGCTGGATGGTTTTGTTGTAGGCATTTAGAACCGGGCAAGTTGTAATTAAATCACAAAAAACTACAATCAGCCATACCTACAGTACTGTGCAAAATCCAGGGCCCACTCTTCCTTTATTTCATTTTTTTGGTCAAAACATTCTGTATAGAATCTAGTTTCCATAAAAGTTGGGATGCTGTGGGTATGTGAATAGTATTACATATTTATATTAAATAACAAATGCAAGAAAGACAACATATTAAATGTTGAAACTGAGAAATTTTATTACTTCTTTAAAAAAATTTTGCAACTACCGCCAGCAACATGTTTCAAATGTTGAGACAGGGGCATGTTTACCACTGCACTTCATCGCTTCTCTTTGAACAACACTCTGAAATTTATGAAATTGTAAAGTGAAATATTTTTCCATTCTTGGTTGATGTAGGATTTCAACAGCTCGACAGTTCAGGGTATCTTATATCCTTCATTTCATAATGCACCAAATTTTCAATGGGTCCCACGTCTGGACTGTAGGCAGGCCAGTTTAGCACCTGGACTCTTTACAGAGCCATGTTATAATATGTGTCGAATGTGGTTTGGCATAAGCTTGCCAAAATATGCAAGGCCTCCACTAAAAAATAAGTAATTTGGAAGGCAGCATACATCGCTCCAAAACCTGGATATAGATCGTTTACCATCAATGGGGCCTTCATAGGTGTGCAGGTCGCCCATGCCATCCAGAATTTCATTAGTCAGACAAAAGGAAATTGATCCTGTTTTTATATATGGTTTTATCTTATTGTATGGTAGAATTTGGAACCTGGAAGTTCCAAAACTAGACTTCAACAGATTATTAAAAGATGTAGAGGAACAGACTATCAAAACCCAAACCATTACAATCAGTTAAACATGAATTAAAGCCGTGACCTTCCACAGGGTCTTATTATCAGACCTCAGGTTTACTGAACGTGTTTGAGATTACGTGGATTGTGGCATTTAAGACTGAATGTTTGAGATATGGCAAAAAATCTCTATAGATTTCTGAAAGCAAGTGTTCTGACAGGAATTACAGAAACTGTAATGAAGAAAAAAAAAATAAATGAATGAAATGAAATAAATGTGGTCTCAGTATTTTGCACAGATGCGGAGTGAGGCTGTAGCTAAACTAACTAGACTAACCGCTGTTAACTAGAAAATATAATTTCTCTGTTTCACTCTGACCTTGACAGACAGTTCTTTGGACATCACCCACTTAATGGAAATTTTGTTCCAGTGTTCTGTATTCATCCTCACAACAGTTGATACAAAATAATGCATTAGTAAGGGGAGCATGGGCAGGTCAATTAATTGGGCTTTAATAACATCTGAGTAATATTACAATCACTTCACGTTTAAAATCAATGACTTTGGCTATGTGTTTGTTTCACTTGACAAGCCTAAGATACTACATCTGCATTACCTCGAAGCTCATTACTTCAGCGGATACTTTCAGTCCTGGTTTGCGCTTTGTGAGTTTAATGGATGAGAAGAGCTGAAACAGATGGTACAGAAATAGCAGAGTGGTTTGAGCATATTGCCAAATTAGTTCATTTGAATACCATGTTGACTTAGATGGATCAAAGAGAGGCACACATACTGCTTCCTACTTTAGATTCCTTTTGCAAGTTTTGTGGGATTAGAGGTGACATTGTTACAGCATTTCTTCTTGTTTTTAGTCGTTTCATTTATACATATACATATATAGGCACGTTTCAGACTGTACCTCATAAGAAAGGCATTTGTGTCAGTGGCCTGGGTACATTATTGTGAAATTAATACTCAAGTCTTCCAATGATGAAAGTAACATTTGAATGTGTGTATCTGGGACATTAACACAACCTTGCCCCACTCTCTGCAGTTCCATGCTTGACTTTAGCTTGTGTGTACAAGAAATCTGCTCTGTCTGTTTGGCTGCCTGCCTTGCCCTCTAAACTCAACCATGTTCTGCCTCCCTGTCTTCACTCCTTCCACCGTCTCCCCCCTGCCTCTCACTTGCTGTGCCTCGCCCTGCCTCGCCTTGCGCCATATCTCACACCCCCACCCCTCTCCCCAGTCGGACCAGGACTTGGCCCCACGTCCTAAACAGGAGGTACTACTCTGGCACATCCATGCCTGAGCTGTTTGTCTCTGATAAGATCTTTCATAATTAGTTCTTTTTTTTTTTTAAATGAGTGGAGATCATGGAAAGTCGAACCTGAAAAAAAGGTCATCTGTTAACTGCACAAGCATGTGTCGTATGTTCATATGTGGTGTGCTGCATTACCTGATTATGTCCAAGGACCATTTGGAGGGTTTTGTTGCTTGAAGGTAGCTACACAGTTGAAATGCTCCATGTTTTTAACCTAATTACATTTGCCTCATGAGACAGTAATTGCAATGAACCTACTTATAAAATAGAAAACCTTTTGACTCACAACATAAATAAAAGACATACTTATTGGGCAGTTACAAAATAAATTATGTTCATTAAATACCCAAGACAATTCACTAATATTCCTGTGCACACATCATATTACCACAGTTGCCCAGTCTGCAGTATGTACCTGATGCCTTACATTGTAGTAAAGAAGTTTGCCTCGTTGACGGGTTTGTTTTGCAGCAGTTCCTGGATAAGCCGGAAGACGTACTGCAAAAGCATCAGGCCAGCATCAACGAGTTAAAGAGAGCGCTGAGGGAACCCAACAGCAAACTAGTCCACAGAGAGAAACGTCTATCTGCAGCCTCTTCTGGTAGCACTCCAGAGAAAAAAGCTGTAAGTATAAGAGGCTTAAAGAGTCTGCCGTGTGCAATAGTTCCAACAATATGTATACTGCTTGTCATGTCAGCTGTAGGTGACTCAAATAGTAGTCTTTGCCAGTCAATATATCTCTTTAAGCTCTACATTTACTGGGCAAATAAGTCATACTGTGTGTTAATGTGTCACGTCTTTCTTTAAGACGAGTTGAAGTATTCTGAAGCTATTCTGAATAGCTCATAGCTATAACACTACTTTAGTGTTCAGGAGGTGAATGATTACATAAATGCCATCTTTTGAAACACCGTTTTTCGTGCATTTTTTTCTAAAGAGATAGTGGAAGTAAATCCATCATTTTACAGTAATTCTAGGGCGTACTTTATGTAACATACCTGCATCAGGCTTTTACATTATAGTATAAAGCACATTTTAGTTACAGTGATGCAGAGTGTACCCACAACACTCGCAAGCAATTGAAACTGTTCACTCTATATTGATATATAGGCCTCTGAGGAACCCTTATTGATTGAGAAGCCAGACGGTTGTCAAAGAGACCTGACCCTCAGTTCAAAAGAGGAAAAGAACAAGAGCCCTGCTAGAATAGATCCATCACTCACTGGTTCACAGCATGAAGGAGAGGAAGTGATGAAGGGGAAAATCCATATGCCTCATGGTGGCACAATGGGAAGCTATGCCATAACAAGGAAGGCAAAGAAGGACATCCCATCACCAGAGAAGCCTCAAAGAACCAGAGCTAAAAGTTACAAACATATCCAAGACTCACATTCTGTTGTTGTGGACAATAATGAGGACGATGGAGATGAGAGGCATGTGGAGAACAGTATTCATGCAAATGGGTATGAATATCCAGCAGAGAGGCATTGGACTGAAAGAAGGTACATGGGCACAGCCCATGCAGAACATTCTGTGAACTCAGATTTTTGGAATTATGAAGAGAGAAGCTGGGGTGAGGCTTCTCCCAATGCAGCAGTAGACAAACATATGAGAGATCAATATAATGGAAGCAGATGGCAGAGACAAAGCACGGAATGTGGGAAGGACAAAACAAGAACTCCCATTCGGACCCAAACAACTGGAGACTCTGCTATTCTAAAGAGTGATTCAGTTAAGAGCAGTGCTGCTCAATCAGAGGTAAAACGAGTCGTTCCCTTGAAGCCTGAGAGGTCGAAGAAGTTGAAAGGAAACAAGGGAGTCCAGCCACAAGAATCATCGGAAAGTGAAAGATCTGTTAATGAGATTGAAGGAGCAAAATCAAATGAGGAGTCACCTGGAAGTGAAAAGGTACTGGATTTTTTCACACAGACGAGTAGGCCTGTAGGCATGGGTGGCACTGGCAAAAGCGTTCCGTCCGCTAATGGCCATGATAGGGACGCCAGAACAGAAAACCAGATACCGCGACCAGACAGGCAGCATTTTCAGGATCCAGCAGAAAGCCTTAATCAGAGACTTGCTGGGGATGGCCAGGTCTGTTGTGAAGATCCTTCCCCACTGTCCGATTTCCCATCCCACTTACCATTTTCTGGCTTTGATCAAATGACCCCTTTGTATCCTCTTGTAAAATCCCAGAGGACAAGAGAGACACGAAACAAACAGACCGCCTCTATTGACTCCAGCAACAGCCTTCTCAAGAGTTCCAGCTTAGAATCCGCCAAGAGGAAACCAGTGGTAACAACTGCTTGGCATCTGCTTATCACTTACAGGAACTGTAGGCATCGCATGAGTCTGCACATCCATATTTTCTAGTTTTATTACACATACCCGTAGAACACAAGCACCTGTATCTGAGGAGAGATGGGTGAAATGCCCAGTTTGGCATCTAATCTTATCCATTGGCTGATAGAAACGTTAGGTATTGTATTCGCTGGCTGACTGGATGAAGATGCGCTTCCTCCTTCCCCTTTCCCTCCTCTCCACAGCTCAACATCTGCTTGCACATTTGAGACAAACCATAGGATCCTCCATGTAATTTTCATTGCTTAAGCTTCAGGCTCACTTTCCTCTAATTTCCACTGTGCCTATGGCCTTTCCTTCCAACAGCCGTTTCCTGGTCCCATTTGGTCTGGCAGAAAGGGAATGGTTGTTCCTGGGAATCAAAGGCACCATGCTATTATGCTAAAATGCCATTTTTGCAAATGTAGGGGCTTTTGCAAGCAAGACTTCCAAAAATGGCCATGTAATTGCTTATGAGCAGGGCACAGAGGTAATTTGATAAGTGATTGAGCTAAGCTATAGGCCTTGTATGAAATTATACGATGCTGTAGCCTAAAAGGCTTCAGATATTCCTATTCACTTGGGTAGATGAGTCCTTTTATTGAAGGGCAAGGAACATAGAGGTACTTTGGGCAGAAGCCCACTGAGCTTTAACTTGCAAAGCTTAAACCGAACCCTAGGAATTACTGCTTAATTTAATTTGGGATCATTTGACCTGTGTGTGCTGACTAAGCACTTCTTTGATGTTTGACGTAAAGCTCCTGGGGTTAAGTCATACATTTTTCACTTTGTTATAGACTGTGCCATGTCAATAAAAAGAATTAGCTGAATACCTTCAAGGTCCTTGAGATAGCACTTACCACAGCATTCTACCTTGAAAGTATAATAGCTTCCAGCTCTTAGGTCTTATGGTTCAGTTTACGTGTTCTTGAAGAACCTTACAGAATGAGTGCCGTGCACTGACATAATTGAGTTGTGGAGTTTAACCTGTGTCCAGCTGGTGAATTGTGGGCGTTATGGTGTCCTGCTCTTTCTGCCTTAAACCTCAGAGCTCTAACTTTGCATTACTCTTCCTATTATTTCATTTCACCAGGAGCCCCTCCACACTCCAGCAATTCATGCGGAACCACAAGAGGAAGCCCAGGTGCCTCATTTTTCCACTCATCCTGCCTTCTTCCATCTTGCTAACCATGAGATAAAAGCTAATAGCTCAAAGCTGTCATACCACAGCAGCATGAAATCAAACGCATGCCCACCAAAGTCCCTACATAATCACATAACTTGTTCCATTGTGTCTTATGATGCAATGAGACAAGTGGTTTTGTCTCACTGCATGTAAAAATGTCCCAACATGGTCGGGAATTGCCATTCACACCTGCTAAATGCATCTACTAACGCCTACAAACAGGCTGGCCTCAAAGAGCTACAAGCTAAGATTTTTCAGTATCTTCCAACCACTAAGAACTTCAACAACGGATTGATATTGATTTCTGCAGGAATTAATTGTATGGACAATTTGAGTGCACACAAATATGATGCTCTACAGAGCTCAAACAGGTTCTGCCTTAATCCTCCCTCAGAAACATGTACGAGTTCTGAAAGGAAAATCAATCCATCTCTTGTTTTTTTCCCTAACATCTAGATTTCCACTGTTCTTGTGTACTTTTTGTCACTATGCAGACATCACTGTCTAAAGAGACCCTTGCTTTGTAGAATATCTCTCCATACCATTGTCCTTTTTGTGGTTGCCTCATGTTACCCAGTTCACTTCTGTTGTTACTACAAGCAGTGTAGTTTAAGTTCACGTTTTACATCACTGTTCTCCTTCTCTGATTTCCACTCTTTCTCTGTTCCTTCAGAGGGAGCCATGGGAACGACGCTTGGGATCTGTGTCCGAAGACGACCCTGACCCAGAAACCCTGTATCTCAAAGAGACCCACCTAGGCATTGAACGCAAATGCTCCAGCATTACGGTCAGTTCTACTTCCAGTCTGGAGGCTGAGGTGGACTTCACTGTCCTTATGGACCTTCAGACAGGAATGGAGGAATTCTCCAGAGGTATGTCTGAGCTTGGAGAGAAGGACTTCTCACCTGAATTTAGCCTTTCAGACCGGCCAACCCATCCGGCCTTCATACTAGGGGCTGACCCCATCATCCTACCAGAGGAAAGACACGCAGAATTATGGAGAACTATTGAAGAACCAAAGCCTGTGGTAGAGCCGAAGCCTTTGGAGGAACGTAAACCTGAGGTAGACAGCCCTTCTGTACTGAACTAGGCCACCACCTGATGGCGGGATGCATATCTGGCGTCTGTATTAATGTGTTTGATCATATCATTTTTATTTTCTCTTGCATCTTGCAGGGCATCAAAACAAAGCATGAATTTACATGGGAATTTCAGTTCATGATTGATGCTAATTCTGTTCCATATGGTGCTGCCTTCCATAGTCGAATATCAGTCCGGTGAAGGTTTGGTTGCTTTAATTTCAAAATTCTGTTCTGTTTCTCACAGCTGCGTATTCTTTTCTTTTGAACCATGCCTCATTTTATGCTGTCAGCTTCTCTCAACTAACACTGCCTTCCTAAATTCCAGCAGCCTTGTTCTTAGTCCAGACCTGACCTTTTGCTATTGTCTCTTTCTCCATAAAGCCTTTTGTGCCAAAAAAAGCTCCACGGTCAGTGAAAGCTGCTCAGGCTTTGAAGAAGGAATCTTCAGAGCTTGCCAATATGCAAGCCGTAAGACGAGAGGGTTCAGAGACAGCATCCTTCCAGCCTCACAGCAGAGAGAGCAGTGAAATCATCGCCTCACAGGCTCTGAGGAAAACTGAAGTCAAGACTGAGACACAGCCAAATGGATCAGAGGTCACCACAACCATTATGGAGATTGCAGATCAGGTATAGACAATTTAATCTATGACACTGTACGTTATAGACATACATAAACTTTACAATACATTGGGTATCCACATGCAGCCCATGGCTTCCATCCAGCTGTCAAATTAAATTTAAGCCAGCATCTGAAAGGCAACAAAAAAATTACCCTGCATTTTCATCAGTTCTGTGCATAAACAATAACCCCCTCTATATCATGTTTGGAAAAAAGACTTCCAAGAAATGTAGACAGTTTGTAGACAAATCTTTAAGGTCCAGCATCTTCCCATTGCTGTTCTGGTTAAATGTTTGCCTATATTTTTCACAATAACAGTGCAAATATGTTTTTTCCCCATCTTTGATCTGTTGAAGGATTGTTTCATTTATTTAGCCGGTAGCTACTGTCAGGCAGACACCAAAACGTGTGCAATGATGTGACTATTTGTTTCACATTAACTTTATTTATTAGAAATTGCCTTGCTTTTATTTTTAATAGGTAACAACATATTCACCTCAAGGGAACAGCCAAAATGAAATTCAAACTTCAGTAGTTTCATTTATTGTCTTTCACCGGACATGCATAACATGCATAAAGCATCGCTAGTGTCTCTGTTACAACAAACAAGCTGTGTAATTGAATGTATGCTGGTTATTTCCAAGTAAAAAAGGTGACTGCAGTGCAACCTACCTTTAAATATGCTTCTGGTTATAATTTGATCTCTTTTTTCATATTGCAGGACCATGGCATGAGCAGCTTGCGGGAAGCCTCCTTCACAATGACAGAGAGGATCTCTCCTGTACGTACGCCCCAGCATAGTTCAATACACATGTAAATTTAAATACATGAAAAAAAGTCGTGGAAATTTGTTGTAAGTGAAGTTTGTGTTTGTTGGTGGAAAACTCAAACTAGCTTCATCTTTTCGATTAATGGTAGATTAATGGTTTGTTGACAGGTTAGTTTTGGATCTTTGGCAAGAGAGGGGTCCGGGTCTCCTCTGATGGCAACAGAGAATGTGACATCAACCACCACGACACATGTTACAAAGGTAGCAAGGACAATGATGAGGCTACTTATGTCATCAGAGGATGAATACAGCCCACAGCCCTCTAGCCGTAATGGCTGTGATTGTTTTCTCTCACCAGTGTCTGTTCCTTTATTTCAGACCGTGAAAGGAGGATACTCAGAGACGAGAATTGAGAAGAGGATTATCATTACTGGAGATGATGATGTTGACCAAGATCAAGTAAGTTTTTGTGAAAAGACACCAACACATGAACCACCGAAACCTTGGACAGTATCTGAAAAAGAGATTTTTCTCCCCTAATGTCGAGAGTTTGCTTTTTCTCAGGCACTCGCCATGGCAATACAAGAAGCCAAGCAGCAGCATCCTGACATGTTGGTAACCAAGGCTGTTGTTGTCAGGGAAACTGAATCTTCCACACACGACCCACATGAGGAGTCCAAGGTATTTGTCATATCCAGTCCCAAAGAGCATAATTAATCCCCTCCCAGTGAAAATAAACACTTATGCTTTGACTGAAGGGTTTATCTGTCGCAATGGTCTTTTTAATTAGGGCATAGGTGGGGTCTTGACAGGGTCATAATAACATGTCACTTTACACTTGATTTCCTGCGTTCTGTTTCTAAAGGCTGCTTTACAGACCTTATTGTATACTGTGCACGTGCTAAAAGAAGCCATCCCAATGTTATTGTCTCGTAACAGTTTATTTAAGATGCAATTATACATTTAAATGAAATTCATTAAGAATAATCAAGATAATTAGGAATTTAACATGCAGCTCTAAAGTTTAATAACAAACCCAGCTAGATCTAATAATGTCTTATGACAGATATCTTTATGGCTGTATTGCACTGCAACACTGACATGCAGAAGGCAATACATTAAAATATTTGCAATAAAATTCAAAACTTGTCTTAGTTATAAATTAAGAGACTAGTCAGTATGTGTGTATTCATTTAGTTTTATGTTTGGTGCTATGAAGATATTCATATTGTGAATACTACAACTAGTCATTCCTATATTCTGCACACACACAAAATGTGGACAAAGCACAACATCAAGCTCCGTGCACAGGTACTCAAGTACTCCATTCAATATAAAACATATAGTTTACTGAGACAGAATGTGGTTAAAATGTGCTCACATTAAGTTTAAGGCATATTTTTTTTGACCAACCCACACATTGATGTCCTCCTCAGTATCCGGTGTTAGACCAGCTTGCTGTAGTGCGAGTTCATTAGCTCATCAGAGGAGCCATCCTCCCCTACTAATCCACGAAACTCAACAAATACAAAAACCTAGTGACGTTCCTTGTCCTAACAGTTTAAAAAAAAAACACATACATTACATTTTACATTGCTGTATGGATTTGGTGTTGATGCTCATCATTGCTCTTGTTCAGTCCTGATCTCCTAGGTTCTCAGGACTGTGTACAGGAGACGTTCTGGATTTTGAATCACCCAGGACCTCCCTGATTTGCATATGGATAAAACACCCACACTCTGTCAGAACTCCGAACTCTCCATATATGCACATATTCTTTTGCTTTTACGCTCGCTGTGATTGTGAAAAGTTGATTGGGAGTTGTCGACTCTGCCTTTGAACTCTGACTCTGTCTGGTTCCCTGACCCATTTGGGCCTGTACAGTCTTCAGGGCCAGAGATTTTGGTAAAGTGCTCTGCTCCACAGCATCCCACGGTGCTCTGTTTATGGGAATACACCTTTTACAGCGCAGGTGAACTTTTTCTTTTGCGAGCCCAAAGGCAGCACTGGGCATGATGCACAAGGCCATTTAAAAGACTTCCAAAGTGATGAACGGTTTCAGGAGGTCCAGTGGTTAGAATTATCTAGGCACAGAGACAGAAAAAAGTTCCTTGTCTCACATGTGCCCATGCTTACTCGGTCAGCTAGAACAACACTGCTGTTAGATTGATTTTCATAATGTTGATTTGCATGTGGCATAGCAGGGTTTTGCCTAAGATGAACCAACAAATTGAACACACGACGGACAGCACCAAACCAGCTTCAGCAGGTCACTGCGCTCATCAGGCAGGCACATATGGTGCTGACAGGGAACAGACAGATTGCTGGACACAAGGACACCGGCCTTTGCCAACGACAGAAAGAAGAGGCTTGTGAGAAGCGAAGGCTCTTAAACTATTACCGGTAGAGGAGACGAGAAATCAACAGGAAACTGCTTCAGAACATGAGAACTCCTCAGCCTCCTCAGAAGAATCCTCTGCTCACTTTCACGGTGTTATGAATTATCAGTTAAGCTCTAACAGTATTGGGATTTCATACTCTCTTAAATATTATTTATATTTGGACTTGGAAACCCCTACCATAACCGTCCTGTCACAAAACACAGATAGGAAAAATTAATTTCCTTCAATTACACATGTGTATATGCACCCATACACAGTCTGAGAACGTTCCCTGTAATTTCAAGAAAGAAACTACATAGACACCAACACCATCCCATGTCTGTTAGACTTTTACCATTCTGGTTATAAATGGTCATGTAAATATGTTGCACATGGAAATGGAACAACCAATGAATGCCCTAAATATATTGTTTTATATGATCATTTTTAACCTAAAACTATTTGAAGCCCTAGAGACATTCACCCTAATGCTAGTAATGCATAATGTTCAAGTCTGCTGCATATTTGTAATCATATGCATGGGACACTGTTCAGCCATTAAGTACTTTTACTTTTTAGAGGCTAACAAAATACTGCCATGTGGCCCAGATACATAAACCTGTCTAAAGTCATGTTTTCTGTGAATCTTTTTACCTGGTTTAGTTACAGATAAAAGCAGGCTCTCTTTCATTCCGTTGGTGCACCATGTCCCGTACTGGCAGTCGACGGATGCCGTATTAAGTGTTGAAAAGATCACTTCAGGTTTTAGTGTGTTTTAATCTGACCATTCCTTACTTTGTGCTAGATGTCACAAGCCTTTGATTTCTATTTTCAGTGGAGTGTGTTCACAGTGATTCTCTTTACAAACTTCCCTCTGTAACACTAGTGCTGGAACGGTGTAAAGGATGACTGCAGGTATACATGTTGTAGTGTGTTATGAGTGTATGGGGTTTAATATGTGTGTTACTATTGTTTAAAACAAGTCTCGGAGGATCTTGTGTTAGGATGAAGAAAAGACTGTCAGAAATGCTCTAATTTTTATTAGAATGCTGGAGGTGTCTTGTTGTAGATGATTTCCTAAAGGACCCTCAACAAAAGACTGCACCATGTGATTATCACACCTTCTTCAACTTGAAAATGTCAAAGATAGAAGTAGAGGTTTCAGACATCTAAGCAGTGCAATTACAGACTTGTAGAGGGGCGGTTCTCCAGACAAAGAATAAATTAAGGCTTCTACGAGAGTACAATACATTTCTTGTCAGTTAACTGATTTGCAAATTACTTGCAACTGGACTTAATTGCAAATGAACCAAGACTTCATATGAAAACCTTAAACAGACTAAAATATTTAGTCTTGGTCTACGCGAGTTGATAGTTAAGATCTAAAGAAACTTCTCATTATGAAAGTCATATGTGCATTTTGGTACACTGCAGGCATTTTTGGCAGCATTACAAGAACCTACTTCATCACATTAGTTTTCAAAGTCACTTATGAATGATGACCTGGCAAGGTAGTGCTTAAAATTCATTTGTTCATATCCATTCAATTAAATAAATCTATTGCTATCCTGAAACCTGCCATGCCCTAAGTGAATTTATAACATGAGTGTCTCTTGTACTCCAAGCCAGGGCTTTAAATGCCCATCGATCCAGATTTGCAGAGCCCTATATTTTAAAGACTAGGCTTCATGTGTATCTGGAGAACCGCCCTCGTGTGTTGTTGTTAATAGTACGAACGTGCCATGGAGAAGCTGCTAACTTAACTCCAAGCTAATCATTACCTTTAACCCGGAATATTGTCTCATTCTCAAAGCAAGATCTTTAATATACATATAAAGACCCTGAACCGATTAATAACGTGCTAAAACAAACAAGGAGCTGTACTGCTGGGTTGCTTCCACCATTTTGCTCTCATCTCTTTTACTGAGGAAGGGTGAAAGTGGGATGGTTTTGGAAATGGAAACGTCATGTGAGCAGATGCTTCCGGCGTAAGTTCAGGGTTCAGGACTCTCTTTTCTCTAATTATTGAACACGTGCCATTAAAACGTAATGTTGAACAAAGATAGAGGCTCTCTGATAAACAGAGTGTCATCTATGATCTGCTTCTTTTCTGTTTACATCTCTTTCACTCCTACTCTGTACTTCCTACTGCTTGGTTCTCTGTGTTTGCTGTACAGTGTTCTACATGAAATAAATCAAATCAGTCAATTAATGTTGTGTGGTGTCATAAAAGCATTCTTTTCTATGTGGCTTGGATATCAGGGAGTGCTTTTTGCATTATGCACTGCCCTCATCTGGTATACTGAAGAATAACAGTCTTAAAAAAAAATAAAGTAAATAAATAAATAAATAAATAAATAAAAAACAAAATAAAAAAAGAGGGACACTGCTCAACTGTGCATTGTTTAGTGTCTGAAGTTTGCTTATTTAGTTCTGCACTGGTGCTTCAGATAAAGTAGGGCAGCAAATGATTCAAAAAGAAAACCGGTACATAAGGGCAGGTAGAGATAAAGGAAGTGGTACAGGCAGAGGCACAGCTGCAAAGTGCTTGTCCTCCACTGATGTTCTACATAGCACAGGAGATTCTGTCAGAGCAAACAATTAAACCAAAATATAAAACCTTTGTTTAATTAGAAGAAGCTAAACCTAAAGTCTGAAGGATATTCCTTTCCCTTCCATTTCGTTTGACAAAATCTGTGACTTCGCGGCCTTGATGGGTCACACACTTTTTATTTAAAAGTGACATCACTGAAGAGACTGGATTACTCAAGTTGAACAGTAAATTAAAAGGCAGAATTAACCATTATTTCATTGTTGTGATGTGACCTGCTCTGCTGCTCTAGAGAACCTTCCTATACCAGTCGCCTGACTCATGGATGCTGACCACGGCCATGCAAGAGTGCGGGAAGACGTTGCCCGAGCTAAGCACAGCATTCTCTGTTGTCATTCTTTCACTTTCTTTCGCAGGCATCTTCCTCCTAAGTCACTTATGGCTTTGATCAGCTTGCAAGGTATGCGGACCACCTTCCCGCCCTCTAGTGCAGCTGATGTTGCAAGTGTTCACAACGGTGTTGACAGAAACCAGACGTCCAGAGGGTTCAAAGCGTCTAATAGTTATGAAATGTAGTGTTATGAAATTGGCTCCCAATCAAAAGCTGTCTTAATTAGATTTTTCATTGAACTGTTAAGTTTAACCGCAACATTCCTATCACACAATAGACACTTGTAGTAGTTAACAAACTCGCTAACATGACATACAGTACATTCTATTCCTGAATTTAAAGCTAACAAATGTGTAGCACACTGGCCGTCTTATGTATCAGTTCAAGCGTACTAGCTGCTTTGCATGCTGTACAAGGAAACTCAGAAAATCTGAAAGGCAGTCAAAGATCCATTTGAGTACTTTCAACACTTGCATGAACTTGAACAGAAATACCTCATTCGTGTTCTTTTGTTTATTTAAAAGCAGTCAGACTGATCAAATACTGTTGTCCAAGCCACTACAGAGCCAATTCATGCTGGAGAGCGACTGACATGTATTGAGAGCGACTGGGAATGAATGTATTGTATGCAAGATACAGGAAATGAACAACCACGGCCACTAGTTACACAATGTAAAGTTTGTGCGGGTCTGTTTAAATCAAAACGTTCATCAAAAACACAAAAATCATCATAAAATGAAAAGTAACTATTTAAGGCTGTTTTTTGGTCCTGAGGATATCTTATATAGGCCTACTGTTTTCATTACATCATTACTGAGGCACGCACTAGCAAAGCGTGGCTCTTGATGCCTTACCAACTAAGAACAAAGGGGTTCAAAACAACTAAGGAGCTCCTCCGTACTGATAAGGCCAGCAGCTATAGATTTGTCATTCTAGAACGGAAAATGTGGGACTTGTCCACAATGAGGGACTGTAAACTCTGTACACTTGCAGGGACAATACACTGAATCATCTTAGCAGGACGGCACAGTCTAGAAAAAAACAATGGATATGTATAGAACACCACTGATCAAAATCCAAAGCAGTACAAGTGCTGTCCTGTTGCGTAACAAAATTTCAGAACATCCATAGGATTTATGGTAACATACTGTGAAGCTGCCTGTCCTAGAGGCAGAAAATCCAGAAAGGGGTTGTTTTTTTGCAGATAAGAATCCATATACGTTTATATAGTCTTGTCCATGTAGTAATCCTCAAGTAGTAAAACTGTATTATCCACATGTGTGTAGAACATTCATTTGCCATGCTGGAGACATCCCATTGTTTGTTGTCCATAGATAGGAGATAACATCAGGAAGCTATACAGGACAAAAAAAAAAACAAAGAAAAAACTCCATTGTCTTGGTAGCAGCTTTGGTATCAGTATTCCAAATGTGTCTGACAAAATAGTTTTCTTATTAAAAGTCCTTAGAAGGTTTGCAAAACCTGCTGAAAAAGTGAAAAAGACAAGCATCCACTTTCAGGGGACATTAATAAATGTTCTCAATTGCTGGGTTTGGACTGTCTGTCATAACAAAGTTCTGGCTGTGCAGGAGAGTAGTTGTGTTATGAGTACTGAGAGGACTGAAATCTTTGATGCTGCTCCCACTACATGTGCCACTGCAACACATGACATTAGTTCAGGAAAAAGAAGAACAGGAAAACATGAAGTACACAGTATCCTTAACCACACAAAATAAGCATTGCAGAAGTACACTGCCTTTTTTCTAGATTACATTCTTAGTTAAATTCTAAAAGGGGATCTATTATGCTTTTCTGGTTGTTCTCCTTCCTTTAGTGTGTCATTCAGATTTTTGTGCGTGTAAACTGTCTGCAAAGTTAAAAATCTGAGCCTTTTTCTGTTTAAAGTTGGCATCATCTCATAATGCAATCCTTATAGGTTGCCTGTGGGGGCGGAACTTGTGGTGGGATGCCACTACAGTTTTCAACCACTCTTGGCAGTGGCCGAGCTGACCAATCTGTGCACACCTGGCTCTTTGGAAAGCGGCGACACAGGAGCTCACACAGTGCATTTTGGACAGAACTTGAATGCTAATGTACAGCATGAGAGAATTAATGTGTTTTTGGACCACAGAAGCATGCAAATCTATTCAAGTGGACTCCAAAAATAAAATAATGGACTGTGAAATTGAGCATAATTGGTCCCCTTTTACTAAATTCACTAAATATTCAAGCCAGGTTTGAAAAACAATTCATCATTCACACAGACCTATGTAGGTCATCACTGAACATTCATTTCTAAAACAGCAATATGAATAGTTTACCTAGAACAGACCAAAAATGTTTTAAAAAGGGTATTATTAATATTCCTGAGTGAACTTTTAGCACAATGATATTGATCAGAGAAGTCTAAAATGTGTTTCCTTGTTTAGAGTGACAAAAATATAGCTTAGGTAAATTAAAAATAAGTAAGTGCAAACACAGCTAAACCAAATAGCAGAAATAACCGTTTTCCTTTGTTTTTTTCCATCAGTGAAGAAACTTATTAACTTCCTTCTTAAATCTTAGAATCCCATGAATTAGGAATTAATGTACACATAAATACTTTAAATATCTGATATATGTGGCAGATTTGATATTTTTAAACATACATATATAACTAATTATGCATTAGATAAGTAATAAATATCTTTAATTAAAAACTATAGACAGACCTGCTATCCTTGGGATTGTAATGAGTCTGCTGCTGTGCCCGTCTCCTCCCTCGCTGATTGCTTTGATCTGGATGATATAATCCTCATGCACAGGTAGAGCAAGCTCCAGGGAGGTCTTGTTAGTCTCCACCATACTCTGACGATTGTGTTTGCTCTGCTTGTAAATCACCTTTAAAAGATAAGCCTCCATTAGTGTGAAAAGGAAGTAAAAATGTACAGATTTAATGTAAAAAATCTTGTTTGATTATTAAGTCTTGTGTTATTTTGCCTACTTTTAATAATGCACTGACATATTCCCCATCCACAAGAAGTGTCTGCATGCGATTCATATATCTCAATATGATTAATGACTTACACGTCGTGAAAAATATTGTC
This sequence comes from Prochilodus magdalenae, assembly GCA_024036415.1. Classification (NCBI taxonomy): domain Eukaryota; kingdom Metazoa; phylum Chordata; class Actinopteri; order Characiformes; family Prochilodontidae; genus Prochilodus; species Prochilodus magdalenae. The sequence continues at coordinate 310,879 of JAMWET010005584.1, forward strand.
TTACTTTGTAACCCATGACTTCTGATTCATTTTCCAGAGCTTTGACTTGGTCCCATGTCAGAATGATCTTAGAGTTTGTGGCATTCCACGTGACTTTTGCTGGAGCTCTGCTTGGTGCTGAAGAAAGCAAAGAAAACAATGAAAGCAATTTTGGTAGGGCTGCACCATTTTTGACTACACTGAAATGCTGAATAATCACTGCTGCCACCAGCATTAAAAAATATAATAGTCATGATTTTAATATTTATATGTAATATGAATCGAGAAGCCCTCATTCTGCAACCCAAACTCTATCTGCATCACCTGTAGCACAGAGTTTACCATGTACAAAAAACTGCATGTGTTTCCCCAGGCTTCATAAAAGAAAAAAAAAAAGCCCACTGACCAGAAACACACTTTTAAAAGAACCCACTTGGAGGAATAGAAATCTTGTAAAAGTTTCCAAAACCGGTTATGCCCACATGACTGGGTAGAACGATCAGGAAATCAGAGTTCAACGAGCAGGGATGGGTTAACACTCCCCAAAAATGCATTAGGAATCAAGCGGTTTAGGAAACAACATTCCTCAATCAGTAATTGCAAAGATTTTAAATGTTTCACTTTCTATGGCCAAGGTTTGCATTATTTTAAAAGTGAATTTTTTTTTATTGTGAATACAGTAAATCTTGGACCTCATTTACCCTCATACAGAACTTCAGGCGGAAGGGAGCCAGAGTGGGACACATCCTGCAGAGCGAAAACAGGAAACAGGTGGGAGCGGGACAGAAAAAATAGTCCTGCACAGACCTGTAACTCTGGCACATGAGAGATTCGTGGAATCTAGAGAAATGCATGAACTAAAAACCACAGCTGCATGCCAGCATGTAGAGGTATGCATTCCCAGGACTTGCACAACATCCTGCGATACAGACACAGGACCAAATTTCAATGTCAACATCAGCTGTTGATAGTGCTCTAAGGAAAGATCAATAAACCACAATTAAGCTATATAAAGGCAAGTCTGACATATGATAGTCATTTTCACCTGTGATTATTTTAAAAGAAAAGAATTTATTTGTATGTCAATATCATTTACGCTTGTAAGGGAATGCAGGCATGAGCGTGCCCAAACGCCCATGTTGCGGGTTGGAGTAGGACAAAGCCTTTCGAGAGCAGCATTAAAAAGTTTATCCTGCACAAACTATACTGCAATGTTTCTGTGATGGATATTACCCCATATGGTCCTTAAGGTTTTTTTTATGTTTTCAACTCAATAGATATCACCCAGAATGTATCAACATTTTCTGTTTTAACTGCATTTCACATGCTTTTTCGGAATTAAGGTTTGTATTGTAAGTGTGCTTTGGTGCTGAAGCAACGGCCTGTTGGCTTATATTTTAAGCGTGTTTTGAGTCAATTACTTTTCTGTTCCTTTAATACATACCAGAAAATTACAGTCTGTGGTAATGACAAAATGTTGATGCTGACAAATGCTGGAGTATTCCTTGAATCTCAGATAATGGCTTGAAGAGGGTTAAAGAAGTATAAAGTTAGAAGTTAGAAGTATAAACTGCCTTTAAACTGCCCCCTGAAGGTCTTTCTCCTTGGATGTTGATAATATGAAACTCTTCTTAATTGGATTCACACCCGTGTCAGTACCGCCTTATCAGACCCTCAAATACTTTAAGGCTTTCCCAACAGAGTAATTTATCTGCTAGTATTCCTAAAACAGACTCGTCTAATATCCCTTAATGACTTTATTCCACTACAAAGTGAGGGGAGACTTTGACAGGCAATCCCTAAAGACTGATTTAACAAACCATGTCTTCATACAGAACTTAATTATAACTTTGCCTTAACAGTTTTTACACCTTTTCCTTATCACCAGCCTTAGAGAATTCCCACACTGCGGGGATGTACAACTGTGCTGAGGTTTCAGACATCACCCGGCTAAAGGCTTTTAAGCCATAGTATATCAGTTTATGATGTTTTTTCCCTCTTTTGCCTGAGTTATGTGGAGTTATATGATTTGGAATTATATTCATTATATGGACGGTTATACTCATTACATGCATGCCTAAGATGCCAGACTTGTTTGAAAGCCATAGAGAATGGGTTGAATTAAATTAGCCAGGATGGAGTAGAGACTGCACATGGTACAGTAGCAACAGGGCTGCAGTTAATAGGGGAGACCTGAACCATGTCAGATTGTGTTATGGATCTATTTTTACTTTTCATTTTGCCTTTGGGAAATCTTGTTCGTAGATATGTGTAAGGTGAGAGGTGGATGCCTACGGGGTCTCTTGGTGGTGACGTTGACCACTGCACTGTCTGGCCCGGTGCCTGCACTGTTGTAGGCCCGAAGGGTGATGTGATACGTGGTGCTAGGGTCCAGACCACGAATGACTGCTACTGTCCGGTTCCCCACTGTCCTCATCACACTCGCTGTGTCCTGCCTCTGTGTCTTCGTCCAGTACCTCATCTTAAACGAGAATTCCACAGATTGTTTTTTTCAAAACTCAGTCATCAAGTCATTCAGTGTGCTTTTAGTGAAATTACTCTGTAGAAAAACTTTTACACCTCTAATTTTATTGCAATGGTGGTCACAGGAACTGTATAGGAATGTCATTTACATAAATGCTATTTCATTTACTGTCCAAAGTACTTAACTATGAGAAAAAAATTTAAAGATAGCCTCAAAAGAATGAACGACATTCTTCCAAAGCTGATACGTGGTCTTCTCACCTCATAGCCCATGATGCGTCTCTTGCTGGTGCTCCATGGCAGGGGTTTCCAGCTGAGCTCAACTTCCGAGGCAGACAGACTCTTTGCACGTACTCTAGCGGGAGCTCGACTTGGCTCTGGGGCACAGAATAAGCATTACAACAAGGTATTGTACTTTATCCTGCTCCACTAGCAACTCTTTAATTACCATAACTGATTATACATCTTTGGTCAAAGGCTGGGGTCACAAATGTTGAAATACTTTGTAGTTCTTTGGAGTTATTTTTACCTTCTTCCGCAGAGTAGATTGTTGTCACAGGTCCAAAAGGCCCTTCTCCTCTGTTGTTGTAAACTCCCACCTTCACATAGAATGGTGAGAAGGGACGAATGCTCTCGTTTTTGAAGATGTATCGAGAAGCATCGGGAGAGGTAACAGCTGCCTGCATCCAGCTCTGAGCGCCATGGGGACGGAATGCTACAACATAACCAAAGCCAGGACCACTCTGCTGTTCCTCTGGGACTGGCTATGAAACCCACCCACCCACACAAAAAAATTGAACATAGAATGACTGACTTAAACAGTTTCTTATTAAAAAAGCAGCAAGCATCCTAACTTAAGAAAAGAGGCATACTTAAGAGAAATAGCTGTATTTGTCTTACTGATTCATACATTCAAAGGATCCCCTTTAAATGCACTAAAGTCAGCACATCAAAGTCAGTGACAACATGAAGGTGCCTTTTTGATGCACTCTGCCACGCAAAGCCACTACTGACAACTCTGCATCATAAAGCTGTGAAGGAAAGCCAGCTGTCATGGTTTACCTCCCAGGTGATGACTAGCTCAGAGCGACTGCCGCCGCCTCCGCCTACTCTGGCTGGGGTTATCCTTGGCACTGAGAAATTGTAATAAATAAATACAAAAAAGAAAGAGACAAATTTGTACTGTAATTTAAGGGCAGGTATTTTGCAATTGCCACATAAGAAACTGAACTTTCAGAAGTTCTACATTCCCTATAGATTACAAAGCTGAGCCTTTACACTTTAAACAATTGTTTGTTTTAACCTCTGTAACCATTTTATTTTGAGTGAGCAGCACAAAGTGGAAGCTGTTCATGCCATGCAGTGTTCACCTCCTCTCTCATTTACCACTGTTTATAAACATTATATATTAATTTATTAAATCTTACAATATAACATCATGCTGTTTCTAGTTTGTAGGAAAAACCTATTTCGTTTCACTCAAAAGAGGCAGATAAGTAATAAAATCAGAATTCACTGAAATTTGTGCTTACGTGTGTCTTTGGTGCGGATTTTTTTGGAAGGCTTGCTGGGTTCTCCTGTGCCGATACCGTTGGTGGCCAACACTCTGAACTCATACTCCACCCACGGACTTAAATCTGTCACACGAGCAGCCAACTGGTTTCTTCCAAGAATCTCTGGAACTAACAAAAAAGTAGAAATAAGAAATGATAAGCTACTTGAAAAACAAAGTCATGAAATCTGGGATGAAGACCGAAGCATTGATTACTTAAGCCTAAGAATTTTTATAGTTCACACAATGATTTTACCTGAAAGAATCACAATATAGATTAACTGTTAATCAGCAGCTCTAAAAACAAGGAGCTGACCTATTAAAATACTGATTAAAAAAAATACGGTTCTTTTTGAAATCTGACTGTCTGAGACAAAGCCATTGTAATATATAGTTGTGTTAGAAATCATGAAGGGAGCAAACACTTTTTCACACCACTGTACTTGAAATATGTAGAAGTGTCAACTTAAAGAGTTTTAGACCAGTCCTGGAGGCAAATGGCTAATAAGGCTGGGATTTAGTCTAATACAGGTTTCCTATATTCCTCTCCCCAGCAATGCCCTTTTTTAGATTTTTTAAAGAGTCACTAACCTAAAAAAGTTATGTGCTTAGATTGCAGGTGGTGGTGTATGCGCACGGATATACTGATTTATGTGAAATTCTTTTATTGTGTATGCAATGTACATTTAAAAAAAGACTTACGTACAATAAATGATATTGTCTTATTTGAGAAATGAGCTAAAACAAGGCATGAAAAAGAATTATTATTTAGTAATAACCAGAAAAGCATTTGATTTGCTTGTATAAAAAACGACTTCTAAATCATCTTAGGCATAACTAACTTAAAAAGACATTAGCAAAGCCACATTTGCACCTTGATTTCACCAAACAGATGATGGCACCAGAGGCTTTTTGTTTTGGTAGTTGAGTCAGACTGCATTTTCGACTGACAAAACACTCTCTGATGTCAGCCTTTGTGTCTGCAAGTGTCTAACCGTGTGAGAAGCTGTTTAGCTCTTTAATTGTAAAATAAAGTAAAAGTTAGTTGTGTATAAAGTGATTAGTATTCAAAAGAATTAATAAAAAATTAAAAGCTGGCTAGAATACTTTTGCTAATGACTTCAATGGTAGAAATGTACTGCATAAATACAAGTGAATTTATATAGATTGTGAATATAAGGGCCATTGTCTCTGGAGGTTAACACTTACGTATATACACAAATACGAAAATCAGGTTTTGTTTAGACTGAGGTACTGATAACAAGAATATCCTCATTACTCAATGACATGACTGAAAATTTTAATCTTGATTAAATGGCTGGGATCTATAATGATGTGCTACTAAAACGTACATATTACAAATGTCTAAACTTATATTTACCATCCATTATGAGCATAATGGCATGGCAAAGGCAAGTTTTGGCTAAGTTGCTCTCAAAAGCCATCCCTGTCCTTTACCTCCTTGTTTATAATTTTATGTTTGTTATTTCCTCACTGTGTGCCACTTTCTCTCAAAAAACATGGACAAAACTGATTCCTGCCATGTCAATTGTGGATGTTTGCTATCAATATGGTACATTGTTGCAGTCATGCTACTGCAGAAAATTAAACACTATTTAGTATTTAGTTTTTTTTCCTATTTTTTCCAAATCCCTATGTGTTTCCAATTTCCTACTGTGCCCTTATGTTTACAATTCAAAACAACTTAAATTCCTGTTTGAATTAACCTACTTTTTCAAATAGGAACTGTTTACTGAAAATGAAATAACATGATTTAATTTTGTTTTAAAACAATATCATTGGTTGAACATCTGATGCTTAACAGTTAACCACTTACACCCTACAACCTTCAAAATATTCTATCCTACATTTTTCAGCATGAAGCAGCATTATCACAAAATTGCATACATATAAGCGAAAGATACAATTACCAAATATCACAAAGCTGTAGCATGGAAGGTGACAGCAAGAGATAAGAAACAAACATGTACCTGTTTGAACAGCCTGCCAGCCTAGAGAAAAGGGGGTTCTTGCCTGGACGGCATAGTTTGAAATAGGGCTGTGGTTATCAGGTCCTGGACTCCATGAGACAAAAGCTGTAGACTCCGTAACATGGTCTACCTGGATGTCCAATGGCGGACCAGGAGCACCTGTGGGGACAACACTGCATCAAGTACAGCCAAAAGCAGCATGCAGATATCTAAAATTGTGTAAGTCAGCCATATTTGTAGTTGTCAAAACACTACTGATCCAACCTTACCTCTGACAACCACATCCATGGCTATTGAGGCACTGTCCACGTTCGTTTGAACTGCACAGGTGTATCTTCCGGCATGTCTTAACTGAATATTACGAATCATGATATCGCCAGCAAATCTCTGTAAGCATCCAAAATAATATTCTGTTAAAATTATTATGTCCAGGGTCAAAAATACAACGTTATCACTATCATGATAAATGATGGAATGATGTATACTTATATTTCATATTACCAATCTTAAAAGGAAAACTTACAAAGCGGAATTGTTTTCTGATTCTGATTAAAGATTTGTCATAATGCACAGTACCTACCCCACCAACTTTTTCAAAATAGCCACCTTGGCTTCCAAAATGGATCAGCTGCTCGTTAAAGAACCAGGTCACGAGAAACCAAAGGAAGAACAACACTGTTACATCCAGGATCACGAGAATACCTGGCAAGGAAGAATTAACTGGCAAGGGGGAAATTGATTTGTAACACATAAAATGCTTTCCCCCACTGTTACATCCAGCTGGGCTGCTTTAGTGGTGATAATAGTGGGCTCTAAAATAAAGAAATAATAAGTTAAAGGATAGGATTTATTTTATTTCATTCAATGTGATATAATCTTGCAAGGGGGAAATTGATTTGTAACTGTCAAAGCATTTTTATACAGGTAACTCTTCACTGTGAGTGGATGGAATCTAAACAGAAATCCAGACAAATACCGTTTGTATGATTTTTTAATAAGTAATTCTTGCATGGATATAAGAGACATCCAAAAAAGCATACAGAAACATATCAGAGTGAGACGCTAGTTTTCCAAAGAAAAACATGTGAATCTCCATTTTGCCTTTTGTTATTTTTACTTTTAATGCTTCATTTTGATAGCATGAGCTGATGTCTACGGAGCCACACTCTGTGTTTTGAGATTTCATGAAGAAACGGACAAAACAGACAATACATGGGCCCCAACAACCAGTCGTCCTGTTTGGAAAGACGTCACTGGATTTTTCATTGACTTCCATTCAAAACTAAAGTGTCCTATTTTTTTGTCTCAAAACATGACCCTTCTCCTCTGGATCATTCGGCGTTTTGGAGATGAACACCTGTTTTTCTTTGCAGGATTTTAATCCTTGACAGCGTATAGTGTGTACTGATTGTTTTCATTTATGTGGTCCCAGCTCTATTCAGGTTTTTAACCAGCGTTTTTCTTTTCTATTACACCATATCTCAGGAAGACTATAGCAATAACCCACATTTAAAACTAATTAGGTGTGAAACTCATATGCTACAATCAGTTCTTCAGAAGAGTCACAGTAACTCCTCATTTAAGCTTATAGGAAAGTGCATGGATAATGCTGGGGTTCTGTATGCCATGTTGTGCACTACAAGGCAGACACCAGTAGATGTCACTGTGCATTCATGCTACCCTAAAGGATGCGCGAGGAAGCCCCTAACACAAACAAGCTCAAGCTAGACTGTTTTCTTCTGCTATTACATCTTAGATAGATTAGGCACTGTGACTGTGAGGTATAGTACTATATCACAACCTATGCAATAACTTATGAAATACTGAGGTTAAAAGGTGCAATTTGTGCCAACTGTCTCTTAAACACACAAATACAATCACAATGTGCTGTTAGGCCACCACTTATTCTTCATATGCTGTTGGTGTCTATCTAAACCAAACACTGAACAGGGGAACAGGTGCTGTTTCATCGTCCAAACAAAATTTTACAAACAACTGTTAACAAGAAGAAAAATAAACTCAAGGATTATTGTATGAAACCATTTGAAACAGCTTAAATATGTCTCAAGGTTGAATTAATTAGGTTAATGAAATGAAAACATTTGACATTATGATTTCATAATGTCAAAAGAACAATGAAGAATCATGATCCTGTGTAGTCCTTAGAAAATAATTAAATAAGCAGGCTTTCAATTTGCAATTCAAAACCAGGAGCATCAGCAAACTGTTTTTTAATATCAGACTGGTATTGTTGACACAGCTTCTTGAGAAAGGGACTAGGAACCTTCTAAAAGACTGCATACTGGACTGAGAACTATTATTCTTGTTCAAAACAACAGAATCCACATAAAGGTTCACAGACAATATAATGATTTGGCAGGGGGAATTCATATGACGCATACCAAAGCTGCCATTACCTTTTGCCATAACAAAGCTGCTTACCTTTTACAACAAGAGCCCCCGCACTGCTTGCCACTCCGAACTGATTTCTGGCCACACATGTATAAAGGCCTGCATCCAATTTGGTAATGTTAGATATTCGAAGACTCCCATTGTCCAACACAGAAACTCTGGAAATCATAGATAACAACCAGATTTACCATGTATAGAAACAATTGAAACACTTAAATTAAGTTTAAGACAGCCATTGCTAAAATCACTTATAAAGGACATTTAAATTGGTTTAATGATCAGCTTCCCTGAAAACATTAAGCACAATTAATGATGTCAATGCTGGTGTCCTGTTAACACCATCAGTTTAATCAGACATCAGTTCAGTTCAGATGGTTTTAATTAGACATCAGCAGAGGGAAATACATTATGTAGGCAGTACATTATGTATACCTACTTTGTACATAGATTCATCACTATTATAGGAGGCACATCAGTCCTACAGGTGAATTACAACTTCTGACATTCAAATAGTGTTTGGATGATGGTCTATTCCCAACCTAGTTACACTGCTATGATGGTATCACTTCAGTCAGGAACTACACATCTACATTTTACATTTATGGCATTTAGCTGACGCTCTTATCCAGAGCGACCTTTAAGGTTTTTAATAATACAGGTAGGCCACTGTAGTATTAGGAGTCGTATCCAAGGACTCTTATTGGTGTAGCATAGCAAAGTCACCCAGACCGGGATTCAAACCCCAGTCTCCCGCATGTGGTGGTGGCTCCCTGGCAGGTAGTAGTGTTATCTGCTGAGTTACACCACCCACAGCTACAAAGTGCCCATGCCGCATACCATGCAGAAGTCAGAGACCACCCTTCATTATTTTAATTTCCAGCCAAAACAGCCATTTAGTACAAGTTTTTTATTCTTTAAGAAATACTTAAAAATTAGAAAATGCAAAAACATCTGAACTGAAATTTGGAGGTATGGAAAAACAAGCCTGCAGAATTCTTTGACAAATCAGGCATTATATTTAACTGTGAACATGTGTGTGTGTGTGTGTAATTTAGTTTGTAGCTGAACATGATAAAACAGCTAACTGTACAAACTACAAGTAAAGTACAGCTAACAATTTGATATTTGTGATCCACTTTGTGATCAATTTGGCAATTTGGGTGATAAGGTGACAGGTGACCTCTCTTTCGAACGCAGTTCACACTAGCGGCAGATGTCTCCAGCTCCAGTGAACCCCTACCTTCATAAAAAGTCAAATGTGCCATATAGCAGGACAAAGCAAAGATGTTTACGAATGTCAGTCAAAAAACTCCCTCATTTACTCTTTCTCTTGTGTGGTTCTGGCCTTCTCAGTCAAGAGGTTTTCTGGTCATTTTGGAAAGAGAGGACTTTTGAGCATCTGCTCACTTTAACCTATAAAGGGCTATATGGAGATAGCCGACTCGCCTAAATTGTTAGTGCAGAGAAGCCCCCAAATATCAGAGAGTCATTCTGTTGTGATTCTATCTACCATCAAAGAAGCTGAGTTTCCAGTTCAAGTAACTATTGACAGTTTCCTGGAGAACCAGACGACTGCAGTGGCATATGTGACAAGGGTTCTTTTAGATCCTTGCAGGAGAATGGATTGTTTCAATACTTGTCTGCCTGGGGACTAAAGTTATCGGTTAAAGGTCCCAAGATAATGACAGACACTCTGGCAACCAGACAGGTCAGATCTGCATCCTATGAACAAGCTGCAAAAACACAAAACAAAAGACAGTTTCTCACACTTTGCATTCTCCAGATCTTATTTCCACAAAGCTTTGTTTCATAGTTTTATTGATTTATTATTTTTGTGCATTTGTTTATATCCATCTTTTTTAGTGTGTGACATCTCTCATTCTACTATTTCCTGTAGCAACAATTACATCTTCCCAAATCAATAGTCTTAGTGGTAAGGTAGAACTGCACCAGTGAGTAGTGGTTTCCATCTTTCTCAGCATTTGTCATATTTAACACAACCTATACTATTTACAGAACATAAAATGCTGCATGCTGCTTAGCCGCAGCCAGGCAGTTTTTGATAAACTACCAGGTTTGGAGCCAAGTTTGGGTCGATTGCTCAGACTTGTTTCTTTACAAACACTACAAGTTTTTAATAAAGCCTGAGTAGACTGATAAATCAAAGTGATCTCTGGGAAAATTAAGTGATCTCAATGTCGACCCCCCTGGTTAAATGTCATTGTTTCCCAGGTGACATTTCGACCCCACTACACACATCCAAAATTGACATGCACTGATTTAAGAAAACAATTACTTGAGACTGTGGAGCCCTTCACAATTTAACAAAGGAAAAAACCTTTTCATTCATCTTGCTTCTGAGAAGGCATTATTCATAAGAAGACAAAATGGATAATTGTTTGATCATCGATCATGAGTAGGCAAATATGTTGAACAGAACAATTGCACGCAAGTATTTAATTAAGATTACAGCATTAGCATAAGCTTTTGTGATCTTGACAGTCATCCTCATTCAGACATGCTTACCCTGCTGAGAAAATGGCTTAAGCTTTTAGAATCCAAAATACTGAAGACTGCAAAACAAAATGTCTTTATTCTCTGTCTTTCAGAAGTTAACAGAACAGATTTGTCAGTCCCCTTAATTTCCCTCTAGATCCTAATGGTAGTGATTGCAGTGATTTCTTATGATGCTACGATGCCACCCAGGCACTCAAACTCGGGTCCTTATTTGCACCTGCACTCTCCTTCTCTATATGGGCAAAAATACCAAAACTGTGTGCTTTTGAAAGCCCTTGAATACATGGCTACCATTTCAAAAGGAAGGTTAATCCTTTAACTTTATGATTATCCTTTTTGTGATAAAAGAAAGTAGATTACTTTACAAACTAGTATCTTATAGCAACTTATATACATTAGGGCAGTAGGTATTAACCCTGGTTTGGGAGGCCTACAGCCCTGCACTACAAACACTTGATCCAACTAGGATGTTAACAGCCCAGTTACAAGATCATCAAACAATTTTAAATATTAGTCAGAGACAACACAAGCGAATACACAATGCAGTTTTTGAATGAAGGTTTTTATTATTAAGGGAGAAAAAAATCCAAACTTACATGGCCCTGTGTGAAAAAGTGTTTACTCCCCCAGTTAAAACATAACTGTGGTTTATCACACCTGAGTTTTTCTAGCCACACCCAGGCCTGATTATTGCCATACCTGTTCTCTATCAAGAAATCACTTAAATAGGACCTGTCTGAAGTGCCAATAATTGACTCGCATTGCACCAAGCAAACGTATAACAAAAAGATACTCAAAAAGCTAGACATTTAATGCCCAAGATCACAAAGCAAAAGGAAATTCAAGGCGCCAACAAATGAGAAAGAAAGTAATGATGCAGATTCTAATAACAGTCTGCCGAAAGGCGCTGTTAAGTAGTTATTTAATAACACAAATAACACACCAGAAGGCCCACCTGACCTGATATGGCTCAATGAGAAAACAAAGTAGCAAAGACTTTGAGATGTGGGCCATAAACTGATGCCTAGTCAAAGTCTCTGCACCTGAATCCTATCTGAGATGTGCATGTGGCATGATCATAAAAAGGCTATCCAGGTTCCATAGCCTTAGAAAACCCTCCAATGATAACCACTCCAATGCCCTTCGGCGCTCGGAATTACAACAATTCCTGCCTCCCAAAGATGAGTAGAGTTCCTCCCAAAATTCCTCCACAGCGCTATGTGAAAGACTCATTGCCCCAAGTTATCGCAAATGCTTTCGATAGCCCAGTTGTCCTGCTAAGGGTCGTTGGTCAACCATTTATTAAGTTGAAAGTGTGCGCCAAACAACACATTTTTCACACCAAGGGCTCATGTAGGTTTTTTAGTTGGATTTTTTTTTACACTCCAATAATAATCAAAAGGGCATTTCCTGTGTCTTACTTCGCTAGTTTTTTCTATCTCCCCTTCTGCCACTTTGCCAATACATAAATTTGTTTGATGATCTGAAACATTTAAGAGTAAAAAAACATTAGAAAAAAAAAGAAATCAGGAAGGGGGTAAACAAATTCTCACGCCACTGTACATATCTCTGTCGCTACACTGTCATGGCATTACTATAGGCCTTCATAATGATTTTATAAACACAAGTAACACCCACTTTACTTAAGGGGCCAGAGAAAACACGCATACCTTTTGTACTTCTTGATCCTATAAACTATTATAAAATAATTCTCACACTATGCCTAACAAATGTGGTAATTCTTAAAGAAAGGCTTATATGTGACAATAAAGTGCGTACAAGTGCCCTAACAAACAAGATATACCTCTATACCTGCTGCCGCTTTCTCTCAGGGCTTCTTTGCCTCTATTCCTCTCAGGTATATCATTACCTACGAGGAGTTAAATACGCTCGCCCCCGGCCTAGCGATTAATCAGTAGCATCAGACAACGCTCACACCCAGTGCGCCCGGCCAGTGATCTGCTAGCTTTTCACCTAACGCTGCTCTGATAAAATCTGGATACGCTAACTAGCTGCAATGATGATTGAGAAGGATGGCACACAGAAAAACCAGATAACATCCTATGCATACTGAGGAGATCAGGACCTGCGATAAGACAATACTGCCAATCACTTCCTGTCTTTTTTTTTTTCGATAATAAAAGATCTCATGCTGTTACAGAAAGCTTTCTGTTGCCTGTTATTCGTCCTGCTTATCCTCTTCTCACAAACACACACTTAGAAAGCCTAAGGATAATAAACACTCACTGAGCTAAGGACCTCTCACCTCCCCTATTTAGATACACATTCCTCAGCAAAGAACACAATACACTTCAAACATCATTTCCTAGCCTGTGGAAAAGACCCTCACAGCCAGAGAACTGCATCACTGATACCCCACACTGTGACAATCTTCTCTACTGCATGCAGGATTGCATGTCTTTTTTTTTTTATTACCATCATAGCAAGACCTTCAAAAGGCTACCGATTACACTGGCGAAATGACATGGCCACTCAAAGCAACAAGGCCAATTTCACTCCTCATCTTAAATTAGCCGAAAGCCCTCCAGCCCCATATAAAAAAGAAAAACACTTCAGTGCGTTTAATAAAAGACAAAAAAACAAAAGGTTCGAGCTTTTTAAGTCACGTAGAAGCTTGCATCATCAAAGATTATTACAATATCACCTTAGATGCCATTTTATCTATTTTTGTTCAGAGCCCTGCCAAATGTCTGCTCATTTATCAAGATCCTAGCCTATGGCCTCGGTCGCCTCGACCACGAAGTATTTTAAGTTCTAATAACCACCCGGTCATTCTATTTTTAGATCGTGCATGACAGTTTTGCATTCAGCGAATGATGTGAATGAATATCCTGATAAGAAGTTAATAGCGATCAAGCAGACCCTATCTGAGCTAAAGTGACCATTAGAGCCTTTGCTCACAACCAGCAGGTGGGAATAGTACCCACCTAGGAACCCACAAGCTAAAAGACAATCAAATATTTACATTGCATGTCCAGCATATTAGTACTATGCCTGAAGTAATATTATTTATCTTTATATTAAAGAATCTACTCATAAACCCTAAATCAAATTATTCATAAACAATACTAGACATGCTTGTTTAACGTTTTTAGTGGCGCATTTTTTTTTGATTGCAAAGTTAAATAGCCTAGCGCAGATCATTTAACCCTATTAATCTCAAATTCTCCTCCTGGAATTTGAGTTTTGCACAAACATCAAAAAGTGAATGCTACATAAAGCCTTAGAGACTACAACATTGAAGCCAGCACCGACAAATGAGAACAGAAACATTAGACAAGACAAAAAGGCAACAACAGGAGCATTCTAATCAGCCCATGAGATACCAATACTAACTGAATCTAATAACTACCTATGGCCTTAATAATCAATAAATCCTCAGCCACTACGCTCTTCTTACTGTTTTTCACTACTTTAGCCCAAGACTTGCTGTCACAGGAGATTACCTCAACGTCACCAGATTCTATTGCCCAATGCCTCATTCCAGCACAGAAATAAATAAATCTAATTAACTTCAAAACACTTATAGCTTCGAACAAAACGTGAAGCCAGATATCTGTCTCTAGAAGCCTATCATCTCCCAGAAAGGATAAAAACAACCACACGTGAGCGCGCATGTACAAATGTTATCTAGATATGCTTGCCCCCAGTGCAACTATTTGTCCATTCTAGCGCCACAATCCATAACAGATACAACTGTCTACATCTGTGAGCCCCCGTACTGAAGTATGTCCAATGGCACAGCATTCTTATGCAGGGCATCGGCTGCAGAAAATCTGGTAAATTTCGCCCTCTGTTAGCAAGTGATGAGTGCATTTCAGCACGCGCTACACTAAGGGTAAACAGCTGGATAAGCATCGATACTGCACAACAAAGTAGACTGCTGCATGTGGCTTAATTAATGATCACTAAGAGTTAAAGTCACAATTCATCACTACTATTTGTAAAGGGCAAGGGTGAAAAAAAGGTGCACAAAACTAAAACACTATTAGCCCGGCTGCTGTATGCTGCGGAGCGTCTACCTGTGGTCCAATGATTCAGTGTAAGCCCACCAAGAATCCGCTATACAAAAAGAACCGAATGGAACTAACTTTACCATAAGACGGCAGCACCGTGATGGATTACAAAGTTTCTGAGGCACACCGTTATGATGCTAAGCTTGGGGAATAGATTCCTGAGCAGACCACACCATTGTGTATAGACATTATATAATTTTTGTTATACATCTTTCTAGATCCAAGGAAGATAATTACCCATGGTACTATCCAATCTCTGTACGCAGGCCAGCTTTCCTATAGCCTTAGTATTTTATAATAATTCTGCTGATAATTCACAAGCCCAATGCCTAAAGCCTGCGTCTTTCAATAGCGATTTTGCAACAAATATATAAATTATAATTGCTAAATTGGCTCAGATGGTGTAAGTTCATTTCACAGCTAGAGCCCACTTTATCTTATATTATTGTTATGAACAACATTGATAAATTTCACTAGCTGTGATCAAACAGCCTTTTTACTTACTAAAAGTCATCTCAACCTAGTCCTACATGTTACCCTAAGACCATCAGAAAAAGTCATGATCGAATACTTATGCACTTCTCTGCTGATCTCGCTAAGTGTCACTTAGTATTGCCATGCACTATCGAGTAATATAGATAAACAACCCATGCGCTTAGCTGTGTTGATCTTAGCTATAAAGAGATAGGCATGCTCGCCTGCTAGTCACTCGTACCAATAGATTTAGATTGTCAGCCAGACATGGTGAACCTGCCCCATAAACTCTAAGCCACATATCTGGCCACGTTGCCCTCGCGCCAACACACCTCGCCCGCGATACATTCCGTATCTGCACAGAGATAGACCCGACTCAAATGGACAAGCCCCCATTAAAACCACCGAGATGTCTGTCTCTGGCCAAATCATATAACACGCCTGTTATGCTACGAGCCCACTACTTTTTATATATTGACTAGCCCCCATAATAACCCGGCCATTGCCATGTGCACGATTCTTTATTTAAAACATGAGGAAGGCTCATATTGCAAGCCCTATAAAACCAATGTGCTACATAAATTAATGACCCAATTAATGATCAAATTTAGTAATGTTCACTTTACTGCTAATCTATTCATATATTAGCCTGGCGAGGTGCACCAAATAGTATTGCTAGCCTTAAGAGATCTACAGCCCAAATATAGCACTCTATGCGCATACATTCAAAGAAAACTAATGAAATAGAGCCATGCTAAGAAGTTTAATCTAAAGCTTCTAAGTAATCATTTCCATTGCTTCTATATGATTCAATAAACAACGCAAATTATACCGTATACTTATACAGCATCCACTTCCAATCAATTTTTTCACTATAAAAGACCATCATCTACCTCTTCAATGTATGCTCTCGCTGTGCGATTACATACTGTCCAATGCTTCAAATATATGCCATAGTAAGTCTATTAGAGTAATACTAAAACAATGCATTAAATCTCACAGTGCATATAGTACCATACTAAGAAGACTTGACCACTGACAGAGCATCATCTCGAGCATCAGGCCTTCTAAAGACACAGCTCAAGCCAAATTAATTGAAGCGCAGTACTGCCATGCAAGGATTAAAGTTCCCCTCACCGCTTACGCAAACACAAACAACATGTATGACGGAAACACGGTAAACATGAGAGCAGAATATTAATACAACAACCCCCACCCCCTTAAGCCCAAAAAGCCCTTAGCAACGAAGTACACCACAGACCACTCCCTATGCCATTTATAGTTACCCAAAGTCCTCACTTTACATTTCAGTCCAAGTCCTCTTACGAAATACGCAAATGTAGTCGATTTTTTTTTTTTTTTTTATTGGACAACATAATGTGATGTCAATCTTAGGCTAAATTTGCTCATTTTCACCAGCCTACACTTATCCAAATTAAGCGCTGATTAACTATTTACTTTAAACAATGCACCTTGTCTCTTCTTGACCTTCCACAACACAACGCCCCTAACACTCATTTACAGTCTTAGCCCCTGGCCCCATATTTTCGATAGAGCCCTCTTTAGTCCCAATAATATTCAATACCTCGCTTAGTAAAAGCAAGGACAGTATTATTATCTCATTTATCCAATACCTCGTCAGTTTACCAATTACCTCTGCTTTTATTCAAAAGCATACCCTGTACACCACTATATACCTAGAGCCCCATCAACATATCATTTTCTTTTATACTCGATCCGGGCCTGCCTCTATTGTTGCCTGAAACGTATTTAGATCTTAATAGAATCAGTTTTGTCTGGTAAAACTCCGAAACAAGGAAACGTAATAATGCCTCTAAGTAATCTGTGTAATTGATCCTATAATTTGTTAGCCACAGCGAGCATAAGCTGAAAGCCCAATCCAGTGTATTTAACCGTCATAGTTCCAATGCTCGCACCTAAAAATGATGGCCCCTTGATCATAGTAGTACGCACCATGTCAATTACTTCGGTCTCTTATTTTTTTTTTTTTTTTTTTTATTTTTTTAGTGCAGGCCGATGCCTATGACGCAGATAACCTGACCCATTACTATATATAGAAATGGAAAAAAGTTCTCCGTAATAATGATAGGTATCTATTTTTACAAGCAAAACTAGCAAAGGTCGTTGCACCAATTGGATACGCAGTACATGGATTAAGCCGACCGCAGTAAGCAATGAACCAATTCTGATAATTCAGAATACGTGATGAGTATTCATTTCTGTTTTGACTATAAATTATTCAGTTCTGTTACAATACATGCTGGATATTTGCAACTTGCCAACACAGCTATTCCTATGAGGTATAATAATATATACATCTCCAAGTATCCAGCATGTTAAATCCCTATTATGCCCCACAATTCGTCGCCATTTATCAAGCCACAATATACCTGACTCCCTATTCTAAAGTCCATAAATAACTAAAGGCAAACACAAGTTACCCATAAAAAACCACTAGCGAGATCATTATTTAAACTAACACACAAAAGTCTGATACTCAATTTATACCTGTTGATGTTTACTCTTCGAGCAAAACGCAAAACAGCAAGCAGCACCCCCCAAAAGGACTTTTAGCAAAATCCTCGCCATGCATTTGCTGCATTATTCCAATCATTTTATCTACTGCACTACCAAACAAATCTCATGGACTATCAGCAACAGCTGACCTGTAAGCAGTCCAGACTAAAAGCAATAATTAAGCTGCGGTATAATGTAGCCAGGCCACAAAATTGTTTATCAGTCTTTAAATGCATATGACACATCATCAATTAACCGTATGCACCCACATCACACTCCCACAGCAAGACAAAAACAAAACGATTGTGTCAATCCACTAACCTAGCCCACATCACTACTTGAACAATCCTCTATATGATATATGTAACCCAATCGATGGGATTAGGCTAGCCACCAGGGAAGGGTCCCCCCTCCCACCCGCTGAGGCCAACATCGAGCGTAATAAACGCCCCGCCCCATCGCCGGAAAGACAATATGCGAGCACGCTAGATCAGCCTTCTAATCCGCAGGGCCCCAATAGTAAATTAAGCTCCATCGACAGTGCCAACTGAACCCGAAAGACAGCAACTTATTTTACCACGACGAAAGCCGAATGAGCACCATTTGTGCCACCGCTCAGCCCACGCGAGCAAGCTAACAGACTGATTAAAGCACGGGGATAGCCACAATACCCTGAACAGACATAACAAACAAACACAAGACCGCCAAAGCCGACGCGCCACTAGTCTCCTACAGCTAAGATATTGCCTGAGCGCAGATGGATCGGCTTTGCTCGTTTTTTGATGAATGTGTCTGCAATTTCATAACAGAAGCACGGGAACATGCTGATGCAATATCCTCATAGAGCCTAAGGATGATATGGCGTATAGTGTAAAAAGACGCCAAAACTGCTACGGACAACGGCCCTCACCTGATACAATTAAGTTCACCCACATGATATTCTTCGGTAGCGACAAGCCTCCTAATATGGTGGTTTTTTTTTTTTTTTTTGCCTTGAAGCCTAGACTACTGCGACCATAACCCCCCCCAAAAGCAATCAACAGTCCGAGGCTAAAAGAAACAGAGAGCCACGAGAAGAAGGTAGGCAGTCTAGTTCGATTGTAATGAGCGGGGTTATAACAAATGACACTCCTTCTTAGCTATTGCACATTCACCTACAGAGGATGACCTTTGAGTTTAAAGATCGTTGATTAAATGCTAGTGGGCGGCTGATGAGTGTGACATTTTTCTCATAACATGTAACACCCCCGCTCACTTAATATAGAACTAGCCTTGCCACACAGAGTGGGGAATAACATGGATTAGAATATCTCTCCCAAAGTCGACGATCATAGTCGAAACAAATCAGCCCCTAGCGCTGTCGTGTACTCCAAGATGTTCCTAGCCTTTTTTTATTATGCCATCGGAAAATTATTTTAGACAGCATCACAACTACATCTTTTAAAACATAAAACCAGCATTATTCGGTCCACTAGGTAAAAGCCCTAGATCATGGTTACCAATCACATAGACAAGCATACTCTTTTTACAACCACGCTCGATTAGCTCTTGCATCAAACTAAAATACTGTACCTTCACTTCATGAGCCTATCACATGCTGCTAATTACTCTTTATTTCTTCAGGCTCGTTGATTTATATAAAACAACGAAGCCAAATAGGAGAAAAAGGCTTTTCTTTCCTATCTAGTCATCTAAATAGTGTCTGAAATCCTTTCTTTTGGTTAATAAGTACTCTGTTACGTGCTACTCACAAACACTACAATAACTATAGCAAGAAGTCGCAATGAAGAAATATACAAGTTTTAAATACTTAAATAGCTGCTGGTGAACACAGCGTTTTTTATTTTTTAAATGAGTCTAAAGGCATCTGAAATATATCAAGCCTGCTTTTGGGAAAGAACAATCAGGGACAAGAGAGAAACCTAAAGCAGATGAATGATAACGTGTCCAAACCCCACTGATCCAGGAAGGGAGCTGCTCTGGTCGTACTAAACTGTTTAACTGCTGTATAACCAAGGAGCCGAATAAGCTACTACTGTACCCCAATCAGATGTTTCTTTTACCCACCTCAAAGGCTTCCAGTGGTTCCCCATTTTTCAGCCATTTGTATGAAGGTTTGGGCTTGCCACTGGCCTTGCACTCCCAGAGAAGAGAGTCATCAATGGCCTTCTGGCTGTCCTGCGGTCTCTCCAATAGATGAGGAGGTGCTGGGAGATAACCAGAAAACACAAAATGCTAAAAATGAAATATTAACTGTCATGTCACTAAGATAGGATTATCGGCTACGGTTTATGGATCAGGGGACTCAAATTATCAGCCTGTGAGACAGTTTCATGTCATGTTTACAATTTATCTTTATCCAGCAAATCAATTTCAGCTCATTTTCTGCCTTTTTATTTTCTTATTTGCAGAACTTGACTGTTTTCACTTGCCTAAATGGCACAGTGCATAATTAAGGCTGGGACCACTTATTGATGTATTGTTAAATATCAACTATGAAATGTAGGAAAAAATGGACATTATTGTTTCTGTCTCTTGATTTTATAAGCTGAAGTACAAGGTACATGCCAATCTGTATCCTGAATTTCCAGTCACAGTGTTCCTTGTGTAAAACCCAGAACTTTCACATCAAATACATGTTTCCCTAATTAACAATAAAGAAAACATAAAGGGACAATAAATGGAATTATCAAATATCAAAGGTGAAAAGTAGAACACGGAGATTAACCCATTCTGCTAAAAGAAAGCTCTGCAGTAAAATGAACAAAAAACTACAGAAGCAACCATGAGCTCTGATGTAAAAGACAAAAACAGTGTCCATCTGTTCTGTAAATGGGGGATCTGTAAAACTGAAAACCTTTAAAGTGCCATAGAATGTTTTTTTTTTAGCATTTTGAGTTGTTGTTCCCTGATGTCTACAGGTAGAAGGAAGGTAAGTCGCTTTGATTGGGGTGAAAAATGCCCAGCTGGTTTGCACTGAGCTTTTAAACCCGATCATTGATCCTAGAATGAAACAAGCTGTTTTGTCTTTTGTGGTGCATGAAAAAATGTTTTACGAGCTCTGCTATCACTGGTTCAGAAGAAACATTTGGAATCGGCATGAAAATAAAAAAAAAAGTTTACAACAACAAAAGTTTGTGTTGTGAACTTAATGTAGACTTGCCTCTCTCTTTGATAATCTGTCTGGAGAAAAATGTGCAGAGGAAAAAAAACATCTTGGACTTCAAGTTGTCCATATTCTTAAAGATATGGACACTTTAGTTGGCTTTCTGTTTGCCAGATTGTTTAGCAAAGTTTCTGTTCCACTTTAAATAGTGCTGCAGCTACATTTCGGCACTTGACACTGAACAAGCTTTATAAAATAAAATGAAATAAAGTGAAACTTTAAAATTGGTAAAAAAATAAAGTGTCAGCATTCACTTAACAGCCTAGATATTGCGTTTCTGCAAAATGGAACTGTTGACACCTGTACAAGCTGAAGCATTTAGGGTGGAGTGGAATATTTGATCAGGAATTCTGCATGTATAGTCCGTCACTGCACCTGGTCCATTGTCATTGTTTCTGCTATGCTGCTATGCTGTTAAACTGGTGTATGTAACTTTTGGGAGGGTCATTTTGGGTCAGGATTTTTATATAACAGTTTTTTTTTATTTTGTCCTTGTTTTTCTGACCCCTTTTTTAAACACAGGACTTGTATTTGAATGAAACTAGTGTGTTTGAGGTTCAGGGTATGTCAGTTCTTGTACTGTCAAGTTACACAATGTTAACACAGTTTTCCATTTTATAGCCCAATTAAAGCTTAGTTGTCTCTTTGGTGAAACTGAAAACAATCACAAAAACACTGAATTCATAACCCATAGCCTTAGTATCTACTGCTTCTAATCATGTACATACATATATATTTTTGTATTTGAAAACTGTAGAAAAGGACAACTGATCAGATTTGATTATCCACCCCAGACAGGAACATATACAATCACAGCATACTGTCGAACTTCACAGGAAAAACATTCATAGCTTTCCATGTCAGGTAATGTAAAGAGCCTCTTTTCAAGCTACTTCTAAGCTTTTCGAGAGGTCTATTCATCATTACTTTTTTTCACACATTCTAAAAGCCAGCTGGTATGTTCAAATTTTCTCACAAAATGAAAACAAAAAAGAAAAGATAAAAAGATACAAGGTTTTGTTCTCACAGTGATGAGATATGGGCCTAAAATGTCTACACCCTGGCAATTATTACTGTTTGTCTCATGGCAGCAGAATGTAGAAAAAGAAATCTGATGTACCAGTGGAGAGCAAATCGTGAGCGAGCTTCTCACAGTTCTTTATTAGTGAGTTGTCATCACATTATAATCAGCTGTGCACTGATCTGTGAATCATTCATCAGAGCTCAGTTTGCCATGTTCATCAGTGTTAATGACAGTGTTAATGATCATGTTAATGACTGGTTTGAGGCAACTAAATGCTAACAAAGATTGACCAACATTTACAATGGCCCACTAAGTCATATCACGGTAACATTTATGAAGCAAACAAAAGCTGGGAATCCAAATAAAGAATTGAGAATGCAAATACTATGCTAAATAATAAATAATAAGCTGCATTCGAGGGCCATTCACACTGGAAATGCTTCCAGCCACTGGGGGCACTTAATCATTTTGCATTTACATTTAAGTCATTTAGAAGACGCTTTTATCCAGAACGACCTACAACCAGTGACCTACAACCAAAAAGTCCTCTCCTCTTAGGAACCCTCAGGTTTTAAGTCCAAAGCCCCGCCTTCGGAGATCCCATTCCCCACCATGGGGTTACAATGGTGCGGTTTACACATGAAACAAATTACAGCGCTACATACAAACAACCTCATTATCTGTGCCCCTTTAGCTAATTCTCCCTTCACAGGCAGACACAGGTATGTACATCTCTACACTCACATACTTTATAGTGCAAGGGATGATATTGACTGGTGATGGGGTAGACCTCACCTTACCACATCACAGTCCTATACTACTATTAAGTCAGTGCTGATTCAGTAAGGAAACCGCAGACACAACAGCACTGACACAGTGGAGAACGCTGCCCTCTAAGTAAGTGACCTATAGAGACAGCATAGGCAGCAAGGCATTAAGACAGCTACCTTCAGTTTTGGACACAGCAGCTGTGTCTGCAACGGCATCTGCTTCTTGCTATGCTCACAGTTCGGGTTGCAACATCAACAGTTTAAATGATAAAGTGCTCCTACTTTTTTTTTAAACGCTTTGTTTCTGGTAAAAATGGTGTTCAGCGAATTTATGTTCTCACTTTTGAATCTGTGTTGTGTTTTCCCTTAATGCAGCTGTGTTCTTAGCTTTGTTTGCTTTGTAAATGCTGTTGTGATATGACTCAGTGGGGACTGTATATATGCTCTGAAATGACAGGTACATGTACATGTATAAATTGCGCAGAGAAAGACACACTACATTTGTTGCACTACAATTTGAATAAAGCAGAAAACAAGATTGTAATATTCTGAACTATTCTTATTGATTTTTCAGTGGAAACCAAGCCATCAGGTAAAAATGCGCTGTTATACAGTTGGTGTGAATGACTGTATTTTGATAAACAATACAACAAACTGTGGGGGAGTCTGAAACGCAATTATTCAGCAATATTACTTGTAGAATCACCTATCGCTCATGTTTCACAGCAGAATGAGCTGTAACTGAATGAGATTCTAATATTGATTACTGCAGAGTACCATAACATTGATGGACAGCTCACAAAAATGATGCCTATGGGAGAAAAACAAAGTTAATTGTACTGAAAATCCATTCTCTCAAACAACACTATACATCGTGGGAGGATAATACACAATTATCACACAAATAAACATCTACATCCCACGTCTTTATAGACAGCAGGACAACATCTAAAATTCTACCACTATTCAACCTACCATAGAAAGAAAGCTTTCCTTTAACAGAGTTTTTTCCTCTGGAGTTCTCAGCCACACATTCATACTGGCCAGCATCTTCCTGCTGGAAGTAGGGTATTTCTAGCACACTGCTAGCTCCGCTAACGTCCACTTTCCTGGAAAATGGTGCTCCATCTACTCTTCTCCAGCTGATAGTAGGAACCGGGCTAAAGAGAAGAGACAGAGACATATATTTTATTATTTTATTTATTTCACGAATGAGCATTTTATAAACTTTTATTATTATTTAACTTATATCATTATTTATAAGCAAATAAAGTAGTGGTGGATTGTGAGTAAGTATCAGTTAATACCAAATGGCTCTTATGTGTATAGCACTTGTATCTAAAACATTATGCGGGTGTGCTGAAATATTTAATGCAAGTACATGGCTAGAGAGAACATCTAGTGTAATATACTCACTTTCCTAGTGCAAAGCACTCCAGCTTGACTGTTAGCCCCTTGGCTACAGACAAAGCCTCAGGGAACTGAACTTCAATCTTTGGTTCATATTCACCCATAATTCCTGGAAAAAAAAACATGTTTATTTAGCAGCAGGAGCCACAGGGTTAACCATTCTCTATTGTAATACAGCTATATCACCCTTTTAACCCTTATGACCTATGATAAAGATAAAAAAGAATTTCACTAAGTTCTGTATCACAATGGTTCATTACACACAAAATAGTGAAAAATTCTGTGCCTATACTCCTCAATTCACCATTTCACAACAAACTACCTAAAGCACTTTTCCACTGTTGTTTCTCCACACTTGTCACTCATAGCTGATTCCACTAAGTGTGGATTCTAAACTGTAAACAGACATGTTGAGCAATAAGGGACATTTTTTTTAGTTTGAATTCGATTAAAAGTTACTTTTGTGCATAGTCTTGTTTTGTGAAAGAATGCTCCCTTTACAACTGCCACATTTTTGTCACTGCATGACATGATCAGATCTGAGTGTCACAAACTGAACATGAACATAATTTTTTGCTTAAATTACTATGCACTTATGTTTGCATATAGGACAGCAAGTTAGGACAGCATTACCATCGCTTCGTAGAACCAGCGAAGTAGGAGGTCCTTGCACTCTGGATTTAGTCACCATGTTGGTCACTACACAGGTGTAATTTCCTACATCCGATGGCTCCACTTTAGCTATGTAAAGGTTTCCTGTTATCTGAGAGACAAACCGCCGGGTGTCTTGGTTCACAAATGAGGGATATTCGTTGAAGATCCATGAGAATGTCAACTCTGCAAGAGAAGAAGTGATGTTCGTGAGTAAAACATCAGGGAATGCACTTATAAATAACTACTAATGACAGATTTCAGTACAACAACCACATCAATCTCATGAATAGTGAAAGCATCCACTAAGCTATTTTTACAACATATGTTGTAAAATGACGTTCCAAATATGTGGAATCACTTTTGATGATGAGGCTTTAAGCTATGTGGCAAATCCCTATGGGAGAACGGCACAAACTAACACAGGGTAAAATGTAAAGTGTCAAGTAGGATTAGTAAGATTAGTTTGCTGTCTGTTTAAGGTTATTAAAAAATATTTTTTAAATATTACTTTTCAGTGAGGTAAAATTACTGAAAGAAAAATAAGCTTTTATTTGGGGAAAGCACAATTTCTGGCACCCCTTCATTGACCTCTCTGTGCACTCTCTTTTCCCTTTGTAAAGATAGGCATCTTCTCTCGTATCTCTGAGAAAAGTTTCTCTTGTATTTCTGAGCACATATAAAACAATATAAGACCCTGCCTCTAAAGATTAGAGCTGAACAAAGAACTGGCTTTACAATAAAAATCACAAACAGGCATGTCTGTAGTTTAAAGACAGCAGAGGCTTACTAGTGTTCTGCTATAGATTTCCTCATGATATATAGAAATAAGAATATTATATGGTTAGATTTCACACCAATTTCTAATTGAGCAGGACCTTCTACACAGACAAACACAGACCAGTCACTTCATTAAGTACGCCTCTTTTAACCACACCCTTTGTGCAATTTATCAGCTCCATCAGCATACAAGTGCACTTTGTAGTTCTAACATTGCAGACTGATGTTCTTCTGTTTCTCTGCATACTTTATTAGTCCCTTTTTGCCCATAACCTCCACAGGATCGCCACAGAGCAGGTATTATTTGGGTGGTGGATCATTCTCAGCATTGCAGTGACAATCACATGTTAGTTTGTGGTGTGTTAGTGTGTGTTTTGCTGTGTGTTGTGGATTACACACAGCAGTAATACTAGATGACCACTGTGACCACTGTAAAGGACTAGTGGATGACAAACACAAACCAACAACAAAGGAGCTGTTGTCTTACACCTGTCTTTACACCTGCAAGGTGGATCAACAACAAGTGTGTGCTCAACAGATTGAAGAGTTAGTAGTGAGTTTAAGTACTGAGAACAATATGCCACGCAAATAATACCTGCTCTGTAGAGCTCCTAATCTTTGATGAACAGGGTGAAATGGAGCTAAGAAAGTATGCAGAGAAAGTATGTACACACACACACACACACATTTTAAAAGCTTTATTTGTTTCCACATAGAAGACAATTTGACCAGAGGGAGGAAAAAAAAAACAGGGCAGCACACAGTTTATTAGCCCATTAGTGGTTTTCACCATCCATTTCAAGGGTAAAAGAGGCATCATCAATTCCAAAAAGCTGTGTGCTGGGATGATAGTTGAAAGAAATGGAGCAATTCTTTGCAATCCGTTTAGCCTTTAACATGCACAAACCTGCAATCTGCAGCCCACACACTGCAAACCTGTCAAAGTGTCCAAGACATGCAACAAACATGAGGACAAGCTGTTTATATTTCAGACTACCAGTGGCAGGCCTCCGGGGATGATTGTTCAGGATTCCTGAGGTATTTGTAAGCCTTATGCTCCAATAAAATGACAAATTCTTAAAAGAGCAATTGTCATCCAGTTGCATGATACATTTAATCTGAATCTTACATGCTTAGTTTATTGTTCACTAATTGCCTGGAAAACATACCATACTGATTGTGAACAACCAGCACCTCCAAGGGGTTTAATAAGCTGACAGCGTTAACTGAAATTTGATTAAAATTAAGTTATAATCAAGGTCACGTGTCTGATGACGCACTTTAAGCCCATTTTAAAACAAACTGCAACAACCACAAATTCCATACTATAAGAAAACTCTAAGCATGCTTTTCTTAGTATCACTTTTGTTTTGGTTACTGCATTGCGTTTTTTTTTGTTTTTTTTTTAACGATTATAGTTTTATTTAAACATGTAAGAACAGTTGTGCCACTCAGGTGACAGGTTGACTTAAGTCACTTACACGTTTTATAGATTAGCAATTTGGTAACTCTGCTTGGTTGCTATTACCCTGAGCGAAGTTTGTAGCAGATTTATATTCAAGTACCTAGTGCAAAAGAGCTTCTTTAATAAATAAATCAACAACATGGGTAATGTGTTTAGTATAAGGGTCTTTGTTTCCAAAAACTACATAATTTACAATTCAAAGCTTTTATGTGATTTGAATTTGCAGTGTTTTTTCTCATTACTTATCAACATTTGCATTAATTGTCTGTTTGATGAGAGTTTGCAACAAAACCTTAGACATGAGGTGTGTGATGACATGTGATGACAATGTATTTTCTCAGGTTGTTCTCAAACTTAATTTGTGGAGGGAGCACCATATACCACAATAGAAGAGTAATGAGTCACTTACAATAACAGACAAAAGAAAAGACATGCAGAGACATACATAAGCCTTCATCCAATCCCATAATCGCTATACCGCTTCCACATTTACCCTTTAATATCAATTATAATTTCTCTTTCTGTAACCTACTAAAAGTAGCAGTGAATTAAGTTGATAATAGAAAGTGGTAAAGCACACAATCGACCTGATGAATGGCACTGCTGTGTGACATATTAAATCTGTGCAGTTGCCTGATTTTCTCGCATTAATAAAACATTCATTGTTCTGTTCTGACAAGCCCATACATATTTAATTGTTGTTTTCGAGTCAATCTCCTCCAAAGGTACGGGGAACGATAAACAAAAAATGAGAACAAAAGGTTACTAATTGACATATTAAACATTAATAAGGACACAAGGGCAGAAGAATTACATAAACGAAGTCAGCAAAAGTGTAAGTAGGTGCATTCAAAAAAGTTAAGTGGGTATGACTGCACACCGAAAATGTGCACAGTACAGGGCACTGATGGTAGGAAACAAGAGAATACTGCACAATGAATAAATATTCAACCAAACAAACAAATACATACTTCATTTAGTATTTACTTTTATGTGGTCAAGTAAAAGACAGGTTTCTCTGGCAAATATCTGAGTTCTTTTATCCACAGAAGATGCGTTTACTTGCACAGAAAAGGCTCAAACCAATTTCCCCATGATGAGTCCAGAAGAAACACGAGATTTCAAGTGTTAGTAAGCTTAAAGTCTATCTCCATTAGAAGTCTATCTCCATTAGAATAGTAAGGCCTGGTGCATTAGGTGCAGCTTTAAACACAGTAATCAAGCCAGCAAGGGAAGAGGCAGACAGGCCACTAATGTAACTCAGCTAGACCATCTACTCCCCACTGCATGCTAAGCTTTTTGATCAGAAGTGACACAAAGTGCCAGAGGAGGCACTTTGATACTTTAAGGACCATATTGCATACAGCAATTCAGGAACAACATCTAAACTGGGTGACTTATAAGCACCTCTAATATACCGACTGCAGGTTAGAAAAATATGCAGCAGCCAACAGTGCTCTTCAGGTATCTGTTATTAGGGTTACCAGGCTAGCATAACACAAAAGCACAAGGTTTGATCCCATTTCCAATAATACCACTAAAAGAACAGTAAAGTCATTTAACCATATTTTCTGATTAATGTCATGGTCTGAAGCACATACATTTTGACTAATTTTGGCAATACAGTATCCATATGGGATCCCTAATGGTTGGAGAAAAACAACATGCTGTGGTTTTTAAAGTGACAGCACTGATGTTGCACAGAAGTGTAGCATGATGCGGAGGAATAGATTTTAAAACAGGGTTAGGTATTAAAAAAGAAACCCAGGAGTAATAAAAAGGTTTTCATGCTGGATGAGTAACACAACAAAGACTGCCTCAGATTAGCCTAGGAGCTTAAATTACAGCTAACCACTAACCATTGTTTCTTACAGGTGGTCTCTTCTGTTCAGTTGACGATGTGCTGACATAAGAAGAATGTATTTTAACTGTTTCTGAACCCAACATCAGCCTATTTAGTGACAAAAGCCGCATTATCTCTGCCTCCTCAGCCGTGTCCTTAATAATGTTTCCTTGGCAACACACCCATGTTAAAGCAGTCATGTTTCAGAGAGGCAAAGCGTAACAACATACTTATTTGAAGATCTGTGCACTCTGCTGAAAAAAGATCTAACCATTAAGACCAAAAACCTAATGGTTGTGCTTTATATTACCACTAGTTACCAGCAGACACTTTTAGACTCCATCAGAAAGCTGTCAAATGCATCTGAAATTATTTCCAAAACGTCTGTTAAACCTTAAAATCCTTTACACAGTGATTACAATCATGGTACCCATTGTCCAGGTTAAGGCAAAATACCATTACTGACTATTAGACAGCCAGAAACCAAAATACAAAGCGTTTTACTAACTGTTGGTCTGTAAATGTCCATGTTTTCTCCATGATGAAACTCGATATTGATTTCAGCTTTCAAACACTGGCACCTTGAACAAGCACTCAAGAACCTGTGCACATGCCAAATGGCCTTCGAATCCAAAGGCTACCAAGCAAGCTAGTTGGAAAGCAAAGGTTCCACAGAAGTCTAGCTCTACGGAGACCAAAAGGGAAACCTATGCCCCTGTAAACCCACCCAAAGAAACAGAGGCCAGTTATGCTCTGTTGCACTTGTACAGAGATCAAGCTCATAGTCTGTCAGTGACGGGGAGAATGCATGGACTGTTGTGTCACTTGAGAGCCCCAAAGTTTGCTTTAGCTATCGACATCAATTACATATTCTTCTTTTTAGTGGGGGGTATTGTTAATGAAAAGAAAGCAGAAGATTTAAGTTTAGGTCAAACCATCCCAGTCTTGATAGGAAACACTAAACCAAAGGCTTTTAACTTTTTCCCTTTGCATACTAAGAATTACCACAGACTGTGCTTTTTACAAGTAAGTGAGAAGTTTGCTTTGTGTGACATTTCACATGAGAGCAACTGAGCTTCCCACTAGGTGTGATAATCTAGAACTGGAAAAGAATAGGTAAATTTGTGTTTACTGTGTTGGAAAAGCCATTTAGAGGTGAACTGTAATTGCTGGTTGAAAGCAGTGACTGACAAATTTATTAAAGCAATTCAATTGCCTCGTCAGGAAACCATTATGTTGGCCGGGCTATTTGGTCATGCATTGAAAACTGGACAATGGGGACTGCATGGGCCATCTAAGAGCTGAAGAGAAATACACCTATGACAGACATAAACCAAAACACATTAACAGTACTATGCAGACTATACTATCATTTGGGCTTGTTTGTGCTATTAGTGTTGTTCAGGCCATGACCACACATTTATGGTGGAGATCACTGAATCTTTAAGGTATATTGTGTTTGACATATTCACTGATATACCAGTGTCATGGGATAATAGTATGTAAATTGGTTAAAAAGTGGCGTCACCTCAGGGGATGACTTGGGAACACCCACACCTGTATAAATTGTGAGGTGATATCTTGTGGGTGAGGCTAAACACTGGCTCACAGCAAGGCAATGTGTTTAAAAAGTTTAACATTTCTCGATCCACAGTGTCATGTGTAGAAATTAATTTCATTCACATTTGTCATTATACAAATACAGGGTTGTACAGTACTTCTCGAGTTCAGTGATAAAAATTAAATCAGTTAATAGTAAGTAATAACGCAAAGACAAAGAGCTGAGGCGCAAACAGCAGTCAGCATATGCAGTAGAGCAAAATACAGCTTAGTGTTAAGTGTACATATTGGAAATTACAGTATGTTAAGACAGCCAGATGTGAAATTAAGTATGTGGTTGTACAGTAGATGTATGTGTGACTGTGTACAGTGCAGGTGGTGAGAATAGCAGCCCAATGTTTAGATAATGTGTATGTGTATGGTTGCAAATGTGTATATAAAATATACAATTGAGATGTTCAAGTTAAGAGGTCTAGTGAAAGTGCAAGTACATTAAGTCCTATTAACGAGTAGAGTCCAGTGTGTAGTAGCAGGCCTAGATCAGTAACTATCTATAAGTTGTAGTGATGTTCCTCTAGGTGATGCCTGTGTGACCAGTTTAATGGCTCTTAAGTAAAACATGTTCCTGAACATAGTGGTTCTAGCTCGGATGTTCCGGTATCTCTTTGCAAAGATTGTAGAGGGGATGGCCAAGGTGTGTGGGGTTAGAGGACATACTGGCTGCTGTCCTCAGACATCTTCACAAAACACATACACATTCAATGAAGAAGGCCCCACACACCTACCCCCATAGGTCAGTGCAGTGCTCTTTAGCTTCCATGGGATTTGGGACCAGAAAACCCACTGGAGTGCCTTTATAAACCCGACAACACCAGACACAGTGCCCTACTTGGAATTGGTCCGAGGGGAATTCTGATAAATTCTGATAAATGTTGTGGCCTAAATGTTTTTGCCCATCATTCCTCATTCGAACTCAGATAATTAATGTCACCTTGCCATTAGCATGCTGTGCAGTTTTCAACCTCAATCACAAGATATAACGTATACAGGTGTGGGCATTACCAAGCTGTCACCAAAGGTAATGTCATTTCATAACCAATTTACATACTGCTGTCCCATGACATTTAAAAAAATTGGTGTAAAGAATTTCTTATAACTAACCAATAATAGTGCCACTATAGAAATATGAACTTGCTAATGTAATCAATAAATAAAACCTATTTTGACAATTGCAGTCAAATTATTAACAACAAATGTGGAGGTCTAAAAGGACCTGTTAATTTAGATTAGTTTTAGAAAATGTTGTCAGAAATCCAATTCAATCTATTAATTGAAAATTGTAGCACACAATTCAGACACAATATGGAAATGATGTTCATTTCAAATGACCTTTAATTGTGTGCTTGTAAAAGGCCACTAGCAGTACGGTGTAGCTGCAAAGAAACATAAAATACAATAATACTCTCTCAAATTTGTATATGATGGAATATGACTCACCTCCCATGTGTGGTGGAGGTCCACACAGCAGGACCACCCCTTGACCCTCTCGAACCCTCACTGGACTCCTTCTCTGGGTTTTAAAATCCTCCAAATCTGAGAGAGAGAGAGAGAGGGAGGGAGAGAGAGAGAGAAAGAGGTTCACAGGAGGATTTTCATATGGGAACCTGACTGTTTTTTGTTATTGTGTCATTAATTTAAATATTTAAACCCATAGTATTAATAATATAATAATATAAATTTAGATTTAGATTTAGATATTCCAAACAGACTAGCATGTAGCTGCCCTATTTCTTTAGCGGCTTAAATGTGACAAAAAAGAAAAACATCAATTGTAAAAAATAAATAAATTGGTGAGTCTAAATAGTTTACTGCCTGCTTTCCATCTCATGGCCTCACTAAATAGGACAGACTACTATGCAAAGCAACACCGCTACCGGAATATGCTAAATGACTCATATAGCAAAGCAAGTTTCATTCCAGTACTTGCACACTGACAGTGTGACATCAATGTCAAAACTGCTAGAAGAGGTCTGATGACTGATGACTGATCAAATCATAATGATCATCAAATGACATTTCATCACTGCAAAATATTTAGCCAAATAAGCAGAACTGTCAACAGTTCCATATCACCATGCACCAATATGTCAGCGTGCTTTAAATAGAATTATTCTAATTTCTCAACCAAAACAATCAAACATATTTTCGCTCAGCATACTTTTGTTTGTTTCTCTTCAGAAGTGAACAAATTGTGATGGAACTTGTCTGCACCTTACATGCACCTTGATTCACTAAGGGAGTTTTGTCTGGGGAGTTGAATACTCAAACAGAATATTCATGAGGCAAGCATCCGTTCTCAAAACAACTCAATACCCAAGTGCCCACGCTCTTCTCTCTTTCTCTCCCTCTCACACACACAAACGCACACCATGCAGGCGCCATCCTCAAAACAGGGGCTTGGTAAACATTGGGGGTGTTTTTCCGGCTGAACAGGGCCCTAAAGTACTTTGCTGCTGTGCTATAAGTTACTATAAATTAATGTCCTGCCTGATCTTGAGATGAAAACTTTTATTCCTCCATATTCAGTTTTTGTCTTGAATGGCTCATTAACCTCATATTAACGGCATGGGATAGGCCAATAACAGCTCTCTGAACGGCAGCCCTATGAGAGCCAAATCAATAACTAGACAAACTCAACCCTGGTAGTGTGTTTACAAAGCATTTGTATGTACCATCTTCTTCTGTGCAACATGTTACATATAAAGAAAAGGGAACATTTCGTGGTCAAAGAAACTGAAATGGAAATCACATCACAGTGCTGAATGTATGGGAGAATGAAAAGTACTCACATTAGTAAAACAGAAAAAGACATTAATAGACAAATATCCACCATGTAAACAAGCCTCTACATGTCCTTCAAGCTGTGAGTGATCAATATTTTAATTCCATCTGTATGAGAAATTCACAAACCAAGTAGACTTGGAGGTGCTGGAAGTTGAAACAAACAATTTACAATCAGGACAAAGCATTCATCTACAAATAAAGTGGTGAGGATCTGTGGACTATTTAAAAAATAAATAAGCTATAATAACCAGTACCAAAATGGCAGGTCCACAACTACATGCATCTGTATAATAATACTTTTGCTTGTCAGAATAGCTGGGGAGAGATTAGTATTATTACTATTAGTATTATTAGTAGTATTATTAGTAAGTCGATGTGGAAACAACATTATGTAAATTCCAAAGTTCTTTGAGCCTCCAGTTACACATGCATCACAGCAAAAATGTGAACAGTTACGTTCATGACGGAGCCCGTTGTCTACGCAAACACTGCCAAACAGCAAGTATAACTCCAGCTAGCTGAACTAGACCCTAACCATTATTTTTATTTTAAAAAATTGTTTGTAAGATATATATTTTACACAACTACAAAACATTTTTTTAATTTTTAATTTTAAATAATCTAGATGGCCTGTAATTTGTTCTGTATAAACAAATAAACAGTAGATTAATCACAAAATAAGACCATAAAAGCCCTCGCCCCTTTTGGCCCCATCACTCTTATTGAATTATTTTGGGTAACAATTCAACCATAATATAATAAAAAAATCTTTAAAGGATGGCAGAGCAGGAAAGTATTTATACCCACATACTTACATCAAGTAATTATCAGAACCAACCATTAAAAAAGCTGTATACATGTTATATAAATGTTTTATAAAAGCGATAAAAATGCTGTATAAAATTGTTAAACATGTTTTCTTATTAAGTGTGTTTTTGCCTGTAAAACACCATATAACAATGAAACAAATACAAATAAGCCTGAAGTATACATGCACACATGTGACTACAATACAAAAACGTAACAAGAAACTAAGAATAATATTTTGGTTAGAAGAAGCCAGTTATAGGAACACTAGTTTGGTTGGGATATCTATGTACACACCAGTCATTGAGAAATGTTGAACTCCATCAGTAGCACCTGATTCAATATAATGGAATTGGTGTAAATTTTATTCAGGTGAAATTTTGTTTTTACTCACAGGTTGGAGTGACATCTGGAACAGTTTATTATAATCATGATTAATGGTTTAATTGACTTTTTAGTAATTTTATGTCACTCTAAAGCATATACCATGGCTAATTAGCCACCTTACTTGTCAGTTAGCTTAACTTGCTGGCTGTGAAATGACATGCTGTACTCTGTACTTGCCCTTATATAAATGTCCATCATTACACGGAATCAGGTGTAAAATAAAATAAAGCAAAAACAGACTACATGCTAGCATTAGCATCTAATAGCTTATGTAACCTTATGTCAAGCAACACAACATCCTATTC
Source organism: Prochilodus magdalenae (assembly GCA_024036415.1). Lineage (NCBI taxonomy): Eukaryota > Metazoa > Chordata > Actinopteri > Characiformes > Prochilodontidae > Prochilodus > Prochilodus magdalenae. The sequence goes on from JAMWET010005584.1 coordinate 345,875, forward strand.
TGGTGTACTTCTTGGTTGTGTAAAAGTGCTTGGCAACTTAATTTAAAAGAGCATAGGAGTCCAACATTTTTGTTGGCTTCAGTTACAAGTGATACCAAAGATGGAGGATTCCTCAGCAATACTATCTGCTTTTGTAAGATGAAAATCAAGGGGAAAAAAACTCAGTGATATTACAGTCTTACACACAACAAGATATTACAGTTGTGATCACTATTTTGTTTATTAGGTTTGAATAATTGTAAATTCTGGTGTTAACTGAGTTGCTTCCATGTTGACTGACTACAGGTTATTCAAACAGAAATATGGTCAAGCACTATGTTTACATACTATGGACTAAGAGATGGACTAAGCTAGATCAATGACTAAATGTCAGTGAATTAAACAATGTTTTTGCAAGGAGCATTTAAGCTTACTTCTATTTTATTAAACTAATGCAGACAGAGCATAAATGTATAGCAATAAATAAATAAATCAACAAATAAAAAGAGTCTTTAATAGTTCAGCATAGAGAAATAGTCCCCCTTTTTAGCACAGCTCTAAGGCGTGATGAATTTCAAAGCACCATAATCCCACTCAGAAACAAGTTGGCTGATTGGTCGTGCCTCAGGGAGTGATTGGAAATGTAAGTTATAGGCTTTGCTGATTCATGGGGAGGAGAAAGAGGTCAGCTAATAAATGTCTCATTGCCAAGGAGCTATGTCTATTCCGAAGAAGGCTTCATTGATTTCCAAAGACATAAATCTCTTTTAAACAAAGCTGGGGCTTGAAAACACTAGGAAAATGAGCACATTAGATATTCCCATTAAATGCACTCCCTCCCAAAAGTATAGGGACACCTCTGTAATTGTAGAAAAAATTAACCTTCTGGAAAATATGTGAATTAGTGTCATTCTTAAAAGGTTAATAGCAACATGTATCACATGCAACAGTAGAAAATGCTGCAAGGTAATGAGCCAGTGACGTTTCAGAGAGGAAAGATTGTAGGGCGCATTAATGGCATTGTGTCCCACTTTGGTGTACCAATGATGTTCGGAACACTGGAGATAATACTGCCGTGATGAAAAAACTGTTTAAATAGAGATGGCACAATATCCCTTCTGCTGTTCCAGCACTAAAAATTTTGATACTTCAAAAAATTAATTTCTAGGTAATATACAGAGCCCCATTCTAAGAACCATTAGGATGCTGTGTAAACTGTAAATAAAAACAGAATGCAATGGTGTGCAAATCATTTAAACCCAATATTTAATTCAAAATTGTACAAAGAAAACAGGAATTACTGAAACCGAGAAATTTGATTGTTTTTTTTTAAAAATATGCACTGAAGTCTCCAAGTTCTTTGCTATTTATCACTTTTTAATTGCTTCACTATTTGCTGGTGCAATGCACTCTTACCCATTTTTACCTTACAAAACAGCCTCTCTGAAATGCTTTTTAATACACCCAATCATGTCACTGACCTGTTGCCAATTAACCTAGTTTATTAGCAGTTATTGTGATGCTTCACCAGGTGTTACACAGCCTGCCAGTCTTTGGTTGCTCCAGCATGTTTCTGGCCTCAAATTAAAAATCTCCATAATCATATATCTAAAAATACAAATCTTGACATGCTAGAGGAAATGAACAGGGCACATGTTCTGCACTTAGAGCTGCATGCATGTCAGTTACTTGTGATGAGGAAGAACTTTTAATACACAAAGTTCAAGGGAACTTAACATAAGATGAGTCTTAAACCTCCAAGAACTAGCAAACACAGATAAAGGCCTACTCCCTGCCTAGGAACAGGAAATACTGAAACAGGACCCAGACCGTAGGGTAAGATTACTGTCCTTTGTGTGTGAAAATGCACACATTTTAGGATTGGGTCTGGAGCCAAATGACTTCAATTAGGCAAAATCTACAGAGTTTGAGAGATGGTAGGGTTGGTAAATTATAGTGTTTGGAAATGACTGCGTAAGGAGTGGGTATTGCACACCCTCACACTAGACTCCATGGAGTTCAAACAAGGGTTTTCAGCCTGTTCAGACAACCCTAGCCTATTCCGATTACTGCTTTAGCAATATTGTGAACTAAAGCACTGTCTTCCAGACAAACAACTAAGCAACCAAGTTAGAAGTTTGAGTATAAGCCAAAAATAGATGTATCCTCAGTCCTCAATACTCCAATATTTCACATGTACATTAATAAGAAAGAGAACGCCTGTACCAGCCAAAGCACTACAGTGGATATTATATATAGTATAATGTATTAGGAAAATATGCAGAGAAATGGTACCTGCTAATCTTGTATAGGCTATCATCTTGCTGACTTATGAGGAGGGGTGCTTACTACCCACCCTAAGAGAGGGAGGTCAATTATGCTCTTTTGGACTCCCAGCCAAGGGAAGCTGTTGCATCACCAGAGATTTAACTTCTCCTGTATGTTGGCCTACTGCTTTATTTTGGGTGCCTCTGCTGTCATCGTCTACTGCGCTGGTAGATGTTATCAGAACTGATATTTCTAAAAAAATCTGAAGGCAAAATATAGCCCTCTTAATCAGATCACACTATTTTCATACCAAAATTGTTGCATTTTAGGCATGGTTAGTTGGACAAAGAGACAGACATTAAAAAACGAGAAGCATCCATTTTCTGGCTTTTGCATAAAGGAGTTAAACAACCTTAGAGCACCACTCATGTCTCAGAGCAGCTGCCAGAATGTAGGCAGGGTGTGCTGCCTATTCACTGCTCTATTTCTGTCAAAATGTAATAATACAGGAAGAATCCAAGCCAGGCATAGCAGCATATGTGAAATTGGTCGCACATGTTCTTCATGCAGTAACACATGCAGACACCAGATGCTGAATATTCAGCCTTTCAGTTGGGAACAATCAGTCACTACAGATAAATTGATGCTAGAACATTCTCTGCGATTCAAGTTGAAGTTCTGACCTCCATCACTTTCTGGCAACACAAAGACAAGATAAAAATCCAACAAAATAAATGAGAAAAGCTGTGTGGAAAGCAAATGGCATTAAATCATAAGATGACAGAGCAATTACAAAGATAAGATAAGAAGGTTAAAAGCCAAACCATAAAAATGTTCAATAACATCTAAAAAAAGAATGGAAAAGATAATTACATAAATAACGTTAAAATAATGTGATTGCTGTCATTTAATTATTTGAGATACCAATCAACAGAAAAAAAAAAATATAGGGGGTTATATGGGTGAAAATCTTTGTTTTGTTCTTAAAACAGCCTGAAGATCAGACTTCTGTTCATAGAGTTTAATACTTATTCAGTAAGCACATTCATTCTGTCAGTGACCAAAAAAAAAAGGCCCACTACAATAAAATAAAATTAAATCATTTTGTATGTAGCCTAGACAATGAATTAGAGATACCAGGATACATATGTTAATTAGATTTCATAATATAAAATGTGTGTTAGAAGGAACTGTGACATTTCTAAAAACCCATACATTTGGGTAACCCTCCTTTGGAAAAAAGTTTAAGCCTCTTATTTGTCATCATCTTATTTTAATTTCCCATACTTCCTTAAGCAGTGCCACAGTTACACTCTGACATAGTTACATTTAAACAAGAAGCTAATTTTAGCTTTGGCTACTTTGGTACGTGTGAGCTGTGAATTCATCTCCTGTTTTAAAGCAATATGGTTTTCCTGTCAAGTACAGCAATAATGGGCAAAATGGTACAGGAACAGTACCAGAGTGCCAGCAATATGCAGGTATCATTTTTCTGTGTCTTTCCTTCAGCTCTACCAGCTTAGTTGTTAAGACCACAATCACATGTCTGAGTGGAAGAAAATGCGTGTTGCAGCAGCTACTTCTCCAAACAGCATTCAAGTAGCCACCAAGTGCTGACTTGGTAGCTACTTGGGAGAAAGGGAGAAAAAAGTAACTCCACAGAGATGCTTATAACTACTGAGTTGCATGGCTACTCATTGGTAGAGAGGCCAGGATTACACAGTTTGCTAGGAGACATTGAGCCATATAAGAAAACCTCTCTATTTTCAGGCAGAAGACAACAGCCACACTTTGTATACAAACAAGGCCCAACTTGAAGCCTTACATGACATGAAGCCTTATAATTGTTTTTAACTTCTGTGTCACATTTTTTGTTTTAACTTTTACCTATAATCCCAAATGATTGCCAAACTTGCATTTATTTTGCACTTCTTGCACTTAATCCTATTTTGTCATACATTTTGTGGTAAATTACATTAACCATTATGTTAACCAAGATTTTATAAAATAATCTATATTGCATTTCTACTGTCAACTTTTACCTACTTTTATTTTCTTTTTTTATTACCTTTGTTTTGTTACTTTAATTCCAACCATTAAACAGCAAAAATAAATATGCTTATTATCTTATCAAATAATCTGGGGTGTGTGGTTAAATTTACAAATGCCAGTTGCTCATCTTAATTTGTTCTTAGATGAGCTAAAATAAGACTGAAACCAAAAAATGACACTCCTATACAATGCAACTAACTAATTTAAGCTGAACAGGTAGCTTTATATATTTATACTGTTTAATGTAAACCTTGTCCCATAAAGAGTTCATAAAAAAATCTGTAAATGTGTACTAGATCATACTGTCATCATTTTTACAAGCTTTTTAATTTGTGTGTGCAGATTATTTCTCTTAATTGAGTCAACTGAAATATTACCAGGCTGTGATTACATATACACAAAAAACTTTGTAATTTAGTTTTTTCACTAACCTACTTATTTACTAGAGCAATTTTCTTGATTAATATTTTATTTATACTTACATAAATTGTCAGAATACAGAATTGTTGTAGAATTTCCCGTATTTATAAAGCCCTGATGCTCTGTCTCTTTTTTTGTGAGGCCTCTGAAAGTGCAAACAGTGCTGGACAATGGATGAGCCCAATCAATATGACACATAGGGCAGGGCAAAGCGAGGTAATAGAGAAGAAATATTAATAACACATAAAGTCTGGGCTTCTCATGATTGTGTATTCGTCCCCTGGAGGGTGATGGATGCTGGGGCTGTTTATAAGATCATACCAAGCCTGGCCGCAAGAAACGGACATCAGGATTCAATCTCCTGCGCCCATCCGTCACAGTGTATCTGAACTGCTGTTAAGATGGCCAGACGTCAAAAACGAAGCAAAAAGTTCATCCTGCCATCAGAGCTCCCTCCTGGTGTGTCTCGTAAAAGAGACAAATGAGTGCAGTAAAGCGTCCGCCCCAGCCACACCGTCAAGGCCCTCCACAATCACATCAGGACCATCACAAACACTTCTTAGAGCCAAGCCGTGTCGATCAACAGAAGAGCCTGTTTCCTCATAGTGGGAGTTGCTTCAATCTAGGATCAGAGTTAGGATTGGGAAAATGAATCTTGCTGACAAAACTCTTGATTTACACACAGGGATCTAATAGCACTGTAATGATATTGCTGAGGAAAGAGATACTGGCCAATAATTACAAATGACTTGCATCTTAGTTTGAGCTTTCCCAGGCACAAAAAATTACATGTATTATGGATGTGTATTCCTACTAAGATAACTAATAACAACAACAAAAAAAACTAATGAACAAAAAAAAAATACTGCCTCCAAAATGAATGTAGGCTTGAAGATAGCAGGCTAAGTAGTGGTATTATATAAAAACAAACAGCACAGTGCATTTCCCAACACATTAGATTATTTAAGAAATATTTCCACTTAGTGCTTTACTGGACCTAGATAATGTTAATTAGACAAGTTACTGTGCACAAAACTGTGCTCTTTCTGCCTCTCTCAGTTATGGCCTTAACAAGGCATTACAACAACAATGGACTTTCTTTTCTTCTACACTCTACAGTGGACTCTGCAGGCTGCTCTGTGTTTCATTGAATGAAACACAAAGGCATGAATGCTCCAAGTCCTTTATTCCATTTGCCTTTGTTCTTTGTTCTCTATCATCTGCTTGCACGCAGTTGTTGGCTAGAGTGGCTAAAGTTAATTTCACATTCGGACTAGACTTTTCTGCCTGACAGTGACCATTAGATCAGCGGCACCGGTGTTCTCCACCTTTAGCACTGCCAGAATTTCCCTGCAACCGGTTTGAAGCTTTAAGCTCATCAGATTTACTGATTCCATGATGTCATAAGCATCAGCATTCTTTGGGCTCAGCCTAAAAAGGCAGGTGGAAAATGTAAAAAACAAAGAACCAAACATCAGCATAACAAACAAATAAGCATTCTCAAGTATTCAAAATATCTGAGTCAGCCAAATTAATTTAGTTGTCTAGAAATTTCTGTTTTTATCTACACATTTCCTTTACAGAAAGCAAATGTATACACTCCTTTTGATGATGACTGCTCCAAAAAAGATATTCAGAAGGCAGTTCAGAGTTATAAGTTAAAGTAACCCATTTCAGAGACATATGACAGGAATTTTAGACAGCAGCAATCTTTTATCTGTATTAGTCAAAAATAAATGTCAGTGCTTAAACTCAAAAGTAAAACAAATACACCATTTCCTTCAGTTCTCCTTTAACAGCTCCACCCACCACATCCACAAACAGACATTCCCAATGCGAACTGCAGTGCAACACTACTAAACTTAGTTGTGACAGGACAAAATCACACTGTCATCATCAATCATATCCATCTTCCCATTCCAGCTTAAATGGTGAAGCAGCTACATTACAGCGCCAACTAGCATAACAATACTCTTGCTTGTGTGACAAAAAGGACTCAATCGCTTTTGTAGTTCTGAGTTTTTATTTACTCTGCCAAAGCATGAAGTCATGAAGTTAGTGCTGTGTAAGCTAACCAAAAATTAGCACATAAAAGCTAACTTGCTAACAGAAACAATTCCTCAAAACTTTGACAATGAACAAGTTAATTACAGCTCTGCATGTTCACATAGCAGGTATACAGCAGAATAATGTTGAATATGTAATAATAAACTTCAGGTAATGTTTTATTAAGGAAAGAATGCAGTAAGAATGTCACTACAGCACGATTCATACGGTGTAACAAGTACATTCCAAAAAGCTAGCTAATATGAAAGCTATCTCTTAGAGAATTCTTCACTGTTAAAATGGCTTTCTGCCATTTTCTCCTTGCCTGATCTTTTTTGCTGCTTAAGTTGTTTTTCAGCCATCTCTCCTTCTTGACCACGTGTGTCAAGAAATAGAAATTTACAGGTTTGTATTCAGCTTTGGGTTACAAACTACTAAGTAAACATATGAATATACACAGCTCCAAAAAATTAAGGGAACACTTAAACAACACAAAGTAACTCCATGTAAATCAAACTTCTGTGAAATCAAACTGTCCACTTAGGAAGCAACTCTGATGTTGTGCAAATGGAATAGACAACGGGTGGAAATCATTGGCAATTAGCAAGACATACTCAATAAAGGAGTGGTTCTGCAGGTGAAAACCACAAACCACTTCTCAGTACCTGTGCTTTCTGGCTGATGTTTTGGTCACTTTTGAATGTTGGTGGTGCTTTTACACTTGTGGTAGCATGAGACGGACTCTACAACCCACACAAGTGGCTCAGGTAGTGCAGCTCATCCAGGATGGCACATCAATGCGAGCTGTGGCAAGAAGGTTTGCTGTGTCTGTCAGCGTAGTGTCCAGAGCCTGGAGGCGCTACCAGGAGACAGACCAAGGAGGAACAGGAGGAGCACTGGCAGAGCCCTGCAAAATGACCTCCAGCAGGCCACAAATGTGCATGTGTCTGCACAAACGGTTAGAAACCGACTCCATGAGGATGGTATGAGGGCCCGACACCAGGATTGGCATATTCGCCACTGGCGCCCTGTGCTCTTCACAGATGAGGTTCACACTGAGCACATGTGACAGATGTGACAGAGTCTGGAGACGCCGTGGAGAGTGATCTGCTGCCTGCAACATCCTTCAGCATGACCGGTTGGCAGTGGGTCAGTAATGGTGTGGGGTGGCATTTCTTTGGAGGGTCGCACAGCCCTCCATGTGCTCGCCAGAGGTATCCTGACTGCCATTAGGTACCGAGATGAGATCCTCAGACCCCTTGTGAGACCATATGCTGGTCCGGTTGTCCCTGGGTTCCTCCAAATGTAGGACAATGCTAGACCTCATGTGGCTGGAGAGTGTCAGCAGTTCCTGCAAGATGAAGGCATTGAAGCTATGGACTGGCCCGCCCGTTCCCCAGACCTGAATCCGATTGAGCACATCTAGAAAATCATGTCTCGTTCCATCCACCAACTTCACGTTGCACCACAGACTGTCCAGGAGTTGGCGGATGCTTTAGTCCAGGTCTGGGAGGAGATCCCTCAGGAGGCCATCCACCACCTCATCAGGAGCATGCCCAGGCATTATAGGGAGGTCATACAGGCATGTGGAGGCCACACACAATACTGAGCCTCATTTAGACTTGTTTTAAGGACATTACATCAAAGTTGGATCAGCCTGTAGTGTGTTTTTCTACTTTAATTTTGTGTGTGACTCCAAATCCAGGCCTCCATTGGTTAATAAATTTGATTTCCATTGATGATTTTTGTGCAATTTTGTTGTCAGCACATTCAACTTTGTACTGAACAAAGTATTCAATGAGAATATTTCATTCATTCAGATCTAGGATGTGTTATTTGAGTGTTACCTTTATTTTTTTGAGCAGTGTACTTCACATCTCAATAAGTTTTCATTGTTGTTCTCATAACAGGCATTTGCAATAATAGATATATCAGTAGATATATAGAACTGACTTTTATTTTCATACAGTGTTTGAAGATAATTGTACTCTGGAAGAGCAGAAACGCGTTACTGTACTTTTTGAATTTTACTGCACTTGTAACTAAAAGATACTAAACGTAAATATAATAAATGTAATGCTAATCCAGGTGGATCTAGTTCAAATTTCATACCCAAGCAAATTAATCTCATTATTGTGATATCTTCGTTAGTATAACAATGATTTCAGATTTTCACAAGGTGCCGCACAAGACAACAATTAAAACATTTATGCACATTTCTTCTAACATGGACCACATTCTCCAACAGTACAGAAACACTGACTATACTTACAACATTTGATCACTCTTTAAAACTCCAGGTGTCCTCTGATCTCCTGTTGTCTGTCCTTGCCATGTGTCTTTGCATTGTTTTTTCTTGAAATGTGATTCTATTTATTTTGGTTTATAGCTACTCTCTGTCTCCGCCCTCTTGTCCTAAGTTGTTCCCTGGTGTTCCTTGTCAGTCCTTCTGTATTTATACTCCTTTGTTTGCCCAGTTAGTTACCAAGGTCTCTGTGTTATGACCTTAGTTCTGATCTTTGTTTTTCTTGGTTTGCCTTGCCTGTTTTGTTCCCTGTTTCGTTTCAGTTTTATTTATTTATTTATGATATGTCTCTGATGTCTCCTGCCTGTGTTTTGACCTCTGCCTGTTACCTGGATGTTAAGTGTTGGAATGCCCCAAATAAAACCACTCTGCACTTCAACCTGCCTCCCCTTCGTTACACTGGGGAATTAGCCCTTACACAATGAACGCTACTCTAATAAAGACCATCTACTAAACCATTAAATCCAGGAAGAACACTGCATCAAGCTTTGTACGCTACATCACAAGTCATGTTATTACCAAAAAGTAATAATAATAATAATAATAATAATAATAATAATAATTATAAACTTACAAGCAATATGAAGACTGGCCTCTCTACTGAGAATGGTCCCAAAAGTGTTGGAGGCCAAACACTGGTAAACTCCAACATCCTCCTCTTTATTAAGATCACTGATACGCAGGTTCCCTCCAGAGATGCTGAAGCGTGAGCCAGGGCGTGGAGAAATGAAGGTGTCGTTCATTTTCCACCTGTAAAAGATGAATTTAGAAGTATAGTAGGGGTGGGTGAGTGACAATATACTGTGATCATCATGATGAAATACATCACAATGTGATTTTCAGGTACTGTCAGCACTTCTAGCACGGTGCTGAAATAATATGAGGATCAAGAATTCAAGCCAGTAGGAACAAACACAAACAAACATGTAGTTGTTGTTAACTGTTCTGGAATAGAAATGTTTATTTAAATATCTCCTACTGGTTAAAACTGCCCACTAGCTTATTTTACCATATTATATTGGTCTTGCCTCCACACCTCCATGGCAAAGATGACTTTTACAAAACCATGTATTATCAAGATTTATCAACAGTATTTTTGTGCTCAGGCTACAGAATCAAACCATTGTACTTCTGAACAGTTTACAGTATGTCTTGTAAACATCACAACCTCAGTAAGCTACGTGCCACTACATAGTTAGAATAAGTACATTACTACTTCACAAACAATACAATTTCATGACATGTTTTGCACATGTCCTTATTAATACGTACACTTCAGGCATTTACACTTCAGAACAGCATTCCAAACATTCCATTTTTTGCGTCTTTCTCATTGATTACCCTAGACTGTGGTGACCTAGGCTAATTTGTCCTGCCACTGTTTCATAATAAAGTGAAAATATTTTCTTCTAAATAATAAATTTTCTCAAGCCTTTAGCAAATCATCTTTCACTATCAGTCAGCCCTCCTCCATTTGCAGTCCCACACACACACACACGCACACACAGAAACAGACAGATGCACACACAGACACGCATACAGACAGACATATATATATATCTTACAGTTAAGAAATCTTAAACTACTCGGTCAAAGTCAACAATCAACTGTTATGTCTATTACCAAGCAGCCAACAATTCTGCTACTCCCCAGTTTCAGTTTCCATTTTCCAACAGCTGTAGTGGACCATGCTAACAACCACATTTCCATCAAAATTAACACACAAAATTAATGAGAGGGGGTGGTGGCGGTCATGTCTGCAGTGTGCACAATTCTGCAATGCAATGTTAAGAACTATGCAAACTTCAATGAAGCTAACACATCCGGTAGCATATTTATAGCCAAAAAATATTCATTACTTGTCCTTACCAGCATTACTGTGATATATATATCTGTGTGATTTTTTGCCATGGCCAGCACAGTAGCAAACATACATGACTGTCATACACACTGCTGTGGTGGAGCAAGTTGGCTTTTCATGTAATGTTAGGTTATTTACAATGTTAACTAATGTGACCTTTTAGCTGTGTCATCACAATTCCCATATTCCCATATTTCCACTGTGTTTATAATAACATTACTAAAGCACAAAACAGATCTTAAATCTTAATTTTCTTTGTAAAATGTACTTGACTGATGCACCTTGAAAAACCACAAAATTTTATTACAATAAACAAAATTACTCTGAACAAAAAAGTACATCCACAACTTCACACCAGACAGTGAAACTTGCCCACACTGGAACACACTGAATTCCCTGACACAGGAATGCTTTGAAAAGCCAGATAAAAAACTAATAATTTTACCCCACTGTCCTACAAACATTGGCATTAATCGTCACTAGACTTGTAAGGTAAGACTAAAGTCTGAAACCGGGAAACATTCTAAAGGACACCAGTCACAAGAAAGAATGGTAAGTCAGTTCTGGGTTTGTGTTTGTGTATTTTGTGTTTACAGGAATAGCGACAAAAAAATGAATATGTGAAAAATCCCACATATTGGAATAATACATTCATGTTTAAAAATAATCAGAAACTGCAAAAAAGTGCATTGCAAACACTTTGAGATTAAAAATTAAATTTAAAACACATAAGTTTTAAAAACAGACAACACCTAATAGCATTAAAATGCCTTATTGGACTCCAATCCCACCTTTCACTGAACATGCATTCTTTTCATACTGTTTAAAGCACACTTTCAAACGGCAAGACACTAAGCTTAGAGGGTGAAAATGAATAAAGGGGGGAGAGAGAAAGAGACAGAGAGAGAGAGAGAGAGAGAGAGAGAGAGAGAGAGAGAGAGAGAGAGAGAGAGAGAGAGAGAGAGAGAGGCGCTGCAGTTGAAGCGATAAAATGAGCAGTTGAAGAAATGACTTTTCATGGCCGTATTAAGTTCGAATTAGACCCAGTATGAGCTGAATCGTCGAAATGAAACTTTCTCAACTTATTCAAAAGTGAAGCCAAATAGCTCATGAGCTTTTTTCATTCCAGTCTTTATCTGCTATATCCTCCTGAGAAAAATCAGCCACGAAAGAGGGCTCTGCAGTGGAGGGAGGCCTGTGGCTAGCTGTCTGATTAGATTGATCTGGTGATTGGATATTGCAGCTGGATCAGGTTGTGAAGCAGATTCAGATGAGACAAATCAAGGACTGCAGTGACAACTCAGAGAGCTGCTCAGTAGGGGCAACCGAGGAGGTCTCGGCTGAGACAATTTAATGTGTCCTTGGCTACCTGAAACACATTTTCCTCTTCACTAAGAAGAAATGATCTGTATGTGGAGCAACTTCCAAGATCTCCAAACCTGAACTTATATTAGTCCAAAAAAAAAAATAAATAATAATAATAATATTAATCAAAATAATATGATACAACAGGCACCTTTTAACAAACAATTCTTAATAAGATTTGGTAAATGAGATGAATCCATTTAAAGTAATGTAAAGATTATGTACACAAGCCAAGAATTTAGGATTTAGGAACCATGCACACACACAGAGTGTTGAAGAAACATTCAGTTTTGGCTGCTGTCTCCAAATTTTCCCAATGTTCATACTTAATCCTTTCCTATTTACTTACCATTAAATTTCCACATGAAAGTACACACACATACATACATATATATATATATATGCACAATGCATTGATATGTACACACGTAAAAGGAACTAGGTTTGTGTTTGTGTTCAGATTTCTTTTTCTTTCTTTTTTTTCTATTTTTTAATGAGAACTTCTTCACAAAATAGACATACCAATTAGAAGCAGGAAGTGTGGGTTGAAGGCATTCTCTGACTTCTCAAAAATGAAAACCCATACAGATAAGAGAACAAAACAGTAGCATGACTCGTCAAAACACTTTCTTTAATAGCTGCAACATCCATATCAAGTACAATAAACATGTATTTCTTGACATGCAAACTAGAGAAGTCATAAATAAATGGGGAGCAGTTGCAAAAACCCGAATTAGCTAGATGGGACACCTAAGTATGATCAACAATAGTTTAGAATATCTCAGTTTTAGAGCAAGTATGCTATTCAAAAGAGAAGGACATAAGAGCAAGCACCTCTAAATATATTTTCTTGGCAGAACAGAAGAAATAATGACATCTCAAGGTGATTTTCTCCTGTGGTTTGAGGGTGACATCAGATACATCAAGCACTAATGATGGATCCCACTGGGGAACCACAAACTGGAACACTGAGAACAGATGCAATTCTCAGAGGAATAAATTCTCTAGCATGTGCACTTCAGTGAAATCCCATTGCACCCAAATTGACAAGCTGAAAATACAGCCAAACATGTTTTCAGCATGGAGTAACCTTTACCCAATGTAAACAGGCTCAGCAGGAAGTACAATATAATAGCCATAGTGAACTCAAAAGGCAGAAGTCTCAGGGCTTGACACCAAGCCTCATTTACAGAGATTCTCGTAGACATCTGTTGTAGACGTCTCAAGAGAGAAAAAAGTCAAGCAAGAAAACTGGTCAAAGCCAGGAAAGCACTTTCTTTCCAAACGGTGCCTCTCGATTTATTAGTGAATAAATGTGCTGACGTCAAAAAGGGTTCTCTTTTGAACTTGAATACGTGGATGCCATGATTTGTGAGACAGATATACCCTGTTTGTTCATAAATTCATGTGCAATATCAGAAAACATCTTTTGCTTAAATTAACGGAATCTGGTTGTAGTCTTTAACAGGGATACACCAGCAGACAATGTCCACTGCTTTCCTGCAAGTTGTTAAAAGCTCTAGCAAAGTCACCAGTCATCTGTGTATCTGGGCATTTGAGCCTTTCTATCCTCAACAGTGATTTTGATTTTCCCAAAAGTACAGGATGCAATACAAACCTGAAAATAAGCAATACCATTGAAACCAAAAGTAATCCTTCTAAGATACTGTACTTTTGGGTGTTGTGATGCATGGTTATTTTGGAAAGAAAATACCTCAACTACAACTTGGGTACACTGGCAGTAGGGGCCTCTGTTGCTGGAATATATCTTATTGCTCCTGTGAGCAAATAAGAGGCTATTCTGGAGCTTTTATGGCCAATATTACCAAAGAACAAATTGGTCTGGTGGCATAGTGTGGTCTAAAACTCTTTGACTTTATTGTAATGGGTAGGGCTAAGGCTCAGGCTCAATGTGAACACACATTACATAAAATTGAGTGGAGAACCAAAGGATGAAAAAGAATGAGATGAAATCTCTGCTGTATATGTAACAATTACAGGACAGGGAAGAGTCTATCCAGAGATACTGACAGTGCTGCTACTTATTTGTCAGACACCAGGAAGTTTGAGAAAATGGACACACGTTGCTGTAATGAAACTATAAAAACTGTACACTGTTGGAGTTCTCAGAGAGTTCCTCTCCCATTTCTTTGTTTGCCAACTATTCAAATATAATCAAATGTAAAGGCATAGGATTTTAGTTTTTTTGTTTAATAATTCCAACAGTAGCTAAAATTATCAACAAAAGGCAGAAAAAATAACCGTTTTGGTCACATGTCCAAGACATCTCTGTGACTATAGTGTAGCATGGATACAAAGTTAGCATGCTAACCAAGGACCTCTAGTCCACCCTGCCTTGTAATACTAATTTGTACCTCAAAGGGTGATAATGAGTGACTGTAGCGCCACCAGCCATCAGTCCACTATGAGAGGATAAGTAGCAGCATTGCCCTAACAGGTTTTTGTAATCTTATGTGAATCATATTGAAGGTCATGACCGTTTATATTATTTTAATAAAATGATGCTGAACGTTTCTTCTAGACTGGCAAGTAAACACTTAACTTATGCTAACATTGAGAGAGAGGAACTGCTATTATTTCATGCGGTGGACAGCTTTCTGGTGAAATGTTGCCCCCTACTGTTTGGAGTATGAATATGACAGGTTACGCGATGGTTCGTATAAAGAAAGATAATTGCACTCAATGTCAGAGTCAATGTTATGCCTTCTAAAGTCACCAGTGAGATACTCAGCTTGTGACCAGAAAAGCTCATGGGATGGTCATAAAAATAGGTTACACCTAACATCTTATTTAGAATGACTGAGCAGCTGTATGCAAATATGGTGTGAACTCTTGAGCAGTACAAATTAAACCCAAAGTAAAATTTGCCAGCTTGGTTTTTTTTTGTGCTCAGCAATGGCATGTGTCTTTCTCTGTTTAGTAGACATAGTTTGTGATAATGTTAGTAACTACTTGGCTACGAGCATTTAGAAAGCTTTAGACATTCAAAGTTACATTTTTTTCTCTTTTTTTTGGATTCGGCAATTTCTTTTTTGACAGCCCTGATGAAAAGTAGCATTGAAATCTCAATAATTTTTACTTGCTAGTAAATGTTAATACAAGTTGGCACTAGCTGTTAAACAGAGTGGACAATTAGGCCATGATAAAGGCTTTTTATTTTTCTTAAACAAAAATGCTGCATGTAATCCACATAGAAACATATACCATGCGGTCATTCAAAAACACCAGCTGTGCCTAACACTGTGCAAATATTTTAAGCCATATGGACATAAACACAGCATTTACATAACTGTCCATGAATGGTTTTGTTATGACAGAAAAAAGGTGATTGACTCAAGCAGGAAATAACCATTACTAGCAGAGAGGGAGTGAGAGAAAGATCTACTTCTCCATAAAGCAGAGCATTTCTCACCTGTAGGATGGAGGTGGATATCCCTGAGCTTCACAGCTGAAGGTGACCTCTCGACTAGGATCATTAGGGTGCAGCGGGAATACAATACTACCAGGTTGCTTGATAAAAACAGGTTTCAGAGGAACACTGCTCTCTAGAAGAAAAGGAAAAAAACAAATAAATGTACTTAGCATGATGTTACTAACACATTTGAACAAAGGTTGTTTAAGGTACAGTGCTTCTTTTTAAGGATCCTGTGGATTTCCTTAATACTGAAAGCAACATATCCAGTTTTAGCAAATCATAAAATGCAAATCAAAATAGCAAAATTATGTACAGTTTATAGTTTATAGCTAACAGCTAACAATACTGTTGCCGGTATCTACCCATTTAGGTTCTTCATACTGCACAACCCTGTTTTTATTTATTTATTTATTTTTTGTTTTACTGTATTGTGTGCTGTATTGTGTAACTTCTACTTCTAATAAAGTATCTATCTATCTATCTATCTATCTATCTATCTATCTATCTATCTATCTATCTATCTATCTATCTATCTATATCAAATAAAGCTATAGCATACATTCAACTGTATCTCATGAACAGACTGTTTCACTTCTAGGTTAAATGGTGTGTTACTTTCTGTTATTTTCACACTTTCACACTTCTCCCATTAAAACTGCAGCTATGCTTTGGAACAGAGCTTTGCTGCATAGACGTCTAGACAAGTACAGCACATTACAGTGGGGGGGGGGGGGGGGGGGGGGGGGGGGGGTGCAAAATATATTTTTTTCAAGTAGCCAACACTGTTCCCAGTTAGGCAATGAAAGATCATTTAAGTACAGAGAAATAAACACCACAGCACAGCGAAAAAAAAAAAAAAACAGACGGAAAACGTATCACCTGAGAGACCACATGTGCAACATTCTTACAAAACAATCCACTGCTCTTTGTTAAATAAAGTGCCATCCAAATCACAGCATTGGTCATCATAATGTCTATGGGTAAGCACTGTAATAAATACATCCTAAATGATGGTCTTTATTCAGCATTCCTCACTGCGGTACCATTTAAGCTCAGTATGCTCCATTTAAGCCCACCTCATGTAATTTAATAGATAATTCCCCCTAGTACAAGTTAAAAGCATTTTTCTGTTACTTTTAAGTGTTTGAAAGTAACAGTTCACTGTGTGATTTTAAATTACTGATCTACTTTACTTCTTAGATACATGTATAAACAGACAGACAGACAGACAGACAGACAGAAAGACAGACAGATAGAATGTAAACTAACTTGGTGTGATTATGAATATACGTAGATATCTTATCATTTGTTTTTTAGCAAGGAAATGTTGACAAAGAGAAAGAACTACAGCAC
This sequence comes from Prochilodus magdalenae, assembly GCA_024036415.1. NCBI lineage: Eukaryota > Metazoa > Chordata > Actinopteri > Characiformes > Prochilodontidae > Prochilodus > Prochilodus magdalenae. The sequence continues at coordinate 362,960 of JAMWET010005584.1, forward strand.
CACAGCCCTGTCCTGTTGAATGTCATTTGTTCAGATGATCTTGTTCAAAATACGTTTTCACTGCTATTTATAAACATATTGTTTATTTTAAAGAAATCAATAAACAAGTTTATTTTATCAATAAATGATGTTAGGGGCTTATTTGGAATACACATGGGCTTAAACGGTACCATGGTACCAATTAAGTCCATTCCAGACTTTTGACTTTTTTCCTAAAATTTCTTAATTATGTATTTTGAAATTTATATCAACTAATAAATAAATGGGGTTCAAATGGGAGGTAAATGTTGCCCTTTAACAAATAATACCACTTACAAATTACTTCAATATCTAGGAAAAAAACATAGATTTGGTGGTCTTAATGGGTACACTTACACTAAATCTTCCCCGATCATACACTTTAAACATAGGACAGGAATTAGCATTATTTTTTACTGATCTAGCAAACGACCAGAAACTAAGAACAATGCAAAACATTTAGCCAATGCCAAAACTTAGTAAGAAAAGCAGATTTTGGTTTTGCAACAGAACAAACAACACAGAAACCAGAAACTCATGTTAGATACAGCAGCTCTTTCAAATGTTATATATAGAAGACCACTATAATGATCTAATCCCAGTATGGTGTGCAATCCTTGGTTCAAAGGACACCAGCTGCAGTGTAGTACAGTATATACACACAATAATGCATGGACATAAGCAGATTGAGATCACTGTATTACACACCTTTTTTAAGCGTAGAGATTCAACGAAAAAGAAAGCTTGGCGAAGTAAAGCACTTCAAGTCAACAATTTGTTCAACACCTCAACAACATTATGGCACCTCAACAGTGTTATGACCTAAATGCATATTCATGTAGCAGCCTGTTGTGCAAGTGCAAAATGACTAAATCACTTTTTGCACATGGAAACTGCATTAACACCACCTTAAACATTCAGTGTACATATCCCCAGGTGCAGTTTATCTTTTCACAAAATTCTACTTTTGTGAGTGAAAGTCATAATTGCTCATTTACATTGGACTGTTACATTAAAATGCATGCTCTGGCATGGTGTTTCTCCTTGCTTAACTCCACTGAACAACTTTTTTTTCCATGCAAACTTCAAAAGACAATAAAACTTTAACCTTTTTACTAATTTTTCCAATCAAATCCCCCTAATCAATACTTACTGGCTAACTGCAGCATTGCTAACTTGCAGTGAAGGATAAATGAATCAATTTTCTCCAAAATCAATGGCCACCTGTGCAAACTTTCGCATTGTTATATTCAGTAGATAGCATAATAAACATTAATCACTGCATACCTCAATTCACTAATGGGACTTTCCATTGACCTGTCAGTATCTACTTATTGTTCAATGCTTGACTAGTTATATACACAGACAAGCCACTTGATTAATTACATCTCCTTCTATCTAAACTTGTTGTCCATTTCATCGTCTCAGTTAACTGCTATATCTGATACACTTGTACCACACAATGAAGATTAGATTTTAATGAAGAAGTTAACATGCCACTGCACCATGGGTTCTCATGAATACTGAGAATGATCCTAAATAATACTAAATAATACCTGCTCTGTGGGGGTCCTGTGGGGAACTTGACTATTCAAAAAACAGGGATAGTATTCAATAGTATTTAAAAGTATGCAGATAAACAGATACACTAGCGTTTATCACTGTAGAACAACAAAGTGCACCTATTTGGCAGGTAAAGCAAAGTTAATGAAGTGAACAGTCAGTTTATAGCTTGATGATCACAGCTTGAACCTTTTTAGATACTGTTATTGTAGTTAACAGTAGTTAACTAACTCAACCACTTGGAAAGCATCAGCAAAAGTAGATCCATCCTTCTTTCCTTGATATTTAAAAAAGCTGTATATTCTGGGAAGTAAAACTGAATTACGCCTCCTGCATTTGACACTCAACCAAAACAATGCCTATTCTGCCTCCTGGCCACTAAGCAACATTTCATCACTCTAGAAACTGAATCCAGTAACTGCACAGACAACTGCATAGAGAATGTGGCAATATTAGTCAGATTATTTTATTATCAATAAATCTATTTAAGTAGTCAATGGGCTATTCTACCACTAAAATTAGCCATATGGTGGTGGTAATACACTATTAGTTAAACAGTTGTTGGTTTCATGATAGATTACGGCAGAATTCCTGAGAATTGGTATTACTGTTTGAAATTTTAATTATCACTAAAACTGGGTCTGTTATCTGGCTTTAGATCATGTTAAATACTGTCCAGTATCAACCAAGTTAGCAACACAATCTTAAGTCCAGACATACAGGCACAGCATGCAACATAGGTTCGTTCGGTGTCTGGGAAAACAAGGTTGAAGGCAACAACAGGGCTCCAGAGCTTTTTCAGTCTGCAGTATAGTTGTATTTTGTTCTTTACAAGAGTGGAGAGGGAAACCTGATTTAATTGGTCACCCCTTCTTCAGAACATGCAGAAAGAAAATCAATGCAAAAAAGTCCTCTTTGGGACCAACAACCACTACTTTATATTAAATGTGTTCTGATGACTTGCACTACCTCGTTGAAATGTCCTACCGCAGCACAGATTTATAGGTAGTGCTCTACACAAAACTTTAGCAGAATATTTCAAACCTTTAAATAACAATAATAAAAAAAACAATAATGCTTACCAGCATTAACTATGAAGTTAACTTCATCAGCTTCTTGTTAGGCTTTTCCCCTTCCAGTAGCAGTATTAAACATAGGCACCATTATGTAACTGTTGCTTCAATCATTCACAACTACAGGATGTATAGTGTGATAGTTTAAATGATTAGGATCATTTGATAGTCTGAATCACCTTATTAATTAATTACCTTATAATCATGATTATTTTTTGGTCACAATAGTGATACCAAATTTAAATACAATATGACCACTAAGCATGATTGAATGTTGCATGATTATGCTTTTCAGACTAATTATCTGGCTGCCTCTGTCAGAATATTGTGGTTAGATTTTCAAGCTGGCCAATCCAAATCTTTCCTTTAAACATGAACATAATGTTTCCCTGACCTCAGAATTAATCATTTGTAGCAGTCATCTCAGATCCCTTTGACAGGAGTGTGTGAGGTTAGTGCGGACAAAACAAGGACAAAGCAGGATCTGGAGAGACTGTGTATGGAGAAATAGACCCATTTCTGTGTGTTCTCCCACGTCTTCCAGCTTTATAAGGTGCTCAGTGCTGTCATCTTGGCAGGGTGGGTACATAAAGTACTAAAACCGGTTGCCAATCATGTTTTTTTATTATAGACTTTTGTTTTGCTCTGAATAATTTTACATATTTATACAATTACCAAGCTGTTAGGACATTTTTCCAAGGCTGCTAATAATTCTGGAGGGCACTGTATACACAGTACCCAGGCATACAGGAAGTGGTTGCTAAAAAATTAATCACTAAAGTGCTTGGACATTTTGTGCTTTATTATGCACAGTAATTATGAAGTGATAGTTAATGCTAGCTACTTCTGCTGTCTTATTAACCAGAATTATCCTAGAGTAAAATTGCACATTCACCAAACAGGGAACACACATATTCTGTGTGAGAATGGGAATGCAGTTTTGCATAACCAAAGTTGCATTGTAGTCTAGTTATTCAAGTTTTATTATTTAAGCATTTTATTATGTTGACATGTTCACATTTGGGTAATTCTGATATACAGTGCCCTACACAAATATTGGTATTCCTGGTAAACATGAACTAAATAGACGTTCGGTGGGAAAAGGACATGTTTAAACTGACCCTATGCAAAGTGAGGAGAGTGGTTCAAGTGGCAAAATAATCTCCATGGTTTGTAGTTGAACAATTCCAGGCCTTAGTATGTCTTCCAAACCATAATAAAACACCACACATGACCACAAGTTGTGTGGGATGTGTGATAGACATGAAAAGGCTTCAAATGTTAAGAACCAACAAACTCATGCCCCTACAAGAAAATTCTATAATTCTAAATTTTCAGTGGGACCATGTTCTATAGTTAAATGAGACAAAAATTTAGCTTTATTTTCAGAATCACCAGAGGTAGATTTGGTGTAGACACCAAGATATCATATAAAAAGCATGTCATGTCCACTATACAGTATAGTGGTGGATTTGTTAAGTTAAACAGGGCTGTCTAAAGCCCAGCACATATGATTAAGATGCATGATATAACAGACTCCTGACTGTCTCAGTCAGGAACCTTAAACAGCATCATAATTAGATCTTCCAGTAGACCATGTTCCAAAGCACACATGGAAATCAACACAGAAAAATGACCACAGAAACAAGGTTATGCCATGGTAATCCTATTAGAAGCTAAACCCTATTCAGAACAATGCAAGCTGAAGAAGAGAGGTAATACCTTTGAACTTCAGAATCTGCAGAATGTAGAAAGATTCTGTATGGAGGAATTGACTCAGAACTCTTGCCATGTGTTCCCCAGTCCCTTAAAGCATTAAAGAAGAAGACTTTTGTCTTTGGAAAAATAGGCTACACAAGGTACTAAATAAAAGGGTGCCAACAATTGTGACACACATAGATTTGAGAAAACAATATGCTTTTAATCACTGTACTTCAAACACAGGCTAGGTTTGTGGTGATGTTTTGAAAAAGAAAAAGGATCTAAGGGATTAGCAATAGGTATATTTTTACAGACTGGATAGTCGTTTACCAGGGGTGCCAATATTTGTGGAAGACATTGGTCTATAATATATTAACTTATTGTAATTTAAGAGACACTGTCTGAAGTTTCCACATCTAGGACTTTTTCCAAATATGACTTTTTTTTAATTGTTCACTGTACATAATTAAACCATGTTATGAGAAAAGAATAAATATGAGAAAATAAATGATAAGGGTGGCTTACATTACAGCAGGATTATTGGCATGGCTGATTTCTCCATTATTTACCCATTGGTCTTTGCATTATATACACGCAGTGTTTTCTCTTTCTTTGTTGCACTATGTTGCCAAAAGATTGCAGCCCTCGGCAATTGCATCTTCTTGCATAATTCCTTAAATGTAGCCATTTACCATCTATGCTCCCTTTTTATCCAAAAATATGTAGTATAAAAGAGAAAAAATAAAAACTTAATAGTGCATATTTGATCAACAATATTCTGACACCATATACTTTCAAAGCGAGCTGCTGAAACTATGGGCAACTGATTGACTGTATTCTATCAATTTAAATTACTAAAAATATAGATTTCCATTGGCTACAAAGGGAATAACAGCCATCATTTTTCATGACATCAGGATTTACTGAAGGAGGAAAAAAGTGTTCAAGTAGAGAGGTTCCTGCAAGCACCGCCCAGGGGCTCAACAGGCCTGATGCAAAACCGTGAAATCCCTTCGCCACAGAAAGTGAATTCTGTGTGGAAATGTACCAGCAGTTAATGTTACAGTTACCAAAAAGACAAAATGTGACATGTGTAGCATCATCTGAAAGCAAAATACACTGATTTGAGCAAAATGTGGAAGTTTATAAAAGCATAACCCCGTAAATGATGGTCACACAATGTGCAGGTTAAATATTAATGGGGATAAATCTAAAGCCTCACGTTTGCCTGAAGATCTGCTGATATAATCAGCACAGAACTAATGCTGCGGTGGATCTTATGGGCAGCCTGATTTGTGTCTACACACCACAGCTGTCAGAGCAGTCACTGCCACCCAAGAGTGATTTGTCCCTGACAGTTTCAGAATACTAACAAGACGCATTATAGGAATGACCTGTGAAAGGCAGACTCTCTCTGTGTCCCTGTCTGCTTAGCGATGATATGGGCCACTGCAGGACGACTGGACTGGCTACTGAAGCGGTGGGGTGGGGGACTGAAACCACTTTGGGGCCCCAAATAAAAACTAATCTGAAATTCAATAGCAGCTGACAAGCCGATGAATTCGGCCAGCTTACCTCAGCGTGAATATCTAGGCACAGATGGGGGTTGTATGGGGTGAGAGAGGGGTTGAGGGGTTGGGGGGGGAGGCTGCAGTCCATGCAGCCTCCAATCTATTTGATTCAGATTCAGGGGATTTATGCATCAAATGAAAAAGCCAATCTTGCTGTATTAAGGCACCTTTCCGGTGTCCCTACAGATAAGGCACACATGTATGCAGGCAGGCAGGCATACTAACGCACACACAGTAGGGAGACCTCTGAATTTGGCACAAAGATAAGGCTGGGATTCACAGTTATATTCTCACATAGACATAATATGAGCCAATGTTTATTTAAATTTAGCTGTCAGAGTTCAAAGTTTTTAAAAACAACAAACTGGTCCCAGCAGGAAATGTAATATTGGAACATGTTACTCTCCTCTTAATCACAGGGGAGCGAGGGGTGGTGTAAAACATTCTTTAAGCCAGATATTTAAATATGTATAATGAATAAGAACCAATAATCCATATAATTGATGTAATTAACAAGCTACATGATTACAATACCAAAGGATTGACATGGAGATGACAGAGTATGCCTCTGACATCACCTCAGTCAAACCTGCTGAGTGGCAGAAAGCGGCAGTGTTAGCCTTCAGTGTGAATGCCACAAAAACAGAATGGGAAAGAGCTGTTGTGCTGTACAAACAGATTGAGACAGAATTCTGAGCTATCGTTTTACATACAGTTGATCATGAAGTTGTGATGTCTGACACACTCAGTCAGACTGTCACTGCTGTACCCTTTAAAGTTTGGATATTCAAACAAGAAGCTGGAGAAAAGTCTTTAAAACTTCTACTTCTTAATGATTGCTGCAGTTTATCGATTCAACTGGAACCCAGGTACAAAAATGTAGATATGCAGTTTTGTATTGAGTATGCAGGAATTTTGAGCAAATTCATGTCATATACTGTATATACAGATACATATACTCATTAAACATTTAGCATCTTTCATGCTGTAGAACTAACATTTCTGTCAGCTTTTATTAAAAAACATCCATGCTGATCTTCACAAGGTGGGGTTGGTTAGATGGTGTTAGCTAACCAGTTTTACTTATGAGGGGAACTTATATGGAGGAACACTACAGAGCAGGTTTAGACAGCTAGCCAGATATCTTGGTAGATTTAAAAGTTATACTTGGCAAAGTGAAATATTAAAGATGACGATGATTGCAAGAATTTATGGTTCAGCTGCCTTCAATGTAATCAGAAAATCACTTGTAACATGCCTGGTTTTGACATTTTTTCCTTATAAACACAGCCTTGTCTTTTTTGTTGCTCAGTCCAAATAAGTCAGGCCTATTCCAACGAAAAATGTATGCATATGCTTTTGAAAACTTTAAAATAGCTAATTTTTTTGGATGTACAATTTAGAATTGAACTGTCTGTCCTGGTTGAATAGTTAACAGTAAAAAAGTTACAAAAGTAAATTTTCGAGGGAGAAACTCTCTCCCACAGAAACCACTTGCTGGAATTCATTTTCTCTGTTACATAGTGACATCATCTCAGAACATAATTCTTACTGTCTGCCTAGGGGCAAGTTTGGCTCAGCCTCACAATACATGCAAAGAAAAAAAAATTAAAACCTTACCAGTCAAAACATCCTGCTCCTGCGTTGACTTTTTGGATATGTCTCTGGCCCAAACTAATACAGCCATTGTAAGAACAGCCACAGCAATGTGGGAGTAGTGCTGCATGGTATACCAATATTAGAAAGACATTATAATACCCTGCCTTTAAAAGCAGTTCAACGCCCCTTTTTATAGGGACTGGCAGTTTAAGAAAGACTCCCTGGCACACTTGGCATGTTGGGTGACAAATCGAGAGTTACAGCTGCAATTGCAAGCAATCTTGCCGACTTGGGCGGCCCACATATACCCTTAGTTTGATTGTAATAATTATTTGTATCAAAAAAAAAAAAAAGACACTTGGCTGATATGTCTGTGATGGCCAGCAGTCACACAATGTCATTTACAAGATTTTACACAAACTGGTCCAACTGAACTAAGCAAATGATTCTATAACTGTATAGTAATCATGGCATGGAGCTCACAAAAACTCTTTATGGCACTATGTACAAGGTTGTGATACAAGGTTGTAAATGGTCAAAAAAATGACCTCCTCCCATGAAAGCCCAGAGTTCACAGACACACAAAGAAAGTTGGGTAAAATAACAGCTGAAAGTAATAACCTGGCCTGCTCCTATAAACTCCTTTTACATTCTAGTGAATAAAAGCAAAACTCCCCAAGTTCACATATCATGGGTTTCGTAAACAGCCTTTGGTGTGAAATTCAATTAAGTGTTTTAGTAATTCAATTCAGTGTCATTGCAATTCTCTAAACACAAGCAACAAGCTCTGAATTTACATTCAACAAATCCCAGAGTGTAACCCATTGCTCTGATTGTGCTCTTGTTGTGTTTTCATCTTCTCAATCAGTAACAATTTAATCAGCGACAGAATGTAGATCTGTTTGCATTTTCAGTGTTGCTACAATTTACCCAGAGACGTTTTATTATTTCTGGTGCTGATTACCAAAAACCATATGTAATTGCTTACTGGATTATGTTCTTTCAGTAAATAGACAAACGAACAATGCGTCTTCAATGCCAAAAGGCAATTTGATTTTCATTCACTTGTTATCAATTCCAGTGGCATGTGATTTTTCCTGGAGAGTGGACTCAGCAGATCATTTTGATGGTCCATGTTGTTTTTCTGTGACAAAGTTGCTTGTGAACAGTGTGAACTACACTAGAGTAGTACTAAACTAATTCAACATACTCCTTGCCTTCGAGCTGACATAGGTCAGGTACAATGTTTAGGGGTGGACCTCTGGGCAAGGCAGTGGCCATCAGAGGTCTTCAGTTTTGTATAGACTTTACATCCCCAAAATTTCCTGCACACCTCTTTTTATTTCTGTTATTGTGACAGATCTGAGAGGCAATAAAAAAGGAATCAAGGACAGAGTGAAAATGAAAAACATTATTAAGCTGGTAATGGCAATTTGGACAAAATCCATAATCACACGGGAGCAAAAACGAGCAAACATGAAAGATCAAAAATAAAAAATCTAATTCAAAAGTCTTTCAAAAAAAACTGAGCCATCCAAAGGTCAAATTTTGGCTCACTGACTAAAAATACATAGAGGTATAATATCCAGCAGAATCTACCCAGGACTATACACACATACAATTTTGTAATTTTATAAAGGCAACCAGTACAATTTCTTTAAAAGAGGAGAATACAATTAAGATATTCTGTGCACTCAGTAGTACATATATAAACATTATACCAACTACAGTGGGGTGCGAAAGTTTGGGCAACCTTGTTAATTTTCCTGATTTACCTTTATAAAGCATTGATTGTTTGGATAAAAAAAATCCGTTAAATATATCATATAGGGGACAAACACAGTGATATTTGAGAAGTGAAATGAAGTTTATATGATTTACAGAAAGTGTGCAATAATTGGTTAAACAAAAGTAGGCAGGTGCATAAATTTGGGCACTGTTGTCATTTTATTGATTTCAAAACCTTTAGAACTAATTAACTCAAAAGTTCAACCCTTGACTATACACAGGTGACTCCAATTATGAGAAAGGGTATTTAAGGGGGGGCAAGTTTTTCCCCTCTTTGCATCTTCTCTGAAGAGTGCATAAACTTTCAAATGACCTGAAAAACAAAGATTGTTCACCATCATTGTTTAGGGGAAGGATACAGAAAATATTGGAAACTTCTCAGAGATTTCAGCTTTCAGTCTCCACTGCGAGAAACATTGTGAGAAAATGGAGAGACCACAGGCACAGTTCAAGTCAAGGCTCGAAGTGGCAGACCAAGAAAAAATCTTGAATAAACAGAAGCGAAGGATGTTGAGAACAGTTTTGGCTGATGGGTCAATCGTTTCAGTCGGCGCACCTTTACACAAGGAGATGCTGTGTTGATGCAGAGGAAGCCCATACAAACAGAGCTTGAGGTATCTAAAGAACTCCAATTAATGTGGACTGATGAAACTATAATAGAGTTATTTGGGCATAACAAGGTTGTTTATGCATGGAGGAAAAAAGAACACAACTCCAAGAAAAAACACCTGCTACCTACAGTAAAATTTGGTGTGTGGTTCCATCATGCTGTGGGGCTGATTGTGTACAGGGACTATTTGAGGGACGCATGGATTCCAATCAATATCAGAAATTATGGAGACCAATGTCCAGGAATGAGTGACAAAGCTGAAGCTGCGCCGGGGCTGGATCTTCCAACAAGACAACGAACCTAAACACTGCTCAAAATTAATGCATTCATGCAGAGGAACAAGTTTTTAAAGAGAGCTGTCCATGCTCGGAAACCATCAAACCAAATGGCCTTTTCAGCCACAATCCAGACTCTCATTAGAAGCTATAGGAAGCGTTTAGAGGCTGTTATTTCTGCGAAAGGAGGATCTACTAAATATTGAGTTAAGGTTTTTTTTTTGGTGCCCAAATTTATGCACCTGCCTAATTTTGTTTCGACAATTATTGCATTCACAATTATTCTTTCTGTAAATCATATAAACTTCATTTCACTTCTCAAATATCATTGTTTTTTATCCCAACAATTAATGCTTTATAAAGGTTAATCAGGAAAATTAACAAGGCTGCCCAAACTTTCGCACCCCACTGTAAATTAAGATATTAGTAACGAACAATTATGTAACCTATGTCCCTCTTTACCAATTCATCATGTTTAAGGAGGCTGGATGAGAACATAATTTCAGCAGTTTTTATGTGTGGCTTGCCTTGCGACTGCCACAGAATATGTGAACAGAATGCCACAGGTTTACTTTGCCTCCCTTGCAGCAATGCATGACTCTTCACATCTCCATTTACCACCAATACTGGCATTGGAATTGATTTACCAGGACCTGACAGAGGCATTCAGAAAGACCAGGGTGACAGAATTACACACATGAAGCTGCCTTTCCACACATAATTGGCACAGTGTTTGAGCACATGTTCAGAGCATGCTGAAAAAAGCACTGTTAATATGCACCTGTAGGCTGCTTCTTATGCTGATTAACTGAAGTTTTTGCAGATTTGATAATTACTTAATAATCACTTAAATTGATATTTAGAAGAGTTAGAAATATCAGTGTTTTTATCCACACTAGCTGCTGGTTAAATTCTGTACTGAATAAATATTTCTGCTACTGACGTAAGGCACTGAACGACCTTGCCTCTCAGAACTTTCTCATGAACTTTCCTTAATATAAACTATCATGCCTGCTTAGATCACAAGGTGCTGGCTCACAGAATTAATAAAGCTACAGCAGGGGGTTGAGCTTTTTCATTCAAACCCCCACCAGCTTTGGAATAACCTTCCAGTCAGTTTTCAAGCCTTAGACACAGCTCGGATATTATTCTAAAAACCTACTTGTTTAGTCAGGCTCTTATTAATAAGTTTATCCTGTAAAATAAAAGGTACAGACAGTTCATAGAGTATTCCAGAAAACAGATTTTATGACAAATATTATTACTTCTGAACATTGCATAGCCATGGGTAGCATGTTTTAATCACAACATTTGCAGTATTACAACACTATAATAATTCAGCACAGGTCTTGCGTTCATGTCTTTTTGCTAAACAAACAATCAAACAAGGGTATATTTAGGATAGAGCAGGGCTTTACTAAACATCTACTGCCCCAGTGTCTAGGTTTTTCTAAGGATGCAGACATGGATGAATTTCCCTACTGCATTACATTAAAGAGACAAGACCTGTGCAATAATCCAGTAGTTCTACATGGTGATGAATGTTGTACTCCAAATGTTAGGTTTCTTTTTAGACTGCACGTGGAGGTTACTTAAGAAAGGTATATCACCCTCACACTCACCACATTTAAAGTTTCATACCATTCAATGATTCTTCTGGGAACTAAAAGTGGTTGTTCTTTAGTATAGCTTTCCAATATTACCCACAAAATGCCAGTGTGACTGCAGATATTTATTCCAAACTATAATGTTGTTTTGCAGGTCTTAGCATGATCACATGGGCTTCTCCTTTGTTGGGATTAAAAACACCAGACACATTAGCAGTTTATAGAAAAAACCAGACACCCCTGTTTCATGGTACTGAACATTGATCTCTTTATGGCATCTTTTTTTTAAGAGAAAAAAAAATGTTTATAAGCAAATGATTCTGAGCCTGCTGACCTAGAGTTGCCACTTTATTTTTCCATTGTTGATGAGATTGGTGAGTAAAAATGGTAGTTAAATGCAGTCAAAGTTTTTGACACACAGTGTGATGCAAGTTGCCAATTCAGATACCAAGTCAAGTTAAAATGCAGACTGCATAACTCCATCCCTTCTCCAGAATTATTCTGTTATTATTGTTTTATCTTTTACTAAGACAATTTTTCTCTTAGTTCAAAAACATTTTAAACACTTTGTTAACTGATTGAAGACTCCAAACCAAACAGCAGCTGGTCTCTTTTGCGAGTTAGAGAGTCCCATATGCCTTTGCTCTTTGTAAAATAAGAAAGTTTTATTCTTTTGCAAAGATTCCAGGATATAACATTGGTGGTGCTGACAAACAATACATTTGCAATGACAGTTTCGACAGTATTGAACCCCACACATTCTCATTAAAAGGGATACATTTTGACTTTGAAGACTAGGTTCCTAGTTTCACCAGAACACCATTAGCTGCATAGTGTTTGTCATACAGGTGTCTCTGGAATTTCAACAAAGTGGAGGCAATTTCCAAAATTATGTGTTTATTTTAGCATTTGTAAATTCCAAAATGTATTCTACCTGTTTCTAAAATCAAGAAGAGAATCACAATTATATATGTATTATTTCATTGTATTAGTTTACTTAAACATTAAGCTGTTTAGATAAGAATATAAATATATACAAAATTACAAGAAATACTAGTAAATAATTGCTATTTTGTCAATGATTATAATTTTAAATGATAAATCTTTTGTTTGGTTAATACAGTATATATGAATAGCACTAGGCATATACACAAACTGGACCTGACAGTCATGGTTCCCTTTCATTGTGCACCTGCTTTTTTAAGGAGGAATTACTTAATTCCACAGCACGTCTCAGTTTCATTTTCAACAACAAATTTCAATACCAGGGCTATCAAATTAATTTAGCGGTGTCTGATTACAGTCGGGAGCTGGTTACTTAAGAAGGCATCCAAGCAAACATAAATTTAAATGTGGTTGCGAGGCAGAGACTTTAGTTTATATATTTCAAGGAATGACACGACACAACTTCAGCCAACCAAGGGTTACATTCTTATCTGAACAGATTTGGGCCAAGAGCCACAGTCCTTGTGCATGCTCATTTCAACAAAAAATTGTCAGTAAGTCAGTAAGCGAAGGCGGCCCTTGAGTGTGTTACATTTTAAAAGTAATGCCAATTAATTACAATATATACAACAATTGATTACAAATAATTTAATTAATTACAAAAAAATTGCTAAATAAATAAAACATCTATAATATTATGCAATATATAATGAAGTGAAAACTCAGGAAATAAGTGTCTTTCAAGAATGTAAGTGATCTACTATGGTCATCAGATTTCATCCATATAGATGTTTTCCAGACTCAATTGCTACTTCTTCCGACGTTAAAAAAAATCTGCCACGCCTCCGGGTTTCTCCGACACCTCCAGTCTTTCCAAACTCCAGAGTTCATTACCTGACGATGTCTCTGTCACATGTCCCGAACTGTCCAATCACAACTCATTCTCTCACCCCATCCTGCCTGAATACTGATTACCACATACCTGCATTTCATTTCACCAATAGCACTTAAATCTCTCAGACACACATGCACTGTGAAGTATCGCCAAACCCAGTTTGTATACTGAGCATGCCATCTTGCCTTCCCTGTTTATCTTCTCTTGTTTTGACTTCTCTTTAGTTCTGACTTTCTCTCTGATTCTGACTTTCTTTCTCTCAGTTCTCCCCTTTGATCTGGTTGCTAGTTTGTTTTGCCCTTCTGGTATATGCTTACTGGTTTATGCTATCTGGTTATTCTCATTGCCTTGTCCCCTCTGTAATGTTTACTGGGCTGTTGTCCTTTATTACCAGTCTGTCTAATAAATCTCAAATGACTTTTTTGCTTGGCGTGCATCAAACTAAGTTTGTTAATTCTGACAAAAACAAACAAAGAAATAGATACTATCGCAGTTATGTTTTTCTACAAAGCACTAAAGAGTGTTAAAATAACACACCCTCTAAAGAAACCAAGACCTAGCCAGTCATTAAAAAGCCTGTGCAGAAGGGCTACTCTAAATCGGCTGTGCTCTTAGCAGCTTTGTCAGCAAATATTTCAGCAAACATTTCAGACCTTTACATTTTAAATCAATATAGTTTAGGCCAAAACCTTAGAGCAAAAATACACTGTAAAAGTTTTGGGCAATTTTGACAAAATAAAAACAGAGAGCTGCAATGACAACAGCAAACATAATACGGCTAAATATTAAATACCTGAACAGGACCTGTGCCAAAATTCTATATTTAGGTAGAGGAATTGGCATCCAGAGAGAAGAGGTGGGATCAGTGCAACCCTATCTTAACAGTCCTTCTAAACAAAATTGGAGATGTAATTTACGCTCCCCATTTCTGGGGAAACACCATCAACAGACTATTATTGTAGGTGTATTGTGTTTCACTGTTTGTTATTTTTTTAAAGTGTTTTAATGTATTTTATTATTAGACATGTAATGTGCCCCGCCTGCCACCAATTGCCCTTTGGGGATAATTAAAGGTGTATTGAATTTAGTTGAGTTGTTATGAAAGGAGCTGAGATAGACAGCGATTTTCTGTCAGGTTGATGTACAGCTACGGTATAACTCTTTGTTGCTGTGGCAATTACTGAGTTAATATAATGTTTTCTAATTAGTGAGAGCACACAGACATGAGTTCACAAGCAAACTGCTATGCAGTTTTTCAACCCACTGCCAATGTCGGGAGCTCTTTTTTGTTCATTTGCAGCGACCTTTCATGTCAATCTTAAATTTACAAGGCTTTGAAAGCTTTTTAGAGATTCAAAGTCCGACTCCTTTCATTTTATATCACTGCATCTGACTTTAGCTTAAAACACATAGATGCTCAGTGAAAGCATGACCTTATCAATAAGAATTATGTATTTTTAAAAGCTCAGTTGTCTCAAAACAGCCACACTAGGATCAGCTGCTCTTATTACACAGACCACCACAAATAAATGCTAGGCATGCATGATCAGCCAAAAGCTGAATCTAACACATGGCTGTCAATAAGATTATTTACTACCAGCCCTGGTAACGAAACACAACTTCAATAGAACCTTTCTAACAATGTGAAAAAGGCTAAAATGTCTCACACTGTACCACAATCAAAGAAATACTAAGACATGAGAAAGAAGGTTGAAATACAAGACAATACTAAAGCTCTGGACACTCCAGCAAACCTAGGGTTGGGCAGTATAGATTTTCATATTTTTATATACACTGCTCAAAAAATTAAAGGGAACACTTAACAAAATATAACTCCAAGTAAATCAAACTTCTGTGAAATCAAACTGTCCACTTAGGAAGCAACACTGATTGACAATCAATTTCACATGCTGTTGTGCAAATGGAATAGACAACAGGTGGAAATTATTGGCAATTAGCAAACACACTCAATAAAGGAGTGGTTCTGCAGGTGAAAACCACAAACCACTTCTCAGTACCTGTGCTCCACCATGTTGGTGGTGCTTTCACACTCGTGGTAGCATGAGACGAACTCTACAACCCACACAAGTGGCTCAGGTAGCGCAGCTCATCCAGGATGGCACATCAATGCGAGCTGT
Organism: Prochilodus magdalenae; assembly: GCA_024036415.1. Classification (NCBI taxonomy): domain Eukaryota; kingdom Metazoa; phylum Chordata; class Actinopteri; order Characiformes; family Prochilodontidae; genus Prochilodus; species Prochilodus magdalenae. The sequence goes on from JAMWET010005584.1 coordinate 378,743, forward strand.
GGCAAGAAGGTTTGCTGTGTCTGTCAGCATAGTGTCCAGAGCCTGGAGGCGCTACCAGGAGACAGGCCAGTACACCAGGAGACGTGGAGGAGGCTGTAGGAGGGCAACATCCCAGCAGCAGGACCGCTACCTCCACCTTTGTGTATGGAGGAACAAGAGGAGCACTGCCAGAGCCCTGCAAAATGACCTCCAGCAGACCACAAATGTGCATGTGTCTGCACAAACGGTTAGAAACCGACTCCATGAGGATGGTATGAGGGCCTGACGTCCACGGATGGGGGTTGTGCTCAAAGCCCAACACCGTGCAGGATGCTTGGCATTTGCCAGAGAACATCAGGATTGGCTTATTCGCCACTGGCACCCTGTGCTCTTCACAGATGAAAGCAGGTTCACACTGAGCACATGTGACAGACGTGACAGAGTCTGAAGACGCCGTGGAGAGCGATCTGCTGCCTGCAACATCCTTCAGCATGACCGGTTTGGCAGTGGGTCAGAAATGGTGTGGGGTGGCATTTCTTTGGAGGGTTGCACAGCCCTCCATGTGCTCGCAAGAGGTAGCCTGACTGCCATTAGGTACCGAGATGAGATCCTCAGACCCCTTGTGAGACCATATGCTGGTGCGGTTGGCCCTGGGTTGCTCCTAATGCAGGACAATGCTAGACCTCATGTGGCTGGAGTGTGTCAGCAGTTCCTGCAAGATGAAGGCATTGAAGCTATGGACTGGCCCGCCCGTTCCCCAGACCTGAATCTGATTGAGCACATCTAGAAAATCATGTCTCTTTCCATCCACCAACTTCACGTTGCACCACAGACTGTCCAGGAGTTGGCGGATGCCACCTCATCAGGAGCATGCCCAGGCATTGTAGGGAGGTCATACAGGCACGTGGAGGCCACACACACAATACTGAGCCTCATTTTGACTTGTTTTAAGGACATTACATCAAAGTTGGATCAGCCTGTAGTGTGTTTTTCCACTTTAATTTTGTGTGTGACTCCAAATCCAGGCGTCCATTGGTTAATAAATTTGATTTCCATTGATGATTTTTGTGCAATTTTGTTGTCAGCACATTCAACTTTGTACAGAACAGAGTATTCAATAAGAATATTTCATTAATTCAGATCCAGGATGAGTTATTTGAGTGTTACCTTTATTTTTTTTTAGCAGTGTACATTTCAGTGTTGTTTTATATGGGCTAATGTATCTTGGCACAGTGGTGTTAAAAATCGTTTGGTTCCATTGATGCAACAGTGGACTATATCTTTACCTCAGTTATACTACGTCACTGGGGATTTTTCTCTTTATAGGGCAACCCACCAATCCACTGTCCCTTAACATTAATAAAAACTCATCAAATAAAATACCCCAGCTGTGGTGGTGAATAATGAAGACACAGAGGGGAACATGTAGCTGTTTATTAGGAGGAATAACGTTACATTACAATAATGAACTCTAAAAGTGTATTGTTAATAAGTAAAGGTTAGTTAAAAGTGGTTAAACGTTATTAAAACTTGTGTTCGTAGGACCTATAATGGGTTTAAAACATGGGTTTTTTGTTTTCTTTCATTTACTCAATTATTTTCTTCAACCCAATGGATGAAAATGCACCCAATGCAAATTCAGTCATTATAAAAACTGACACTGTTGAAAACTAAAATAACTGTATTCACCTAATCATACATTTGTGCAGAATTGTGAAATGCCTACACAAAGAATATAACATTTTATTTAAAAAATAAAAAATAATAATTGCAAGTGCACACACAAGTGTGTTTATTTTTTCTTGAGTACAACTGTCAGGTATTACATTATAAATGAACGAGAGTGAAGACAGAAGCTTGTGTTCACTCAAGGTTCAAATTACTCATATAGAGGTCACCTTTACCTATCAAGCTCATGCGTCTCACATGGTCTGCCCTTTCTAGTCATGGCCCCTCTCTTTTGTGCTTGCTGGACCTTAATCAGCAGGCCTGTCTGTCCATGGCCCGGTTCTGCTCATAGGAGGGTTGCATCACTGCAGATGAACTCTCTTGGGGAGTTCAGGGTCTGCAGAGAGGCCAAGCGTGACACTGCTCTGAATCCATACTGATCCGCACTCTGCTGACTCCAAACCACACAGCATGCATTATCAAGAACCGGGTAAGTTATCGATGGTGAAACCATTTCAAAGCATGGTGCTTCCTCAGCTGTGAAAGAGCGGTGTTCTCTGTATATAACAATATCCTTCAGAAAATAGCATATATCATCATAAACCAAAGTAAACGGTATAAATAAATGTTTGGACATTTTTGAGTAAAAGTCCATTACAATTTGAGAATGTTAGGGCTAGGCAATATGGTGATATGTTATTATTGCCATGAAAAAATGTCATTACAGTGACACATCATCATCACCATAATCATCATTGTCTGAATGCCATGTGGAGTAATAGTGGCTGATAATCAGAACCAGTACTCATAATTTTTCTGACAGTGAGAATAAGCCTTTTAACTTGTCTCCATTCTGATAAAGTGGCTTTTACGTTATGACTAGGCATCTAAGACAGCCAGAACTAAAACAACCTTCTGGTGGATATTCTGGCTCAATGCTGCACCCACAGCTTTACTGAGTTCATAAAAAAGTATAATGTATAACCGTCTTCAGGTCGGTTTTAATGTTCTGCCTATAACTTTACTGAACTGGCTAATAAATTTGACTGCGTTTGATTCAGGTCAGCTATTTATTTAACTACATACTAATTTTAGATTATTTCATTTATTTGTAGCTATTTTTAAACTTATATTTAACTCATGTCCAACATTTTGCAAACATTGATTTTTGTTTTGAGATTTGCAAGGGAACATTATTAACACATATTGTAATGTTACATTTTTGTCTTCATCACCTATCTTTACATGTTGGTATTCACTTCTATACTGACATACATTTCACCTCTAATTATAACATACAAACCTGAATAGAAGAATCAATTTTCCCTTTAGGAGGAATGGTATAACAGCTGGTAATGACTGAACAGAAAATTAAAAACTAATAAACACTAGACGCATTTGCAAAACTGCTTTTTATATTTTTAATTTTATTCTGTAGTTGTGTCTTGGCATTAATAGGAACAAAATTAAGGTTGCTCCCTACTGGAAGTAAACAGTAAGTATGCAGAACACCTAGCCCAAAAGGTCAATGTGATCCAGCTCATTCTTTCAGAATTTCTACAGGAATCTGCCTAGTATGTCTGTTTGCATTAAAAAGCCAATAAACGCAATTAAAAAAAGGGTCTTTCTTTGAGTAAGGTGCCAGACAGAGAGTAATTTTCATGAATGGAGTTTGCTCTTAATAGTCAAAAACAAGGATGAATATTTGCCAAAGAGTGCACAGGAATGCTTACAGATGAGGTTAAGACACTTACCTCCAAGGCACCCCATGAATGATTGCAGCACCAGCAGTTTCCATGGAAACCCCATTTTAACTGTCATAGGTCAGTGAAAGCTCACATTCAGTCACAGGTAAATAGAATGCCGCCTTTGTCCAATCTTGAACCTCCCTGGCCTAAAACCAAAGGACAAGATGCAAAGGGTTAGCAAGCACAACAACATCCATATTAAACAGAGTTTTTCCGTCAGAAATCCCTGGAAAAATACTGCACCAAACGTCTAAAACTCATAGGAGAAATGTGAAAAGGGCAGCTTGCGGGGAGACATTTTGAGAAGTTTCTGGCGCTGTGGAAGCTTGTTTTTCGGTTGTTACACCTTTAAAAGCACTGGGTTATTTGAAAGAAGCAATGTGTGAATAACAATTCTGAATGAATAAGAGTATTAATCATGTGCAACACTAAATTCAAATTGTATTTGTTTACTTTCGTTAAAATAAACCCATGTATATCCAGGGATATACAAGAAGGTGTAGATCAATTTTATAAATAATACTTCACAGTACTATCAGGGTATTATTTTGGAAACCCCTTTATAAACACTGTTTCTGTGACTTGGGTGTTGTAATGATGGATCAGATGGGCATACATAAGCAGACATATGCTGCCTGCCATGATTGCCATAGTAAGTTTCCACAGACTACTTGTAGAAAAAAGTGAAAATTCCTGTTCCCTTTTCTTTTTCCAAAACAGCCCTGTGGAGGAGCAGGAGGAGACGACATTTGATAGGTGTGAGACTTTCTTAACAAATTATTGGCAACATAAAATCAGGAGATGAAAGCTCTGTAAAGAGTATCACAGTTTCCCAGGCGCATGTCTAACACTACTAAATCTGATGCATTTGAAGATTCCACATTCTCATACCATGTTACAAAACTAAGCATGCACCAACCTTGGACTAATTTACACCTGTCATAGTAAATTTCCGTGTCTTTAAACAGCCTTTTTTCTCCACTTGGCTTAACATAAAACAAGCTGTTTAAGTCCTTAAGCCTGAAAAGATCATAGCCTGAGCAGACCTTAAAGATGAATCCAGCACTGTCGTATTCAAACCTCATTAGCCCCAGTACATTACCTAAGCATTAAAAGCAGTCTTGTCTCCTCTAAATTTACCATTCTAAAGCCAGAAGGCTGTGTTTTGACAGCGATGATATAGATATATACAGATGTTGTAAGAACACTAACCATGAACTGCCTGAAGAGCTTCAATGCACTTTGCACTTTTTGAACTGTACTTAAGGGATATAACGCCTTTCTTACAGAAGATATTCCCTCAGTTGGTGTTTGATGAAGGTGGTGGAGAGTGTCGTCTAATATACTTTCTAAAACCTCCCACAGGTGTTCCTGTGGGTTGGAATCCAGTGACTGCAAAGGCCACAACAAGTCTACTCTAATATGCCTCTCTTTGTAGCTGTAAATGGACTGTTCTTGCTGACACAGTCTGATCACGTCCTGTATTGACATTCTCAAATCACCTGAGAAACAGCTGTTCCTGTTTTCCTTTTCATATTACACTAATGCATAAGTGTCAGTCACTGAATGTGCTTTCAATCTCAATTCCCAACTCTATTTACTGTTCCGTTTCTCTCAGATGTAAATGCAGGTGTATTTATAACTCACTCTTTTATTATAACTTACTCTATTAGGGCTCCAACAGTATGCAAATTTCACAATCTGACACTTGATGATTTTGCATCATGATACAACTGTGAACTTTTGGCATTTTTTATTTATGACTGACAACTTTTTTTTGCCACAAATACCATATACAGGGCATATACAGTACTGCATGAAAATGTTACAACCCATTATAATAGTGTACTGCTACATGAACATGATATAAAGTATGATCAGATCTTCATTTATCATAACATAATACATGAAGACAATAAAAAAAAACATACAATACAAATTATGTAGTATATCATCTACTTATCAAACAAAGTGTTTCAAAATTAAACATGATTGTTGGCAGATGAACCTCTAAAATTCTTAGTTTGGCATCAGTGATAATGAGGATAAAGAGGTTTTTAAGCGGGCAATCAGGTGTCTTACTCTAGCCTATTAAGTAGCATCAACCTGAGACTTCAACATCTAAGCCTACTCTTCACCACACACATTTGTTTGTGCATACCATGTCAGTCAAATGAAATTTCTAAGGACCTGAGAAAATTACTTGTCAATGCTTATTAAGCTGGAAAGGTTTCTGACAAGTTTGGACAGATACACTCATGAATAAAATTCAGCACTATTGACTCTGTTTTAAGTTCCCTGAAGACCACCTGTATTATCCAGAAGACCACTGCAATAATGTTATGCAGACAGATAAGGCAGAAATTGAAGATTATGGATGAAATGGTAGATCAGTTTGGGGCTTTTTTGGTGAAAAAGGCCTGTGCAATCAGGCAATGTAAATGGATATCGTTGACAATGGATGAGTATTCCAATGACAATGTGTAAAACTGTGCTAGTTATTTCACCCAGAGTTATTTAGGACCTAAGATGTGATATTCAGGCAACAAACACATAAACATAACATAGTTAAAGCAGTTCTGAAAGGAGGAATTTACCAAGATTCAATGTGCAAAGCCATTTACCATTCAATGAGGAACAGTTGCAAAAACAGTTCCAGGTGCTCACATCAGTTCCTGAAAGCAGATGGACATTTACTTATCATTATCATATTTTAGGTCACATTTTATTTAAAACTTTCAAGCAGACTTGCAAGGGTTTATCAAGATTAAACGTATGGCATACGTGAACAACTAGTGGCGTCCAAAAGTCTGATAACACTACTGAAAATATTACAAATTATATTAACATTTTTTTTTTTTAATTTGCAGTCCTAACTATTATTAGAATAAATAGAATATCTTCCATCACCTCAACTATCAATCCTTAAGATCTTCAGAGAGCTCTCCAAATTTTACTGTCTTAACATTTCTTTTTCTAAAACTGTTCAATATGTTCAGTGTTGTGTAAATTAAATAACCCCCAGATTTTCAATGTGGTCTCCGATTTTTGGACCACAGTGTAATGAAGCTACTTAGAATTGCCAGGTGATTTCTGTGCAACCAGGTCCCGGTCTCAAGACAATCATCTTCCTTCCTTAAACCATTTCTTGCTTGAGGTTTGGATCATTATAATGTTGAAAGGAGAATGTTCATCTTCAGCATAGCTTTCTGGACAACACCTGCAGGTCACCTTCAACATATTGATATTTGGAACCAGTATCGTTCCATCAACCAGTGTCCTCATCCCAAAATTAGGTGTTCCCAATAACCCAGGTATGGTGTTTTATAGATAATGAGCTGTACTGTTGTTGCACCAAACATATACACACATACAATAGAAACAGCAGATTTTTTCACTTGGGTATTAATCAGAAATGTTTTCACTAATGGCAGACCTTCACCGTTAATTTTGGGCCAAATAATCACTTATAATGTGAAATATCCAACATTCTTTTACCTTGACTTCTGAATTTACATCACAAAAAACTGCTATTTCAATAATTGTGTGCACAATTTGTATATCCAGTGTGCTTGCACATAATTCTACAATCCTAAGACCATTTGTTTCTGTACATAATTTGTTAGCCCCCCATTTACCACATTCATCAACTGTCAGGAGCCCTGCAGAACCACCACTGAGCAGATACTGTTTGGGAGGTGGATCATTCTGACACATACTTGGCATGTTAACACTGTTACTTATTAAATATTTATGATCTACTTCTCTTACACAACTATAATTCTTTATAGACTTACATGAATCATTATGTAAGCAGCTTTGAAAATAGAAAACTAAATTAAAATGTTAAATTTTATAAACACAGATATAGCTATTTTATTTGCAATCCAAAAACCACCAGTGAACCTATACAAGTCTTTAGCCTTTCCTACATGTCTCCCTCTGCCATGAGTGTATCAAAAACAAACAAATCAAAATGGCTTTTATCATAAACCTATGGTAAAACATGTCAGTGTCAGACAATGTATTTTATATAAGGCTTTGTAGTTTGTTTTCCATGTCAGTCAAATGGACAGTTCCTAATAATAAATGCAGATATTTTGTCACAATAACAAAATCCAGAAGGCTTTCAGAAATAGTAGTAGACAAGTAGACAAAAGTAGCATGTGTAATATTTATGAGACTGAATTCTCTGTTTAAGAGAATGCTGGACTGCCGTCAGCAGCATTTATTTCTGAGTTTTTATTTAGCAAAGCAAAAACAAAATCTTCTTCTTCAGCATCTTTCTGGACAACACCAGCAGGTTTAGGTTTTGGGCTAATATTTGAAACTAGAACTTGAAGCCCCAAAACATGATGCTCCCATCACATCAGGTATGGTGTTTTATGCCAAAATGTCAAATACCTCAACCTCATAGATTAAACTCTCTGCTTAATATCTCTAATTAAAATCACACTTCAGATTTTACACCAGGTATGATGTTATACTGGACAGCTGTCGGTAGCATTTACTTCTGAGATCTTATATCTTAATTTTTTTTTTAATAGCATGGCAAGTTAAAGCCAATACAGCTTAGCACACCATGTCCTCTGGAAGAAATCAGCATTCGAGCAGGTCAAAATCAGTACCTTGACTGATCCCCCATTCACTGACAAAAGCCCAAAAAAATCATAAAAGATTCACTGGCAAGTGCCAAAACATATTGATATTTGGAGCCAGTATCGTTCCATCAACCTAGAGTCCTTATCCCAAATGAGAAGCAGTGCCAAAATAAGTAATTTAAAACAGATACGAAGTGGGTGTCAGTGGGAGGGCTAAAAGAGCACTTTAGGGGCAGAGCTTGCTGTTTCAGCATATAGCTGCCAGCTAGAAAGCTGAAAGCTAAATTTACAGATTAAACAATATTTTAAAACAATTTATAGTAACTATCCTGAAAAATCATGAAATAACTTACTACTTTGTAACAAAAACAACTAAAATAATGGTATTTGACCTTATTTTATTCTACCAAACATTTATTTTATGTAATTAAAAGTAGTAGTTGGACAAGTTGAATTTGTCTGCTGTTTTCTGTGCTGCAGGATTTGATGGAAGCGCCCCAATTTAGTGCAAGTGAAGTGATGCAATGAAAGCCTACAGAAGTTCTCGTTGGTTGTACTCAATGCAACATTTGAATTTTTACCAATACAGTAAAGCTGTGGGAAGGACATTGGACGAGACTAGAGAAGTGTTAACATTTAATGTTTTATTTTAGTTTTATTAAATAGCAAATAAACAAAAAATGTCAGAGAGAATTCTTATCACAAAGGATTGCTGTGGATAGAATACCAAAAAGCAAACTCCAAGCAAAATGTACCTGATACATAGGCTACTTTTGTATCTCTCACACCATAAATGGTAACAACTTTATCCAATCTGTATGTTCAATCTGTACTAATTGTGTCTTTACTATCAGGCTGTCTACTTGTTTTCTTTGTGTGACTATTAGGCACTCCACTAAGGCCCATAGCTATAACTCAAAGCTCATCAAACCTGACATACCACACAATGCCTAACAAAGCTAATGCTGTGGACTGATAGCATCTTACTATTTGAGATGGATATCTGCCCATAGAAGACTCCTCTGTGATGTACTCTGATTAGCCATAACATCAAAAACACTTCCTCATTGTTCTCACACTTCTACACTCATTGTCCAATTTATCAGTGCTACTAGAATGACAAACTGTGGGTCACATTTTTCTCTGCATATTTTCTAATCCCTCCACCATTGCGTTTTTAATGGCCAGGGTGCGCAAAGTTCTATCATAAAGCAAAGTATTCATGGTTCATTCTCAGCCCCGCATTGACACTGACATGGTGGTAGTGTGTTGGTGTGAGTTGTGTTGGTGTGAGTGGATGAGACTCAGCACTGCTGCATAATTTGTGTTGGTCATTCAATAATACCTCCTCCGAGGTGGTTCTGTGGGGACAAGATAAACTACAGTCAGTTTGTAGAACTATAACATGCTCCTGTATGGTGATTGGAACTGATCAAATGGATAGGGAATGTTGATAGAAGTAGGTGGTTTTAATGTTATGATAAGACCTAATTATGTAACATACCAATGTTCACATAAAAATCATCAAAGTTACATACATGAAAAATTGTCTGAGTCTGTAGTCTTACTCTCACATACCTAAAGATCAAGGTTTTAAACAAGAAGGAAAGAAACTCTCTCTCTTTCACACACTCTTTCTGTCTGTCTCTTTCTCTCTCTTTCTCTCTCTAATGGAACCAAGCCACTAAATTGTAAGCACTGGCTGCTGGGATGACCTTGGCTCTACCTCTGTCTCAGAACCCATCAATTTTTCACCAAAGTCTGTATTAATAGAACTGCTGGCGGTTTCTGCTGTTGGTGGGATTCTCACTAAATGCATCAGTGCTCCTACCCACTTTTTAATCATAAATAAGGCAGAATTCACACTTTCAAGTCGAGACAAGATTGGGGGGGGGGGCAGGGGTTTGGTGGAGTGGAGTAACACACTGAATCTTTTATCCGCCCTGGCTTGACTGCACTTGATCCACAGACACCATCTTTTACAAGTGTTTCTCTGTTCAGCCAAGACTGATCTCACAGTGCAGCAAATGTTCTGCATTCAAAATCAACTATGATATTAAAAAAACACTAGGGTCCTCTATTGTCTGTTGTACCTGTACTACAGCACTGGTGTCACATTGATAGCACTGTATTCCTTACACCTGTAGCAACCTTACTGTTTTGCTCCCCCCATCTTGTGCTCATTATTAATACTATCCAGCACGTACATATACATAATTTTCTGTGCTTTTAAACACACAACCAAACAAACTAAATGGCAAATTATACAACTAAATTGTGAGCTAGAATGTTAGCATGTTATTTGTCTTAATAAATCCATCTACAAATATTAGTTATGGTATGTTCCTCTTGTTACTTTCATGCAGGTAGATGAAGTCCTAGTCTTAGTCCATTTTATAAATGTTATAAATAAAATAAAAAAATATATAAAAATAAAATATAAAAAATAATAAATAAAATATAAATTCATCAGCTTCATGTACATGAAAAATCAGATGGTGGCCCAGATTTCCCACTTTGCAGCATCCCTAATAAATATCTTTTCCTGGCACTGAATAATTAAAATCCAAACCTGCCCCCACAAAATTAACAACTACAACAACTGAATGAGCCAAAAAGCATGACTATACATGCATCATCCAAACAGATGAAACTTAATTTGGAACACATCCCCTGAAAGTACTGCTGTTGTATCTAACTTTTACCTGTCTGTGCATTTCTCTCAGGAGTGATACAAGGCAATATCATTCACTCTCTTTTTTAATGACTAGCATGCATTAATTATACTGAATATCATCTCCGAGATCAGCCCCAAGCAGTTCTGCAATACAGCTAATGGCGTTCAGATCTAAGCACAATTCCAGGAGGCATGACATAACACATCAGCTTTGGTGTGCCGCACGGTCCCAGCGTGGGCCCTCTGTAAATAAACTCCCAGTGACTCATGTGCCACCAAGTGAGGAAAAAAACCTTAATATGTCAAAGACGACCTTACTTTATCCCTCCCCTCAATCCCTCCCTCCCACTTCAGCTTGGTAGCTACAGTACTATGGGCTTCCTAATGATGCTGTGAGAAAATTGTGGCTGTTGTGTTTTTTTTTTTTTTTACTCACACAAGCCAGCAGAGTGCAGCAAAAACTGCCATTCCTGCACAGCTTGCTGACTGTGGATGAAGGAGAATTGCCCTTGTTTGGATTTTTCCCTGCACAGTGCTGCTTAGTTCAAAATCCGCCTCAAAAGACGTACATGTTCATTTCAGTTCCCAAAAGACCTCTGATTATGCCAGAAGTGCATTCAGAGCAATGTTGGTAATACTGTACAGTAACAGAGCTGCGAGTTTCTGAATAGAATCAGATTGTCTGCTTGTGATTGCACGGCTGGCATCATTAGAACTTTCCCGTTTTCGTTCCCCTGCTTAATTATGAGTGTGGGCCACACTTGGAGTGGATGAGAACTCTACTAAAAAACTCAATCGGAAAGTAAATCAAGCCTATTGTGGCGGGAATACTAAATATAAAGTAATGTTGACGCTGTTTGAATAGCTTTTATACTACACATTAAAAGTGCTGGTTTAAGTACAAGAGCAAGACAAAAACTCAAGTTTGCTGATGAATCCACAAAGAGCCTGGTGACAGATAAAGTCAGAGGACAAAAATATCACTAGTAAGACCTTTTCATTCTTTTAAATATAGAGACCTAAAAACTGTGAACACCACCAGACCGTGATGGAAAAAAAACCCACTATCATTAGTCATGCCTTTGTGCACACTGTTATACTAACACATAAGCATGAATTCTGGAAGCATTTAAAGGTCCTCAGTTAGTCTCATACCCTACAGCATGTGTCTGAGATTGCAGTTAGTGGGATGATGGGGAAGATCTGATCTGATCCTGTAACTCAGGGAGAAGCAGGAGCCTTGACAGATGTTGAGATTGAGATAAATCCATCTGCTTGATGTTTACTGACAGCAAATGAGTTCATGCCATGTTTAAAATGAAGCAGAACTGATGAACGTAATTCACACCAAATGTTCAACCTCAACATATACAGTGTAGCTACACAAATCTCTTAACAATTAAAGCAAAGCCTCTGCGTTTGTCCAAACTTCTTCACCACAGCCAAACTACTCTAATAAACCAGCGTCCCTACCAGCATATTCCTTCACCTAGCTGCTCCTCAAAGCTTCAGACTGAACGACCACAGAAGCGTCCCCACCCCACACAAGGCACTGCAGTTACCTGAAACTACAGGACCATCACACCACTTGCCTGGAGGACCTGGAGGACTTAGCCACAGATTTCCAGCCTCCTCCTCCTTCACGTTTGTCCTGGGAGCTCACACATTTTCTCTCCAGCCGTTCCACACAACGCCTTTTCATCTAAAGCCGAGGGGACCAATGACCACAGCGTCTTCTCCAAAGTGTCACTGCGTGTTCTTTCCTCTCCACGCACTTTTAATCCATGATATTCCTCCAAACTTGACGAGAGATCGAAGCGCCGCTTGTGGAGGCAGCTCTGAGGAGACTGTGCGCGCGAGCCTGTAAGGCTGGAGAACGAGCCGAGCGAATTAGTCGCGAGCCAATGGCGTGGAGTGCAACGAGCTCTCGGGCTTCGTGTTAAGCCACACACACGCACACTTACTCACCGCTGCGCTGGAAGCAGTTCGTTATATTGTCACAGCCAAATCTCCAGTGTTGAATTACCACCCACAGTGTTCATGTACCACAACACACACACTCGCTGAACACTGTAGTAGTGAATTCAATACTAAAAGTGCAAAAACATATTTTCTGTTTTTTTGCTGTAGCTGAGCCTCACCCAGATGTGGTCTAACAGAGTAGTACTATCTTCATGACGTTTAGCTTCTTGTGAACAACACTCAGCTGTAGAGTTTAGACATAAGGATAAATATAAGGATTTCATATGACAAAATTAAAGTTATTACTTTTTATCTTTGTGTAATATAACCCTGAAGATGTAAGCAAAGGCACTGGGAGTGACTTGATTTGAAATTTGTCATCCCAAAGAAAACTGGACCTCATTCACCAAATGTTCCTGAGAAGAAATGTATTCTTAAAACCCGCATACACAGTTTTCACGAAGATTCTGACATTCACCGTTGATTTCTGATTTGATTTTTTTTATTCAGAATAGAACACAAATCACAGATCAAAAGTTGAAACTGAGATAATGTATCATTTTAAGGGAAAAATATGTTATTTCAAAATTTCATGGCGTCAACAAATCCCAAAAAAGTTGGGACAAGGCCATTTTTACCACTGCGTGGCATCCCCCCTACTTCTTACAACACCCAACAGACGTCTGGGGACAGAGGAGACCAGTTTCTCAAGTTTAGAAATAGGAATGCTCTCCCATTCATGTCTAATACAGGCCTCTAACTGTTCAATCGTCTTGGGCCTTCTTTGTCGCACCTTCCTCTTTATGATGCTCCAAATGTTCTCTATAGGTGAAAGATCTGGACTGCAGGCTGGCCATTTCAGTACCCGGATCCTTCTCCTATGTAGCCATGATGTTGTGATTGCTGCAGAATGTGGTCTGGCATTATCTTGTTGAAAAATGCAGGATCTTCCCTGAAAGAGATGACGTCTAGATGGGAGCATATGTTGTTCTAGAACCTGAACATAGTTCTCTGCATTAATGGTGCCTTTCCAGACATGCAAGCTGCCCATGCCACAAGCATTCATGCTTGCATCACTGATTCATGCAATCAGTGATGCAAGCTTCTGAACGGAGCGTTGATAACAACTTGGGTTATCCTCGTCCTCTCTGGTTCGGATGACATGGCGTCCCAGTGTTCCATAAAGAACTTCAAATCGTGACTCATCTGACCACAGAACAGTCTTCCATTTTGCCACACTCCATTTTAAAAGACCCCTGGCCCAGTGCAAACGTCTGAGCTTGTGGAGCTTGCTTAGAAATGGCTTTCTTTTTGCACTGTAGAGTTTCAGCTGGCAACGGCGGATGGCACGGTGGATTGTGTTCACTGACAATGCTTTCTGGAAGTATTCCTGAGCCCATTCTGTTATTTCCTTGACAGTGGCATTCCTGTTTTAGGTGCAGTGACGTTTAAGGGCCCGAAGATCACGAGCATCCAGTAGAGTTTTACGGCCTTGACCCTTACGCACAGCGATTGTTCCAGATTCTCTGAATCTTTTAATGATGTTAGGCACGGTTGATGATGATAACTTAAAAGTCTTTGCTATTTTACGCTGGGTAACACCATTCTGGTATTCTGGTATCTTTCTGCGCAACAATGGTGGAATTGGTGATCCTCTTACCATCTTGGCTTCAGAGAGACACTGACACTCTGAGAAGCTCTTTTTATACCCAATCATGTTGTCAATTGACCTAATTAGTGTTAATTGGTCTTCCAGCTGTTTGTTATATGCTCAATTTCCTTTTTCCATCCACTTATTGCTACGTGTCCCAACTTTTTTGGAATTTGTTGACGCCATGAAATTTTGAAACAACATATTTTTCCCTTAAAATGATACATTCTCTCAGTTTAAACTTTTGATATGTGATTTGTGTTCTATTCTGAATAAAATATTAGATGTTGGCACCTCCACATCATTGCATTCATTTTTATTCACAATTTGTTTAGTGTCCCAACTTTTTTGGAATCCGGTTTGTACAAATGCTTACTTATTTAATACTAAATAAAGGCCAAATTTATACATGCCAAATTAATGTTGTTGATTAAAGTCCTAGTATTTTTTATTCTTGTCAAATCAAAACGTTATGTTAAGTAAAGGCATTGTGGCATCAGTACAACACTGTGTTAACATTAAAATAAAAAATAGAAATTTTACTTTTGAATTTCGTAATATTTTCAGAAGCAAGTGCTCTAAAACTTTAAACATTTAACTGAACAACTTTCACTTGTATTGGCGTGATATCTGACCGGGCGTAACTATACTCAACTCAACTAATGGAGTTGTGTCTTCCATTGTCTTTAGTTGTTGTGTACAGCAAGCTGCAGTGGCCGCATTTGTAGACTGTACTAGAATCCATTGTGTGCACTGCTGTTTTACTATGGTTGGGTTTATATACATGCCACAGCTGAATGGATAACAACTCTGATACCCCATCAAACCAGAGAAAACATATCTCAAAACCAATTGCACAAGGTTTCACACCTTTTCAATGAAACATGTTGTTAAACCAGAAAACCGTAGCAAAAACGGTAAACAGCGTTTTGAGATTGAATCTGCCCCTGGTTTCTATCAGCACCACCGTAAAGAGTCAGTAACCACTTCTGTGTGGAAAAGAAACAGCTTAGCCAAGAATATATTCAATTGTAGTATAAGCTTGCTTACGTTGGTGTAACAGGGTTCATCTTTTTTTTACAGCTCAGTGATCAAATTACACAGAAAAAATGATAATCTATATATATATATATATATATATATATACAGTATAATGGCTGTTTTCACTTATTATAAGCTTTATAACTGCCATAAAAAGGATACTGAGTAGACCACATAAGTAGATAAGTACATAAGTAGACCACTGACAAACAGTCCCAAATAAGGCCTGTCCTATTTACATTGAACAGGTAATGTCTTGGATTGGGGTGACACATTTATGTACTTCATTGTATATAAAAAGACCATCATTTTTGGTTTACTTATCTTTGGAAATGTTTTGTTCATGTAATATATTTTCAGCTTGTTAAGTAGCTGATGAGAATCAGGGGCTGTTTAGAGCAGTGAAAACATTATATTTAAGGCAGTGGTCCTCCTCGATCAGGAAGGAGGCATGCTGGTGTCACATGAATCCAACAAATTTAATCCTCCAGGACATTTTATATCTATTCAAAACTGGTCTGACCAAATGCAGGGTGGAAGGTGTGGATTTTGATTAAGGCAGCGTATTATTCATTTGGCACTGTCAAACACTGATTTGTTCTAAATACAAATTGCCATGGGTTCCTTGATAGCATGTCTCATTGTTTTTAGAAGGCACTGCTTCTCACTGAGAGTTCCCTGAATCATCTACCAGATGATTATGCAATTTAAATGCTTAGCGCTGTTTAACTTTAACTGATGATCACAGCTAATGTTTATATTAAGCTTCTCAGTGTTCACTAGATTGGAACTTTCTGCAGTCAGTCATTTCATAATATTGCTCTGTAATAAGACTCAAAATGCACAGATTTTCCTGTTCATAGGTGAAATAATGAGAGGAGGTTCAGCCAGACAGCACTGACCATTCACTAATGAGCAGTTGGCAAAGTCATTTCACCCCTGACCCTTCTCTGTACCTTCTTTCAGGAAAACTGATCTTTTGACCCATGAAATCGAGGAAGTGATCTTCACTTAATGCAGTGTAGGCTGAGTTTACAACCCAGCACGAGTAATGTACAACATTTTGCCTTCCAAAGACTCAGACATTGTCGTTTCCCCGTGATCTCTAGCCTGCAGCATAATTAATCAGGAGTTGCCACTGTGTAAAGCAGGTATCAGATTAATATAAACATAATGTCATCCTGTATTATAGTCCTAAAACAAAAGTGTCAAAAATGTTTTGGAGCAAAGGCTACATACACTTTTTTCAAATAATAACACATTTTAATAATACTCAGGTGTAATGTAAAAATGCAACTTTCCACTGCTTACGAAATAGTATTTCAGTTTTATCACATTTAGTTACTTCTTCCTTGGTTTTTGTTATATTGTAACATAAATAATTCTACTGTTTTATGTTTTGTGACTGATCAAACTTTTGAGGTTAATTGTTTAATATAGACCAAAGGCACATCAAACAGAAAAGCATAGGGCCAAAGACCTTATAGGAGCGTATTGAGGAATATGTGATTAAATTTAAAGGATTCGTTTTTCAAAGTTAATTTTAAGTGGAGATTAGTGGACACAGAAAGAAGAGAATGCTGGCAGCACACACAAGGAACATATTTTACTCAAACAACCATCTTTATTGGTTTTCAAATAAACTTTAAGATCTCTGCTTTCACTCTTCAGCTTAAGAGAGCAACTGACTAGCTAGCTTATCCTATCTTAACAGATTCAGTGTTTACATCTTACTTTGCTATTTCACAAAAAAGCGAGCTATTAAAATTAAATCAATTATGCTCATTTGTCCACTATTGTGTATAATATATATATAATATATTTATATTTATGATAGTTATATGAATTACAGAAAGTGTGCCATAATTGTCTAAACAAAATTAGGCAGGTGCATAAATTTGGGCACCAAAAAAAAAAAACCTTAACTCAATATTTAGTAGATCCTCCTTTCGCAGAAATAACAGCCTCTAAACGCTTCCTATAGCTTCTTATCAGAGTCTGGATTGTGGCTGAAGGTATTTTAGACCATTCTTCTTTACAAAACATCTCTAGTTTATTCAGGATTGATGGTTTCCGAGCATGGACAGCTCTCTTTAAGTGACACCACAGATTTTCAATAATATTCAGGTCTAGGGACTGAGATGGCCATTCCAGAACATTGTACTAGTAGTACATTAGTAGATTTTGAGCAGTGTTCTGGGTCGTTGTGCAAATGTGCTTTAGCATACCTCAGGTGGCCCTGTTTGTTTTGAGACTCCCATGCTGCAACTCTTCAGAGAAGATGCAAAGAGGAGAAAAACTTACAATTGCCCCCGCCCATGCTTTATAAAGGTAAATCAGGAAAATTAACAAGGCTGCCCAAACTTTTGCACCCCACTGTATATATATATATATATATATATATATATATATATATATATATATATATATATATATATATATATATATATATATATATATATCTTTAAGTGACACCACAGATTTTCAATAATATTCAGGTCTGGGGACTGAGATGGCCATTCCAGAACATTGTACTAGTAGTACATTAGTAGATTTTGAGCAGTGTTTAGGGTCGTTGTCTTGTTGGAAGATCCAGCCCCGGCGCAGCTTCAGCTTTGTCACTGAATCCTGGACATTGGTCTCCAGAATCTGCTGATATTGATTGGAATCCATGCGTGCCTCAACTTTAACAAGATTCCCAGTCCCTGTACTGGCCACACAGCCCACAGCATGATGGAACCACCACCAAATTTTACTGAACTTATCTAATAGCCCCAAACAATTGAACAACCCCAAACAATTTAATTGCTCCGTTCCTTTCATAGAAACATGAAAAAAAAAAATTTACTACTGCAGTTAATGCAACACTGAAGCCCTATCAGCTTTCCCTGCTGGTCTTTGGGTGAATTAGCTTACTAAACATGTTTACCACAAAGATAAACACTTGGGCAAGCACCCTACACAACACCAATAAGAGTCCCTGGGCACATAGTTGCTCAGTGTTTAGATGAGTACTGATACTACACATGTTCCTCAATAATGATATTTATTGTCATATTGCCCAGCTTTAACACAAAGCACACAGAATAGATGCTGAACAGTGACTCGAATGCATACTAACAAAATTCCAACTAGTTTGTTTATAAACTACTTGACCACAACAAACATTCATGAGCTAAAACAGTTCGAAGTCCTGTGGTGGTGTGACATTCAAGACCAAACAAAAGATTGTCTGACTTTTTAAAGCTTTTTTAGCTTTAATGTTTTCAAAGTCTTCTAGTGTTATTCTTAGCATCAGTCAAACATACAAGATATGCTGGGTGTACTAAGAAGTTCTCCTGCAATTGCTTCAATATTCAGTATTTGAGTAATTTGTTATCCGTGTACTTTTACACTACTTATCACTTTTACTAATTTCACTTTCATCATTACTTAACAGAAGTAACGGTACAGTGTTTCTGTAACAAAGAGTAAAATAACAATAAATGAGTAGATGTACATAAGGTGTCATGAGATAGGATGTAACTCAATATATGCAGTTTGACACTAACACTGACACTAGCATTTGAGAATGTGTCTGTACATTAAGGCACAACCAGGCAGTCCAGCTAAACATGAGCTTCTCCTTCTACACACTAAGTGCTTCTTCACTAAGGTGAATGTTCTTACCATTGAAATCAGAATGAAATAGCAATATGGTGCTTGTTATGTCCTTTATGATAGGGCTGTGATGAATGCCACATAATAGTTTGTAATATGTGATTCACCAATGTTTTCTTTCAAGGACAACAGACAGTTTTCATCCCGAGAGTCTTTTTCATAATACACAATGGTCTGTTCAACATTCAGCTTGAATATTAAAAGTATGAGTACCATCCTACACAATAACACTTGCTACATCTTCACCTTGCCCCAGCAACTGTACTGTAACCTATTCACCTCACTTTGTTTAACAACCTCCAAAAAGTCTCGCTGTTAAGTTTTATATGCATATACATCTGCTTGAAAAAGGTGCCAATAAGAGTTATAGTGGAATTTCTAATGATGGTTCTTTAATTTATTTGTAATCAGATACAAGGATGAAAAAAACTTTTCAATCATCCACATGATTTAAAGCTTATTTTTTAAGCTTTACCAAGGACTCATATGTCTAAGCCTAGAACCTTTATGATACAAAAGGTAACCATTCCAATTACAGTTACCAAAAATGTCCTTGGGATATACTTTGTATGTTTATCTCTACCAACTAAACATGCACTTTAGTTGTAACTTTTGTTTTATCAGTTATCACCATTACAATAATTCTGATCTATAGGATTTGTAGAGATTTGTGTCAGCTTCAAGACAAAGCTAGTGTGCATTCACTTTTCACAGTAGAATTAATTCCAATTATGGCAGCTGTGGCTTACGTATAGACATGTCTGTATGATATAAAGTGGCATATTTATTATTATGTTGCATGTATGTAAATATTTTTTAAGGAGCCAATATCCTGTCTTTGATGATGTATATAACACTTATTTGTTGAGAACTTTAAAGCGGTAATTTGTATGATAGTTACATTCATACCCCAAACAACAGGGGGAAACATATCAACCGCACACTGTGGTGTCCCCCTTGTTATAGAAGACAAAGAAATGCACAGTCCCTCCTCTTAAATGTCAGCACGAACTGCTGCTCCAAGAACTCTTCATAAATCTCCAGCAGTGGAAAGCAACATTGATGTTTAATCAACACGTCTTTTGTTTACTGCCAAATGATGTATTCTTCATATGAGCTGACGGCAGTCTTTATAAAAGTTGTGAGATGTTTAATCATCGCTGGGTTTACTCTTTCTCCCATTGGCTACCTGTGCTTAAACATGGTTGACAAGCAAGATGCAAAATACAGGGCATTGTGGTGGGTTTGGGAGCCCCTATTTCTCCTCTTAGAACCCTGAAAATCTCAAAATCAATACTCCCTAAAAATTCTTATGAAGTTCTTCTCATGAGGTTATGCTGTCCATTAGGGAATAATAAACACTCCAATACAAATTCAGGGAAAAAGCGTTGTTCAGCTGCTTCACCTACAATTAGCAAGCTTCTGTCTTTGGTATTCTCAGCTAATTATAGATGCAGCACTGATCTGCCTCAGGGTGGCAAAGTGGTTTACCCTGTTGGTCTGTCACAGCCTAGCAACTGTAACTATGCCTGGGACACCTCTAAAAAAACCTTTTCAGGATGCTGAAGCGTATTTATAATCCTAAAAACTTGCCTGATTTTGCTGGTGGAAAGAGTGAATTACTATTCATTTCTCCAACTAAGGAGAAAAGAGAAGACGTGTAAAGTGTATTGCCAAACAAGAAGTGAGAACCAGAAGAGTTTTTGAATTGCCATTGAAGACTAGCAAAAGCAATGCTATGCTGAGTGAATTAGCAGCCTGCAAACACTGGAGTAGCCAGACTTTACAAAAAAAAGTGATTACAAAACACTCTCAAAGCAGTGCAATATCCTACATACCATGTACCACAGCTGTTTGTTCACACTCTGTTAATAATCATAGTTTATGTTGGAATGTTTTTAACTAAAAACCTCACATATTGTTCTCACATAGTGTTGACTACACCATGCCAGCTTGCAACTTTTACTGTGCAAATTGTTGTTATCCAAGAAAATCTGAAAATGGTAACTCTACAGTAGAAGGCAAAAGGGTGCTATATTTTTTATTCATAGTTTAATATCATGTTAATGATTACGATTATATTCCAAACAATTTTAAGCATTTCTACTTGTTTGTTCATCATGAAAAGAACAGCTGCTCTACACAAATTTGTCAACAAAATTTGAAATCTTTATTACTGAAATACTTTGCACATATGGAGGAATACATAAAGCACACAGACCTATGTCACCTATATTAAATTTTCTAATTAAACACTGGAGTTTTCCAAGGTCCTCTTGTTGTTTTTTTTATTTTTTATTTTGTCTTCATTTTTAATTACATCATACGACCAGATTGTTGCTTTAATAGAGTGATATTTTGGATTAGGTTTTTAACAGGTAATCAGTAATTAGAATATCAAGCCTACCTGTGTTTATCTTTAAAAATGTGGTCCTCCTGTATTTTACTGCCTATTGTAGAACTAGGTTTATCTCTGAAAAAGGCAAACAATCTGTATTGGATTTATACACTCAGCAAACTCTTTGAGATCAATCTTGCCACTGAAACCCACATGCGAATAATATGAGCGATTACAAATGTCATTCTTTAAATTCACTCGATTCTGGAATTTGACCCACTTGGAACCTGATATAATCAGATCTGTGTGATAAATGCTTAGTGTTTCTCAGCACTGTTCCACACAATACACTGTATCTCTACTGAATGGAAGCTTTATTACATCCAGCAATAGAAGAATCTTTGCTTGTGTGAAAAAAAGGCTGAGCACATAAGCCCACAGTCCAGTGCTTCCTATTATACAGGTGTACGAGAGCTTTCTACAGCTGCTGTATACACTCTCTTCACCCTCACTCCACAGGTATTCTTTCACAGCATCAGCAATCCTGTTAGCTCTCTCCCCACTACACCCTGTCACTCTCTCTCTCTATGTATACAGTATATATTCCTCTTGCCTGTTCATATCCTGCCTGGTTATGTGCATGCTATGTTTGAATTGTGGCAAAGGTCTTGGGGGTTCTGGGAAATCAATATATAAACTAGGGATATATCCTGGGGGTATCACTTCATCCAATGCGTCTAATTAAAATCTGGTGCACCAAATCAGGTGCTAATGATTAGATCACCATTGGAGAATATCTTAGAGGAACCTATATTTAAATGTTTGTTATTAGACTACAGTGCATCATAATGCCTAGGTCTAAAATGCTCTATGATGCCTTCAGAAAGAAAGCCGTGGATGCTCATGAGTGAGGGGTTTAGGAAGTGTTTCCAAAATATTGGAAATCAATCATTCCACTGTCCAGAGGATCATCTACAATTAGAGAAGATTTAGGACCACAGTCAACATGTCTAAGCCTGGCTACCCCAGCAAAATTAACACGAGATCAGATTGTGCTCAGGTTCATCACGGGTGAATCATAGACTAAAGGTTCATCACAGAATGTGCTAGCTCTTGCCACTGTGAATGTGCATGCATTTACCTTTAAAACAAGATTGCACAAAACATACCTACGTGGAAGGTGCACCAGAAGGAAGAACATCAGGTTACAACTTCAATTTACTTATTAATATGTAGGCAAAAACGAGGGCTCCTGGAATAATATGCTATGGACAGACAAGTCAAAGAAAATAAATCCACCAAGGGATGGCTCAAAAAGAACAAACGCAAGGTTTTAAAACAGCAAAATCAAAGCCAGCAGCTGAATCCCACAGAAAGCGCCATTGAAGTGCTGAGAATGATCCACCACCCAAAGAATACCTGACCTGTGGTGGTCCTGTGGAAATCCTGAACAGGGTAAAATGGGCAAACAAAGTATGCAGAGAAAAAGACGGACTACAGTCTAAAATGGTGACTGATAAAATGGATTGTAAGTGAAGATAAGGTAAGTGAAGGTGTACCTAATGAAGTGACTGATGGGTGTATATAAAAGCACACACTGTATGGCTGTATAAAGGATAGGGAAAAATCTGCCCTACTACTTATTGAGTTCTGTTGTTTCATCCACACACATTGCTAACACATGTATAGCATCATGCACACACCGTAATAACAGTATAAGGGGTTGTGCTGTGGAGCTTAGCCACAAAGCAGTAGATCCTGCAAACTGCTGGTCTGTTGAGTGCTGAAGCATGAATTGTGGGGCTGTTTGTCAGGGTTTGGACTCAGCCACTTTAGTTTAAGTCATGGGTAATGTCAATGCTAGAGCACAAAAAGACATTATTGGCAATTAAATGCTTCCGACTTTGTGGCACTTTCCTGTTCCAGCGTGACTTTGCCTGTGTGCAAGGTCTGTAACGACATGGTTTGATGAGTCTGGTGTGGAGGAACTCCAGTGGTCTTCACAAAGTCCTGAGCTCGACCGCATAACCCCACTGGACATATTTGCACACTGTATCGTCCAAAACTTTTGAAACCTGCATAGATGCACGGCGATGCTCAGTGACCTTTAGGACTGCTTCATTTCTTTGCACGCCCCAGCACTTTGCCATTACTCATTACTGCATTAAACTACACCCTGAATAAAAGTACCAAAAGCCACAGTAGATGATAAATGGTTTTATTACATGAACGTTATACCAGAATGGAGTCTATCAGCGTCTCTCTGCAGGTGAATAATGTAGTATATCTGTGCTTTGTACTGGAACTACTACACAGCATTATGGTGTGCAACCAAACCCAGGCTGGGGTCCAGTGGCCTTTAGAAGTTGACAAGAACACATGGCTAGCAGGTCTAATAGTCCACCTTTTTTACTTACCTAAAATTTGTATTTATTATTTTATAGGTTTTATTATTTTGCAGTGCATTTTGAAATCTAGCGTAGTCTAAAATGTTTTCTACATTTGCAGCTTGATTTTTTCAGCCACCTGAGACAACGACATTCAGACAAACAACATGGGACCCCCAAATTTACATATACAAGACACATGACTACCCTTCAGTCCATTTTCAAGTTTGGCAAAAAATATGTCAGTAAATTAGTCTTTAAGGGCTTTGTTAAGCCAAGTAGGCAAAGACATGTTTAATGTCCAAATTTGAATTCTTTAGTTTAAAATTGGTGATCTGGGGCTTATGTTGCTAACACTGGAAGTCAGTGGCTTCTCGATCCGTTTGCATAAAGATGTGTCAAACTGATTTCAGCTAGCTAATTTATTTATTTATTTATTTATCTAATGCTTCATGTGTGTATATATATAAATGAGCATGAGTATGTATATGTGTGTATAGATATGTATATATACTTAGATAACAAAGGAAACAGAATTTTAACTAAACTGTGAATTTGAAGGTTTTGTGTTTAAGCAACAGCATTTCTCCTTTTTTGGTTTTCATGTGAAGTCTCTGAATAATATTGTGTCAGTACAGTGATAACATTAAAAACCCTGATAGCACATACCCATGGGACCTCTCTGGTTTTGGTGGCTTCTGTGGTTAGTCTGAACTGCTTCTGTTTAATATTTAGGCTCACTTTATTGCTTTATTTAAAATTCTCAGAAATATTGCAGCTAGTGTGAATGTGCTATCCAGTGCAGTGCAGAGGTGGTGTTTCCTTCTCCAGATCTTGAGGAGTTTTTCTTTCCATCTCACTTAGTCTTCCTACAAGGGGGAGTGTCCATCTGTGCACAAATATGAGTGAATTGAATTGGAATAAACTGTTGGACTGTGTAGGGCAGCCTCCTCTTGAGCCATGTTTAAACTCGGTTATCACATGCTTGCAGTCCTGTAAGCTCAGGGGTGATAAGGTTGAACGTATATTTTGATATGCACATCTAAAAGCATAGTCAGTCTCTCTACAGGTGAATAATTCAGCATGAGAGACCTTTTAGACACCGCTGATAAAATCATTACTACAGTTCCTCTCATGTCTGTTAAAGAGGACCTTTCTTCTCCCTCTCTCTCTCTCTCTCCCTCTCTCTCTTTAACTCTTCTGACTTCTCTCTCTTTTTCTCACTTTCTTTCTCTCCCTCGCCCTCCCTCTCTCCCTCTCTCTAATGTCTGACATTTCTCTCTTTCTGTCTCCCTCTTGTTCTTGTCCCTCTCTCTTTTTGTCTGTCTGTCTGTCTGTCTCTCTCTCTCTGTCCTCTGACTTCTCTTTCTCTCCCTCTCTAATGTCTGACATTTCTCTCTGTCTGTCTCCCTCTTGTTCTTGTCCCTCTGTCTGTCTGTCTGTCTGTCTGTCTCCTTGTTGTTCTTGTCCCTCTGTCTGTCTGTCTGTCTCCCTGTTGTTCCTGTCCCTCTGTCTGTCTGTCTGTCTCCCTGTTGTTCTTGTCCCTCTGTCTGTCTGTCTGTCTGTCTGTCTGTTGTTCTCCTCTCTCTCTCTCTCTCTCTCTCTCTCTCTCTCTCTCTCTCTCTCTCTCTCTCCCTGTCTCTCCCTCTCTATCCCTCTCCCTCTCTCTCCCTCTCTCTCCCTCTCCCTCCCTTTCTCTCCCTCCCACTCCCTCCCTCTCCCTCCCTCTCTCTCCCTCCCTCTCTCTCCCCCTCTCTCCCTCTCCCTCTCTCTCTCGCTCTCTCCCTCCAAATTTTACTTTTATGTATCATTTGATCCCATGAGCTGCCATATACACTGTGTGTGAATGGACCAAAAGAAATGGCCCAAAGATCACTTGGGGGAAAAGTCTGGTTCCATTGAGCCACATAGTGCACAGAGGTCGTGCAACTTTCTGGAGAGTCAATTGCTACAGACCCCCAAACTTCATGTGGAATGCAGTGGTGTAAAGCACGCCTCCACTGGACTCTAGAGCAGTGGCAACATGTTCTCTGTTTGCGAATCCAATGAACGAGTTTGGGTTTGACGGTTGCCAGGAGGTAATTGTCTGACTGCATTGAGTGATGTTTGGTGGAGGTGGGATTATGGTGTGGGGTTGTTGGGCTCAGATCCTTAGTTCCAATGAAAGCAACTTTTAATGTTTTAGCATACCAAGAGATTTTGGACAATGTCATTCTGCCAGCCTCGTGGGAACAGTTTGGGGATAGCCCCTTCCTGTTTCAATATGACTCTGCACCAGCCCACAAAGCAAGGTCCATAAAGACATGGATGAGCAAGTTTGGTGTAATAGAACTTGACTTACCTGCACTGCGAGTCCTGACCTCAGCCCAGTAGAACACCTTTGAGATGATTGAGAGCAAAGACAATGAGACAGGCCTTTTCTTCCAACATCAGTGACTGACCTCACAAATGCAAGTGGTGGACTGACAGCATATTAAACCCAATGGATTAAGAATAGGATGTTACTCAAGTTCATATGTATGTGAAGGTCGACAAGCGAATACTTTTGGCAATATAGTGTATGAATATATACGTGCATCTGTCTCTTCTCTCTCTACCTTTTTCATCTCGTTCCGCCTCTCTCAGTCTCTTTCTGATATATTCAACTTTCAGATTTAACGTTTAATTACAGTTCCTGTGAAATTAGGTGTCATGACTGTTGAATTTCTTCAGCTATTTAATTTCAGTGTATGATTTCTTTAAAGCAGTGTCATCCTGTAGGCCAGCAATATCCTTGCAGAAGTCAAAAGTAGCCTTCTTTCTGTCAGTTAAAGTCTAAGCTGAATCAGTTGAAGGAGCATTGGCTGGATGAATTTTAAAATAAATGTAAGAATATAATAAGCCAGTCTTGTCAAAGCCCTCACAGCCTTGGCGTGCTTTCACATACACAAGGCTTTCAAAAAGACTTAGTGCAGCCAAGGTGGGTTCATTTTCTTCAGAGCTTTCATGTTCAAAGTGACTTTTACAGAAGCTTCCTCTCATTGTAGCATTAATACCTCCCGTCTGAATTTCACAAATGTTCAAAGAGCGAGTCTAACAGGCCATGCCTTTACTAAGGTATATCATCAATGCCATAAGAATATACCAGGAATGTTCTTAAAGCCTCTGTACATCAATTCTCAGGATTTTCCTCTATTTATGTTTTTATTTATGTTTTTAGTGTTTTTACACTGAAAGAGAAGTAAGATTTGCTGTTGAAAGACTTTTTACATCACTTTTCCTGGTTTTCCACGTTTCCGTTTGTTAGGTTTGAGTTGGGTGGGACTCAGTTTGGTGCAGGTGACATCAAAGTACCAGACAGAGTTAGCAATATGTACAGCTATTGACACGTATCAGCTATTCACATTCATCTACTTCACATATAGTAAGTGCTCCCAAACAAAACTCCCAGCAATCATTTTTATTCATTATTAAAGCCTAAATCTGTAAACAAGCTTCTGTGTGACTATGGTGCCTCACTGCAAACCGGCAAATCAGAGCTGAGCTCGTCTAACCAGGGAAAACAATTAGTTTTCAACAACTAGCTCCAACCAAAGACCAAAAACATTCTATGTAGACATCAGGGAACAAATTCAAATGCTCAATAAACATATTCCATGGCACATTTAAAATATATATGCATACCTAATCCTAAACCTCTAAGCTCTGTATATTGATGACTTATCCAGGCTTTACAGTGCATATGGCTGACACTCATATCTAGATAGATTGATATTTCAGAGGATAACAAACTTAGTCTTAGGATTTTTGGTAGGCTTAAGTATTCACCTTTCTGCCTGAGCAAACAAATGAACCCTTCATTATACATGCTGACCAAGAGGGTTGTCAAAAGGGCACAGGCTCAAGCCTCAGGGTCTATCTGTTTGCATGCCCAGCTACTAAGAAAGAGTGTTTAGAGTCAAAATAAGTTTGTTTTTTTGTACATTTAAAAACAAATAAACTGAAAAAAATGTGGACTGTAGAAGCATACAAATACAAATATCAGTAGATCCGCCTACAGCACTCAGTCTTTTAGGACGTTTACTGCATGCATCTCATTTACACTCTGTTCAGGACTGGGTTTTCACCAAGGTGGGAAGGTTGTCCAGGCTGTTTTGATGAGACATGTGGACTGCTTTAAATCACCTCACACATTCTCAAAGGAACAGGGGTCTGTGCTACTGCAGGCCACTGTAGAACATTCTCTTCTTGTGTTTGCAAGCTTGTTAACTTCCCCAATCCACTCGCCACCCCATCTTGTTTTGACCTAAATTATAACACATTAAAACTATAATATACAACTGTCTATTTAGATTCTAGAACAAGTTGCATGAAAATTCCCCAAAATTGGAAAAGTAGATAAAGTAGGCAGCAATATTTTTAAACATGCATTAACTGAAAACAGTACAAACTTACAATTACTGTTTTCTGGTTTGTTTGTATATGCTTTTTTAAAATTCGCTGCCTGCAACATGTCTCTCACTACCGTGTTACATTACCTTTCCTTTTAACATTAACATTCAGTATATGCTTTGGAACTGAGGACAACAACTGTTGTAATTGGAAAAAAAAGTCCCTTTCTTGACTGATATAACACTTAGGCTGCACCTTAACAGACTCGTATCACCACTGTACATTGCATTTCATAAAGCACCACACCAGCAGACCAGTCTAACACCTGCACTCTTTTACTACAAATTGAAGCTGTTGTAACACGTGCAGAATGTGGCTTGGTATCATCTTGCTAAATAAACAGGGACATTCCTGAAAACACTGTTGTCTAGATGGCAGCATATGTTGCTCCAAATGTACTCTTTAACATTAATGACATAACATTACAGATGTGCAAATTACTCATGCCATTGGCACTGAGCCCAAATCATAACAGGTGCTTTTAAACTTTATGTTGGCAATAAAGGGTACAGCCTTTATTCTTTTTCGTCTTGAGAACAAAAAAATTATTTTTAAAAATAAATGTTATTTAAAACGTGGACTTATCTGACCACACCACACAGTTCTACAGCCTGTAGAGGCAAAATAAAATGTATTGAGATAAAATTAATCAAACTAAAACTTTGCATCAAAGAATTACTGCATAATCTTTAACAAATATATGCCTGCAAGTCATAAAACCCACTGTATGCCAAAACAAGACTAAGTGTTCATAATTCAGTTCAACTCAATTCAGTTCAGTTCAATCTGACTTTATTGTCATTACACCAATACAGTGTTGTATTATATAGTGAAATGCTGTTAGGCTACTTTTCGTGTGCAGTGATTAAAAAAAAAAATAGCTGAATAGTAACTAATAGTGCACAAACAGAAGCACCAAGGACACAATACAACATGTGCATAAAGAAACTGTAGAAGTAACTGTACATCAGAATGTTAGAATAATAGAAACTGAGGCAAACAGTAAACACGCAGTAGAGCAAAATACAGCTTAGTGTTAAGTGTGCATATTGTAAAGTACAGTGTGTTGAGGTAGCCAGATGTGCAATTAAGTATGTGGTTGTAAACGGAAGTATATGTGATGGTGTATAGTGCAGGTAATGAGAATAACAGGTCAATGTTCGGGTAAACAGCCAGTCCTCTAGTAGAAATATGTAGTATATAAAATATACAGTTCAGCTGTTCAAGTAAAGTACATACTTATGAACGAGAAGAGTCCAGTGTAGTAGCTGGCGTGATCAGGCTAGATCAGTAAAAGTCTATAGTGTTGTAGTCATGTTCTGGTACGCGCTGAAGGTGAGACCAGTTTGATGGTTGTTCCTGAACCTGGTGGTTCTGGCTTAGATGTGGTTCTTTTCCGGATGGCAAAGGTTGGAACAGGGGATGGCTGGGGTGTGTGTGGTCAGAGGATATATTGACTGCTTTCCTCAGACATCACCTGTCATATATGTCCATTATAGAAGAAAGGGCAGCTGCAGTCATAATGCTAATCTGTGAAACATTCTACATAAGCTACTAACAGACATGAGCAGACTCATACATTGAAACTTCTCAGGTTAGTGCTGAGATCAGATAACATAAACTTTAGCCAAATACTTTATCACAGCAGCTCATAATTTATATCAAGTGTCTGACACTTGCCATATCCTCGCTAATTAATACCTTAAAATGTGTCATTATCAACCTTTTGCCAATGAGGCTCATATGAGGGTGATTAAATCTCACAAATCTGCACAAGCACATTAATTACACTGTGAAACTAATTACCCTGGAGAATACATTACATGGTACATCTATTTTAATCAAGGAGAATGGCTTCCAAAATATGAGTTAATGCCATCTGTGCTAAATAATGATCAAGCTCTTCAGGTGTAGGACAATCAATTGATTGCCACATATCAGAGCTCACAGGGTAAACTGGGAAACACTGCAGTTTACTCTTACTTACCATGATGACAGTTGAGTAATGCTAACATTTGGCTGGACATTCACTCATATGCAGAAGACTCAGCCCTAAATGGAATTTAACTGATTTATCATTAATAAGACAAAGGCCTAGTGCCTTCTGTATATGTCCTGTGCTTATTAGTTATATACAGTTGTGTGCATAGTATGCAGAGTTTATTGTATAGAGTTTCTATAGTTTCTATAGTAATAAACCTTGACTTGACTGGATAAACACACCTGAATTTTGAAGCCAGGTGTGTTAGCTCTGCATGGTATTAGATCTTCAGGACAAGGACTGAGCACCCACAAGGTTATATGTTGAAGCTACAATGAACTGACTGCACTTCCTGTTAACCCTTAAATATTCAACTGTGCTATTGACCTTCCCTATATGAGTTAAAGGTAGTCAGACTGTGCTGTAGAGGTATTCAGGATTTGTTCCTGATATTGTGTACAGCAGCTGAATCTGACTCGCACATAGCAACAGGAGAGAGGAAAAAAGAGGGAGAGGGAGGGGATTATAGATGGCACAGAAATTAAATTTTAGGCGCTCTCTCCAACTGAGGTCGCCATCTGCCACTTATTTGACAATCTGAGATCGAATTAAAGGGAATCCTGCTGCGAACAAATGGGGCTCCTCCTAATTCATAACAGCTGAAGCAAGTCCATCCGAAAAGGGCAGAGACTCTAAGCAGATGCAGTAGGGATAAACATTATGAAAAATTTCAAACGAACACGACAATATTCTGCATCTGATACACATCAGAAGACAAACAGGCAAGGACCTAAAATAAAGCACAGCAGACATAAACCCCTAAAGCATAGTCAAAACTGGGATTATTCAAACAGAAGGCTCTGTTTCACTGCTTGGAGGCCCACACCAGTATGGTTTTGGGGAGCATCCTGGGCTTGGTGATCACATGATTTGATTGTATTCGCCTGCATATTGCAATAACAGATTTGTTTGATATGAACGCCACATACAGATGCAGACTTCTGCCGAAAAAACAAAGCTTCAGTTTCAGAAAGTGTACACTTATATTCATTTCTTTTTCTCTCTGCGGAGGTTTTGTTCTTTATATGAGCTCTGAGTTGGAGTGTGGGAGAGGGAGAGAGAGATTTACAAGAGATGTCCAGAGAGTCCGGCTCAGGTCAGCGAGGGCCGCCCAGTCTCACAGCAAGTAATATGACAGCATTTTTCATCTGGACTCTAAAACGTTGGAGCAATCAATATTTAATCAAAGGTAGATCATGTAGCCTACAAGATAGAATATATTTACCTTCCTGGCTATACACAGACATAGAGCTGCATTCAAATTGTGCGGAGGCAAGAAAAGCAGAAGAAAGCTGGAAACTTGACACTTTTTGGGCCATTCCTTTTGAATGGTGAACTGTTTAATTTGCATACAATAAACAGGGTCAGCGCATAATGTAATTACAGGACAGAGCATGGGAGCTCATCTCTGAAAATTATTCATAATAGCAGAGACGGGTGGCCTGCGCTGATGACGACGTAGCTGCTGCGGCAGAAGGCGGATCTAATTAGGCCATTCCTTGCCCTGCTCGTTTGGGCCGTCTCTCCACGCGTCCCCTGTGAGGACCTGCCGGGTTGGGGTAATGGGCTCAGTGTGGATTAATGTGGGGTGACTCTGC
This sequence comes from Prochilodus magdalenae, assembly GCA_024036415.1. NCBI lineage: Eukaryota > Metazoa > Chordata > Actinopteri > Characiformes > Prochilodontidae > Prochilodus > Prochilodus magdalenae. The sequence continues at coordinate 410,525 of JAMWET010005584.1, forward strand.
TGGATACTCAAATGCCATCACTCTGCACTAAGTCTTCAAATACACAGGATGCCCACAGAGTTTGAATGACTCTATCAGCAGAGCCCGCCATCTACGACGCTAAGCGCAGTTGATAATCCCCTGGCCTGGCAGTGTCACAGATAATGGGAAACATGCCTGCTAATTAAAATGCAAATGTGGCCCTGCAACAGGATGCTATATATCTTCCACGTGCTATTATCCAAGTGCATGTTTAATGAAGTGGGTTCGAGCCATTTTTAGGCCAGGAAATCTAATGTGTGAAAAATGAGCAAATTTGATTTAAGCACGTCTAAACATCATCAGCAGGGGGGATTTAAACCTCACCCCTGAGACTAATGTATCACCAGGAGGCAAGCAGACATGCTTGCAGCAGATGTATCAGTGAATTTTGATCATCGTGTCTCCTTAACTCTTCTGTGTCCTTCATGTCCATTGTTAAATGTATTTGCTGTGTTTCTTAATTGTTGCCTAATTTTGTAAGCCTAATTTATGTGATGTTCCTCTCATCCCCAAAGCAGTCAATAGGTCAAGACATGTCTGATCTCTGATGTGTGCTTCTACTCCTAGGCTAACATTGCTAACAAGCACTGCACTTTTTTACCAACATTTGAGTAAATGTGCCAAAATCTTAAATAAAAAAAAAACTGGAACTATATTATTACAAGCACACTAAACTTTTAACCTGGACCGCAAGGTGTACAATGTGTATATCAAAACTTCACCATGCAGGCATCATTTTTGCATAGCTAAAAGCTCTAAGACATTTAGCTAGAAGCTGCAACTTGAATAACGTTTAAACTACACAAAGTGTTGGAAAGAAATAGATCACTCTGAAGAACTCCTTCACACTGCAAAGAACACTGTAAGTGGACAGATGTTTGTTGAGTATTCAGGGTTCTACATAAAACCATTTTCTTTACCATCCTTTTTTTAAAACATGTTTTTAATGTTCTGAATTTCAACCTCCCACTATGTGCACGAACTGAAGATGAAGATAAAGTATGTTTATAAACAGAAACAGAAAGTGCAAACATAACCTAGCACTCATATATGTGCAAAACCATGCATAGATGCAGCAGGAAATCTTATTCTGCAGGGGAGTCAGAATACAGCACAGCACCTGTTGTCCACACAGCAGGCTACACGGTGAAGTTCTGTTCATTTCATAGTTCACAGTAAGGGCCTGTTTACACCTTGCCTTGACATGGGTTTTTGGCAATCAGGTCACGTATACATTTGACTTGACCCCATGAAAAGCCAAGAGTAAACATCCCCGTGGTGCATTATGGTTGGGTTACGATTGCATCACTCAGGTGGTCAGTATAAATGGAATGTGTTTTAATTATCTATATATAATTATGTGAGGGGTAAACAGCCTGTTGGCCACTGACCAGCAGGTCATATTGTAAACTAGGAAACTATAGATGGGAAATATGCTAAGCTGAAGTTAGCCCTGGACCAAGACTCTTCACGCAATCCAGGCCAATGAAAGTGTCCAGGCTGAGTTTGCCCACTTGTAGCATAATAGGTACCATAGTAAACAGCTTTGGTCCTGATGTGCATTTTATGCTTGAAGAGCTGAATCGTATTTCATTAGGTTGCGTCACGTAACATTTTAGTGATAAGTGTAAATGGAGTCCAAACGAACTTTCCATAGGATACGATCTGGACTAAAACACAGGGTAATGCAAGGTTCCTCAATCTTACTGTGTTGTCATTCAGGTCTGGATGATCTTAATAAAGACCTGTTATGTGGTCTGAACAATTTGTCTGGGGAAATAATTATGTATAATAGTTAAACTAAGAAGCTAAATTTGGACATTAAACATGTCTGGGAAAGTTGGGCAGAAGCGTTTCAAAAACTAGTGATGGCTGAATACTGAATACACTGCCCTAAATGTATTCAGTAACAGCTTCCATAACAATACATATCCAGAATACATTCAGAATACATACTGATGAGGCACATGGGGAGAAACTCTGCTGGTCTTTATGTGGTTCCCAGTGTTCCTCACTGCTACTGGTTGGCAGTTTTCTTTTTGTAATCCTTCTGTTAATAGGTTTCATGAAATATTCACTCATTTAAATGAAATTACTAAAATCTCAACATTATTTTGGCTTTTATCGTCTGCTTCAGTCCACTGCTGCTCCTATAATCCTACTGCTGGCTCATGAATTATGCAGGCCTTCAGCATATGACAAACTCTTGCAAACTTTTTTTTAACTGGGAGCCTAATTTGTTATGTCTGTTGTAACAAAACACGATGAGAGATTCCATTGTATCTCTGAAAAGGAATGCTCTTAATTTCAGTGTGCATTCATGTTATGAGATTTCACGCTGTGTAATGTCATACCATTGCTGTTGGTCTACGCATCATGAAAAATTCATGGCAGGCATTTTTCAAATAAATCAATTTTCATGTATTTTCAACTAAATAAATAAATAACGTATAAGATTTTGATATGACATCGACAAAAACAAGTAACATGATGCAAAGCAGTGGCAACTGTCCTCAGAGTGAAGCAGAATCCTCTCACGATCTCACTTACATGACTCTGACCCAAGCCAGTGACATCACCATGGATATGGTCACTTACATAAATCCAAAGTTGAGTGAAGTCTAATCCCAGATTAATGGGAACCAAATGCATTATTTTAGATCATGTAATGGGTTTACTTTCCATTGCCCGATTACATAACACACTATTCAGATGAGAGTGCTAGCAAGTTTATTCGCTCTGAATTTTCTCTTTTGAGTTTAATAGTGAACTTGTCTGGGCAACAGTGCCAAGGAAAGCCTTTTTTATTCTTTATACTTCCTCATCACCCCTGTTTCATTCTGAAGACAGCGTGAGTCATTCCGAGAAGGGATAGAGTATACTGTTCAATACCCTTAAGGTACATTTTCCTCTCTATATTTTACACAGCTGGATTAAAAATCCACAATTCAGAAAAAGCTTATGAATATAGGAGATGGACCTCAGTGTCTCCAGAACTCAGACACTGGAAATCTTTGTGAATTCCCCTTGTGAGATAAGGATGACTGGAATGGACATTTAGTGATGTTTTATCAAAGCGTCTCTTGGACATGAGTTCTTTAGCAGCATGTGGGTGAAGAAGAGAGAAGTCGAACAGTTGTGATGAATTATGTGCAAAGGAAAGCTGATGTAAGGCAATTTGCAGACTTATCGGGTCTGGCTTAGGAATAGGAAAAAACCCCACAGTGATTAGGACTGTGGCAGCGGAGAACAATCACCGAAATGGTTTGGTGATCTCCGGCATACCATGTGTGGTGCTGTGTAACAATACAGCATATTGTGTGGTACCCTTCAATACGAGCCCCTTGTGTACAGCTATCAAGTGATGTAATCACTTGCCCTGCACAAGCGTTATGGAAAAATGTACATTTACTATTTCATTGCATCCAAAATGTTATTTTATTTAACATGGTCTTTGTTTTCGCAGAACAAATACATCATAATATCATATAATTTGTTCTCTGTAGAGGATGTGGTCACCTCACCAAGAAAATCAACACAGTTTAATACTGACAGTATTAAAGCCACTATAAGGGCAGACGATCCCTCCCCTGAAAACACCAATTCCTGTTCAGGAATTCCTTAAAATCAAGATTAAGAAGTGAGCATTTTCCTCAGTGGTAGATTGGGTAATTGGAAGAGTTGAGGGACATCCTGATGAGCTAGTAATGTTATGTATTGGGTATTGTGACATGTGAGTGTTATTTATTGAGGAACTATTGGAGAAACACAGTGCCCCTGAATGACCATGATGGCTGAATGCACATACAGTTCTCCCAGACTGTAGGCACCAGTAGTGCACCACTACCCCACTAACCAGCCCCAACGCCCAGCACAACATAAGCCAACCAACATAAGCTAGCAGCCCCAATTATTTACATGTATGATCTCTCTTACCACAGCTACAGTGCTTAATAAGTGCTTGTAAATGTGGCATTCACCAGCAGTGCTACAGATGCTACAGTATAAACTCTCAAAAGTTTAGACGCACCCAAATAAATTGATATTTTTAGTTCTCCTGAAAGCTCTACAGGCTTGTAACAGTTCTAGCTAATGAGATGTCTGAGAAACTAAATATTGTGATATACCAAATATACTGTTAATAATTGTATAATGTAGCTGTATCACCTGGTTGCACAAAAAGGTTTTGAAAAATCTAATTTCTCTTTCAGTTTTGTAAATACAATCATCATCAAAAAAATAGTTGCACCCAGAAGAAAGTGTCAGTTTGCAATTGGATTTTGAAGGAAAATTGATCAGAAACAATAAATGATGATAAATTTAGACTGATATGGCCAATATTTATCGAGCTACACTTACAGAGGTAGTGTCTCTCGGTATAGCACCGGGTCGCCATGTTTGCTAACACAACATGCATCCATCTCAGCATAGAGTTGTAGAGTTTCTTAATAGTGTCCTGCGATAATCCCACACATCTTGAATATTCTCCCACAGTTCCTGCCGATTTTGTGGTGGGTGGAGTGACACCTTCTAGATGTGTGATGTGTGATAACAAACCATTCATTTTTGCACTGACCACCGTGCCTCCACACATTGATTCATTAGCTGTCTCCATCAAGACAAAAGTGGAACTTGCCACTGAAGATGAGCTGCTGCCATCTTGAGTCACTCCATGACATTCTGGCATGACACCATTGCAGTATTTGGCAATGTTAATGTGGTGTTAAGGGCAGTCTTTATAATGGTCTGCTTACTCTAGTCCTGTGTCGTGCAGCCGTCTGCCATTGGTGCTGGCACTAGCAAGATGACTCATGGAGAGCATCACTGCTCTCTGAATGTCCACAATAGTAGCTGTTGGTCAGTCTGGTAGAATAATAATGCCTGTCTTTGCTTATGTTACATGTCACATTTGAATCATGACTCATTATCACACCTTCTTATCAAGTTTCATGCCTGTCAGTTGATTCTTTCTAGGGTCAGCTATTTGTGCAACTATCCTTTTGAAGATAAGTGTATATTTAGATGAACAGACTAATAGAAATGATCCAAAATTACTTCTAAAGTTGACAAGCTGTTTTATCCTCCTTTAAAGTTGCCATTGGAGGTTTTTAGGGTGACTACATAATTCTATGAGTGCTGTTTTATAGTTTGACGTCTACACTTTTAATCCATTATTAGCATTCAGCTAAAAATAAGAACACCTAAGAGTGGCTGTGTCTAAACTTTTGACGGTGTATATAACAAGAATGCTCAGACACACTTTTGATGTTTTATCCAAGCGGTGCACACTGATTGTGACTGAGTCTAGTACAGTGGATAGAGATAAGATGAAGCTGAAGTTCCTGCTATCCCGTTACATCCTGGTACATCTTGCCTTCAGATGCATGTGCTAGCACTAGCACATAACTGCTTAACTGCTATTTAAGGTGGAGAGGAAAGTTGGATAAGTAGATAGCATTGAGAGATTAGAGTATCACCTTCAGTAAGAGGGTGTGAACCTGGCGTTGGATTATAAGAGCACTACAGACTTCACTGCTTTTACTGTATTATGGATTCATCATTTTTGGTCAGGGATCATGTGAAGATGGACGGCAGTGAAAAAAGGACAGCAAAAAAACAAGGCACAGGCAAGAAAACCTTCTGAAGGACCTTGAGGACATATCTAAACAGTAGAGCAGTGAAAATACTAACTTTAGCTTTGTAGCATATTGACTGTCATGATTACATCCACATTTAAAATAATAGCTTTTTAACATGAATGTTGTAATTTGAACACCAGGTAGTTTATTTATCTCAGGGCAGCACAGAAATAATAAATACATAACACATACACAAATACAGATAGCATTTAAGGTGGGCTGGTCTGCATCACGGAACTCCCTGTCTAAGAACAAGTGCCTTAAATTTATAATATAATTTTATATTATTATTTATAATATAAATTTATATATATATATATATATAATTTATTTTAAATAAAGCTGTGTGCACTCATTTATATTCTGGTTTTAAGACATGTCTGGATATTGGTCAGATCCAGGCACTGTATAAAAAGAAGCCTGTATATATTTGTGTGTCTACACTCTTGTCATGTGTAGGATTTATTATCTAAGCATTTCCATACCACCCAGCTGTGCACTCTTCCTCTTTATCTTGAAATACTCTTTATCATCTTGTCTTTTTATTCCCTCTGCCCCAAGGGACTGAATGCTGTTTCTATTCTTTTCAAGCCATGGTTCATTGACTGTCATAAGTAGCAGAATTATTTATTTACTGGACTTGACTTGACAGAGGCCCTTCATTTGAGGCATCTACCTTTGGCTTCAGACAGCCTTGGGCTAATTCCTTTCCATGGAAATGCACAGCATGCCTGGCCTGCATCTTTCCTCTGCTTTTTAAAAGGCTTCTTTTATCAAATCAGCAGCGCGGTCACTCCACTATTCAATATGGCACTAATGTGAGGGTATTCTGGCCCACTTTGGGCTGGTAACTATGCCACGTCTGTAAGAAAAATAACTCAAATAAATACTGGCAGATTAGAAAAGCCTGTGTTCCACTCAACAGTGTCCAGTGTCACTCTATTTCAATCACAGAAAATATGTCTGACCTACTGGTTCCTTATTAGCATTGGTCTTTTTAAGGCTCCTGTTGAGGAGCAGTTTAATAAGCCTAATTGTTGAAGGTCCTTGAAAAAGCCTTAGCCCTGAGAAACGTTAAGACACTGCAATCATCAGAAATGCTGTAGCCTATTGTGAGCTCAACGTAAAAACGAAGAAGAAAAAACACTGTATAAACCATTAGAGACAGGAAATGATACATGCACTCAACTCAAAACATTTAGGGCTTCTTTGTTGGCAGTTCATTCTTTTCTAAACGGAAATTACTAAGTCTAAAGTACTTAGGCCGGGAATGTGCATAAAATATTAATCCCTCTGCTATTAGAAGCATGTAGTCAGTGTGTCTGTGAAGGCTTAAGTATTCATTAAATAAAAGCTACGCTTATGGAATAGCCTTCTGTAGACCTCTTTAGTGGGGACTAATGTTTCAGAGCTCCGGTTCCCAAGAGATTATATTATGGTTTTCAGTTATGTTGAGGAGACATAATTAATATTCCATTGTCCTCTTGAACAATAGCCATTTTGTTCAACTTGGCTGTCAGAACAAAGCTCATTTTTCTTTTTTCCCCCTCTTTTTTTAGATTTTTATGCTACCTTTGAAATATTGGCTTTTACTATATTCGAGCTGCATGGTCTGCTGTACTGTCAGCTCAGATGCGCTAGCTGTCAGGTTTTTTTCAACATGTCAGTTGTTTGTCATAAAATGAAATCCCGTGGACCACCTGGAGACCTGCTGCCATGCACGTATCGTACATGACCTTCTATTCTCCTGGTTTGACACTGTGCCTCTGCCAAGGCCTACTGTGATCCAAGCTGCCTGCGTCGTCTTCCGGCCAAGCAGAAAGATCGATCGACATTCGCAAACCATCTGGAAGGCGAGATTTGAGGATTAAAGTGTTCCATCAACCATACGTAACAGGCATAGGAGAGAAATCAATTAATCAATTCTCTGAAAATCCAGAAAAGCAGCACCACAAAGGCGCTCTGTCATTATATCACTGGAGTATTATTACTAAACACGTCATCAATGGCAACGCGATCAGTTATCCATAGCTCTTATCCAGCAATCACATGATTCATTTGCTTCCTTAGTCACTGCGGAAACAAAAACAGTCTGTTTAATGTTAACTTTGCAGGAGAAGCAAAAATATGTTCTATTCAGTGTTACTTAATGTAATTCAATTTGAATTAACCTTTTTATTTTTTGACCACAGCATGACAAAATGATGTCATGCAAATTGATTAACCATTTTCTTAAGATTTTAAGTTTTTATTGATTATACACACATAACTGGTTCATTAAACTACTGATGCACATGTTAGATTATCTTTGAGGCACAGAACTGGTGTATTAACTCTACATAGACTTTCCCACTTTCCACCTCAGCGTGCGTGTGCATGTCACATAACACAACATCGACATGAACAGTGTGCTGATACTGCAGAATTCCGAAATTTATACATATAAAAAATAAACCCTACTCTAAAACAAGCACGGACAAGTCTTTACTGTGCTCAAATTATCATAAAATTCGGATTTGTTTTATTACTATTACTGTTTTTTGTTTTACTGGGGGTATTGGAGCACTGTTGTCTCTGACTATAGGGCTGCCATTAGATGAGGGAAAAACACACTGACATACATGAAATTGGCTTATTGGAATATTGTTATGCTTACTTATTGTATTAGTGTTTTATCATGTAATTGTTTACTGCCCATATAAATAGTGTAGCTTTTTAATTTTGATTTTCTGTATTCTAACTGTACTACACTTATATACCACACTTTTTGATTAACTGTATTAAAGGTGCAATATATGTAGGTATATCAAAGCTTAAAACATTTTAAAATAATTAAAAGTATTAATGAATTCTAAAGACATAATGGTTTATTATATAGTGTTTTCTAGCTTTTTCTCAATTATGTTGATGGTACCACTTCCATATACATAATTCAGGGCCAGGAAGTCAGTTGGCACAGCTATCCACTGCTTGAAATGCTCTTGGTGAACAAAAGGATAAAGTTTGATGCTGAATTTGCAACATTTTTTCTAGACCGGTAAGGGTGAGTAGGGATGATGCAGGACTGTGCATGTCCTTGTTTCTTATGGTAATAGTGGACACCACAAATTTCTGGTGACATGTTGCCTCCTGTTTGTTTGGAGTATGAATCTGACAGGTTGCATCATCTAACACATTGCTTCTTTAAAACTAACCCCATCATAGAGTGCTAAGTCTTGCTGGATCTCACTTTGAGCTGGTTACTTACTTTACAGGGTGATTACAATGATATAATTGTGAATAAGGTGACTTATTCACACACAACTCAGATATTAAAAATGCCTATGATGAAATAAATTGTTTTTATACCACAAAAACGGGGTTTTGTCTTCAGGGCAAGTGAAAGAAGTATCTGTCATATTACAGTCAAATTTCATAATTGATTACAACAGATTCTTTAAAGAACCATTTTTGATAAACATTTTCAATGCATACAATGAACTTCTGCATAATGTAAATGTTCCATCCCAAATAAAGGCTACTCTGAAAACTGCACATCCAACCGAGAACCATCCAGGAGCCTTTACTTGTAAGATCGCAGACAGCATTTAAATATGTGATCCTTACAAATGGCTGCAGTCTTTCCAAGCAAAAGTACATCTAGCTTTCATGCACAGTGCTTTTGCTCAACAGGCCAAAGAATTAGAAAGACAATCATCCAGTATTTAACGGGCTGAGTGCTGTGTGTGACTAGAGGAGCCCATTGCAGTCTGACACTGCAGCCTAGTTCCCCCTGCATTCTGAGCGAGCGTGGGGGAACTCCTTTGATGTGTGTCAGAAGGCACTGACAGTAAGCTTTGATAGTGACGAGCCCAAATGATCCACCCCCCCCCATGAGTGGTATGCATGGAGGAGCCCACGATAAAAAGGCAACATGAAAAAAAAATGTCAAAAGAGCTCACAAATGTCAGAAATGACATAATGAGGACAATGGGGTTCATTTGTTATGCTGCTTTGGCGAGAAGTTGAATTACTGAACAAAAAAGTTACTTGAAGAAACTGTTTGCGTGTTATATCACTCGGCGTCTTGAATCCATCCTTATGTACTGTGAACTCTGGCTAATACAGTATTTCGCTGCATGCTCTGGCTGCACTTATGACTTGAATTCCTTCAAATATATCAAATAAAAGGACACAGTGGAAAATTAGCGGTACATGCTGACTCACATACAATGCTACTTACAGGACACTTATCTTTTCAAAATCACATTTTTCCTGCTTTTCTTTAAATGAGAGTTTGATGCAGAGGGCTTGATGCAGTATGTAGCATAAATACACAGATAAATACACAGGGCTAACAAGCATGGCTGGATCATTAAATTATAGCCCCCTGGTCGCATTGTTTGGTGTTTGTTTTGTTTTATTAGAGCACAGAAGATTGCATGAAATGTGTGCAGCACATATTAAGCACAGTAATGGGCAGTGCATTTGTTACTTTTTGTTTTTTTCTTTAATGCGTTAAATATTTCAGCCAAGTTCCAAATCAGGTTATTCAAATGTATCACCTCTCCATGCTTCACCCACACTGACTGAAGATCATGTGTCAACAATCAGCTATGGAATATAATTATAATTCTCATTAGCCTGCCGGAATAAAAAGTTCTAGACAGAAGTGTCTTGAATGGAATTTTTCTAATGGTAGAGTAGCATCTATTTGTTATTTGTTTACTTTTTAAAATGACATATAACCTGTGGTAAAGTCAACTAGATGTTAAATTCTAAACAGGCTAGACTGCACCGTGTTTTTTTTATAGATTTGATATATATTTCATATGCTTATTATCTCCATGCTTACTTCCTCCAAAATGGACTGTCCTGGTTGTATTAAGGCAATAGCAGGTTGCCAGAGAGATATTTCCCAAATGCAGTGAGAGGGGTCTGACAGCTGAGGTGTAACAAACAAAAAAAAAAATACCAGCAAACTTTAAAACCTATCATCTGTTATTATTTAAAACCTATCAGCATGCTGTCGCAGCAGGCATATAAAGTGTTCATTAACTGTTTATATAGTACTTTTGATAATGCAGACAGTTCATAGAGCACTCCAACTAACAAAGATGCAGACATTTATTGTGTTTCTCCTTGGGGTGTCAAGCCTGTCCTTTACAGATACCCCTGGTGCTTTTGAATATCCGGAGCTTCAAATTCAATTATACCTCCCGAAACTTTGACTTGCTGCTAAAAAAAGTTGAAAAATTGTGGAAAATTAAATGATTGCTTAGATAAGACAGAAAGAGATAATGAAGCAGGCGTTCAGTAATGATGTTAGTTGTGATAATGATTATGTGGTAATAAACCATACAGGGGTGGTAACACCCTTCAAAAAATAAAAATAAAAACACACCCAAAAAACATCTGTCTGAGTGAACAACATGACTAGCCCACTGAACTAAAATGAACTAAAAGTACCTTTTATGTCATGCAGATAATATGGTAGGGGATGTGATTATGCCCCACCATGGTACAGTTGTTTGGTGGTGAGCTAAATATATGTGGCATGTTAACATACCAAAATAGACTGACCTGAAGAAAAAGTTTGATATCCTGCACAAAATACTTATCTGTGTAAGTGCTCTTTTTAAGCCCAGTATCAGTAAGAAATAATTAAACAGGCATTTAATAAATTCACCTAGTGTAGTAACATAAACTGGGATCAAGTTAGTTTGATTAGAGCACTAAAAGCAGTTTTAGCAGATCAACACAAACTCATTCAGCACAAACTCACCTTTTTTTATCTTTTGTTAGAATTTTGCTACACATTGTTTGGTAGTGGTGGGTGAAAGCAGACAGGCTGCAGAGGAATTTTTAGCCTAGCAAAGTAGCAATTTAACAAGCCACATGCAGCTTAACTTCAGACGCCTTTTCTTTTTCCATTCATACCACCACTAGGTCCACATTATAAATCACAGGCAACTCTGTAGGGGGAACTATACAACGCAACAACTCCTGATATCTCCTGAGTACAGCCATTTATATCTCTCAGCAAGCATGGTAAAATAACTGAACTACAGCTGTCAAGATGATTAATGCTGGCTGATTACACAGTAAAAAACACAGATGATATAATTAGCTTTATTTATATGTTTCTTACTGTATGCACTATAATAGAAATGGATTGGGCCTTGCAGCCTCTAACTCACATAGCTGGCATCACAAATCCATTTTTCGCTCTCTCCCACCACACTGATTTGTGTCAGTGGCCTATCGACTGCGTCTCCTCAGAGAGAAAAATTGGAATCACCACTGGGTCATATATGTTTGGTCAGCAAATCTTTCTGGCACTTTCTGCCCTCTGTCATAACAGCTTCAAATTACCATTAACTTCCTTTGGTAAATGAAACCATTGCCTATGTTATATCAAGTACCACTCAGGAGCTCCTCTAGCATTACTAGGTTTGACTTTAACATCATCTGATCTACCTCAACTTATAAAAGTCTATAAATGGTTATTGGCTTGGATATATGGTTGGGATGGAAAAACCTGTATTCCCTTTTTATTAACATGTCTGGAAATTTTACATGTGGCCCTTTAACAATTTTCCCCACCTGACCTCTCCCTCCGTTATTCAGCATGAATTTTCCCCCCTCAGTAATACTGATAGAACATAGTTGTGTGAAAATGTACATTCATTATTAAAAGACTAGTTGCACCAGTGTTGGATTGCAATGCAATTGGGAAGGAAGATAAAGGTTACCAGGAACAATAAATGATGATAAATTTAGACTGATATGGTCAACATTTTTTTGAGCCACACATCCAGAAGTAATGTTTTTCAATATGGTGCTGGGCCGCCATATTTGCCAACACAACATGCAGTCTCAGCATGGAGTGGTAGAGGTTCCTAATGGTGTCCTGTAATAATCCATCCTATGCAGCTTTAATATTCTCACGCAGTTCCTGCAGATAAGTAGGAGCAGAGGTGGAGGGACACCAAGCCTTCTGGATGTGTGATGTGTGACAACAAACTATTCATCTTGGCGCTGACCACAGTGTCTTAACACATAGATTTGTTGGTTGTTCCCCCATGATAAAAGTGGGACCCCTCACTGAAGATCACCTGCTGCCGTTCTGCTGCCACCCGATACCACTTCCTTCTGGGTGTCACTCTGTGACAGTCCGACACGACACGATTGCAGTCTTAGCTGATGTTGATATTGTGTTAAGGGCAGTCATTATAACAGTCAGCGTGCATGTAGTCCTGCATCATGCAGTCCTGCTAATGGTGCTGGCACTAACAGGTTAGCTCATGGAGGGCATCACTGCTAGCTGAATGCCCACAAACTTATTTACAAAACTAGAAGTAAAAAGGTTTTCCTCTTCAGTAGATTGCATGTCAACATTTAAAGTGTCTTTAATGTGTTTTATTGCTATTTTTATTTCTATTTATTTTTTTTATATATACAAAGACTCACAGCATTTCACAAACAGAGAGCCAACAGTGTCCTAGCTCACCTGATAACAGAATTACAGGGACAGAGTGTATTTGATCATATCAATTAACATTTTCAGTGCAGGTTAGCCCCGGAAAGAGGTTAATAGACCTATGAAATTGTGTGTCATTTTGCAGTATCATGGTCGTATTTAAGATGTCTTCCCTATAAGAAAACCTAAGGCCCATGTTGAAAAATACCTCTGCCGGATGCTGTGGCAAATAAAAATGTTTCAAACCTGCTGCAGTTTGTACATCGGTTTCCTCTCCAAGCATCACTGCATTATAAATTATAAGATGGTTTATCTGTCAAAACAAATGCAATGTAAAACTCCAGCTATTGGAATGATGTCATAAAGACATTATCACATAATAACACCAGCTACTCAATCTGTAAGGTACTACTGGCAAAACAGCTAAGCTAGCCTAGCTGACTAGGCTTGCTTGTTTGTGTGGGGTATTTTGGTGAGGTTGCCAGTTTTAAGTTTAGTGCATTGCAGTGTTAGTTTGCATGTAGCAGTGTTGATAATGCAATTTAACCACCTTACCGAGGGTCTGGCAACATTTGGTAAGGATATGTCATAACAGGGTGGCATGGAGGCACATTGGGCAGCGCTATCGCCTCACAGCAACTTGGCTGGAACATTTTTGTTTACCACAGGCATGATGACTGCGATTTCCCAAACATATATTTTTCTTCACTTCAGTTGGTAGTGAATCTTTAATTTGTTTGGTATAAACTGTAAAATGGTTCTTCACACGCATATCACACACATCTCATTTACAAGAAAATGATTCTTATTTAAGAACAACCAATGGAAAAATTTCTTTAGGAGCATCCGGCTCAAAGAATCCTTTTTGGTGGCTTAATTTTCCAGAGTGGAAATGGGACAAAAAGCATTTATGCATGCCTCTGTTTCATCTTCCTATCACATGTCCTGCTTTTGTTTACCCATTATAAACCCACAAACAGATTTGCAGCATTACTCTGTAATAGTTTTTCAGTTCGTCCTGCACACAAGAAGCCATATTTGGTGACCTTGACATCTTTAAACTCAGAGAAAGCTGAAATTTTCTAAATGCCTTGGAATATGAATAAAGCAGTTTGTGGGCCATAACCTCAGGCACTGCTATAACATATGAAGATCTGTGTTCGGATTTATTCAGATGGATAAATGAGAAAAACTCTATTTTCGTGGGCCATTTATCAGCGGCTGAAAACAAGCTCTAAACCTGACAAGGAGCAGGAACAAAATATTGATTGAGAACTCCAAGCTTTGAATTAGATCTAGGGAGACCGAACCAGCGAGATGGAATTTTAAACACGATTTCACAAAAAGAAAAGACAAAGAGGGGTTATTCTGTATGACTGACGTTGAATCCATGAATGGGCTGCTCGGCAGCAGGAGACAGCTTTGGATGACAAACAGCAAGCACAAACAAACCTTGAATTCAAAAAAAGGCCATGTAGCATGACCATGGACCATGTAATAGGGTAAGGTCAGAGTTTCTACCAACCTGTACCACATTTCTTCTACTGCTTGTTCTAGTTTATCCCCTGCCTTGCAAAGCCTGCCTGCAAATAAGTTGGCTTATATCATGACATTCATACTGGCAATCCTTAATGAGGGACCTCTTTACATTTGAGCTCACTGCGAACTCAATTAAATAGTGAAACTTTTAAATGATCTGACCAAAGCTACTCAGTAACAGGTACTGAGAAGTTCACCTAAAGTCTTTTAGGTGTAAAAAAACATAATTCAGTGAAAGCACCCTATAGTTTAGCAACACAAAGGAAGCCAAGGATGGAGAATTGTAGCCATTAAAATGTAGCCAATACAGCTTCTAATACACATTCCACTTGACAGGCAATAACTACACAACAATGGAAGAAATGAGCTAGAAGAAACAGGAACGCATCGCTTCTAGTTATGTGCTTTGTCGCAACATTAATTAAGCATATTAGTGTTTGTGCCAGGAAGAGGGCTGAGGAGCAGACAGAGGAGAATATTTAGGGAAATGTCCAAATTCAGTGGAAAACAGACTCTCTTTATCTTGTCTGTATATTATATTCTTTGTAACTGTACAATATTCTGTCCTCATTGAAGAAAACTGACCAAGTCATATGCTAACATGCTAACAGGCTTATAGGTTTCAAGGACTAATTTGAGGATTAGTAGACAGAATTCAAGTGCAAACATTTGGGGCTCATTGAAAAGGTCAAATAAACAAAGTTTAAAAAAGTGACCTGAAAGTCTGAAAGAAGCTTCAGTATCTATACTTAATGCAGATACATTATGTAATATGCAAAACTTTATATACAGAAACTAACAACACATTGTGAACACCTCTAGACATCCCTTTGGCACCCCTGGGCCAAAAGAGTTCAAAATAACAGCTAGAACTGCCTCTACAAAGAAAATCACCTTACGTTGGTATCTGGTTTCAGAAGGTCTAAGGTGATGCATATTATTAGTTAGTAATTTGATTCTTGCTGATGTGGAACGTCATGCTTTAAACTGGAAATGTATAAGGCTAAGTATTTCTCATTAGTTGAGAGTGATGTTTGCCCACATACCTATGAACCAAAGCAGATGTGGGTGTGGCATGGATAGATCAGTGTCCACTGACTCTACAATGTGTCATGAACGGCTACTAATACCTGTGCGTGTATATTGTAACGAATGGAAGTATGGTGTTAGGTGGGTGCTCTCGTAGAGAGGTGGATACTTAGCTTACATGAAGATACACGCAGGGAACACGTCGTGAAGGGGTTTCGGAGTCAGTTTAATGAAAAATGAGAGCACCAAGACTTCACTCGTCACAAGTTCCCAGATAACACCAGTTGGAGAACCCAGGCTACAACCTAGTACATTTCACCATGTGCACATTCGCTCCCGCGCTTTCCTCCACACTCTCCATTATCCGCTCCGGCTCTCCACAATGCACAATGCACCTGCCTTAAAGTGACCGTTACAATATGCTTAATTTCTCTCTATACACAATTAATGTTAGCAAACGCAAATCAGCTTCCACAATAACAAAATGAGGAAAATCAATCTGCTAACGTATGTAAAGATAGTGAACATGTCAGACAGTTCCCTTGTGAAAAAATCTACTGTATAAAAAAATTCAATGCCTCATTCAATGCCTCATCAAAAGCTTCATTTTCTGTGATGAAAATATGCATTCATTTACAGGTTACACAGTATAGATCGCCTGTTTTGAAGAAACAGTAGTGGTGTTACCCTACTTTTGACCTAAGGTGAGAAAATATTGCTGGTGTAAGCTTATATTCAAGTGTTAAAAAAAATGCTGCATATGGCTATATTAGAAGTCCTGCATGTAATATTCGAATGCAAACATGCCAGTGGACAGCTATCTCATTTTATTGTGGCCAACTTGGCATTCTTCGCTGGATGCATACTTCATTTAATTATTTTCTGTTGCTGTGTGGCTCATCAAGGACGGATTACATGGTAAAGTGCAATCAAATGAACTTGTTATTTACACTGTCTCAACTCCTCATTAATCCCCTTATTGAAAGCTTTACTCCAACAAGCAAAGCGCCTAACAGGAGGCATATATCAATAAATGGTAATTATCAGCACACTACAAAGTCTGAGTGGTAGAGGATCAGCTCTAGTTTTGAAACGTTGCTTATGTTGGATTGCTTTAGGCTAGTATATTTTTTTAACTGCATAGAAAACCATGTGTCATAATCCTCAAAGCCAAGCACGAGAAAATCAAAGACAAATTTCCACTGTGGGCTTTGGTTAGTAATTGTGAATCAAATGAGATGTAGACTATAGCCTGCTGTTTTTGGTCAATTTCATGGCAGCAGGGGTCTCACATATTGTGTAATACCAGAATAATGGCTTTTAACCTCTGCTCCATTTCACGCTTTCTCAAAGAAGACTGTGGATGTATTATAATGAAGCAACCCTTCGTGTTTCAAGGGAAATATCAGAGGATTTAATTTGGCTATGGACAATCAGGCACATGACATATAAGTGTTTTCCCAGTTTTCCATGGATGACCAATTGCTAAAATGCTTTTAAAATGTGAAAACAAAATGTGCCTACTTTTACTCAAACCACATATGATATATTTTTGGTTTCCCAAGTATGTTACATTCATCAACATAGTGTGTTCTCTGTAGAGAATGTGTTAACTTATCATCACTTGTTAACTTATTTTCACAAAATTAACACAACATGTCAATTCACCAGAGGCACCCAGACTTTAGCAGACAACAAACAACATGGCCCCTGCAGGTCAGTGTAGCAGAGACAAAGCTACAGCTTTAGGTTATATTGATGTGAAAGAGATGAGTGTCTTAAATAAGGTAAATAAGGTAATGGTAACTGAACAATATAATGAACTAGACAATTATCTGCGCGGCTGCTTAATTAAATCATCTTTGTAAATGAGAGTGAGAAAATGCTTTAAATGTCGCCTACCAGTAATTTAGCAAACTTGCTTTATTTTAATATTTGACATTTTAGTAAGATGGGATTTCATTGTGTGAAAACTCAGAGGTAATATTATTACCTTGGTGAAATAAAATACCTTCCCAAAAAATAACTTGGGTACAGGGGCAAAAGTATGAGGTCAAAAACAACAGGTGAACAACATACAGTGGGGTGCGAAAGTTTGGGCAGCGTTGTTAATTTTCCTGATTTACCTTTATAAAGCATTGATTGTTCGGATAAAAAAAAATTCCGTTAAATATATCATATAGGGGACAAACACAGTGATATTTGAGAAGTGAAATGAAGTTAATATGATTTACGGAAAGTGTGCAATAATTGGTTAAACAAAAGTAGGCAGGTGCATAAATTTGGGCACTGTTGTCATTTTATTGATTTCAAAACCTTTAGAACAAATTATTGGAACTCAAACTTGGTTTGGTAAGTTCAGTGACCCTTGACCTCCATACACAGGTGACTCCAATTATGAGAAAGGGTATTTAAGGGAGGCAATTGTAAGTTTTTCCCCTCTTTGCATCTTCTCTGAAGAGTCGCAGCATGGGAGTCTCAAAACAACTTTCAAATGACCTGAAAACAAGGATTGGTCACCGTCATGGTTTAGGGGAAGGATACAGAAAGCTGTCTCAGAGATTTCAGCTTTCAGTCTCCACTGTAAGAAACATTGTGAGAAAATGGAAGACCACAGGCACAGTTCAAGTCAAGGCTCGAAGTGGCAGACCAAGAAAAATCTTGAATAAACAGAAGCGAAGGATGTTGAGAACAGTCAGAGTCAACCCACAGACCAGCACCAAAGACCTACAACATGATCTTGCTGCTGATGGAGTCACTGTGCATCATGCTGTATGGGAGAGTGATGCAGAGGAAGCCTTTTCTCCGCCCACATCACAAACAAATATATGGTAAAGGTATGCTAAAGCACATTTGGACAAGGTGCTGTGGACTGATGAAACTAAAATAGAGTTATTTGGGCATAACAAGGGCCGTTATGCATGGAGGAAAAAGAACACAGCACTCCAAGAAAAACACCTGCTACCTACAGTAAAATTTGGTGGTGGTTCCATCATGTTGTGGGGCTGTGTGGCCAGTACAATAAATATACACAAGCCACAATTTGTGTTTCATAATTGTTTTCTTAATATGTTAAATACTGCAAGTACACAGAAATACAATGCAATATAAAATATTAAATATGCAGAGGTGTATTCTTTTTTGCATATGACCATAACTCCTAACAACACAAGTCATAAAAATAGTAAACTCTTGAAACTGAAACCCATTTAAAAAACTCATGAAAGTATCAGTCCATCAGCATTCTCCTCGAGTACAAGTAACTGAGCAACTGGTCTTTAGAACACTTGAAAATGCTACAGAGAATGTGAAGAGAGCTGCAGCTCAGCGTAGCAGACACATCTTTTTAGGTTATGTTGTTCTGAACAGATAAGTGTGCCTTTACTTGACTCTAATTCTCTGGGGAACCAGCAGGAGATGTGCCCTTCGAGGGACAGGAGGTCTATCTCAAGGACAGAAACAGACTATTTAGTAGAGTTGCTCAGATGGTGAGGTTTGAATAGAGCTGCCAATAATGGCAAAAATGTCAGCAATTATACAGCTTCCTGCCACTTCCTCAAGGAAAAACTGTCAAGCACTTATGTAGAAGCACCCATAGGTGTATAAACCTGTCAGAAATCTGCCAATTATGACACACATAGCTGTCCCATCTTGTGAGGTGAGGTGCATTACTCGTTTATGTTTGTAAGAAAAGCAAATGTTGATCAGTTTCTCTAATATGTCAAGACCTCATACAAAATTACATAATGCTGGTCTCTTTTAGCTTAAACATAGCATTAGACATTTGGCATCAGAGTAGTTAGGCTTTACTAAATTTACTCTGTAAAGAAAGCTCCTTTATGGACCTGTGCCTTGGTTCGAACTAGTGTAATCTGTTTTGGTTAAGGTACTGACTGCACAAATGAGGGAGCACACTATAAAGGCTGTATCATTCCCTAGTAACTGTACAATCATATATTTGATATTCTCTGGTGACAACGATCCCAACACGGTGATTAAAGGTTTGATCCCTGGCAATGCCCTAGCCATTGTGTCCAAGAAGACATAACTGCTCTCATGGTAACTAAGAGTGTAAGATTTCTCACTCTGCCCATGCATCTTTTTGCTGATGAAACAGAATTAGCATTTAGTTCTCCTCCAGGTGTGTTGAACTGTTCGGTGACACTGGCTTGATAGCAGGTTAATGAGGAACCTTGTGCTAGTTTCTTCCTCACAACTATTTTACAAAACCTTTAACTGAGGTTCTCTCAAAGCTACCTTACTGAAAGGTATGACCTGAAATGACTATGCACATTTCCATTTAGCTGATGCTCTTATCCAGAGCGACTTACAAGGTTATGGCCAATGTAGTGGTAGGAGTCTTGCCCAAGGACTCTTATATGTGTAACACAGCACAGTCACCCAGACTGGGATTCGAACGCAAGGCTACCACATGTGGTGGTGGCTCCTTGTGGGGTAGTGGTGCCAACCACTTATAAAAAGGCACTGTTAAAGTGTCTTGTTGGTTTTTCTGATCACGTCAGCTTGTCACAAGCAAATGAATTAGGTTTATTCAACCTAGGAAATGACTTTGAACAAACTTTTTTCTTTGTTCTTTCAAACAAATAATAAGATAATTTTGTGAGCTTGTAAAGTATTGAAGTAATTTCGGATGCACTTATTAGGTTACTCTTTAAGATACTTTACTTGTTAGACAACCTCTGCTGACACTATTACAATTATTACAATAACTGATAATGGTGTTTATTGCTACATTTAAATGTGATTTAGTGTCAGGACACAAGCTGACAAGAAGACCTGCACTGGACAGAACAAGTAAAGCAGTGCCACAGTTTTAAACAGTAGTTTGGTAAATGAGTAGTGATTGCCATGAATATAAAATAACAGAATTGGCAGTTAATGCTCTCGTCCAGGTGTGTTAAGCTGTTCAAAGAGACTGGCTTGCTAGCAGATTAATGGCTCGGAGGTACTTGCTAGTTTCCTCCTCACAACAATATTTTTACAAAACCTTCATCTGAAAGGTTCTTTAGCTACCTCACTGAAAGTTATGACATTAAATGATGACACACACTGTGTCTGAATTAGGTTTATTCAACTTTTACAAAGGACTTTGAATGAACAATTCTCTCAATCAAAGTAGTTTTGTGAGTTAAGAAAACCTTATTCAGTTGCAACAATCTAAAGTAATCTAGGTTGCACTTTTTACCATGCACAGCTGTTCCACTATCAATAACATATTACACTATTGTGCTGCATTGTAAATGTGCTTGGTTGCTTTTAGCACCACTGAAAAGAAATCTGAAACAGTAGAAATTTCTCTACCATGCACCATGTCACATCAAAGCACTCTGAATCAACCCCTGACTCATACATAAATGTTGACAATTTAAAGGAATTCCTTGTTAAGCAACCAAGCAGTCCTCTTTTATTGTTTTGCTTCAAAGAACCTATTTTGGCACCTTCATTAATACTGGAATTATTATACTGTAGTCATTTACATATGTGAGCAAAAATATTTAGCAAATCATCACTGTCATATCAAAACCATTTTTTGCCAGTTCCCCTCAACTTTGTGTGAGCATTTTGTGTTGAATGGGCAGATAGAAATGGTCCAGCATGGATTACAGTAAGAAATCATTACATTAACTTTCAAGTTAGGAATGTGCTTTCCTTTTAGAGGGTTGGACGGGTTGTTTTGACAGTAGCAATGAGTGTTAACATAAGTATTGACCTTTTTTAAAGGGCAGCAATTACATGACAAATTGATGTTGTGGATGACTGCATCTTTAAGTGAACGTGGTGTCAATTAACTCACAAAATGGCATCTTTTAATGAGGAGGATGGCTTTAGTGTCTGAAAGCACTGTTATGGACGCAGTTGGACACTGGTATCTATGTTGCATATGGCTGCTGTCAAACGGAAAATCTCTGACACAAATCCATGATCTGCTTGACTAAGACCTCTTAGAGATAAGCACACTAAGCCACCCTGGGAAGCATAATGACTGAGGCTTTTTATAGGAACAGATGAACGCGGGATTCTTTCCTTTTCCAATGACAGTTGTGTTCTTATAAACTTAAATGTCACCAGGTCCCAAAAGATTTCCTCCTTCACCGATCTTATTTCTATCTCTGTCAATAGTGCTACTTATTGACGGAGATAGATATAGTCATACTTTACATTCATGCTTCTTTGGCCCTTGATGTCCGTAGTGCCTCTTTTCAAAAAAAGATTTTTTTCTTTTTTTGTTTCATTAGAAGTCTTTCCTGAGTCCTCTTAGGAGAGGAGGTGTCAAGTAACAATAACTTAAATACGAATAAATGGCCTTGGTTCACGTCTATAAGTTTTCATACATGACCTGCCGGATAAACAAGATACAGGGCCACACTTGCCTTCTGAAAGATAAAACTGATCAGCAATGTGGAGACAATTAATCACTAAATGCCTAAAATCAGTTTAGCCTGCATTAAATTTATATTTTATGTCCAGATTGGTGCTGCACTTAACCAGCAGCAAAGCAGCACAGTAGGCAATTGAAGTCGCAGGCTTCAATTGCGTTCACTGGGTTCAAATGGGTGCGCCAGCATAAAAGTTCACAATGCCATCATCAATAATCAATAATATGTCACCAATAATATTCAAATAATATGACATATATTATTATTGTACAGGGGTTGGACAATGAAGCTGAAACGCCTGTCATTTTAGTGTGGGAGGTCTCATGGCTAAATTGGACCAGCCTGGTGGCCAACCTTCATTAATTGCACATTGCACCAGTAAGAGCAGAGTGTGAAGGTTCAATTAGCAGGTAAGAGCACAGTTTTGCTCATTATGGGTGACATACCAGAGTTCAAATTGTTGGTGCACGTCTTGCTGGTGCATCTGTGACCAAGACAGCAAGTCTTTGTGATGTATCAAGAGCCACGTTATCCAGGGTAATGTCAGCATACCACCAAGAAGGACGACCCTCCACCAGCATCACGTAGTGACCTGGCCACTATCCTGCAAGAAGAATGGCTTAAAATCCCTCTGACCACTGTGCAGGACGCAGTATATGTCGTTCCCAAGACGAACTGACGCTGTATTGGCCACAAAAGGAGGCCCTACACCATAATGATAAATGATTGTGGTCTAAAACCAGGTGTTTCAGTTTCATTGTCCAACCCCTGTATATATACAATCAATATTCAGATTGAGTGACCCATTTCCCTCCACTGTTGTTAGTGGCTAACTCTCAATTAGTCTCCTGTTCAAGTCTCATACTAGTTGGAGGAGTGTCTTTTCAACAGTTGAAGAAACATCATGCAGCTTTTCTATACCCTTAATTTTGCTCTGCCTAGCCCCAGTGGAAACCCTAGACTGGTGAGCAAAGCACTGCAACATTTTACGTGCCCTGCTGGCTAACAGTTAACCTTATTGTAAGGTAATGAACGATGGCATTGCAGGTGCACAGGCAGCATGATGTGTCTTCTCTCCATCTCTCGCACTCACATAGGCATATTGCTACAGTTTTAGCAATAGAACATTCTGACTGACCAGTCTGTGGCAGAGGAGGGGAAAGGATGGACAGTGAAAGAAGAAAAGGTAGCTAACATTTACATTTAAAGCATTTAGCAGATGCTCTTATCCAGAGGGTGTCTGTTAAATGCCTTAAATAACATAGCAGACAATAGCTACCACACAAACCATAATACCAAACAGGACTGCACAAGCCTTGTCCAGAGCATGGAAGGCATATTCTCAAATAACTGTTCTGTTAAATGCATAGCCTCACGAACAATGATTTTCCTGCCCTTTTCAGGATCTGAGCAGCTAACAAACAGTAACATGAAAAAAATGAAAGACTGATCTTTTGTTTTGTCTTAAACAATAAAAAAGCAAAAAATCTAAACTATTTTAATGAGTTATTAATTGTCATATGAATTGTTTTTATCTAGTGCCTGTGTAGCTATTGACTTCCAGACTGAATTTAAATGCAAACTGCATATGCCAAGGGAAATTCTAAAAGAGAGCACACAACAGCTAAACACAACACACTAGAAGCACAAGCTAAGAGAAGGACAAGCGCACATGAGGCTCCTGAGAGTTTGATTTTTTTGTTCACCCTCAGTCACATGATCAAAATACATTTCTCAGTTATCATCCTCAACAAACACCACAATGTCCTCTACCAAAGATTTTTCAAAGGGTAAAAACAATAAACAGATAACTCTCTATACTGTACTGCTTTTTGGCTTCAGCACCCGCCATGAGTGATTGCCCTTTCATAAAGGGAGGCATGAAAGCTTGGAAACATATTCACCAAAGGGCTGTAGAACATGAAAAACTAAGATCCCCAGAGATTCCACATAGAGTGGAGATGCTTGCTTTCTAAATGCTAAGAAGTTAGATGTAAAGGGTTTTTTGACCAGCAGCCAAACGTCTTTACATCGAGAACAAGCCAAGAAAAAGCTCCAAGATTTTACTTCTAAGTCAACATGACGGTAGCCTTCAACAGCTTGTGAACAGTTGCACAGAGGACAGCAAGAGGCAGCATAAACCTAGCACAAAAAGCAGAATCTCTCTGGTTGCCATGCTTTCTAAATACATCCTGAGCAAAGTTGTGGATGTGAACAGCAGAGTCGTTAGCAGACATCACAGCAGCCTGGCATATTTTTAGTCCAAATAGATACTACATAAGATTTATTGTCAAAAGACCGAGGCTCAATCATACTAAGAGATGTTACAGATGTCGTACATGAACGATTGATTGCTGTAGCAGACTTGTGAATTATCTACTGGGCAGTATTTTACAGAGCTCCATGAACAAACATTGATGAAGCTCAACACAGACATTGACATGTGTGTGGGCAGCGGATGAGATGGAGCAGCTAATATGCAGGGACAGTATCAGGGGTTTTGTTCGAGCAGTCTTCATCTCATATTCAGATCTGGTGTTATGCACATATCCTTGTGCTGGCAGATACAATAGGTAGTGTTGGGAAAAGTGCATCACTTTCTTCTCTGCCTAATGATGTAGCAGTGTTCCTTAGAGAGTCATACAAACATATGCAGGAGCGGGAAGAAGCAAGTCATGATAAGCATTACAGGCAGCAGGGGAAACCAGGCGGTGAGCTAAAGACCAAACTCCCTCACTCTAAGGTTTTTCGATGCTTTGGAAAGCCGCAGGACGCCTTGTTGGTGGACCTGCTCAGAGCTTTAGCCACAATTAAAGAAGACATGAGTATGAATAGACAGTGTGAGTCAGAGCAAATGGATACATGGAGGGTTTGTTGAAATATGAGAGTACTTGCTGCTTAAACTGCCCTTTGTTTTTATGGAGCATACCTCTGCGTTTTCAACGTACCTACAGACAGGGGAGACAGATATCCTCACAGCTCTTCGTCTAGTTGAGGGGACAGAGGATGTGCCTTCAGAAGTTTATTAGCAGCTGATGAGTTTGTTAAGTGGGTCAGCGGAAAAGCTGCAAGAGAGGGATGACTGTGAGATGGAGGTGCAGACTGCCCTTCTTAAGTGACGAGTCAGGAAAGAAAAGAGCTTGTAGATGATGAGACGCTGGTATCACCTTATAATGATTTCGAGGTGGAAGTACACAGTGCTATTCTTGACACTATGGTGACAATATTCGCACTTGTATTCCCAGTTAATACAAAACTCTGCTGGGTATGTGCCTTTCTGGACCCTAGAAACTTTGCTCAAGTAGGAGAAAATGGGCTCTACAAAATTAAACCAATGTCTGCTGATGTTTGATAGAATAATTACAGCTAGTTCATTACGTGCTAAGCTCTTGAGCTTAGTATCCCAGTGGGAGAAACTGAAAAAGTCAGGATAGTCTGTGAGATGTGTCACGGAGATGAAGAGGAAAGCAGTCAGTCATCATGCAAATGGAGGCAGGGTGTAGAACTAGAGAGCAAAATTTGTTCCTCTTGCAAAAACTGTGCTGTTTGTCCATCTCATTTCCTCTCAGCACAATCTATTAAAAAGTACTTACCATGTGATTGCACTGGCCTACAAGTTTCAGCTAACTCTCTCTATCACAAAAGTGGCCAGTGAATGAAGGATCTCATTACTTACATCTGTGAAAAACAGACTTGGAAGATCTTTAACTCAGAATCATCTGGAGGCCTTCATGCTTATATGCACTTCCAAAAAATCTCATGTCCTTGGACAATGATACTGTTATCAACTAATTTGTAGAGATCAGGGCACTGCCCATATGCTTGCTGATGTTTTAAGCTAGGAGATTTCCGGTTAAATGTTTCTTTACCTTGCTGGATTCATTCATCTTTTAGTTTACTCATTGACTTTTACTTGATCACTACTGATTTAGACTGTATCTTACACAGTATGATTTGAAAGGGCTACAGTGGACTACAGGGTTATAATGTAGTGGTGTAATGTGGTATAATGTATAATGGATGATGCATCCATTTGGGCTAAAAAGAAAAAACTAAAATCAATAAATACTAAAATCAATAAATATATGAAATAAGATTTTTTGTTGTTAATTAAATTATCCTCCAAGGTGGGCTGAAAAAGTGCCCCTCTCTGGCCCTGGTAATAACTGCCATCTCCTTGTTTGTAAAGTTATCCAGCCTTAGTGTCTTAGACAGATCGTTATGGTCATAGGAGATCTTTTTTGCACTATATGACCTGTTCATAAAACGACAAAGTGTTTGATAAATGCACTGCATCACAAGAGGGATGAATTGCATCATGTTACATTGGTAGTTCATGGGTTTTTTTTTATTGCATTTTGGCTCATTGGCAGTGCATCAAGATGTGTATAGCTTTGGGTTCCGTGATGGAGATGCACATTCCTACAATGTACCAGTCCTCAATTTGATTTTCATTAGAATCAATTAGAGCTGGCTAAGTTCAGTCGAATGAAGAAGTGTGGACAGTCCCTTTTTGTTGTCAAATTGTTGATTGGGAAAAAAAGTTTAAATTCTGTTAAATTCAGCAAATAAACAGCTAGTGTGCTTTAAAATGACCAGTGTATCTTGTAGAGAATATTTATTTACTTTAATATACATTTAATGTACTATGCTATATCTCTGGAATGGGGAACCCCATTCCTGGAGGGCCAGATTCCTGCACAGTTTGGTGATTTTCCTGGTCAAGCACACCTGATTTATCCGATTCTCCTTATCAGCTCATTATCATCATTCCCATCATTTATTAGTGAAGCCAACATTTAAAACTTAGTTGATTAAATGTGTGAGACAGTAACAATTCACCATGTGAGGTAAATTAAGCCAGTGGACAATTTCATTGCCATATAATGAAGACAATTATCAGAGATGCTGCTTATTTAAAATGACTTAATTTAATTGTCTTTATAAACAATAAATGAGAAATAAATGAGAAGATACATTATATGCTGATTACCAGTCAATTAACAAACTTGTTTTTCTTTATCTTCAATATATTTACTTACTGCAAATCAGGTCCTCAAGACACCTGCACCATCCTTATTTCAAACTAAAACATAGAGGTAACATTTTCTCTCCCGTGGTCAATCATATATCAAAATTACAATGACAAATTACAATCACAGTGCGAAAGCTCTGGCATACAGTCCTTATCAAAAGGTTTGCAGGCAGCCATTAACCACAAAGGGCATTTTGGCAAATTGACCAGGCCTACCTCGTCACTACTGATGAGCTGATTGTTCCTATGTTGAGCTCAGAACCAAAAAACCTATTATAACGTTTCTTGGTCAACTTGAATCAGTGTTCGTACTTTTTGAACTGCCTTGTGCAGAACTTTAAAGGACTTTAAAACTAGTTCCAAAATAGTTGGCCCTTGCTGTGTTTTCTCGCCAAAGCTTGTAGTGAATGTTTCATCCTCTTCCTGAGTATATATAGTCTTGCTGCCCCACTGAGCTTCAAAAAGTCCACTAGAGCACTGCTGAGGAAAGCTAAAGTGGCATGCCTATAACTGCTATACACTGTTATTGGGAAGAAATCTTGGGAAGAAATTTCATGCAGAGCCCAGTTACATTGCCTGCTACAACATTAAAAAATGTCCAAACATATGCCATACATAACCCTACTCTTTAATTTGGCATAGTTCTGGAATTTCTGCTCATAGGTATCATGTGTCAGAATGTGAATATGAATATGAGTAATAAAACTGAAACATGCTGTTAAAAAAAGTGGTCAAAACTGTAACATCATAAGTAGAACTCCCCAAAACATAATTGTTTATCCAGGACATTAAATTTAGTCACTGAATAATGGAGATATCCTTTAAACTGATCTCTAATTTGCTTTCACATTCAAACTAAATTTTTCAATTTCTTTAATTTTTCAACTCAAAAAAAGGGAAGCTGGACGGGCTTTATGAGAGAAAACCCCTACAAATGTTGTAAATATGCAGTAGCACATGGAGTTTTGCTTATGCAGCCCTATCACATCCACATTAATTATCTCATAAGCCTTCATTTTATTAACAGCTCCAGGATATCGTAATCGTAACCCACCTAAACCCACCTAAAAAACTGGGTAGAACTTTCTTCAAATGTTTCTTTGCAGTATTTAAAGCCTCTTTGTCAGCATCTTTACTTGAATTAAAAACAACTTGAGATATATAGATGACAACCCATCTTTAACTGCAAAAAAAGTGACACACTGTCTTCCAGATTTTTACTGTTTTTCCTTTACCTTTTTGCCTGGCTCTTCTGAAAGCCTGATTTTTAATTAAAAAACAAAAATCTTGCTGCCTACTGCTTTTTTAAAAAACCTTGACCATGTTAAACCAGTTAAACTAGATGTGGGGTGGGTTGCATGTTAAGTAAGGATGTACAAGCTTTGCCCCCTTACCAAACAACTGGAGTAGAAGTACAAAAGTATCAAAACAAAAACCACTTTAAGAGTTCACAGAACCTCACTGGAGCTTCTTAGTACATCCTGCATCTATGAGCTCCAAAGCAGCTTATAGAAGCCCAGTGGATCTTCTAAGAACATCCAGAAACTTTTAGCAACAAAGTCTGTTCAAGGTAAAATAAAATGACCAAACTCATAAGTCTGAGGTATATGAAATTGTTTAGCAGTCTAAGTGTTATCACCATACATCATACAATAAACTGAACAACAGAGAGGAATTATATAATAATAAATAAAACTAATTAATAATAAAATAATAAGTAACTGCACAAACATAGAGTAGATGGCTTCTACTCTATACACCACAAAGTGGAACATAAATTTATATATATATATATATACACACTTATACTAATTTTTTAAATAGATGGAGTATTTTAAAATTATTATATTTGTTTCAATTGTCAGTTTACTCTTAGTTTACAGTTTAACTAATCTCAAAACTCAGCAGCTATGTAGAGAGGCAAAGTCATAACTGTAGCAAAGAAACCTATTTAACACACCTTTTTTTGTAGGTGCCTCTTAATATATAATCTACAGATTAATAATAAGTATTAAGTAATCAGATTAAGTAACATTAAGTAAATAGTAACAAAAAAAATACCTTGTCATTTGATTGAAATAAAAAGGAACCCAATCCAGTTAAACTTAGAAATCCAAATCAGCATCCATTTGGAGCCGGTTTAGGAACAGTGTGTGGTTGTATGAAACAAATAATCAAATATCTTTGCCTTATCAGAAATCCATCAGAAAATCCCTGATGTGTCCTGCCAGGCAGTTAGTTTGTGTGAAATGGCCTGTTATCAACATACACATTGCTGATTCATGGAAAAGGTGAATTTAAATTGACTCTAATTTATTGTCAACAAGTTTAATCAAGTAATCATGACAGTCTTTAATCCAGATCTGCTGTATGCAGACATGTTAAGAATGCTATAAAGGCTAGACTGACACGACAGCAGAATGCAAGTGAGACAACATGACAGGTAAAGAGACAAAGAGAGCTTGAGAAACCATGAATGAAAAATAAAGGGAATAGAGAAAAACCTGAAGAATTACTACCAATGCTGAAAGTCAAAGTAGAAAATGAAACACAGAGAGCAGCAAAAGGGAAATAACAGGAGGGAACAAAGAATACAGGACAGAGAACAAAGAAATATATATATATACTCCAAACGCTGACAAAAAGCACTTGAATAAAAAGCTTAAATAAAACATCCTGGTTCCTTTCTAAAGGCTATCCACCACTTTCTGTTCATGTTATAATCAAATATGTTGTGTGGTATTTTATCATAGCTGTGTCTGTGTGAAATATATACTCACCAGAAATGTTTTCTTGTTTATTAGGGACATGAACAGTAATAAGTAAGGGTCAGTGGAGCAAACTAATTATATGAACATCAGCTACTTTGCAAGTTAGGTATTATGTAAGCAATATTTTAACCAGTGTCTTAGGTGTTTGTTTAGGGGCAGTCATGGTCTAGAGGTTTGAGTGTCACCAGTTCGGTTCCCTACACTGACAGGAGCCAACGGAAGTGCCCATGAGCATAGCACATAATGCCCCAACTTCTCACTGGGTGCCAGGCATAGGACTGCTAACTGCTCTGGGCATATGTGCTTACTGTCCTTTAGTATATGTGGGTGCTTCACTGGACTGGTTAAATACACTTCTGTCTGGAAGTGCAAATAGCAAATGGCTCTAATTTCTAAAATTCACTATCATTGTTTGATTTTAAGAGATCCGATAAAGACACATTGATGTCAATCCAATAATCTGGCTGTTCAGTCTGTGTGTACCTGTGTATACCTAACTCAACAAATGTAATTGGATTATAATATTTAATAGTGTTAACGATAACAACAATAATAATAAGAAGAAAGTATTAGACCCTAGCAGCTTTATAGCTTCGCTAGCATTACCCAACCACCCAAACACTGCATCTCTAAAGCAGCAGGCCAGAGCAGACACATTGCTACCGTACAGCCTCACTAAAGCAGCCACCTGAACAAGCTGCCAGCCCAAGCAGCTACCTAGCTGCAAAGTAACATCTCGCAAGTGGCCAGTCCAGGAAACCTTGTAGCAGATAAGCATTGCTCAAGCTAAACAGCCCCTGAGGCACTCTCAGCCACTGTCTTGTTGGATACAACAGCAAACTTTTTGGCCGGAGCCAAATATAGAAGGCATTTGTTTGCAGAAAGCATTTGGTTGGAGTTATTGCTGCAGAAGGTGGCACGACCAATTATAATATTAGTATGATGGAGGTGCTTAAGTCTTTACCAGCACTCATTGGGCAGAAGCTGGAAAAATTCTGAATAGAAATCAGAAGAGGTCAAAAACTGTTTCACAGCACTGTAAGTAGCAGTTGACTCACGAAAACCCAGAGTTTTCCCATTATTATGTGAATGCAGTAATTAAATATTGCATAATCAGATTTGGCAGTTATGCGATTGTGTGTATACATGCCAACATGAGTAAGAATAGATTTGTTTCCACGCAATCTTTTTTAGCAGATTTGACCAACACTGTAGCAAGTGAAAAAGTTGTCACAAGTGACACTGAGCCCATGGAGACCTTATGTCATGTCTCGGATTCTCTGATTCCCTCCAGTTGCTTTACCAATATACACCTGTAGGTTTCAGGCATAACTGGACCTGGCATCGTATGCCTCCTGAATTCTGATGCCATATTCCACAGGCCTGAATAGACAGCAACCTCCGACAGGAACAAGCCTTTTGTCATTGTCGACCTCAGGGCCAGTGCTGGATAAACATGGCAAGCATCCTACCCACTTGTGCCAGGCATAATTGCAGCTAGTTTGTCTTGGCCATGTTGTTCTTATCTAGTGTCTTTGTTGACAAAACATTACGACCCTGGATAAAATATGAACATTTTGTGTGTCATGCGGTGACATCAAATATTGTGCTCTCAGTCTCCAGAAGCACATTCATTTTTAGATTTGTTTACTGCAGAGACATTTAGGAATCAACCAATCAGCCAACATTTATTTATCACTCAAAAAAAAATATGCAGATGAATGCCATGTGTGCTATCACTTTCTTGTCACTGTAAATGTAGATTAGGCAAATCACTTTTGAGCACATGCCTTTATAGCTTTAATCTGGAATTCAATTTTGGTTAGAGCTCAAATATAGACTGAAAAATAGTCCAAAAATCGATCACAAAAGTTCCACTATGAGTTGGCACAGCTTTATTTGTGGACACTGTGGGGAAATTTCTGCCTATGAATTTGTTAAGTGCAATATTTTTAGCATTATTTTTTCACTCTCATAAACATGTGAAGCTCAGAACTACTGTACAGTGGCTGAGAAGTGCCAAGCAAATTAACATTTCAGAAAATAAAATCACGTAATAAAAACAAAAATTACATTAAGTACAAAATTACAAAGGTAGAAACAAGATGTGAAACACTTGTACCAGTATCGAAACACTTTTACAAACTCCAAATTCTGATGAAAAGAGTAGGTCTAACACCCAGGAAGTGCTAGTTGCGATCCCACCTTGCTCTGTGCTTCTTACGGGTGCCACTTGTTGTTCAGTGGGATGCATAGTTGACTGCATCCAAGCTGAATACATTTCTTTGTGGACTTCTTTAGGACATTTAAGGTGATATTAATGTCCATAACAAAAAAACAGGTAGCCTGGCCACTTAATTACCGACAAACTACTCTGTGTCCAAGTGCAAATCATGTTCTTTATTGGTTCTTCATTTCAGAGAACCTGGGCTGGGATTCTCAAGTGAACAAAAAGGTAGACCTCGGGGGCAGAACTTGCCTAGAGATCCAATAATGGCAGGCAAAGCTGTTTACAGTCAAAGGCTCTTTTAATGATCACAGGGAAGGGGCTACTGACTCGCAGGGCATGGTCACCAATAGCCATAGAACTTCACCCAATGGTTAACACCAAAACTACATGAAATAACCCACACACCCAACCCTAACCCTGGAGTGGAAGAAAAAGACAAACAGGCAACGTCTAAACCATTTGGAGTTTGGAATGTTAAGGAGAGTAAGTGGGCTGCAACACAAGCTATGGTGGCTAACCAGCTAGCTAGCCTAAAATGTCTGAGAGCTTTTGCAGCCCACGTGGTTTAGACATTACGGACTCTTTCTTCCGTCTGCTCTTTTAAAAACTCTAAAATTTTTGTTTCCTAAAATGCATTTTTTTTGTAAATATGTTTTTGTATTTGTGATTTTTGTTTTGTGAAATGTTCATTTGTTTTGCACTTCTCTGCCACAGAACAAACGAATCTGTGTAACTGATAACATTGCACATAGCACTTCAGGCTTATATTAAGTAGTTAAGAATGATGAACCACACAAGACAATTATACTTTTATACTCTTATACTTTAAGATACAATTATACTATAATTGTGCAATCATTCACAAGACCATGAATAGCATGACAGCTGCTGTACTGTGCTGAGTCTTTACCTGTTTAACCCTACACCTCTACTACTGCGCATACACCAAGCTACGCAGAACAGATTCAGCATAAGTTAACATGTTTGTGGCCCGTCACATTGGAAGTCATTTTAGCTGCACTAAACCGATCTTCTAAATTGATTTGCTGTTTATGTCCTGTTTGCCTCATGTTTAACTCCAGTAGGCCAGAATAAATGGACTGAATGTGAGGAGAAATAAGGAGAAATAAATAAGGAGAAAAATGAAAAACCTGTTAAAAGAGGTGGGCTGTGACAGCTTGAATGTTGTCTGAGCCTGACAAATGCCTGCATAATGATGTCTGAACCTGACCAGATTGACTGTGGTTTGTTATTAACAATAGCATCTACATTTGTCTCATTCAAAGGGGCACTGTGGCACATCCCTTTCCATGGCTGTGTGCAGAAGTGTGAAGAACTGCCTCAAACACTGAAAAAAACATTTTGGAATATTTATAGATAATTATGAAGTTAAGTGAAAAATCCTAAAGCATTGTTTTACCATACTCCAGTGAATAAAGTGGTTTGTGGTTTCTATGTTTTGCTCCTTGGTGGAGTAAATGAGATGTACTGGTGTTGTATCCAATACTGCACTGCCGCTTAAATTCACGTTCCCTTTCGCAAATCAGTGGTCTGTTTCCCAAAGGCGTTGCTGGAGATCGCAAGTCTGATCCCCAGTGATGCTATATCCATCCATGTGAGTCCATGTCAGCATAATTGGCCTTGTTCTCTCTTTGTGGTTAGAATGGTCCTTCCTGCCCCCATCACTCAGCCCCAGTGATGGTTTTTGGCCAACATAACAGAATTGGCAGTTGGATGTCCCATTGCATAACCACAGTAACACACAACTGATGATGTTGCTGGTGGGCCATGCCTATGCACTGAGACAAATCACTTTACATTACAGTAATCGACTGTAGAGAGTCATGTCTGCATCAGCTAGATGCCACTCCACATTTCCTCCACTTTAGGTGCAGAGTCTTGGTGAGTCATAAGCAATACCAGAGAGGGTAATAAAGAGAGTCGGGAGAATTCCTGCTGGGCTGGCAGCATACAACCATCTGTACATTATATCTGTAGTAATATAGAGGTTAGAACAGCAACCCCCAACTCAAGTGGTACAGCCTCGGATTTATAGGTAACTGTAACTGAATGTGGATACAGTGGATAAAGGTCTTATCAACATCAAACCCTGTAGAAGTCACATTTAGATGCCTGCACACCATTAGCATGTAACTGCTGGACTATATAATGTGGAACATAAATTAAAATAAAAAGAGTATATATAATATTTAATATGTTAGAATTGAGGTATTAGTGAATTAAGCACAGCACAGTGGTGTGAATGTGGTACTGGCTGAAAGTTCTTTATTTGCATTACTGATTTAGCAGATCATCATGTAAAGATGGACAGCAGGAGCAGGAATGTGAAGAAACCATAATAGCACAGAGAACATAAGAATTAAAAGGAGCTCTTTAAGGAGCATAAGGACATACAGTCATGGTCGAAAGTGTTGGCACCCCTGAAATATTTCAGATATATATATATATAAGTAAATATATATATATAAGTATCTCACATAAAAAATTATTGCAATTACACATGTTTTGTTATGCACATGCTTACTTTTTTGTATGTATTGGAACAACAAAAAAAACTGAAATAATTTCAGGCAAAACTCTAAAAATGGGCCGGACAAAATGATTGGCACACTCAAACTAATATTTGGTTGCAAAAAAATAACTTAAATCAATCACTTTCTATAACCATCAACAAGATTCTTACACCTCTCAAATGGAACTTTGAATGACTGTTTTTTGCAAACTGCTCCTGGTCTCTCATATTTGAATGGTACCTTCTCCCACCTGCAATTTTAAGATTTCTTCACAGGTGTTCAGTGGGATTTAGATCCAGACTTATTGCTGGCCACTTCCATTTCCATCCATTTCTGGGTGCTTTTTGAAGTATGTTTGGGGTCATTGTCATGCTGGGAGACCCATGAGCTAGGACACCAACCCAGCTTTCTGACACTGGGCCCTACATTGAGACCCAAAATCCTTTGGTAATCTTCAGATTTCATGATGCCTTCCACACAGTCAAGGCATCCAGAGCCAGAGGCAGCAAAACAACCCACAACATCTTTGAACCTCCACCATATTTGACTGTAGAAATTGAGTTCTTTATAGGCCTCATCCCTTTTTGAGTAAACAGTAGAATGATGTGGTTTACCAAAAAGGTCTATCTTGGTCTCATCTGTCCACACAAACGTTTTCCCAAAAGGATTTTGACTTACTCACTTACATTTTGACAAACTGCAGTCTAGCATTTTTATATCTCAGTGGGGACATCTCAGTGGGGATGGTTTAGGTCTGGAGAATTGCTTGGCCAGTCTAGCACGTGTGTTTGGGCTTGTTATCATGTTGGAATATTGCCCTGTGGCCCAATTTCCCAAGGGAGGGGACCATGCCCTGCTTCAGTATGTCACAGTGCATGTTGGCATTCATGGTTCCATTCATAGCTCCCCACAGCCGGTGGCACTCATGCCCCGCCTAACCATGACTCTCATACCACCATGCTTGACTATAGGCAAGACACACTTGTCTTTGTACTCCTTACCTGGTTGCTACCAGACATGCTTGACATCATTTGAACCAAATAAGTTTATCTTAGTCTCATCAGACCACAGGACATGGTTCCAGTGGTTCCATGTCCTTAGCATGCTTGTCTTTAGCAAACTGTTTGCAGGCTTTCTTGTGCATCATCTTTAGAAGAAGCTTCCTTCTGGGATGACAGCCATGCAGACCAATTTGATATAGTGTATGGCGTATGGTCTGAGCACTGACAGGCTGACACCCCACCCCTTTAACCTCTGCAGCAATGCTGGCAGCACTCCTACGTCTATTTTCAAAAAACAGCCTCTGGATATGACGCTGAGCATTTAACTGTGCACTTAACTTTTTGGGTGGACCATGGCAGGGCCTGTTCTGAGTGGGACCTGTCCTGTTAAACCGCTGTATGGTCTTGGCTGTATGGTCAGCAGCTCAGTTTCAGGGTATTGGCAATCTTCTTATAGCCTAGGCCATCTTTATGTAGAGCAACGCTTTGTCATGAGGTGCCATGTTGAACTTCCAGTGACCAATATGAGAGAGTGTGAGAGTGATAACACTAAATTTAACACACCTGCTCCCCATTTGTTACACCTGAGATCTTGTGAAACTAACAAGTCACATGGCACCGGGGAGGGACAGTGTACTCGCTTTTGTGAGAGACTGTAGCATACTGGCTGTCAGGATTATGTCATCTTCAGAATGTATTACACCTTTAGACCCTCATCTGAGTAAATGTACAAACGTATTTGCCTTCAAATGTTTTATAATTATGTATATTAAAATGATCATAAACACAAAACACTGAAGGCAAACGATTTCCATTAGGTAGAACAGAACTACGTCCAACAGGTCAAAGTTTAAATCAAAGTGTGTGCTTTGTCCTGATGTGTGGGCCCAAAAGGAATGACTGATTTTGCATAAGGTTTTGATATTTGACTGTGCAATGTAGTGGAGTTAGGGTAGAAAGTCACCCAAAATAAAAATACTTTGGTAAAGATGCCTAAAACACTACTACTACTACTTAAGTTCAGTAACCAATTACGTTTACTTACTGTCCACCAGTGGTTACAAACCACCCATAAAACAATGGCAGAGTTTGTCTGTTTCTTGTGAAATGATTCAGAAGGTTCTGCATTTACTGTTGTTGAATCAGAATAATAATAAAGCAAACAAATGAATTTTGGCTTCTTGTTCAAATGGGTTTTTTGTTTATTCAAACTCTGTAGTTTCTAAACATGCATGTTTGTCTTACACTCTAATTAGTATGGAGTCTTTACATTATGCACCAGTCATCAGAATTTCAAAAGGTTCTTCAGCCTCTCATTTACAAAAATGATTCTTTAAAGAAGCATTGATGATAGACGTGGTTCGTCTATGGCATCTCTTCAAAGAACCTTTTTGGCACCTTTATTTAAGTGTGTATAATGCATAGATGCATGCAGTAAACAAGCCCTAATGCACATATTCACATACCATCTGTACTTTGGGATACAGATAAAAAAATTCAAGCATTCATATTCATGGGCACCTCCACAGTGTTCTTTTTCCCCTTTAAGTTTCCTTCCCCTTAGGTTTCACTTCCTCCTTTCGAATTAGAGGTGAATTGTATCTATCATTTGGTCCTTTCCCTGCAGTGAAATACCAGTGAGGGAATATGATCTGAAGTGTCCAGCTGTGTC
Organism: Prochilodus magdalenae; assembly: GCA_024036415.1. Taxonomy (NCBI): domain Eukaryota; kingdom Metazoa; phylum Chordata; class Actinopteri; order Characiformes; family Prochilodontidae; genus Prochilodus; species Prochilodus magdalenae. Next base: position 447,856 of record JAMWET010005584.1, read on the forward strand.
CACACCCTGCTGTCCTACTCTCTTATTAAAGGCCCAGCATCATTACTCAAATGCTCTGCTGCTTTATTAAATATTCAAGGAAAACAGCAAAATCTCTTCAGGATTCCAGGCCGTAGCCCTTTTACGTGTTACAGCCTGTTCAGCTTCAGACTACAGGCTGAAAATGTCACCAGCTGATTGCCATGATTAAATTTCATGGATATTTTCAGAGGTGATTTAATTATTATATCATTACTGTCTTGAGAAAACATAGAAACTCTGAAAAGATAACTTTACATTAAATGAACATATATATATATAGACACAATATAGAAATATGTTAAATGATCTCTTTACTGTATGAATTACGATGTACACACAAAAAATCAGTTCATGAGTAATGTTCTGTTCTGAATGATGAAAAAACATCAGGAATACAAAAAAGTATCTGGCGTACTGCACTGTCACATACTGTTGTCATATGGCCACACGGCATATACACTGGTTAAACGTATTCCTTTATGAAATTTACTTTCAACAGGTGGTAAGTCTAAAAGACTGGAGTGCATTATCATTTGGCATCATGACTGGCATCATTTAAGCTGGCTTCCTATTTGCCTATTTCCTATTTGTTAGTGCTGCAACATTTAAGGTGGAATGGGAAAAAGTAAGCTGGCAGGTACGAAGCTCAAATGAGCTCTAGATTCTTAATCCTTAAATTAATGTAAATCCACTGAAATCCGAAAGTAAAAGCATAAGTAGACTGAACTCGAAAGTACATCTTGAAATAATTTTCTGACTTGTTGGACGGCATTAGTTGAATGACCCCACTTTACTAGCAAGTGTGGCGCCAGTTTTGCATAATGCTGATGTAATGTTAAACATCCACGCAATATTTTTTTCTATCTCTAATTAGGGGAAAGTACAGAGTTTCTTTATCTTGCCAAGTCAGTCAGTCAAATCATGCCCATATTATGTTACCGGACCTCCTCTAGTAAAACTAATCTAGCTCAAAAAGGGTTTTCAGATGAAGCAACATCATGCAGCAGAGGGTTAATCTATGTGTCATGCTGGACAAACAGATTGTGACGAGCGCTGAGCTAAAATCAAGGCGAGGTTTATTTAACAGGTTTGTAATCAAACACAGCAGCAACAAAAGCAAAGCAGACATAACAGAAGGGCAAGGCAGAATCAAGAAACAGGCGGGCACTCGGAACAGATAATGAAGACACAGTGATATTTGCCTATGTAAATTAACCTTTGCAGACACTGTGTATTAATCCCATTATACACTGTAGCCTATTTTGAAATATGCAGTAAGAGCATTTTTTAAAAACCCGTGAAATGTGACCTTTGTGAGTATCAGATCGTTACTGTAAGCAGTGTCAAAGTATTTACCAACTACATTTCTACATTCTTTTGATGTGTACTCAGTTTCACATAGGATCCCCGCTGATTAAACAGCACAGACCAGCATGCATTCCAGAGTGGTCTAGGATGCTTTATGTTCGCTATTTTCTCTGCATATAGCTTAATTACATCTATTGCTACTCAGATGCGTAATGTACACACAATGTACACTCAGATGCGAAATGTACACACATTAAGCCTTTTCAAATTAGGTCACAAAGGCTAGTTTTGCTTGTGAGCGGCCATGCTGGCCTATACTGTTTTTCATAACAAAATTTTGTTCCCTGAAATTTCCCACAATGCACCCAAAAATCTGAGAGCCTCACTGTTCACTTTGCTTCCTGACAGAAAATAGTGTCACCTAGCCAGTTCATCTTTCATTAAGTGGTATGTTATATGCGATATCTTATTTGCTTCTTCACCTGGAAAAATTAATTATGTGTGTATTTTCCACACTTACATATAAAGCTATAAGCAATAAGGGTTTTGAACACTTTATTAGAGTTTACCATTCATTATCAGCTTTCTAATGATGTTCACACCAACCTGCTAGCTACTCATCTTACCAGATGCATTGAATTGCATTGTCCAGGAATAACCTTTACTAATATGCTTTGGTGCAATGATTAGTATTTGTGCTAGAGGTGTTAATGACCTGACGAAAGGCTAATTAAATGAAACACTTCTATGTTTGACTGACACACAGCTGTCTCTGAGTCTCAGTGTAAACAGGAGAGACTGGAATATTTAATCCTGAAAAAGCTAAGCATGGCACAGTGGATGAGTTACCCTGTTGATAGTCGTGCTGTGTCGTTCTGTACCAATTCGGTATCAGCATCACACACAATTAAAGTGTTTCGTGTTTCGATGTTCTGAGCTCCAGGGATCTAATCAACACATGAATTCATAGTTACTATGTACTGATTCACTACATATGGAACTGGTGTACGAGCTGAGACAAAGCCTTAGCAAATCAAAGTAATTTAGGGAGTGGAGCTCCCTCTTCTGCCTATGATTGTATGTCTGTATTAAAACATGTCATCTCTACATTTTTACCAACAGCGATGACAACCTTTTTTAATGAATTAATGTAGTCTTGATTTCTTTGCTGTGCTTTTTCCTTACTTTGAGAAATTGCTGTATAGGACCCCAGCAGAGTTTGCAACCAATTCACAGCCATGATGGTACCCATGATGACACACTCTGTTCTATTAGAAAAATGAATATAATAAATAAGTTAATGTCAAGAAAGCATCCCAATGCACGTCGAGGATACTGAGTATCTCCTGTTATTTTGCTCACTTACTTATTCGTTTCCGCTCATGCCAAGGGATAGTTGTTTACAATCCAGTGCTAAGCTTAGGCCATCATCCTCTGCTGCTCCCAAGGAACAAATACACACTTCCAGATCACCTGACTTTAAGCATATGAATTACGAGTGCACAGCAGCAGACGCTCGCAATTTCCCCTTGCCTACGGCAATGTTTGAATGACTAAGTTAAAATCTGATTTGCAGATGTACAATAAACTTTGAACATTTCCTTCTGCCGGCACATAGAGCTCCTCTTGCTCTGAATGAATTATATCTTTAATAAGAGTGGGTGTTCATTTTCTTCTGTATGCAATTTAAAAAATAACTGACCTCCACGGGGAGGAATCACTGCACAGCCATTAAACGCTAAGACGATTTGGTTAATTGGCAAGATTGGAGGAGATTACAATATGCATGTGTTGTGTAACTTCCCTACCTTTCTAAAGAGAGACTGGAGCTAAAGGTGCTTTGCACTGAGGTAGCAAGTAAGGGTAAAGGTGAACATTGTTATTGTCATCGTGATAAATTACATCTGGAAAAAAAATGGACAAAGTGGCCTTCTATAATTACTTTATAAATATAATTCTATAATTATAGTTACCTATAATTACCTCTAAAAGCCTTCTACAGTTCAGGTGTTTCAGGCATACCCATTACTAACAGGTGTATAAAAAAAAAACACATAACCATGCAACTTCTGTAGACAAACAAAAGGATTACCTGTACTATGTTCTATGACTGTTCCATGTCTTGGACAGTCATAGGATGCCACTTTGGTTAAGAGTCAGTTTGTGTCTGCAGGACCTGGACCTGCCAACTGTATTTTTGTGAAAGTATCTAGGAGCCACAAAGTGGTAGACCATCTGATGAGTGCAAAGGCATATAGTGTGTTGAAATTGCCTGTTCTCTGATGTGTTACTTCAATGTGTTGCCCTGGTACCCTGTCCCAGTGAGTTCTGGGTTAGGCTCCAGCATCCCCTGCAACCCAAAAGGATATGTTGGATTAAAGGAGATGAATGAATGATGTGTTTCTCACTACAGAGTTCCAAACTTCTTCTAAAAGCAACATTAACACAATATATGTGTGTTGGGAGAATCATGAAGTGGGTTTCTATCTCCGAGCAGCTGCACACAAACCTAAGATCACGATACGCAATGCCAAGTGTTTTGGGCTGGAATGCAAGCATACTACCACTGGACTCAGCAGTAGAAGCATGTTCATTGGAATGATGAATTGTGCTTCACTGTTTGGTAGTTTGCTGAGTGTTTCGGGGTTTTTGCCCCTTAGTTCCAGTGATGGGAAATGTTAATGCTACAGGTTTTAGACAGTAATTACAACTATGGTGCATTTATTTTGCTGATGCATTGCAGATCTGGTGAGGGCAAGTGCCAAGTTGTTTATAAAGAGCATTTTTATGGGGGCACTTTCTTAAAGATATGTGAATATCTAATCTCAGAATAAGCCTAAAGATATGTGACTTGATCTGTACAGGCAGCAAAATGTAACTGATATCTCATTTAAGGTGGAGCAGGAAATTCAAATAAGATGCTGGCATATAGAAAGCATATTGCAGACTTATATAACGTTGTACTTACTGTATATCACAAGTGTATTTGTGATTTCAGCTCTCAAATGTCTTTTCATTCAGTAGCACTGGCAGTTTTTTGTTCCCACCATTCAATCAGACATAAAAGCATAGTTTTCCTTATAAATAGCCACTCATTTTCAAATATTCTGAGAAGTCAAATGATGGATTTAAAATTAGGCCAAAGTAATTTTAAGATGCAGGGATCAAATTTATCAACCAATCATCAACAAACTAAAGCCTTCAGCACATTAGAAAACACAGCTAGGAATGGCATAAAACCCGCCAATAACAAAATCTGAGCCACACTAACATAACATGCAACAGGTTTGGGGATAATGAGGGATAATGAGGTGGCAGAGCTGGAATGTATTAATGATCCATGTTGGGAGCCCTTTGATTTTCAGCTGCAGTGTCATAAGATCTACCCATTTGCTTTGTTTAAATTCTGTTAGCATTTGATGCCAGGTTTCTCTCACTTTTTGGCATGTCATAAAAAAACACTATATAAATGCTGCGTGATGTGTGAGGCAGTAAGCTTTACAGAAAAGCTTTAACCAAACTTTATGTGTAATTTAAAATGCTAGAAAGTTTAATCAGTTTTTGATAAATCTGGTAATGGACAGCATCCCCCTCCCTCACCCCCACTCCACCAAAGCTGGTCCTAATAGGGTGATGTTAATCTAGAGCTTCTTAGCTTGTCACCCGTCAAGGTAGTACTGGTTGACCAAATTACCAACATCCAAAACAGAAGAACTGGTCTATGCTGGCTTTTCTAACAGGGGCCAGTTTATCTGCACAACCAGTAGAATTTCTCAGAGAGTTTCTCAGTAGAAACTAGATATTGTGGTTCAGTAGGAAGTTGTTACTGATATGTAGCTTAGCCACATTAGCTTGTTTGGGAAGAGGAGTGATAAATCTTTAGTGGTGATGTTTCCCTGATGAGCCCTCTGTTGAGTTTTTCCTCTGCGTGTGCGGGACAGTGATTGAGAGCATGTTGGCGAACCTGTGCTGTTAACAGATACACCAAAATGCCTAGAGAAAGCAAACAGGGCTGTGAAGATACAGCTCTTAACTAGCTTATGTCATCAGTGGAGCTCTTAGCACCTTCTGAGTTCCCCAGCAGTCTATATTCATCTCCTAAGCTTTTAGTTTATCGTACTTAAATTCTCAGTGGGTTACACTGGCTCAAGTTGTAACCCTATTTCATCTTCCTAATTTACTAACTAGAACATGCCAAAATCTGTACTTCCCAAAAACTGTTCAGGGAACCATCTTTTAATTACTTACAGCGAAAAACATATTTACACAACATATTGTTTAGCTATGATACTTTTTTTTCCATTACTTGCCTAAAAAATGATTATTTGAGACAGTGTGTGCTGATTCAGAAATGCAGCTTACAATTTGCTAACTGGTGATTAGAAGTGTATTTTACTAGATGCATTTGCTAGATGCATTAACGTTCAGTGTAAAGCAAAAGAAGCAAAGTTCTAACAGCAAGAAGAGACCACCATTACTGTCAGAACAATACCTTGTATTTTCAATGTAATCATTTTTTTATTTATTTTTGTTTGTTTGTTTTTATTCCATAAAGGATGTACCAATATGCATTATCCTTCATTTCACCCAAAACATTGAATCTATGCAGACAAACAACTGTCAAGCTAAAAGGTCACAACAATAAGAGCAATAAATAAACCTACAGTAGTAATAAAACAAACTGTTAAATGTGATAAAATGAAATAAAAGCTATAGTATACAATTCTAAAACCACTTTGAAGGTACTCGCCAACACTGCTCTTTGTCCTATATGAACACAAAGTGTGTACAGGTATCTACTGGCATAAGGATAGAAAACAGAATAAACACTAACAGTAAAACAAACTCATAAATGTTTAAAAAAAATCAAAATCATTGAAAGCAGCTTAAATTGGGTTACTAATTTATATTCTGTGTGGAAGCTATAATGTGCATTGTTTTGTTATCTAATTTCAGCATAATTCCCCCCAAATGATGCTGTAAAGCTGCCATTTTGAAAATACAATGTTTCTATCCAGCAGCACCACTATTCTTTTTAACTGATTATTTCAAAGGCAATACACTTTATTGCCTACACAGGCACTAAAGACCTCATTCCTTTCTCACTGGTGTCTATAGATAAACCAGCAGGTAAAAGCTTGCAATTTGGGGTGCACAAACCTTTGCATATAACCATATTTGTTTAATGATATCTGTTCTAACCATGACTGTAATCTATATTATTTATTAAACACCACAGCTTCATAGAGAGTTCAGAAAATGTGTAATTGAGCAGAACTGAGCTCGAAATATTAACATGGAAACTTTTACTGCAATTATTATCTGGAGATCATCTGGAGATCTTTCTATATTTGTCTTTATATAGCTGAACTGAGCTTGGATCACATCATAACATCTTATAAATGTGTGAATTATTTGTTTTTACATTACATTCAAACTGCATTGAAGTGTCTTTCGAATGCAATGTCACAAAAAACCTCTTTTAGCGCAGAGGTAAGAAATGGGTAGGTGTTGCAGGGTACTGGATGAATGGAGCTCCAGAATTACTCATTCATTATTCCTTAAATGAGCTTATTCATTTATGGTCAGAATGGAATTGTGTCTGCTTGCTGCTAGAAACCATTTTAACAAGGAAGAAAGAGAAAGGTTTTTTTTTATATTTTTACAAACTGACTTTGAGGGCTTTAGTTGTTCTCCAGATGTTTCCTTAAATGTTTAGCTTCATGAACATTTCTGATTTTCTATTTTCTGTCAAGCATAACATGTTAAAAGAACCAAAAATGGGCCGGACAAAATTACTGTTACCCTCAACTCAATATTTAGTTGCTCACCCTTTGGAAAAAATAACTGAAATCAATCACTTCCTATAACTATAAGCAAGATTCTTACACCTCTCATTGGAATTTTGGATGACTGTTCTTTTGCAAACTGCTCCAGGTCTCTCATATTTAAAGAGTGCCTTCTCCCAACAGCAATTTTAAGATCCCTCCACAGGTGTTCAGTGGGATTTAGATCCGGACTCATTGGCCACTTTCAAACTCTCCCGTGCTGTTTCATCCCTTTCTGGGTGCTTTTTGAAGTATGTTTGGGGTCATTGTCATTCTGACATTAAGCCCTATACTGTGACCCAGAATCCTTTGGTAATCTTTAGAATTCATGATGCCTTGCACAGAGACAAGGCACTGAGTGCTAGAGGCAGCAAAACAACCTACAACATCTTTGAACCTCTAGCATATTTGACTGTAGATATTCAGTTATTTTCTTTGTAGACCGCATCCCTTTTTCGGTAAACAGTAGAATGATGTGCTTTACCAAAAAGGTCTATCTTGGTCTCATCTGTCCACAAGACGTTTTCCCAAAAAGACTGGCTTGCGCATGTGCATTTTGACAAACTGCAGTCTATATTTTTTATATCTCTGTGTCAGTAGTGGGGTCCTACTGGATCTTTTGCCATTGCGCTTCATTTTATTCAAATGTCGACAGATAGTTTACGCTGACACTGATGCACTCTGAGCCTGCAGGGCAGCTTGAATTTCCTTTGAACTTGATTAGGACTGCTTATCCACCATCTGGACTATCCTGCGTTGGTAATCTTCAGGTTTCATGATGCTGAAGGGATAAATATATATATATTCGATTTCTGAAGATCTCTGAACAAAGTGATTTATTCTGAATGAAATGAAGTAGTTCTTCATGCTAGTTTTATTCTTCCAGAATGGACAGTAGCTCAGTGTCACTGTTTGTCTGGGAGCAAAGACTCTAAACACCGCCTCCCCCCTCCTCCGCCCAATATACATAAATAAAAAAATAACAGGACACTGTGAGGTCACTGAGAAGTGGGCTTTAATTATTGTAATTAATATGTCCCCCCAATGTCAAACTCACACCTTCCACATAGCATTTCATCTTTGTTGGTAGACTGATTGAGACAGGGAGGGGAGAACTCTGAGAACTTGGGTTGGAGTTCTGTGCAGAAGGGGATGGACGATGTGAATTTATAGGGCATTAAACCTGAAGAACGAGGGATTTCAGGCATGAAAACTACATAACTGATAGGTAAAAAGCAAGACAAAACTTTTTAAAGCATGGTGTTTTTTTTTTTGCAGAAGCAACAGCCATTCAGTTGGGCAATGCTTTTTTCTCCGGCACCCAGAGCCAGTATTTTTTTTGTACTGCTGATTGGCTAAAGGCAGTGCTCCAAAATTGATGGAGCGCTTTTCTCCACACAGACACAGCTTAAGTGATTTATGTACTGTCTTAAATTTTTTTTAACCCTCCAGACAGTTTCACAGACATATATCAAGCAGAACTTAAATATTTGGTAGAAATATAGTTAGAGGTTATTTCTTTTTTTAAATGCTTGTGATAACTGGTAAGGCCCATAAAAGATGAACCATGCTACTGGAAATCGCATCTGGGACTAGCAGAAATTAGCTGAACCTTTTATGATGGTACATTTAAATCCTTTTAAAAGTGTCTTTAAAGAACTACACCCACTGGCCACTTCAATTAGATATACCTCCTGGTATCTACACTCATTGTCCATTTTATCAGCTTCACTTACCATATAGTTGCACTTCTTAGTTGTAGTAATTGCAGAATAGTAGTCTGTCTGTTTCTCTGTGCACTTTGCCAATCCTCTTTCAGTCTATTCTTTAACAGGACCACCAAAAATCAGGTATTACAGTCATTAATAAAAAAGAAGTTGCACCCAAAAGAATCAACCAACATGAATAAAACTTTGTGAGTTGATTTGACAACATGAGATGTGAATGATTTAGGTTTTATGCTCGGGCGCTCATGTGACATAAGCAAGGATGTACCTTATCGCTGTACCTGATTGACTATATAAGATCATCCTGTTGATCATGCTTTCCATCCGTGCTGGGTTTGTTGGTAGCATTCTTTTCATGTGAGGTATGTCTCAGAGAAGAGATGGAAAGCTATTCAAGCAGCTGCAAGAGTTGGAGAGGGGTTGCATAGTAGGCTCTGGGAAGTGGGATGGTCTTATTGCCATATTGAGTGCCATAACAGTCGTGCAGACACTACAGTAGCATGCTGTTGGTGGGACTGGATACAAAAAGGCATGCACCAGTGACATGAAGGATTTGGGAGACCTGCACGAACCATGAAGAGGGAGAGTGATTCAACAGCCCCAACTGCAGAGTGAGCAATAATGCCCTCCATGAGTCATCCTGGTAGCACCAGCATTGTTGGCAGGCAGCTGCGCGACACAGGACTGCAGTAGTATCAAGTCAGACTGTCGCAGAGTGACTCGGAATAGCAGCGGGTCGTCTTCAGTAATGACTCCTGCTTTAGTCTTGGTGGAGACAGCCAATAAATTTGTGATTGGTGGCACCATGTTCAGAACAAGGGTGGACGCTTTGTTGTCACACGTCCAGAAGGACTGGTGTCAATCCCCCTATCACAAAATATTCAAGCTGCATGCTTTTTACAGGACACCATTAGGAACCTCTACAGCTATATGCTGAGATGTCTAGCATGTTGCGTTTGATGCAGTACAAAATGAACTGGAGTCTGAAAGTCAGAACTGGAGTAAATTTAGAATAGCACATAAAAAGAAGCATTTTCAGAATCGCAAGAACCACTCAAGCATATGGTCCTTCGCATTTTCATGGTTTTGCCCGAGCCCTTTGCTTTACTAAAGGACTCTTGTAGAACTCTTTAAGGAACCAGCAGAAGTCAGGTATCTGACAGGTGCTACTACAGGGGTCAATGTGAATTCATGTCACACAACCATAGGCTAATATTTGGATTTGTATGAGTCAAGCATAATCAATGAATGTGGTCCACAGTGTTCCAAGCTGGTTCTTCCTGCAGGGGTGATGGAGGGAGGGTTCCTGGTGACTTTTGGATTTGTATTGCCATTTTTCTTGAGGGAATAAATCATCCAAACTTGTTCTTTGGTTGCAATGCTCCCAATGAATATTTCATGACTAAAATTGCACTTTCAGTGATATTCAGATGTGCCAAGCCTTTCTCTATTGATCACATCTAATATGCCCTATGCAGTGAGCTGAAGAGACCTCCTCGAGTGCCACATTCAGGGCCTAATATTGTATACCCATGTTACACCTATGTTATATACCGTATAACAGTTTCTTATTCTTATTTCTTCTAAGCTTTTTTCATGTCTTCCCACATAAAACTCACCAGACTCAGCAGACTACAGACAAGTAGGAGCTAAACGTCCTAGTAAATATGCTATTAAAGTTTTAATGTTAAGACAAAATTGGCTATTTCTGCTTATGTTATGTAAGATATGTTAGCAATTGAACCGATAATTTTGCAATCCCGGGATCATTTTAGATAGTCCCAAAAAAATAAAACTTTATAGAAGAATATACTTTGTCTTTCTATTAAAAAGAGCAAATAACAAGTTAACGCACTCTGTCTAATCCATACTACAAACAAATAAGGAGCAAGATATCACGAGAGGGTTGGCTGGTGTCGATTCCATCGAAAAATGGATAACAAGGAAATGCAGTTCCCCTATTTGATTCCTTTTGAATTCCTGTCTAAAATAAGTAGGGCTGGGATATACTGTCAAAAAATCTTAGTACGATTTAAATTCCTATAAGTTGATAGAAATAATTATCACAATAAATGTGTAATTATTGTATTTAAGTCTGATTTTTACTCCTGGGTGGACATTTAAGGGAACAGAATAGGTTTGCTGTTGTCTTAAACTATTTACAACATAAAAAAAATACTTGCCAACCAGCAAATCAGTTATTTTATTAGATAATGTCACCATAACTCCTTTTAGGAATTACACAGAGCCATGAGTCAGTTGCAGTAATTAAGCCTTGAAATGACAAGAGACTGGACTAGCAACTGGGTGGCCTCTTGAGAGAGGAAGGGTCAAATTCTCTGTATGTTGTATAGGCGAGAGTTACATGACCGAGTCTGGTTTGCAATATGAGCTGAATGAACACCAATTATGTTGGACCTAGTGGGTTAGTACATTTGGGATTTTGGATCATAAACTGTTTTTGGACCAATCAGGACAAGCTTATGGTCAATCAGTCAAAATTACAAAATCACTTTCACTTTTTCACAGAGAAAGTATATCATGCTATTATAAAAATATAAAAGCAAATATTATTCAATGAGCACTCAGGTGGTGGAAGTTGCAAAACTGATGCTTATGTAGTAAGATTTCTTTTTTCTAAGACCAAGTGCTCTCTCACTGTGGCTCATTATAACAAGAACACTGCCATCCAAGCAGACTGAGACCCCCGAAGCTTGTAAGTCTTGGTTCGCTTCAAAACTCTGGTGTGGTTTGTTTGATATATAAACATAACCTGGGCCAAAAAGAGTCTCCTCTCTGCATAACTTACTTGATACCTGTAAAATATAAGTTTCTAAAACAGAACTGTAGAACAGATAGTTCTGGTTTTAAAATGATGAATACTACTAATAATGTGTGGCTCATACATATACAAAGTTGCTTATTGCTCTAATATCACAAGACAGATGAAACAAGACATAAATAAAACCAAGCCCAGGCAGAGAACAGAGAACAGCGTGATTCTGAGAGCCTAGTGGACATTATCTAGTGGACATCATAATATGATGTCCTGGCAAGTAAAAATATTTTATATCTAGTTGATATATATTATATACTTGTCGACAAAGTAAGTTGCACAAATAGTTGCACCCAGAAGGAATTAAGCAACTTAAGGAATGAAACTTGGTGAGTGAGACATGTAAATGTTTAATGCATGGCCACGCATGTGCCGTAAGCAAAGATGACATCGCTGTTCCTGACTGATTCAACAGCCACAACTGCGAACATTTAGCGAGCAATGATGCCCTCCATGAGCAGTGCTAGTTAGTGTTAGTGCTAGCACCGACACAGGACTACATGCATGCAGACTGTTGTGATGTCTGCCCTTCAACACAACATCAACGTTGACAAAGACTGTAAGGTACCATGCCAGATTGTCATTAAGTGACTCATAATAGCAGGTCATATTCAGCGACAAGGCACACTTTTGTCTTGGTGGAGATATGCACCGAAACCATGTGTGGAGGCACTGTGGTCAGCGCCAAGATAAAGGGGTTTGTTGTTACGCATCACATGTCCAGAAGGCCTGGTGTCACTCTGTCTTCATCCCTTCAAGATTATCACAGGACACCATTAGGAGACTCTGTGCTAAGACTCTGGCATGCTGCGTCATCAAACATGGAGGCACAACTCAAAAATGAGACACACTGCTTTTGTATGTGTAGCTCAATAAATATTGTCCATATCAGTCAATTTATCATAATTTATTTATTATTTAACATCATTTATCTTCCCTCCGAATAGCACTGCAATCACACTTCCTTCTGGGTGCAACTATTTGTTTGACTATGAGTGTATGTCTAGTCTTGAGATTGTTGTAAATTTATTACAGGATTATTGATTATTATTTTCTGCATATTTTAAGTGAATTTAGTAATCCAAATCATCTAACTAAACTGGTAATTTGATTTATTTTGAGACATAATAATAATCTGCCAATATAGACAGACAATTTGGTTTACTAAAAAAAATATAAATATGTTAAATGAGTCTTAAAATGGGTAATATACAGTGAACTACAAACTAGACATATAAGAAATAATAGGTGAACTATGAACTGTAAAATAGACATGTGAATTACACATCAGATCATTTTACTTGCCAATATCGTTTGTTGTATCGGTTTTTTTTATGTGTGGCTGTGCTCTAGCAGCTGTTTGCTCTGTTGTTCTGACTAATCATGATAGCCAAGTCTGTGTTATTCACAACTATTGCATTGCAGGGACCCGGAAGCTGTATACGTAATCCACTCTTTGTGTAAATGTATAATTTTCTGTAAGTATAAATGATTCCTCATGTTTTAGACAGTGGCTGTTTGTTATAAACATGACTATGTGCACACGTATGAAGACAAATCATAGTTAGATTATCTATACATGGATTAACAGAGAAACTCTCTGTTAGGTTTTGTGAAGCTGAAACTTTAGCCACTAATCCTTACTTAGTTAGATGTGATTCTGGAGACGGGATGCCAGTAAGCTTAAGCTTTCTCAGTGTGATTTGTTGAGATCATTGTTAAGGACTGCTCTCTGCAGAAGTAAATAAGTGTTACTATCATTTTTACTCATGAGCCTGAACTATCACTATTTTGCACTAAAAGCAGTGTACAACTAGCCTCAGTCTGAAAGAGTTAGGTTAGGCCACAGTAAAATGAATATATTATCTCAACACAATCTTGTCTTTCAGGTTTTTGTCTTTCACTTTTGGCAGCAACAGCATTCATGTAATATATTTTATTCATGTGGAAATTATGTAAGTAAACCCAGTAAAACAGTGTACCATCTGTTTCCTCTACAAAACAATGCAGGATAATTGGGCTGAGTGAAGACAAAGGTGGTGGAGCTTCATCCCCCAGTGAGGAACAGTAGGCCTCACCTGAACTACCTCCACCCTCATTAGGACAGTAGCTGGCCTGAATCTGTCCCCGTTCTTTTCAAAAGTCCTGTCTAAACCTTCACTATGGGGAAAATGCAGCAGGAAGCCAGTCTTCTGTTTGTTCTTGTTTGTTCTTAGCTTGGGTTCAGATCAACAGGGGTCCTTTTGATTTATGTCTCTTGGTGCGTTCATGTCACGACTAAATAAAAGCTGGATTTTTGGCTCTCCTACCCCTGTTTCCATCAGTCTTAACCTCAGGACATGCCCCATTAGATCCCAGGTCCACTGTAGGCTCCAAAATCATAGAAAAATAAAATAAGCTCAAAGCAACATCAAAATTAAACTGTTTCAAAATGCTAGGCCTTCAAGACCTGTCATTGTAATACGTCTTCGGTCAACCAAACACCCACATTTCCCTGTCTGCTTTGCTCTGTGGGTGGTCACTTTCCAGGACTTTGCGCTTTTTGTACCAAGTAGTCTTTTGACACCAATGTAAACTATGTGTGAAATTTGTATTCATAAAACACATCTGGCAACAAAATCATTAAAAATAAGAATAATTGTGTACGAGTTCATTAATCTGATGCTTTTAGAACTGACTCCATTCAATTTGATATATTATGGCTAATATGCTCTAAAAATCTCAAATGTAGTCAATATAAGATTGTTCTAAGACTATTCAGTCTATTTCAAGAAGTTATTACCTGTTTATATTGACTTTATATAGTCCAGTTATGCCATTCCAGGCAATTTAAGAACTTTGAGAAATTAAATAAATGAAGTGTGGAGCAGGTTATGCTCTTTAAACAAGGTTAGACTGCCATGCTAATGTAGCCCAGTTAACAGACATCATGAGAGAAAATTTAGGGTTAGATCAAACTGAGTTTAAAGTGCTAAGCAAGAAGTTCTCCTCTATGAGACTGGCCCTGGGATGGCATGGTGATGCAGTGGGTAACGCTGTCACCTCACAGCAAGAGAGACTGAGTTTGATCCCTGACTGGGATGTCAGGGGCCCATTTTGTTTGAAGTTTGCATGTTCTGCACTGTTTGTGCTCTGCTTTCCTCCCACAGTCCAATGACATGCAGTCAGGTGAACTGAAGATTGGAGATGCTAAGTGTCATTGTTAAATAGTATGTCTGCGGGTCTGCCCTGCAATGGATCGGTGGCTTGTTAATGGTGTTTCCTGCCTTCTGCTCAATAAGTGCTGGAATAGACTCCAGCACCCCCCTGTGACCCCAAAGGGTAAAGTGGTTTATAAGATGACTGAGTGAGTGAGTGAGTGAGTGAGTGAGTGAGTGAGTGAGTGAGTGAGACTGACCCCAGCTGACTTTTAGAGAACAATCTTGTTAACAGTATGTGTTTTTGATACAGCAGACATTCTAAATCTGGATATCTCTGCAATATTCTCAACTAAGTCAAGTTCGCTCCAAGCTTTAGTCAAGGATTTTGCAGTAATGCAAATAATAAAGTCACCAGTGACCCTAAATTTGTGTTTTCTTTCTAATGAAGTTAATCTTGTTCCTCTGGACCACAATATGGATGTATAAAGTATGCCTTATGATTACCTTCCTTAATACATTTGTGCTGTAATTCATCATATTTCTCTCCTCTCAGTTTAAAATCGGCCTTTCTAATCCAGGGTAACGCTTCTGTAATGATTTTCTAAGTCATTACTGGGCTGACATCTCTTACCACCCACACAAAACTAACAAGCTAATACTAAAGCAGCATAGCCAAAAGCTAGAAAGCTAGACCACCTGTCTGTAGCTGTGTGTTTCCCATTCATTTGATTATCCATACACCAAAGTTGTTCATTCATACATTCAATCATTCATTCGTTTGTTACATCCTCTGTCTGTCTGTCCCATGGCAAATTGCTGTCCATTCATCTGCACATCTGCTAATTTGTTTTTTAATTCCGTCCTTTTGTACATCCATGTATTCGTTAACCTAAAACTAATGACAATCAAAGTGCAAACGACTCATCAATAATATTGTTCAGTGTATCTGTAACTGCTCTGTATCTAGAGCTAAAGCTTTGAATAGAAGATCCTCAGTAAATCCAGGTTTACAAGCTTGGGTAGAAAGAGAAAACCCAGGGAGACAAAAAATCCTCCAGGATTTTACAGTCATCTGCAGGCTTTAAGGGCTTTCTTCAGGGTCTCACTCCATTTGACAGATGCTGGTTTCATTCCTCTGGCTCTATCTTTCCAGAACAGAGCAGATCCTCCCGCTGCAGTCGGTGGCCCTGCCACCTCATTTACACTTCGAGCCCCCCGCAGTAAGTCATGACAGGTTTTTGTCCCAGTCCCCTCAGAAAACCCATGTCTTCTCATCCATTGTTTCTGGCTTTGAGCTGATCATGGGCTGACTGTGGCTGATAACCAAACCGATTGTCTCCAAATACTAAAGGACCGGATGCATTAACATAATGTAAATGGCCACGTACATGAAGCGTTCAACTCGTGAAAGTCTTTTAATTTTTTTATTTTGAAAAAATATTTTATTCAAATGTAGCCTTATTACATATTTACTTGTGTTCTTTATTACATCCACATACAGTAATACTGCACTACAGTTTTTTATCTGTTTGCTTCAAAAACATGGCAAAAAATACAGAATAAGACTTTCTTAAAGCAAGACTGTACACACAAAACTAACCTTTCATCAAATTCAAATTACAGCGAAGCATCTCATCTGTTCGTGACTGTTTGTAGGCAGAAACCCTATTGTGGTGGGATGTAAAGTTTAGAATGAAAACAAGTTTTACTGCATGTAAGTAAAAGGATTAAATGTAGATGATATACAATGTATAAGTGCCCCTACAACAGCCTGTCATTTTCAGTAGTCTCAGTAAATACTATAAACAGAAACTCTCCAGGAGAAAGCAGTATGAAAGAAGGCTACACAGATAAGTGGATGGTTTTATGCCCAGTTGGTCTCCTCACATCAGTCCCATGTGACGATTCCAGAAGCATTATAGTCCGCTATTAAGCTACATGGTGTTTCCAGTATGTGAGAAAAGCACACCTTCAATGAAGGATAATAGAAATGACAATAAGATTTACCATGTTCATTCTAAGAGGCTGGGAGCCAGGCCAGGCTGCATTACTGTCTTTCAGAATCCAATTACAAGTGCTTCAGAGAGTTACAGGTTACCCATTCAGTGATGCATAGACCCTGCTAGGCTTTAGCCCACCCAGCCAGACCCAACCTCTTTCTTTTCTGTGCTCTTCTCACCAACATTGTGGATTTCATTCAAATTCTCAAAGCCCAGCACCTGAAGGTGGATTCTGCTCAGTTGCAGAATCAGCACACATTTCTAACTCACTTGATTTTTCATTAATGTATGAAATGCTGTGTAGGTTGAAGGTTTTGGTTTCTTTTAACTTGCCTTAGATTGCATTAAAAATCTTTAGTTCCTTTAGTTCCTTTACTATTAGCTTTACAACAAGTTCAAGTCATGATAAAATATGTCCTCCTCTACAGTTACTTTTGGCAGAAATCAGTGGTAAGCCCTCAGGGCCTACCAGCGCTTTAGGGAAAATCACAGCTCAATGCCAGGAACCTTACTTGCTGAAGTGGTCACCGTGAAACTGCTACAAGGTAAAAAATGTCAACGTCTCTTATAAGCTTCAGATGCAACACATGGAACACGTTTTACAAGCTTTAAACATCCTGGTTAAATATAGAAAGACCAAAATCACCAGTGTTAGCTAACTGTTAAGCTAGAAACCTCGTAAAGGGACTAACAAAAATGACACAACTGCACAGTTCCTAACACCTCAACCTAACTTAAGTGAGCAGCAGAATGTGAGGCAAAGTGTGTTCTTTGACGGATGCTCCATTTCTATATTTGGGCATGCTGTGCCTCTCAGACATTCCACCTTAAAAAGAAAAAAGGAAGTGAAGAAAACGATGGATCTCTATGACCAAATATGTTTTTCACATATGTGTGGGATTTATTTTATGGGGTTTTATTTTGTGTCAGATGGGTAGAAATCATTTAGCCAGATAAGCCATAATATTGGCCTTTTAAGGTAAGTCAGTTAACCAAACAACCTGTGTTATCTACTACAGGCTCACCTATTTTCTATAGCTGTGAAATATGTGCCAAAAATATCTTAATGAAATGTTTTTGAATGCAGATGATAAATATGATGTAGCTGGAGGTCTCAAGCTAGTATTTGACAGGTCTGTGGTTTATTAATGTTTTGATAATTTGGGTGTTAATATCCTAAAGACTTTTCAAGGGGATGTAACATTTGAATGCTCATTTGATGTTAGGACACAATGTAATTGTCATGGTTTGCCACTGACCAGTAATAAATGCTCCTACAGGTTAAAGAGTGTTCACCAAAGGTTTAGCTTGTAAATATGCCACATATTATTGATTAACTGAACACAAAGCACCCTCTGAAAAGCGGGCATCACCACCTCTAACACATAGTCGTGCTGATCCTGTGGCTCTAAACAGAGATGTGCAGAGTGCGCTCAGCCCTGCAGCAAATGGCTCCATGAATAAATAGCACTACAGTGGGCTGGTTGTCACTAAGAGCTTTGAGAAAGTTCTGACAGAAGGGTTTATGCAAGAAGAGGGGGGGGCAGGGAACTGTCTGCTTTCTCAAAGAGAGCATCTTTGCGACCCCCACACGTCGAGCTTTCTCCCCTCACAGTCTGTTAAAAATGCATCTCGGTAGTCTTCCAGACCGCAGGATGTCTTTACAGAGGCCACAGTACAGCAGAAGCTTGATCAGTGGCTCAAAACCTCTATAGCCCAGCTCAGGTTGTGCTTAGCATACCAACAGTTTGATGCAATATACTCATGTATATTTTAAAGGGAAATTTAAAGAAGATTTAAATACAGAATAACTCATTTAGTAAGTATCTAACAAATAATATGCACTAAATATGTGCTGTAATAATGTTAAAGTACATGCATTAAAGACATTTCTCTTTTACAATGGGAAGCTTTCAATGGGTGGTTTAGAAAGCCAAAAATGGTTCTTCTATGCCATCACTCCAAAGAATCCATTATTTTTTAAGTATGTAGCCTTGAATTTAATTGCAATGGGCAGGGTGATTTATCTTTTAACATCCCATTCAGTCTAGATTCAGGCTTAATCTCAGTCCGGGGAAACCAGTCTAAGAATTATTTCTTGGGGATATTTCTGAATAAAGAAGCTCCACCGTACAATAGATAATATACCTCAGTTTAATTAGAAAAAGTTCTCAGGCCATAATCTTTCGGAAATGTGAAAGAGGAGAAGGGTAATAGATTTTAAAGGACATTTATCAAGGGACACTTCTCTATCTACTCTGAAAAGGTACAAGCTGTACAGACAATTGATGGTGTCTACCTTCAGAAGCCTTAGTAACTGAATACTGTTTGAAGTGATTAGATTGTTCAAAAGTACACAATGAAATTACATTTAGATACCGCTTTTGCATGCAACATCAAAAACTACAGAAACAAAAGGGGAAAAAATGAATGTTTTGGCCTTCTGAAGCATAATTAGTCCAATTAGCCCTCAGGTACAGATGTTATAAGTGGATTCCAGACACAAGAGAATTTGTCATTCTATTTCTAGAGATGAAATGAGTAAAATGGGTTAATTTTGGTATCATAATAGAGGGACAGATTCAGACTCAAGGCCATTTAGGACACTTTGCACACATGGTAAATTGCCTTATCTCCATTTGCACCAGCAAGACTATTGCCATAGGATGCATCTATAGCATTATATTGTAAAATCGCATTTTGCGAAGGAAAAATACAGCCTACGCCCCTCGGATAAGCTTTGGACAGATTATAGCAGCTGTATTTCAGATAAAGATCTCTGCACTCTGTTAACAGTGGCACACAGGCAGATATAGCACAGTACACTGAATCATTTATGGACTATATTGTAACACTATATTAAGCCTGTGTTTAATGGTGTTGTAGATGGACGTGGCTTTCAATGTTAAGGCCTTTCTACTGAGGGAATGAAGTGATCAGAGAGCTACTTAACTTTATACTGCAGCATTTTAATAAGTGGTATTTACTAGATTACAGAAGACATGCTAAACAAAACTGCAGTTTGCCTGCCAGCTTTACATGGACATCAAATGTCTCTATATCTACACTCTTTGAAAATAAAATGATTATACTGTCACTGAGTTTGTACCATTCATGTCACTGGGGTGGCACCATGGTGTCCTCAAGGACACATTGCCTTTGAGGAACAAAGCTGGACTGACTCCCTAAATCCTGTACTGACTGCAGGTCTTTACTTCGCAATTTTGTTTTAGAACATCAAGCTATGAAGAGATAGAAAGGCATACCTTTTTCATGGAATAAACTTATTTAAGGTACAGCTGTGGACGCAGAGCATTTTTAATTGGACTTCCATGTGTTTTTGTTGAACCTTTTTTGAAAGTACATTCACACTGTACACATCAACAAAAACATAACTGCACAGAAGCCCTTTTTCTAAAAGCGTTCCAATCTGAGAAACTGTGAAATGTGAAGTTTCAGTTGTTTTCGCACAGTAACTGCCACTCAGTCAGCCCTGGCACTTTCACCACTGCAACTGCTATTTCACATATAGACATCTCTGATGAGCAAGAAAGTGTGATGTAATGTCACATATGGCAACACCAGTGTTTAAGTGATCAATTCAGACTGTTTTTTTTTTTTTTAATGTTAACCAGCCTTATGTGGGCTAACTAGGCCATATCTCTTTTTTACCTGATCTAAAGTAAGATGAACATATGGAGCAGATTTACCAAGAGAAGAGCTGATTATTGACAGTACACTGGTGCTTTGCGCTGGTAGGTGTGGCTGATTTCAGTCATTCTAAAAATGTATGCAAATAAAATCAGTTATTACTCATCAATAAAGTACATGGTTATTTCAGCATATTAATTATTTTGAGGAAATAAGGCATTATAACCAACATAATGTTTTATTTTTAGATAGTGATGAGATGAGCTTGAGTGCTGAGTGAATTTGTGAGATGTCATTGGAAATATTAAAGTCCCTGTTTAATTTTCTTCCGTGTACAAATAGGTTGTTTGGGGACTGTAGGATTTCAAGCATAAACTCCTACCCAGGGGCAGTACATCAAAGAAAGTGATATCTTGGCACGTATAAGCCACAGAAGCCAGAACATAAAGGGGTAATGTAATACACAGGAGTCAAAGAGTTTCAATATACACTTAAAACATCATTTTGGGCAGGGGGGCTTTAGGAGAAACTTGATAGTGTAAACTTTCTCTTCAGTATTGTAGCATTAGCCACCAACAGAAACATAGAGGAAACACAAAAGGAGGGAAGACACTTCCAACACACCAGTAAAATTGGTGGTCGTAAAAACCACTGTGATGTAGCATCCCCATCTGAACGATGCGTTGAATCTTGACTGATAGCACTTGGAGAATTTATTGCTTGAAAACATTGGAGCTAGCAAAGTCAGCTATGCAATGACTACAATAATCCACCATAGGAGCTGTAAAAAAATAAATAAGGGGTAGAATAAGAAATTCACTCATGTCTGTTCGTTAATACAACTTTCACACATGATTGCCTTTATCAGTACATGAAAGCCAATGTAGAAACAAACCAAAAAGGGCTCCAACCTTACAAACAATACATCGAACATTGTGTTATACAGTCTAGCATTATGTAAGAGTGTGTTGAAACCTCATCAGCCGAGAGCATGTAAAATAAACCAGTGCACAGCACCCGTGCCAGCTTCAGTAAACAAGAGACAAATTACGCAAAAACTCAGCTTATACCAATGATATGTGAGCTGTTTTAGCAATAATGCATTTTACACATGGTGTACCTCTTCAAAGGGGGTCAAAATACAGTCTATGAGCTTTGCATTTGCATGCAACCGGAGCCCTGTTTTGCTTTCTAATACCACAAATTTACCTTCCACTTAAAACTGCTAAAACGTCATCAAAATAAAGGGAAAGGAAATTCACAGGTCTTAATTTGCATAAATAGATTGCACATGTTAGTAACAACAAAAATAATCTAGGTAAATGTTTTGGGTTTATTTACATATGATGTACTGATGGTCAACTCAGCAGCCAAGAACAAAATAAACATTAAACAAAAGCTATGGAGAGGAGCACAGGGATGACCCCAGAATCCCCCATGCCTTTTCCGTTGCCGGCACCACATGTGCCCCCTCAAGGATTAGTTGCTCTTACATGTGCAGCAAGAACATACAGCTGCACATCAATGTAGCAGCTTAGCCAGTAGACTCTCTCCAATCACTCCAACTGATTCAGCTCCACTGTCATAACTCAGAGTACAAATAATGAAAGTCATGTCAACAATAAGATGAACTTCAGATGATAACAGTGTCAGTATTTACAATTGTTCTGGTATTAAGTGATTATAGTTCTCTCTTCTTATTATTTGAGTTTTAAAAAAGGAACTCTTATAAATGCATTTGCAAGCACACAGAAGAGTAGCAACTGCTCCACTGATCTTAGGAGCATTTGTTTGGGAATGAGCATAAAGTTAACCACAGTATCTGTATTGGTGATGTTGGTGATTAAGAAATCAGTACCTATGACCAGTTTCATGCATGCATGCTAATAGACTCATGTAGTATAACATGTCGGATGTGTGGGTTGGTAAGCCACAGTAAAAACCTAACACAGGTATGTTGAGGAAAGGGTGACATATCATTTGGAATTCTTCCCAAGCTATTGGTTTCACTGATAGGTCACAAATACACCACGTCATATAACATACAAATAGCATAAAACATGCTAACATTAGCAAAATTACCTGAATAGCTGAGCCCTGCTTTTTTTTAGTAATTACTCATCTCCTGCTGTGCAGTCACTTGAGTTAATGTTAGTCCAGGTTGTTATCAAGCGACATTAGAGACCTATGGAGGGAGATGTTGGTCTCTTGGGATAAGGGTAGTTTATAGTCTTGGTTCAGTATATCAGCACAGTCCCCAGACCTGTGTGTCCACTAGCCTTTCTTTCAGTTGATTCCTTCTGGGTGGGTGTCACATGGGGACAAGAACAAGATGCAGGATGTAATCATAAGTCTTTAATGAAGAAGAAATTAAAACAAAACCAAAGAAACTAGCAAATTGTTAAAAGACTGGGAACAGGGTTACAAAAACAACAGACATGGAGGCAAAACACCAAGCAAGCACAAAGGGAACAACAGGGACAAGAACTAATAAGGAACACCTGGTAAGGGGCGGAGCTACAAACTAAGGACAGGTGAGGAGCCTGACAAGAGGGTGGAGACAGGAGGCGCAATAACCAAAACATACATCAGCACATGGCACAGGACAACAAAAAAGGCACATGGAAATGACAAGAAACAGAAAACCAGAGAAAACAGAGACAAACAGGGGCAAGACAAGACAGGATGTGACAGCAAGTTTGCAAATATACTTTTGCTGATAAATGTGTATTATTAAATATAGTATATGTTTTATGTTATATGTGTTATATAATAATTACCAAAATAAAAGGTATTTATGTATCAGCTGATATTCAAGGATTGGTAACAGAAGGGAAAAGGTGTGGTCCCGCATCCATACTTTATGGTTAATCACAACACCCACTTAAAACACAAAGAAGATTAGTAAATCTGACCCATAGTGTTAGCTAACTTTTATAAATATATAAATATTTATACACACATACACGGGTATATGTTTTATAGCTGCTATACGCTTTGTGATAATATTGTAATTCCAATACAATGGACACAGTATGAGTAGTGATCGGTGGTCATTAACATACAAATTCAATGACAAAAGGAACCTTTTCTTTAAAAACACGTCAATGACAGGCTAAAAAACATTATGGAAAGCCTGAATTATTATTGTCACAGTTGTTTGAGTTTAGAGTAAAGGGTATAGAGGGAGTGTTAAACGGAATGAAAACAGTAAAATACCTCTCCTAACTGTCAGAGTGAGCTGTTACACAAAACTGTAAACGTTCACCCATATGTTCCTTATAGCCCTCAGAACTGAGTTAGTACATTCATTATAGGTCCCTAAGTATTCAGTCACATCTTCCAATTAGTGGATTCAGCGACTTGAACCCATTGCTGACACAGGTGTTCATATGCACACACAGCTTGTCTAATCTCCATAGAAAAGCACTGTCAAAAGAATGTGAAGCTACACATGAGCCTAAGGTCACCTTGTCCAATGCTAAGTACCAACTAGAGGAATATAGCTTCTCGGCACTGGTCCGTGGAGCATAGGAAACTGCATTAGA
Organism: Prochilodus magdalenae; assembly: GCA_024036415.1. Lineage (NCBI taxonomy): Eukaryota > Metazoa > Chordata > Actinopteri > Characiformes > Prochilodontidae > Prochilodus > Prochilodus magdalenae. The sequence goes on from JAMWET010005584.1 coordinate 471,915, forward strand.
GTTCCATGAAATACCTTTAGGATGAGAGGCAGTAGCGTTTGTGACGCAGAACGAATCATTGGACTGGTGGATCATTCTCAGCACTGCAGTGACACTGACATGGTGGTGGCGTGTTAGTGTGTTTTGCTCTAGAATTAATAGACCAGACACAGCAGGGCTGCTGGCCTAAAGTTAGCATGTCACATTACGCACATCCTGAAAAGCATGGTTTTACTGCAGCACCTTAATGTAAATAACAGCCTAGTATATCTTACCTAATTTAAACGTATGCAGGACTTATGATAGGTCTTTTTTGCAGGCCTGCAGACATCTAAAGGATTTTAAGACAAAGTTTTTAAAACATTTAATAAAAGCTTTAATCCAGAGCATTTCACTGAAATATGATCTTGGTCATTTCACTGAAATATGATCTTGGTCATATATATTTCAGCTATATAGGAAACCATACCTCCCGTTTCTTTCTTTTGTTGTGACCTGAGGACAAGGCTCTACTCTTTAAGTATATGAGTACAGAACTCCACATTTCCACAACACACCCTTACTTGTCTAACGCTAGTCTAAATGGCAACATTGCATGCTTATTCTTATAAGAATCGGTCAGACAAATCACACGCAGATAACATTGCCGGACCTGCTCTGGTAAAATGAATCCAGTTTGAGCAAATCTGATGTCACATATATATTTATAGCATAGAATCCAAGTGGAACAAAAGCACATTGTTACAACCCTGCTAAATACATACCTACAAAATATTTAGGGTGTATTGTACAATTAATTCATCAAAATGCTTATTATGGGGATCTTCGTCAGTCTTCATTCTGCATCAGGGGAGGTTCTTTCCACTACATGGGTGGCAGTGCAGAGGAAAAGGCTAGAATAATGAAAAGGTATTAACGAGCATAGGACTTAACTACCCCAAAATGGGTCACTTGAACAATTAAAATACTGTTAAATATTATTGCTATGTGTTATTGCTATGTCGATGAAACCACCAATAGCGGCACAAAGGAATCTTTAAACCTTTACATCCTCAAAGAGTGCTACAGTAAAGATTCTTCCACCATTACTGTGGATACATACTGATCTATGGTATAGATCATTTTCTCGCTTCTGTGTTTGTTAATGCAGAAGCTTAAACAGTAACATTAAATGTTTTGGTTCTGCTCTGAACACTGTCTGGGACTGCTGTCTGGAACAAAATGCTGTGTTTTCAAATGCAAGTTGAAACAAACAGCTTTATCTGAGTTTATCTGATCTCTGCTCATGTGTCACTTTTAATGAGGTAACCAATCAAACAACAGGGTAGTACCTGAACCTAAGAGCCAACGTGAGATGAACAGCACAACAGATTTGCTTACATTAGTGAATAAAAAGGCTCAGCTCGAAGATAAACAATAATTTAGTGGTAATAATTCATCATCCTAGAAAGCGTTGTCACAGAGGTTTGCTTAAAAGGCTTGAGAAATAGACCATCACTACCGTAGCCTGTTCATAGTGTACTTTTATGTAGAAAACAATGCTGTGTCTATTTGCTGGTTGGGTGCTCAGTGGCGTTTTTAATGTTCACATTACTGCGTGGGAAACAATTACACCTACTGGACTTTTTCTCCTCCAAAATGAAGCACAATAAATATTTCTTTAGTCTCTCTATGTACAGATTTGCATTGGAGAAGGTGGGGGATGAATGTAAAGATCTGCTCTTGCTCCACTGTGCAAAACTCATCAAAGGCTACTTTTTTGCGGTTTACACACATATTTCTTGTAGAATATGCTCCACTGTCTGAACGCAGATGCTGTGACACGTATTAACACATAAAATTTAACGAGGCACGTGGCACGGTCGTCTGCATCAGTGTACTCAGTTTACTGCTGCGTTCGCTCCTAAACAGATGCGCAGGGTCATTCAAAGTTCAAATGTTTTCAACTTTTGCGCATTGTGCCTCGGACAAGTGTAACTAGCCTTTTGTTCACGGCAGAAATGCTAGCTGCTGCACTACTGGCTGTGCTGCGTGAGCCAAAGGAAAAATTTTAAGGGAGGCTGAAAACTGGTGACCCTTTTTTGCTGCTCTGTTAAACAGTGCTAGCTCCTAAGTAACTATAAAGAGAAATTCAAGGACACAGTCCAAAATGGGAGGCCAAAAGTCAAAAACCTGAAAATACTCAACCACAGAACCGGCTCGGTACACACAGACAACTGAGACAACACCTCACAATGAAACAAATAAACCAAAAAGTTTATATAGGCCATGCAACAGGTGCGCACAATCAATAATTGGGTGAGGCAGATCTGGAATAGGCTGCCGGCTGCGATCAAGAGGTCACATGATGAGGTATTTGGAGAAATAGAAATTCTGAAGCTAGAGTCTGTGCAGAGCTGAAGGTATTTGTAGCAAAAACAAACAACTTATAGATAGTATCAGCATCCATCAGTATAACATATCTGAGCAGTCATTACCAGCTAGGGCTTCCACACTAAGATACTACCACAATAATGTGTTATCTTTTAATTATGATTATTTAATGTTACATTTATACAAAATTGTTATAGTTATAGAATGTCATGGACAACTGTATTGTCCATGACAACATATCTAGACTAAATCTACATTTACATTTACATTTAGCTGATGCTTATCCAGAGCAAAGGTTATTTGTTTTAGGCCAGTGCAGTGTTAGGAGTCATGCCCAGGGACTCTTATTGGTATACTAAGTGCATGCATAAAGATCTATAAAGTCTTAATAACGCTTTGTAATACAAGACATAAGCATTTAAAACTGTGCATAAACAGTCATAATCATGCACATAAACTGATATAATTAGTATAATAGAGTATAAGGCTTTGTAGCACATAAGGTGACATAATGCATCATTGTATTGCTCCTCAGTATTTTAAAAGTGAAAATGGTCTTGTAAGTGCACATAACATCTTATGAACACTGTACAGACTTTAAGTGTTGTTATTAATTAATGCATAATGTGAAAAGCAGGGACTCGACAATAATGTTTAGAACAGAATTAATTTTCATATATCTCATTGTGCTACAAAGCCATAAAATTTTATAACTTATGGCATTTGGCATTTTCAGACATTATGAATGCTTTATAGATATTTATGAATGCGCTTATAATGCATTACTGTTACCTAATTCTAAGAAAGTGTTACCGATAAAAGCATGCAATTCACTAGATAATCATAAATCTGGGCTTCTTAACCTCTGTTAAAGTCTATTTCAAAGTTTAAAATATTTCACTAACTGAGCTAGCATTAGCACCTCATGCTAACAAGTACAATTGGAACTGGTTGAGGTGGAAATGCTAATGAACCAGCAGTAAGACAGCTCCACTACTATTGTCTGGCCATCACCTGACAGTTATAACTTTTGCCTTAATGGGATATTTCAGCACTTTCTGTGCTAAGCATACACATCAAAATTTCATGGTACTTCATTTCTGACAGAGTCTGTTTTTGCAGTGGAGTGACGTGAGTAAACTCATGAAGCGTAAAGACAAATCATGCTGCTGCAGTCTAGATCATTTACAAGGACTTAATGGTATGTCTAGGAGGACCTGGCAGTTCTGGTCAGACTAAGGAAGGTGTCACTCCACCTGCTACTGCAAAATCTGCAGGGACTGAGTGAGAATACTTAAACTGCATGGGATGAATTATCACAGGATGCCATTAGGAACCTTTACAACTCCATACCAAGATGTATGCATGTTGCATTATCAAACATGGCAGCTCGAGACCATACTACTTCTGTATGTGTAGCTCAATAAATATTGCCAGTCTAAATTACATCATCATTTATTGTTACTGGTAATCTTCCTTCCCAATAGCATTGTAATCTGACACTTTCTTCTTGGTGCAACTATTCATTTGATGTTGAGTGATGTTTTTATAAAGCTTGTTTAAAAATTTTTTTAACCAAACCCTTGCAAACAGCTATATTATATTTATATATAATTGTATTCCTTTTATATCATATTTCTTTTCTGTAAAGCACCCATTTAATTTTTCTCACTTTTTTTTAAATGAGTTTGATTTTAATATGTAAACATTGTTACATACTAATCTCAAATTGCACAATTTTCTCCTCAACCCATAGAGTGGGAGGTTTGTATTTGAAGGAAGAACAGTGTTTAGGCTTCACGGTATGTCAATTCCATTTACCAAACTCACTTTATTTAACTATGACAATATAAATACATATAAATATATGACCATGTCATTTCTGTTCCCTTTCGTCTGAGTCACATCATTGCCTAACGATCTAACGTATCAAATCTTTTTTAGACTGAATTTAGGTGTGCTAGCGCAGGAGGTGGTCCACAGAACTGGAGCTAGGAATCACTGGTCTAATCACTTCAGGATTATGCAGAAAGACGTGGTGAATGAAGAGCAGTTTCCTACTGGTGCAGCTTCTCCACCTTCAAGAAAGTCATTTTTAATTCAGCTCAATGGAAAAATGAATGGTGGCTCCTTTTGATTCATAAAATATGCCACTGCACTATATGCCTAGCTTTACGTTTCAAGCAGAAATACCGCATAAATAAAGTCAGGAGTTCCTTACAACCTTCCTCCCATCTCCCCCACCCCCACCGCGTCAGCATTTTAAATGTACCTCCATGAAATGGGAACTCTTGATGTTTGAATTCATTTATCTTTGCACTATTTTGTATTCCCTACTATTTATTTTTATATATAATCTTGCCTTTTTTACATTTTCCTGGCCAACCAGCAGCCTGTCAAATACAACTGCATAAATAAATAATGATCAAAAGTTCTGATGCACCATTTTGCACCATATGCAAATCCTGGTGATTAATGATGCCTTCATGCATATTTAATGACTGGTGTTATATGCAACTACTGCATGAAATATATCTGAAAAATATTCCTAGCCAGCATTTCTAACTCTTGTTTTTAAATATCTTACATTTTCTCCACTTTCCTTATTCTGCAGTATTCTTTGAGGCAAACCGACCCTCACTAATTAAACAGTTCAGCCATTTTATGTTGACAGTAAAAAGGTGTGTTGTTAAAACTTTATTAAACCAAACAAAAAAACAAATAAATAAAAAATGTCAAAATAACAGGAAAACTAAACAATTATAGGAATGCATGTTAGGTAGAAACAAATATGATGAGGCAGGAGAGGGGAGGAGAAGAAGAAAATCAGGGGAGTCAGAAGCTACTGCAAATGCTTGATTGCAATTATTGCTGCTAAGGGTGGCCTAAACGGTTATTAGGTTTAGAAGACAAACACTTTTCACACAGGGCCATGTAGGTTTTGATTTTTTTCTCCCTTAATAATAAAAATCTTCATTTAAAAACTGCATTTTATGTTTACTTGTGTTGTCTTTGACTAATATTTAAATTTGTTTGATGATCTGAAACATTTAATAGTGACAAATGTGCAAAAAAATAAGAAACCATGAAGGGGGCAAACACTTTTTCACACCACTGTATCTATAAACAAACTTTATAAAGTTTCATTACTGATAACAATGTGATTGTTATCACAACGTTCATTTATTTGCATAATGTTTTTGAATGTATATGTTGTCACGTTCCCACCTGCACTGATTAACTGCCTGACAATAGACATGCCACACAACATGGGGGGGATCCTGTGTGAGAATGCAGACCTCTAATTTGAAGCAATCTGGAATACTGATGTAGTCCTTAGTCCACATATGGAAACCAGAAATGGGTAATCCCGGTCCAAATAGTAATAATCCCTACTGCAGAAATTAGTTTTAACACTTGCTAATTCTGCAAGGGAGTCTCTGTGACTCCTGCCACTGAAATTGATAAAATCAGAACAGAGCTCATTGGCTCATCAGTCTTAAAGGCAAGTAAATGGCCTATGGTTGTTGTGATAGTTGATTATGATCATCATTATGGTAAATGATGGGTTTGGTAGTAGTTGTAGGTTTCTAAAAAAGATAAGTTTAGGATTAGGCTTAGGTGTAGGAAGTTCATGACACTCAGCGTCCAGTTGAGTTGCACTGAACAGACATCTAGTTTATTGTAAAAGACAGACTAAGCATTTCCAAAGTGTCTACCAAAGTGGACTAGGAAAATAAAGCATTACCTAGCATTCTTCCTAGTCTGATTGTAAGAGAGATCAGCAGGAGATCATTATGATCATTATCATTTCAGTTGTTAGGTAACTTTTGAAACAGTGATTCTTTTCTTAATCTCCTATGATCAAGGAATCATGTCAGCTCTAACTGAAACATCTAAAAATGCCTAGCATTTCTGTGCCTAGCAGCTGTGTGCCTCAATTTAGTCATCTCTGGATGCAGGGGGGACTGGCATATTGTGGTCATTTCTACATTAAAGCTTGTTTTTTTTCATTTAAACGTTTCACTTTTTTCCCTGTACATTCAGGGCCTTTGTCATTATACTGCCATTATTTCATACTTTGCTTGTTTATTCAGTTCCTCCAGGCCTTTTTCATCAGATCTCGGATAACAAACAAATACAGTCATTAGTAAATGCTTCTCCTTCTCTTTTTAGCAGCCTTTATTTTCTACATAAAATGCACATCTTACAATATACACCTTACGGAGCTGCACTATATAAGATGTGGTATTAAATATATGTAAAAGGAGAAGCATTACTAAAAAAAGCCTAATAATCAGTTTAAAATTCAGAGAAATTGATTTAGATTTGGTAGGAGGTTTTGGACCATGACATATGTTTTTATGTATTAATGTCACATGATCAGATTTTAAAAATTTCCTCCTTGATGTTAGGGTTCAAAAGCAAAATCAACATTACATTATGAACACACAGTATTCATGCTGCACTAGAAATCATCTGATTCATTTACTCAGGGAAGAGGTCTCAAGCGAAACTGACTTTACAAAGTGTTCTTTCACACATGTGGAATTTTACATCTCCATCTCCAAATCCCCTTTACCCTCCAGAGTAGATGTGTACTCCAGCCATCTTGAGGCACATGTGCTTGGACTGATACTAACAGATCCATACATCTCAAAAAATTGAGCTGCCTCTGATCAAACTTTTTATATGTCGTCACAGTTCATAATTTTCAGGTGGCATCATGGCATGCCCCATACAGATGTTTTCAGTGCTAATTTAGATTTTAGCTGTTGTTTTCATGGCCTAAAGAAATGATCAATGGCCCCAGTCTTTAATGACAACATACAGAGTCGGTACATGCATCTTTTAGTCACACCTGTCATATTATCTCTCCATGAAGCAAGAACCTGGGGTATTCTTTGAAGCAGATTTATGAAGATCTCCGATATATTTGCCTAATACTGTAGTTACCCCACTGCTTTCCTGACAGCAAACGGAAACGAACAGACAGATGAGTTTGTTTCAGAAATGAGTTCAGAAATGTTGTGATACGTTTATTAAAAAAAAGTTTACATTTTTTATTAATGCTCTGAAAGCCACTGAATGACATTCAACACTGCTGTCAAGTGGATGGAGTACATTGCTCCTAATACTGCAGTTGAGTGAGAGCTGTGTTTGTGCTGCCTCAAGTCTAGGTCATTGTACTTTAATTCTGGGTCACCTACCATGGAATTCCCAGATGAACTCTGGCTAACGTGCTGCTGTTTTTTATTGTGCCCTAAAAATGTATAGCTACACCAAGAGAGACATGGGGGCTGTAAACAAAGATTCATCATCATTTACATTATTTATCAAACCTCAGTACTCCTATAGCTACATGTTAATGTGGTGGCAATACGGGAATACAAATATATTAGCTCCTTATTAGAACAGCAGACAAGCTTTACTGCTCATAGCCAAACATCTTTCCAGCATTAGGTTCTCTCTGACAGCGGATCAACAGAGGAAAGTCGACTTATTTGGCTTATTTGAGAAGAAAGAATTTCTTGTTGAAAATATTATAAATCCATATGTGTTATTCATCATTATTAGGCAAATAAATGAAATTCAGCTCAGACTGCTTCATCACAATACCGGTTCTCAAAGAAGCTCGGTTTATTCTTCAGAATCAAACAGGTTGTTTTTCTTACTATGCATTTAAAGATGATTTGGATTAGAGCTGAAAATACATTTCAGACTTTTAACAGACTTGTAAGTTGGGTCAAAATCATTTTGCTTTGAGTGAGTCTGTATCTTAATTACATTTATTTTTTCATTTAAACTATCAATAACACAACAGTCATAACAGTACTGGAATTTTATCAAGTGTTTTAGTAGTGACTGTTTCAGGAGTGACAAATATAGGTAATTCTGAGCAGATCTCAAATTTCCTTTTTTGCAGTCTCACTTCTTGCTCTAAAATGCAGGGGTGTGGCTAAAATAAGGCTCTGCCTGTAGACTAAAAAGTATTTTGGTACTGATCTGGGACAGCATTTCTCAAAAAACATTTGTGTTTATTTAAAAATGAACCTAATAATAAACTTAAATCTGAAGGAAATTAACAAGATCTTTTACAGCAATTCATCTCAGAGACTTTTAAATCCTTGTAAATACAGACTAACAGCTTCATTTTTGTTTCTGCAAGACCATGCTCCATATGTCATGACTATCGGAAAACAAAAGGCGGTATCTCAATTTTTGTTATTCATTTATTTGAAAATAGCAGTTATATTTTACATTATGTCAACAGTTCAAGATGCTTAAATAAGTAAAACTAAATTTTAGTTCATTCAATTACATTAAATGTAAAAATGACCACTGGCTCGTTATTGTGCCTTATTCAATCAACATTGGCGCTACAATAAAATGTGGAACAAAATGTTAAGTTCAGACTCCAGGATGCTTAAAAAAAAGTATTTCAGCCATTCATTACAGAAGTCTGGAATTCTTTGGAAGGCTGCAGCTATACATCGCCCGCTTGACAGCTAGGAACAATACAAAATAATATTTTCTTAATAATTAATTTCCACTCTAATAGCACTGATCTGGAGTAACAACACTCCTTATCTTTTCAATATGAATGACTGTGACAACAAAACTTTAAAAAATTAAAAGTGGCCCTTTTTAAAAGATGGTTTAGATTTTTGGTTGCAACATCAAATGCATGAAGCATTTGTTCACAGTGGAATTTAAAAACAATTATGTTTACAATAAGGTTAAACTCTTCTCTGAAAAAGCAAACATGTAAGTCATCCTCTTTGTGTTGAAGATCCCTTCAGCTGGACAGGGCTTTGGCCATCTTGTTGTGTTCATGCCCTCTGTTCCTACAAAAGAGCTTGCGGGACAGTCACCAATGATGAAGATGAAGCCATGGGGCGTCTCACGCAGTATAATGTGCGCTGACGGTTGATTTATCACGCTGTCCTCATCCTAAAAAAACCACATACCCTCAGTGCTTTCATCCGTCCAAGCTTAGTAGAAAATAACAGAGGACATGCACCTACAGGACAAAGCAAAGATCCTACACTAATCTAAAAATAGATCAACTAAGCATTTCAGTGCCACACTTTCAAATGTATGGATGAAAGTAGCACATTCAGGAATTTTGCCCTTACAAAAACGTGTAACACTTCTGCCCCTTTTTGGGTGAGAAAAGTTTCTCTAGTTTGACTGGTGGTGAACACAAATTCCAAGGTCTTTGACAACTTAATAGCATAAGCTAAGGGTAGTTGGTGTAGCTCAGCAGATATATGTCCTTGGGCAAGTCTCTTAACTCTACATTGGCCTACCTGTAATATGATTAACCTTGTAAGTTGCTCTGGATAAGAGCGTCAGCTAAATGCCGTAAATGTAAAATCCTGCTTATTTCTAGCTATTATGTCATGTCATTGCTGATTAACAATCAGAGTTGTTATATAGCAAAGTAAAAGGAATAGGAGTTGATGAGTGTAATTTCAGTCTGCTTACGCCAAAGTGAATGACCCTACAGAATCTCCAGAGGTGCTATATCCATACACATACAGTTTAACTACCTTGAATCATATTCCCACTGCATAGACCTGAAGCACAGAGATTTTTTTATTGTTAGATATAAACATTGTAAATTGTGATGCAGCAGCTTTAGGCATGGAGTCACTACAATTTTCCAATTTGGTACTGGTGTTAAGGCTGGGTTACAGGGAAGTGACGTATGGCTGCTCAGATACATTTCTTTTAGTGTACCATGCTAGTGCTACAGTGGCAAGAGTCATGTCTAATTTTTACAGTAAGAGTCAGGGGCTTTACTGGGTCCTGCTAATATGAAGAACATCAATTTTTGTCAGAACTTCTGCCAAAGCAAATAGACAATTAATAACAGTAAATAGGCCCACATTTCCATGTTCTCACTGCAGGTAATGTTGTTTTCAAAGTGAGACTGTATATACTTTGTTATTTCTTATAATTACACTTACATTTTTAATTAAACTTACATTTGGAGTTTGACTGTATTGTAGTGTTAGCCTGAGTGAAAAATGAGTCATAAAAAGTGCCATTTGTTTAATAAAACCAGTGGGACACCCAGAACAAGCTGAACAAAATGCCTGTGGACTGCAAGTTTTGCCATCAGCAGGCCAAAAGTCCTCCTCCATCCTGTCTGGAAGAGATCTTTTCTGTCTGTTTGTGGTCTTTGGAATAAACAGACTGAAATTCATCTGGAAGTGGTGAGATCAGTGGCCTACTCTCTGATACTTGCTGATTGAAGCTTGACATTATCTTGTATTTGGTAGCTGCAGAAACGTAGGTCGTATGACACCCAGAGTGGTTAGTAAGGCCAAGAGCTGCTGTTGGGTGAGCGGCGAGGGGTAATCTTTTGTTGTTGTTCTGTGGGGTTTACTGCTTTACGGAGAAAGCAATTTTAGAATGGATAAAGAAATAATCCGATGCAATTCAGGGATTATCGGCGTGAATGACCTTTATTTCAGAATAAAGCATGGAGTGGGTTTCAAGTGCTTTGCCTGTGGAATCATCTGATTATAGCTGGATGCCTATTTAATCTTGAAGAGCTTTGGGTGGAGGAAGGGTAATATACCCGAAAAACACTACACATAAAAAGTGCATGGTCTTCAGACAACAAAGGAAAAGACTCCACCGCGTCCAGCTTGTGTTTAACTGCTCATGACGCAGAGAGAACATGCACCTTTATTTGCTGCTTTTTCCATTTAAAGATAAAGAATAATATCTCTGGCATTTGATTAGCAGGTAAAAGGGTTAAATGAGAACATACATCAGGGTAGACATGATGTATTGATTCTAGATGTCATATGTTAATAGTGTTATTAACGTCCTTCTATATAAAGGTTCCCATGACAACCTCACCCAGCATTTTCTATAGCACCATGAACAGGCTTTAAATCTGTCACTTGCTTTTCTGTAACGATTTATGACAGTTCACGCATGCTGCATCTAGTACATTGCACATTGTAGAGAGTGAAAATACCCTTAAAGCTAATTAGTTTTCGTCTTGTCTTCAGTTACTTTACAAGTATACAACAAACGCCACCTGTTACGGAACACTTTGAGTCAAGTCCTGAATAAACAATGAAGTAGAATACCTGTATAGCATGACCATTTTCCAACCTTTCTGCATCCTGTAGAACTAAACAGGCAGTTTCTGTTACTGCTATACAGTGGGGAAAATAAGTATTTAATACACTGCCAATTTTGCAAGTTTTCCCACCTACAAAGAATGGAGAGGTCTGTCATTTTTATTGTAGGTACACTTCAGCTGTGACAGACAGCATCCAAGAAAAAAATTCAGAATATCACATTGTATGATTTTTAAATAATTAACTTGCATTATTTTTCTCACTATATGTAATGGCTTCTCTGTATTCTCCAAAAATCTGTCAAATATAGGGGAAATAGTTGGTGCACTAAGCTAAATTTTGCATGCACAGAAATTTGTGCATGTGTAGTCTAGTGCAAAGCAAACATTTGTCAGCCACTGGAGGTCAAAGGTGACATATTTACAAATGCCTATGACATTCTTTGATCAAATACCACAAAGATGGAGCACCACAGCTCACTTCTCAACAGGCCTGTTCAGTTTGTACAGCTCAGTACAGTTTGTGTACCTGTTCTTTTACATGATAGTGAGGTGCTCATCCCACTCTTCTATTAAGTGATGTATGACTTCAGACTTTCTTGATTCAACTCTGACTCACAACGTCAGCCCTGGATATTGTTAACAATTTAAAAAAAGGTATTTTACACATTGCAACATCATCGTGTAGTAAAATGGACAAAACATTGCGTTCTCTGATGGCATCATGCACCTTTTAAGCCTCTGGGGGTGGTATTATTGTAATTCCTCAACAGATGTAAGAAGGGGAGCCAAAGCTGATAGGCTAATATGTCTCTTTTTAATCGGCACATTAGCTAACGCTCGAGCTAGTAGTTTAACTGCTCAAAATCTAAAGTAGACTTTTTCTGTTTGGTGAATGATGCAGTTATTGGTTTGTCAAGGTAACACTGAGAACCGAGCAACATCTTTTTTAACTTAAGGTTTCATAGTTAGCCTAGCAACACTACCTCAGACTTCTCAGTCATTGTTTGTTCTTCTCATTAGCCATTTTGTTTGGTACACCAAATAAACACTGAATTACCAGATTGCTATATTTGTAGTGCTAGCTTTTTTAACCCTTACTATTTACAGCTTTGCATGTAAGAATGATGACACATGTAAAAGCTTGCCTGTTTGAAAACTCTAGCTTTTTTTTTTGTAGTGACTGAAACACTCCTTAACACCAGTGTTAATGGGTGGAGCTAAACTGCAGAATAGGTGGATATATGAAAAAATGTTGGGTTTTGGTCTGTCTTTGTACCTCAGGTTTCATATGTGAACTGTATTGAGTGGAGAAAGAGCAGTATCTTTCAAAACAAAGTTTACACATTATAGCAAACTCTTCTACACTATACTCCTGGCTGTTGTATAATTGCTTTCTAATAAATAATAATAAAGTAATACACAGTTTCATAAAGCAAAACATTTATTTAGAACTCAATTAATAACAATTTTCTGATGCAAGTCTGTGCATAATACCTGATAGAAAACACTCCAACGCATTAAGGCTAATATGCATATTGCCCACTATTAGAGATTCGGAACCAGTGAGTGCACATTATAAATGCCTGGAGTGATGATTCTAATTAGAATTTCAGAGTGACATTTTAACGAGAATGAATATATCTCATCTATCTCATGTACAAAATAAGCACATGCGATAACAGAATGTGTGATGGTGGCAGACTTTTTACAATGAAATGTTTAGGTTAATGGGTGAATGTTTTTAGCCATGTACAGTATATTGTACATATTTGGGTTTGGGTGTGTTAAACAGATTATTCTCGATATGGATGAGATGCAAAGACATTCAGAGTGGTTGGAAACAAAAGCTTTCTCTGAGTACTTTTTTGGGTAGCAATGCCCTGCCCATCAGTTTTTTTCATTTTTGTAAACAGTAGTTTAATTATTATCATATTAATTATCATTAATATTGTAGCATCCCAGTGCTCACGATAAGCTAGATAGATGTTATTAGTGCATGTACATGTTGTATGTACTGTGTGTGGGCAGTGGGCTGGAGTTGTGTGGCTATTGATGATAAAAGAGCATGTGCTTAAAATGTTACAGTCCCCACATATTGTTCTACTTTTTTATAGTTCTTTTTCTTTTCCATGATAATCTGATATGGATCAGAATTACTTGGCATGGACATCCCTACGCGTAACCATATCTTGTAATAGCTTTCTGCGACAGAGCTTACTACCATGATGTCTCTTATCACCACCACTGTGATAAACTCTAACAGGCTTAAAGTTACTTTAGAATGGTGCATTTCACACAAACCACTCCGAATTAATTTATATCCTAACAATATATTTTTCCTAATTTTTGAAAAATTCCAATTAAATTGGAATTCTCCATGAAATCTCTGTTTAACGTCTAAACCCATTGTTGTACGACATTAACAATCTGCCGTTACTTAGTGAGACATGTCCTAATATGGGTTACTGGTCTACAACAACAATTCAGAACTGTTGAATAGATGTGCAGAATATAAGAGATAACTTTTTTATCTTGAATATGTAAGAGTGATTATTACATCATGAATGATCATAAAACATAAACCCTGCTGTGTGTGATGAGGCTATAAGCATTAGCAACAGCTTCCATTTTTAGAGAGACTGTATCTTGTAATCCTAAAACTTGTACATGATAATTTGAGAGATATTCTAATAAGAAAAAACATCCTGAGGCTTTAGTATGAACAATATATAAAAGAGAAAAGAAATGTACAAAACACAAAGGAATGTTTATAAAAAAGAAAAAGAAAAGAAGTTGCTTATCTACACTATGTACAGTGCAAACAAGAAAGATCTTCACAGAGAGTAAGTATAAAAGTAGGCACAGGATTTAATGCATGTTAATATCATTTCTGGTTCTTTTAGCAAAGAAATTTTGACTTAAAAGGCCCATTCACACTAACAGTGTCATAGCGCATTCTTTCAAATGGATTTTTTGGCAATGTGTGGTCTGCAGGATGCTCAAAGTATTTTTGGAGGCCCTGACTCACATTCCATATGCAACATGTGCTCACATTCCTATCATTTCACATCAAAATGAGTGGAAAAAGATTTCTCTGTTTATGCGATAGGCTGCTGAATAACTGAAATACTACCAGCTTACAATACAAACCTCAACATCAGGCAGGACTTTTTTACCATTTAATAACCTTGCTACAAAAGCCAACAAGAACCAGCATAACTGATCACCAGCAAAACCAGCATATTGCTGCTTTTGGAAAAAAAAAACCGCCTTCAAAAATTAGGCCATTACTTTTGGTCCATTCATCATGAAATTTACATAGAATGTAAAGGATAAAAATAGTCATTTTTAAAATTGGTCAAAAATATAAAATCGGAAGATATGAAAATATGGAGACACAAGGTCTTGTTCTAAAAGCAGTTATATGCTGTGTTTTAAAAACTGGTATGTTAGTCGACCAGTTTGACCATGCTGCATGACCAGCTAAGCTAGCAGTTAAACCGGCAAAGACCGGCATGGCTAGTCATCTGCAGTGGAAATTGATAAGCTTATTAACACCAACAAAAACCATGCTGCTGTGACCAGTTAAACCAGCACCAGACTGACATAAACAAGCACAGCCCGGAATGAAATGCATACTAGTCTGTGCTGTTTCCTTTAGCAGGGATTTAGCAGGAAGATATTTCTGAAAGAAGGCAAACTTGAAAGCAGCATTTACATAGCAGCGCAGAAGCTATACAATGGAGGAGACAGATTAAGCATGACTCCTTAAACATTTCTTTCACACAGGCTATAAATAAGCTCCAATAAGCGTATCTGTTTTTGTGCATGTTAACCAGTAATTTAAGCAGCTAACTTTTTGCATTTACCTACATTTTGTGTCCACACCTCAGTGTGGAGACGTATGTAAGTGTATAATTACCTGGTCATATTGTGCTTATGTTTATGTTTGTACTGTTAATGGTTGGCAAGTTAGCTATCTTGCTAACTGCTAGGTTAGCTGCTTAGGCTGCTGTTATTTACATTTTACTGTTAATGGGTGCTGAGTTGGCTGGCGGAGGAAGAAATTTAATCACCAATCTTCCCGTCTGGCATTGGGAATTCCTGTTTCCCAAGGTGAGACAAACTATACTGTGACTGAGGCTTTAAACAATGTCACAGTCATCTCCTGGAATGTCCTGCTTTCTAGGAAAAGGCTGACCTCTGTCTCACCCAGACTTAGTTTAATTGAGGCCAAAATGCTGTGAAGTCCACTCCTGGTAAGATTAATTAGTTGGTCAGTGAGGGTCAAAGAAAAGTGCATTGCTCCAGTGGCTATTTGTGTAAGCTACGTGGGGAAGAATATCTTGTCTCTGGTAAGACTAGAGTCCAGTTAAAATATCCAGATCCTTTTGCAAGGATGAAACCTTGCCACTCCATTCTGACCTTTTCAATTGGATTCTCCTTTCTCCACTGGTGGTGTCAATGTCAGTTGCTGTCGAACACACGGTTTAACAGAAATATCTTGTGCTCTATGATTAATGGAAGAATCAGAAATAATTGTTTTGTTCCATTGTGTCAACATCTAGGGGAACCTTTTGGCTCCTGGAAGTCGTACCTCATTATGACTTACTGGGAGGACTTGTGCTTGTAACTGAAGCAGCATGTAACCGAAAATTGTGCTGTCATGACATCAACTCTGTGACTGACCACAGCCAATTTATCTCTCATGTATCAGTAAAACCCACTGTGTCCTGGTGAAAAGGACACAACATAAATCCATCCAGCTTTGGAACCCTGCATGTGGAGTGTGAATAGGCAGAATGTCCTGCACTTAAAAATAAGGTGCCAAAAAGTTTTAACCTAATCCCTGTATGCCCCATCAGTAGCACATCATCGCTGTACAAAGAAAAAAAAATCTCCCAAATGGTAACTTTGCAAGACAGGACAAAACCTAATTTAATTTTAGTACAAAACTTTTGATCCATTTCTGTCGGTCCATTCATCATGACAGAAATGGAGATTGACAGAAAATTGACAGAAATGGAGATACATGTTTTTCATTGAACAGCGATGATATAATGGAAAATGGATCATTTTGATGTCCTCTTTTGATTTCCTAAAAAAACATTCAGTGAATGGTTCTTTAAACCAGAGGTTCCAAACCTTTTTGACAGCATAGCCGATGTCTAGCCCACAACATCTTTAGGTAGGGGAGGTGAGCAAGGGGCAGTGGTTTGGAGTGGTACTGATACCAAAACGGTCGCATGATTAGGCTGAGCAAGCCTCATGAAACAATCATCACCCACTAAACTTGCTATTTATATATGAAATCAATCCTTAAGCCCGTTGCTGCAGTGGTTTTATGCCTGTAATAAAGTCAGGTACAGTAAATATTCTGCATATACTCTTATACTGAATGAATTTTAGGAATGCACCACATTTCAAGAATGTACCATAAAAAATAGACATGTCCTAAATTGGTAGATATTTGCTGACAGATCTATCCTCTGACAAATTTAACCAAGATTGCTTTTTCTACCAGAACTGCCATTAGTTATGATTCAATCATTTTACTCTTTTGTTTTAGTGGTGTCACCTATACTGCTATCCAGTGATTCATGACCTGGTATCAGTCCACAACTTGGGGTTTAGAAAATAAATAACTGAACCCTATATATTGCCACATATGCAGCATATAGTCCCTGCTTAGTAAGAGAGTAGAAAAAACTGCCAATTCAAGAGACTTTCCTTTGACCTCTATGGCTGCTGCATTTTTAGTGGTTTTCTGTGGTAAGCGACAATATGCTATAGACATGGACGACTGAAAAATGCTGTAGCATCCCTCTAAAGAACCACCCACTGAAAGGTTTTGTATAAATGAGATTCCTTTGGGGCATCACTCAATAAAACACTTTGCACACCTTCCTCTTCTAACTGTGCAGTTTTGCAGTGTGAGTGAATTTACTATGTAGCTGTGAAACACTGACAGTTTACATTCACAGTGTAAAAACTTTACACATGAACAGAACCCAGCCACAATCTTCTTATAATACAAAAGTGAACTGACATTCACTCCAACACATTAAATAGTCCAAAAGTGCCAAAGAGTGAATATCTTTCAGGCTGTCATTGTGGTATGTCCATTCACCTCCGTGGACATCTTACGCCTTTGGTCTGCGTATTCACCGATGAATGACCCGTCTTCATTGAACTCACAGTCTTCATCCCCATAGTCAGCCGAGCTGTCCACACTGCTGTCGTCCCCTTTGACATCTCCTTCTAGCAAAGGCTTGCTTCTCTTAAGAGGCTTCTCGTCATTGTCGCTGTCAAAAAAACAAAGGGAAAATGACTCACTTCGCCTCAAGACAGTCCAGGGGAAAGGGTTTATGACCAAGAGGGGCTTCTAAACAATGAAAGAAACAAGGAAAAGGGTGGAATCACGGCTTTTTACTAATTGCTAATTGCTGATTGCAAATTGTAGACTGCAAATTGCCAAAGCTTCAAGGGGCGACTGCAATTTAAGGTGTCCTCAGAGACTGAGTGCGGGGGAAATTGCAGGAGGGCTCTGGTAATGCTGGCCAATGAGAAGGGCTGAGTGGGGAGGCAGTGTGTGAGTGTGTGTGCCTGTAGACAAACAGCCTGTCAGGCTACTTTAGTCCCCCAGGAGCGTGCAGGAACAAACCAAGATTAGATGCCAATTTGTGAACAGGCACACAGCCAGCTAGCAGGTGTCTCTTAGAAGACAGAGGGTCACCTCGACGCCCCACCATTTCCACAAAACTCCATTAAGGTCTGGATACAAATGAAGCTGAGCCAAAAGGAATCTTTAATAAGACAGCTCTTAGGTCGCTTTGTTTTTAATTACACATTTTCTGGCTGGCAGACCGAAATCTTCTCTTCAAAACGAAGTAAAAAGCACTTTATAATTTGTTTTTGAATTATTGTTTTTACCATTGCTTTTATTATGAGTTTATTCCAGACAGGGGTGTAACGATACACATATTTGTAGGCTTTATGTGATTTTTGATCATTACATGTTAAAACTAACAGAGCTCTGATTACGACTGCAGTCAAAAAGAATGACTAAAGGCACACAGGCCCTATTTAAAACCCACTGAGATCTTGTGGAGAAACGTGTGGAGGAGAAATATCCAGCCAGTGAGAAATGTGTCTTCAAGACAAGAGTAGCTACAAAATGATGATAAAGAGTATAACTATAAGTTTTCTTTTTATTTGCCTTCATTTTTGAGATGTCAGTGAACATTTCGAGCAATCAGCTCTTCTAGTCTTATAAGACAACCTTTCACTTCTTTTTCATTTGTTTGTATAAAGGACTGGTGGGAATTTTCTTCTGTATATTTAGCTACATTGCACCACAAGATCTCATTGTGTAAACCGTATAGAATGTTTAAACAAATTGGTGTAACAGGGCTCAAGCTTCACTCAATTATTGTGATTTTCTGATTTGTTGTGGCTTTGGGAATTTGAAGACCTCTCTGGTGGAACTGTGTAATTGCATGGAATGCCTGTTGTTCTTTGGACCCCTTTCTCAAAGAGTCACGTATGATCGTGAGTGTGTTGAAAGTCAGTATTTAAAGAAAATTCATTAAAAAATCTAAACATTTAGCTAGAAGTTCAGTCTGCTTTTATGTGAAGATGTAAAGACGTATGATGTGGTCCTATAAACTCCAGTGAAATCCAACCTGTTAGTGTAGTGCAGTTATTTTTTTAATTACTTTATTTATTTATTTGTTTTTGTTTTACATTTTTTCAGTTTTTACAAAAAACCCCTAAACATTGTAAAAGTGCAACTTTAAGTGAGCAGACCAGATAAATATATGAAACACTGTTAATAAACATAAGTTTATGCTACACAATCATTTGAGGAAATCTTTTTGATCACCCCGATACATTACAAAAGCATATGGTTAGTCTGCACCAGCACTCTGACAGAATAAGCCTCAGAAGGTCTTAGCTTCTAGAATTTATCAGCTGTTACAAAATAAATCCTCTGGCCCGTTATTTCCAGCCAAACAAGACCAGGCTCCTAATTCTTTGAATGGGGATAGACCATGTTTGAAAAACATGTTTGAAATCACTGATAAAAATCTGACAAAGTCCTTATTAATGGTTTTTAGTGTGTGGCTCAAAGACACACAAAAACTTGTTTCCCCAAACGTGCCCTAGTTTTGATCATTGACACGAGTTTCTATGTGAGAGATAAGAATGAGAATGAAATGAGAGCCTTCCAAATTTCACAATACCATTTTAAACCATACCAAACTTATATTGTCATGAAAATATGACAAAGATGATATGCTGTATTTTTCAGACAGAAGAAAATGTCGCCTCGCATGTGCTATGTTGTATTTCTGCCACACGAGCATGTGCAGCTGCTAATATTCTTTCTCCTTTCCAGCTTATTATCTTATGTACTGAATAAATAATAAAGGCCAGCTGCATAAGTGTCTGCTCTCCAACCACACAGCGATTGGGAAAACAAACTCTACCTCTCGTCTTCTCCCACAAGCATTGTGAATCAGAAGAGCGTCCTTGTGTAAACTTGAGTAAATGCACTAGGAAAGCCATTGAGGCTGATGTTATGAAGCACATTTGGTGCAGAAGATGTTTCTCCCGTCTAGTTTCCGAGCAGATGTTCAAATGAGCTAGTGGTTAGAAGTCTCTTAAGCAGCAGCGGTGTGCCAAGCCGACCCCTGAGCATAGGGATCTCTGTCTAAGTGTAATGAGATGGAAACATATTACTGATCTGAGCGGCACTGTGTGCAATTATAGGAGCTAACTGAGTGCACCCCTGCTTGCTGGCTTCGACAGCCTTCCTCCTTGATTTTTAACTCACTCTAAAAAAGAGGAGGGAGACGAAAAGTGACTCATCTAGGGGACCCTGGGTACATTTAGCTTGAAGTCTGAATGTAATTCCACCGCAGTAGTGCCATAATGGTCTCTAGCATGTTTTAACTGCGTATGAATTCAACATGATTTTGATGGCAGCTGAACCATCATCTTTGTTATACAGACAGACTGTCAAGCAGTGCTAGGGCTATTTGCGTACATTGCAGTGTGTTTCAGCAATGTTATGTCTCCATTCAATTAGTACAAAGCATTACAGCCTAAATTCTTATAACTATGTAATAATATTCAAGAGGGAGTGCTATACCGTGGGATATTGGCACTGGTGTGCTGCTGTCATAAACCAGCACACAAGGACCAATATCATATGGTATGACATGGCCTTTAGCGTATTGTTGTGATTAAACTACTAATAACATCTCAATATCATTAATAATTGTTATTATTAGATTTTTCCACAATAATAGCACAAAATCCGATTACTTTGACAGTAATGTACATAGCCCCCGTCTAGTGCTGCTGCTAGGATCATTCTACCAAATTAATTCAGGGTCAGAGAGCAGAATGTGTTTTGCTCTCTGACCCTGAATTAATTTGGTAGAATTTGGTAGATTGTTCTACTATAGAACAATAAATACATAATCAAATACTGATGATGGAATATCACTCAAATATATGGCTATGGTGGCTATATGACTGGCTAACTGAGAAATAAAGCTTGACTTGGCAAAAAACTGGGACAGTAAAATGCCAATAAAACCAAAAGTAATTTATAAATCTACTTTGACCTGTATTTGAACAAAAACAGTACAAACATCTTAGATCTTAATGTATTATGCTGTCAGTTGGTGCCTACAAAGTTGGCAAAGGAGCAAATTTATATTAAATAGGTGATGCGCTTATACGTGGTACATCATCAAAACATGCAAGGAATCTTCAAAAAACTTGGTACCACTTTACTATACAAAGTGATAATAAGTAGGTAATGATATGGTAATTTATGGTAATGATCAGTATTAACATAATCATTAGTTAAATCAGAAATTGTGGTGGGTGTTAACAAGGTCATTATAAAATAGTAAAATAAGGGTAATAAGTTGTACTTACCTAATAATTACCTGCTTATTTTATTGTTCTTTATGTATAATAAGCGAGTAATTTTTGTGGTAACAAGGCAGTAATGTAATAGAATAGATTTACCTCAACTATTCCTGGGTAACAATATGTGTCTAAAGGTGACCTGCACGTGAAGCACATGGGGTGTATTATGTAAAGTCCCAGTGTTTTTGAATTGGTGTTATAAAGTAATCCCATTACAGTTTGAGAGATGTAATTAGTAATTTGTAGTAGAGTAACTACCCCGGCATTCATATCTATAGATCATAGAAGTGGTTATGGTTGGCTTTGGTTATAATGTACTGCACTGAGCCTCAAGCAAATGAAATGTACACAGTTCTTTTGTGCTAGATCTAGCACTACTCTCATGAAACGGATGGACTGTGGAGTATATCTACAGTGCACACACACACACACACACACACACACACACACACACACACACAGACACACACACAGGAACACGTCCATGGATTTTCATGATATGCCGCTCCATTCCTCTACCTGCATGAGCCGGTTAGTCAGCTCGGAAAGCGCTGTGAGCAATTTTCTCTGTGTGGATCCGAGTAAATGTCACGCATGTAAGGTCCGAGAGAGAGATACAGCATTAGGAGCACAGGCTTAAATGAAAACCTCATGATAGCATTAGTAGTATAACTTGGATCTTATAGCCCCAAAACTGATATGTTTCAACCTAGTTGCTGCTGTAACGTAGGCTAATGTGTACTGTATACTGTTATGTTATTGTACACCGTCAAATAAAGTTCACTGTAATGTACAATGTAAACGCACTTCTAGAATACCTTAATGGTAGAACTAGACATATCCTCGAATCTGGTCTCACTGTACACTGACAGCAAAGCGTCCATCTCTATCATTACTGAATATAATAAAAACTGGAAAAGCCCTTTCTTTGCATATTTAGGTTAAGGTTGAGTGTTTAACTATTCCTTTCCATTAAGCATTGGCTGGGTATTATTTGTTTATTGATATAAATGGCTTCCAAAATTCCAATATTCTATTCATGCAGATCGGAATGTTTTTATTACTGTTTTCACTGAATAATAAAAACAGATGCATGTTTGGTTTATTTTCAGTTAGCTTCTAAAGGAAGCAACCTCTGAATATGTATTAGTGAAGAAGTGACAGGCAATAACCCTAACATGATTTGCATCTACATGTTACACTATAAAGTAGAACAAACTATTATATATATACTTGACTACTACAAACTACTTGTTTTGACTTTTGACATGATGTCTCCAGCTCTTTGTCTAGGTTCAGAATTACCTTCAATATTAGGTAGAGCAATAATCTCAGAGTCCACTATGCACCTTGAATTAATTTTAGGAAAGAGCAGCATATCTATATGTTTTCACAACCTGGTATTTTAAAATTGAGAAAGGAAAAAAAAAAAAAAAAAACATAGTTTATGGAGTGCCATTTACAAAAATATAACTGCAATAGAATATGGTCCAATTATGTTCCCTTACAAAAAGTACTGAAAACATACCCTTGGGGGTCCCACCCCAGTGACAGTTTAGTACCTCACAGTTTAGGTGGCCCAGACTGCTGGTAGTTACACCACTGGTAAGTATCTGTCAGTGTCAGAAAGTATGCTTACCTGTATTCACAGGAAGTCTCTTCTGGAACACAATGAGCCTCCAGATCCTTATGAACATCTTCCTTTTCTTTCACTGTTGAATAAAGACCCCAAAGAATCAATGAAAACGGCTTTCATAACATGAAATTATCAAATATTACTCATCTCCTGAAACAAACTGCTTTGCTTAAGTGGTAGGAGAACCCGGCTCTCAAAATTTCACCTTGATATTACGTGACGATTGAGAGGGCGAAGTTATTCTTTGATTCATATTCATACAGTGTTACAGTGCAAATGGAGCAGCTGGGCAAAAAGAAATCTGCCAGTTTGAAGTGCAGAATGAAAAGAGGCAGAGGAGATCTAGGAGTGTCCTTTCTGCTTTGCGTGTGTGAATGCGTTTCAAGGACACTGACTGCCTTGAAGATAAGCTGTGGATTGTGTACAAACCTTGAAGTAAGCAAAGGCCTGCCTTTATCAGAGAAACTGAGAGAGTGACTCAGAGTAAAGCCTGCGCTCATCTCGGCTCAGGCAGTGTATGAGGTGGCACTGCTGACAGCTACAGAGCTAGAAAACTTTCAGCAGCTTTCCAAACAGATTACAGATGCTTTTAACCTAAAAATGTAGACTGCTGGTGAATAAATTGGAATAAATAAAAAATGTAATGCTGTAAAGCTGTTTGCAACAGACAGATTTGAGAACTAAAACATTATTTCTATAAAACCTGTTTGTGTATGATTATTTTACATGTATTGGCCCATATGTATATACAATCTCAGGAAGCTAATTTATGAGAAATAAATGCCTCTGCAAAGTTCACCCAAATTTTACTTATTAAGAAGTTCTAGTTTAAAGTTTTAAAGTTAGACGTGCAAGTCTATAAACATTTTAAGTATACTGCATAGATACAAACACTACTTTTGTTAATAATATTAAATCAATTTGTTTAGCATAAATGCATAACTTTGTTCCATTAGGATGTTACTGTTTTTCAACAGAGCTGTAGATGATTTGATACTGCCTGAAAAACCTTTAAGATTTAAAAAAGATTTAAGAATGAAAATTTTTTAATTTAGAAAAAAAAAGAAAAAGTTATATTGGAATTAACAAGACTTCTTGGTGTAAATGTTGAATAATAATCTTTAAGGACCGTTTAAAGTCAAGCTCAAAGTATTTTAATTAAAAAGAATTTGGAATAAACGAGAAGTAATATCTGTAAATATTCAGGTCATCTGTAACTTTCTATTTTTCAACTAAATCTGTTTCACATCTCTCAGCTTCTTCAGCTTTTTATTACCTTTAGTACTTTTTTACTTTTTTAATTTATCCCCTACCCTATTTATTGTTTAGTGTAATTTTCCTTTAGTTTAATACTGTAAATAATCTGTGTTCTGTGTTTTTGTTACTTGTTTTTGTTACTTGTCATACGTGTTGCTCTCACCAAGACAAATTCCTTGTATGTGTAACATACTTGGTGAAATAAAGAGATTCTGATTCTGATTCTGAAGATCCATGTCCCATATTATAAAAAAACACAACCACACTATAAAGCTGCTACACTGAAATCCAAATCACACCATTCCTTTTCATCATAATGCATAACAAAATACTATTATAAGTAAGAAGGGCATATGATTGACAGCATTTGGAATAACATTCCTACATCATACACATTTTTTAGGATTAACTGCTAATATAATATCAGTCACAGTGTATTCAAGGTTATTAAAATCAAATAAACTGTGTCATTATGAAATTATAGTTTAAAGACAGGTAAATAACTGTGAACTGTACACTTATTTAGTCATAGCTGGGAGCATTCAGAGCTCATAATATCAAAGAGGCAGAGCGCTCATCCTCTGCACTTCAAACATTTGAATTACGTCCCTGTGCATATTTTCCTATTTCAAACAGCTCGGGTAAATATGATTAAAAAGTAACAAGCTTCAAATGAGACAAAAGATGAGTTCCATGAAAAGTCACAGATGGGTAGGAAAGGGGAATGCAGAGGTGATGAAATATTCAGCGTTTTGTGTCAACAGCTTCTGTAGGCAGTCAGGCGACTGGGCGGTGTCTTTGTGTGCTGTGTGTGTCTGAGTTTGTTTTCATACAGTTTCAGGACAAACGAAAAAATAGATCTACTGTAAAAGGACTGTAAAGGACAAAACCATTCTAAGATGAGGTTAGGGTTAGGACTAGAGATCGAAAATTACTATTAGAAATAGCGACAAATAGTTATATATAAAATAATTCAATAATAATAATATAATAATAATAATATATATGGGCTGTCATTTTATGTAAAACTGAAAGTACAGTTTCTGTTAATATATTTGATATACTCTAATGTATTCTGATATGTTAAAGTTAAATTAGAAACTGTATTATTATTATTGGGTAAATGTTGTTACATATAATACATATGGTAAATACCATGTCCTGCTATTGTATAAAAACAAAACCATGTGTGGTGTAATGTGTATATGTGTACATAGGATGAGTATCTGAAAGCCTGGGAGGAAACTCAGGCAGGCTTTGCAGGTGACGATGAGAACAAAGCTGAGTGATCTCATTTCGACTGTTTGACACTCTTGGTAATGCGCACAGCATGTGGAGCAGCAGCCGGAGAAGAAGTCACTGAGGCCTTGACGCCTCTGCGCCGAGAGATGACCGGCATTTATTCACCTCAGCCACAAAGAGCGCAGTGATTCGCCCCCCTGGGAGGCCAAAGTGACCTCTGCAATCAACGAGTATCGTACCTGCATACTTTCCGCCTTTGTTCCTGGTCACGAAGCATGCGATGAGAACCGCCACAGTGAGCAAGGCCACAGCACACATCAAACCCACAAACCAGCCTCTGGATGAAATGCTTTCATACAAGCCTCCCATACCTGTGAGAACACAAAGCGGTAGCTGTCAGTAGTGGTCTTATGGCCTGAGACAGGCTTCCAGAGCATCTATCTAGGCTTTAGAAAGCTTTGTCAGACTAATGCCATGGACCCACTGGTGGGTCCAGACTTCATTTCCTCAGTTTTCGACATCTCACTGAGTCATTTTACAGTATTTTCCCAAAGCCCCAAAGCTCACAGAGCGCATATCCTACATTTTTCCAGTGCCATTTTTTGACCCTTAAATTTACCTTTGCATGGGATTTTAATCCTTTTTTTTTGCATTTTTTTGTACCAGTAATTTATTTTACCATTACCTTATGAAACTTCTCTTTACCCCTTATAATTAATC
Organism: Prochilodus magdalenae; assembly: GCA_024036415.1. NCBI lineage: Eukaryota > Metazoa > Chordata > Actinopteri > Characiformes > Prochilodontidae > Prochilodus > Prochilodus magdalenae. Next base: position 498,185 of record JAMWET010005584.1, read on the forward strand.
AGGTTGTTGGTACTGAGACTTCATGATTTGGAAATATACTCCCTGATTGTCTACCATCTATTATGTCTTATTCAAACACAGTGCTTACAACTTCAGCATGAATGTGTGGAGCTCAACTGCTATAGAATGATTATGTACAGGGGTTGGACAATGAAACTGAAACACCTGGTTTTAGACCACAATCATTTATTAGTATGGTGTAGGGCCTCTTTTCGCGGCCAATACAGCGTGATTTGGGCAGCCGTGGTTTTATGTTTTTTGGATACAATCCGGGTTAGCACCCGAACATCCCTTTCAGACAGCTTCCTCTTGCGCCCACAGATAATCCTGTTGGATGTGGTTCGTCCTTCTTGGTGGTATGCTGACATTACCCTGGATACCGTGGCTCTTGATACATCACAAAGACTTGCTGTCTTGGTCACAGATGCGCCAGCAAGACGTGCACCAACAATTTGTCCTCTTTTGAACTCTTTTGAGTTGTGTGCATTGCAATATTTTGAGCAGAACTGTGCTCTTACCTGCTAACTGAACCTTCACACTCTGCTCTTACTGGTGCAATGTGCAGTTAATGAAGATTGGCCACCAGGCTGGTCCAATTTAGCCATGAGACCTCCCACACTAAAATGACAGGTGTTTCAGTTTCATTGTCCAACCCCTGTATATATACAATGGCATTCAAAAAACTAAATATCCCTGAACAAATTACAGTTTATTATTTTAAGGAAAATTAGATGAACACATTCTCCACTGTAAATAATTTTAAATATGGCAATTTTCTCCAGGCCTATTTTATTATTTGCTGGATTTAACATATTGGTAACATAAAAGACATAACAGATGCACTTGGCCAACCCCCGGGCACTGATGGCAGCAACTAGACACGATGGGAAGCCGGGCATCGGCTGTGATGGAGTCCAGGACAATGACAACAGTGTAAAGAGACAAAACCTTAGCCCCTTGTCCTGTTTGGCAGCAAGACACTGTACTAAACCTCATGTTTGATCCTAATGGTCAAGCTGTGGATGTGGCGATGAGGAGGTGGAGCAGTGAACGCTGTTTTCCCTTCTCAGCTCAAATGTTTTTAATGAGCCAGCTGATCTGATTTGGCTTTGGCAGCGTAGGCACCTTCAAAGGTAGTAGAGAAGAAAGAGGAAGAGAGAGGAAGAGAGAGACACGAGCAGCCATAACAGATAAGGACGGTAGTTGAAAGTTGAAGTGTTGAAAAGCTTGTAAGTGTAAAGGACTGAAAAGTCTAGCTAGAGTGGCCAGTTTTGAGCTTGGTAGTAATTGTGCTTTGTTTTGTGCTGTGACCGTCTCTCCTGTCTCAAGCTTCTATCTTCTCATGGTAGCACATGGTGTTCATTAATACCTCAATAATGTTTATTTATTTTTTCTAATATGCTAAAAAAATAAGCAAATAAACAGTAACTATGTATAAAATTTAGAAATCCTTCCTGTAGAGGTTATGTTATTTGTATGATCCACACAGGATGCATTGTAGATGCTCACATTGACATCATTCATAAGCTAAACATAACCCAGGTTCCATCTTTAATCCTAATGCTACCAATACTGAGAATCAGCTGACTTGTAAATCAACTGACGTGTTAATTAAGTTGACACCAGACTGTTAATATTTTCTGCACCTGCAAGCTGTATAAGGACCATTAAAATACAGCATAGCTGGATATAGCTGAATATGTCTTCATGTATGCAAACCTAAACCTGGAAGCTGATAAAAAGCTATGGCGAATGTGTCTCTCTAACTCTAGTGGTGTCCTACCAGGCAGACTCTCTGCCCTCTCACCTTTCCCTCTTGTCTGGAAAACCTCCTCATAAAGACTAGAGTTTTCAGCCCAGGGGGTAACCAGCAGTCGGACCGTGTAAACAGTCTCTGGCTCCAGTCCCTCAATGACATGGAAAGTCTTAGACGTGTTTATAGCTTCTGAAATCCTCCAGATACCATCACCTACAGGGGCCCGCAACCAGAAAGTGTTAGCCCTTCACACAAAAGCACAGTTCACCAATTACCATCGTATGAGATTATACATGCAGTCAAACCCAGACACAAAACTGCTGTACATACACTCAGTTGAAAAGTTTGGGATTAATTTGGGATTAGTTTGGGATTTTATATATATAGTTAGCTGCATCCAGAATCCTAATAATCTTGAGAATCTTAAAAGCAAGTATATCATTTGTTATTTGATGACTTTTAGTTCATACAAAGATATTACATATATATATATATATATATATATATATATATATATATATATATATATATATATATATATATATATATATATATATATATATATATGATCTATTTAAGTGTAATTTTTAAGTGTAAAAAAAGGTTTGATTTGAAAAAGTACTTTGCATAAATTTTTTAGTGGTACTGATTGCACTGCATCATAAACCACCATGCCCCTTCTGGTGCACCTGTGGCTTTTATTTAACCTGTCAGGCACCTCTAATAAAACTCTGACAATCTCTTTAAGAAAGCATCACAAATATATTAAAACTTGCTGCCTTTTGTTACAATTCAGCACTTTGAATAATAAATATGTTCCAAGAATAATGTAGACTGGAGAACTGGACGTTTTCATTTTGGGAAGATGGGAGTTCTGTAGCAGTTTTTATTCAGCCAGAAACTGATCTGGAAATTGATCTGGAAATAAAATATTTTATTCTTGTTTGCTGCTATGTGAAATTATACAGTTTGAATAGCAATGATTTTTTTCATATTTATTTTTTTCATAGGTATGAACTGAGTAGATTTTCATGGTGAAGTTAATTAATATTAATGGTTCCAAATGTCAAGCAAAGTCTTCACATGAAAAATAATTGCATAGAAAAGAGCTTTGAGGTTTCTACTGTCTGAAAAAGTCTCTGACCACCACACTTGGTTATATCTAAAACATCTAAAACTGCAACACACATTAAATTAAGTTAAATTCAAGTTTATGTTTTACTGTTGGCCCTTGAGTCCCGGCCCCCACAATAGTTTTCTATGGGGTCTATATTGCCTTACAAAGCACTGCATCTACCTCTAAAACTAAAACAATAAAACAACAACAGCAGATCCAGTTCCAATTACCACCACTGAACAGTTCTGACTGACCAAGTTTCTGTAGAACACAACACTTTATATCAAAGCACCGTAAAAGATTTTCTCTATATCATAACAACTTAAATCTGCAGAAATTTTGAAAAAAGGATTTTGAACACTGCAGTGGCAATACATGTGACTCAATTAGTTAGGAGTTGCTAGGCCTGGGCTAATATTCAATATTGTCAAACTGATCTGAAAACAGGAAATAATACAAAATAATCATGACATATCATCTCATAGACAAGACAAGTTCCTAATGAAGAAATTACTGGTTTCTTACGGTGGTCCATAACTGCGATATAGATTTCTGAATCTGACAGTCTTCCTCTCGCTGCCCAGCTGATTTTTGCAAAGATGTCACTAACAGTGGAGCTTATGTTGAAGAGTGCTGAGAGAAGGAGAGACCAAAAGAAAGACAGAAAGATAGACAGACAAGCACCAAGACAGTTTATTTAATCCAAAAAAAGACCCAGCAACACCCTGAAGGTAAATTAGCTAAACTGAAAACAGAAGAGATTAGGTGTATTGCTAATTGTTTAAAGCTGCACTATGTAAGATTTGGGGATTGGGAGACCTCTCTGGTCAAAATGGGTAATTGAATGCAATATGTGGAAGAACATTTTGTGCTTTAGTCCCCTTGCCTGGGCAGGTCTGATGACTGCAAAGAGTCAAAATTGGGTGAAGGACTTGTCTTCCAAGGTTGTGGGTGAATGATCTACTTGGAATAAAGTATTCATTATTATAATGTTGACTTTGCCTTTGAAACCTAATCATCTAGCTAAACCTTCGTTCTGAGCCTATGTATGTGACATTGCTTAAACACATATAGTGTTGTCAGTTGCATAGTGCAGCTTTATCAATGCCAAATATGTATGACCTGTTGAAAGCTACAAATATCATGTGAATGTGAAGTATAGGAGAAGTAAAGCCTGAGAAAATGGCAGTACACCATGGTAGATACCTATGGGGGAAATGGTGGGATTGTCAGTAGCAATGACAGTATGGGATGAAGTAAAAGAGAAAGGCTGCCCTGCAAGAGAGAGAGAGAGGGAGAGAGAGAGAGAGAAAGGATTTCATACCACATGCAGATCACAGTAGGTTAGACTACAGTAGAGGAGGATCTGTCAGTTGCCTTAACGTTGCCTGGCGAGCTGACATCTTGTTGTCAGCATCCAAAATGCAATATCCATGCGTGTCATCCGGATTCAAGAAAGCATGAGCCATCAGTCTCAAATCATCACACATAACACTTTGTTGTGCCTTTACTCAACCATGCTTCTACAGCTTCTCTTTTCAGTGAGCATGAGCCTTAAACAATGTGTTTCTGTCAGCAGCCAACAATATTAGTGGGTATTTTAGTGGGTGTGCTGTTGTTTTTTGAAAGCCAACAAAGCAAGTTGCTGCAGTGCCAAAAATTGGCCTGCCAGTTCCTGACTACGGCTTTAAACATGCTGTGTTTTGTGTGCTCGTTAAAAAGAAGCTCAGGGACAATGCTTTAGCATCATTTGAAGGCAGATCAAGTAAAGACAGTATCAGCTAACTCAAACAATACTGGTCAATATGGTCTCCTCTATTGAATAATGCATAAAAGCCAGTTCCAGTTCTTTGAGTAAGTAATACAGCAACAATTGCTACTAAGGCTGTTATCACCACCATTCATACCACTACAGCTAGAGCCTTTTCCACAGTCTTAAATATAAAGGTTCCTAAATGGTTCTTGGCCAGGATATAGAGGACTAGGAAAAACTAAACTGGTATAGAACCTTTATATGGTGTGGAGATTTAACTTTAATAAGGTTCTTCACACTAATAGTAGACTTTTTAATTGCATTTATAAAAATACTTACAGTAACAGCAATAACAACACAGATATATAATTATATATATATATATATATATATATATATATATATATATATATATATATATATATATATATATATATATATATATATATATATATAATGAAAACTGAATTATATTGCTTTGTAATAGTAAATAACATTAGCTTGTGTAAAATTCCAACTTTTTTTTCAAACTGTTGCAATTCGTTCTTCTGTAGGCATGTGTTCAGTATTATATTAGCACTTACACACTAAGTTAATGTTTACTTTCCCAAACTGGGTTGTATATTGCCCTACCTAAACACACCTTGACTTTGAATATCTGTATGCTCAGATGCATCCATTTTATCCATCCTTCTCTCTTTTTATCAGTGTCTACATACTAAAACAAGACATAATTGCATAATTGCATAATAAAACAGGCTAAAATGTCAAAGAGTAAACTAAAGCAACTAAAGATAGCTGCAGTATAGCTTCTTAAAGCATCAGCAGCATGGAAACACAGCATCTGGTGATGTTTATGGGTTCCAGATTCAATTGAAAAGTTTTTACATTATTAAATTGTCCGCTTACATTTGAGCACCTAAAATGTGAGCAGTTTTGTATAAAATTGTTGTAATTGTTATACCTATCACCTGATTTACATGTACATCAAATAACAGTGTATTAAAAACAAATCTATATTTCTATCTCATATTTATCAAAATTTCTGTTTAAAAGCACTACTGTTGAAAATTATTTTAAAACTAGACTGAATAATACAGATTCAGCATTTTATAAAGGCATTCGTATATTTCATCAGCATTATTGTTACAGGATTTGCATAACTTCAGATTTGTTAAAGTCGACAGTTATGTGACTAATTGCTGATGTCATGAATAAAACTACAGGAAAGGGAAATCCTAAGTGGTTCCAAACATCCAAAGAACCTTTTTTGGCACCTTCATTTTTAAGAATGTGTTACTGATAGTGCTAATACCACTATGACTAATAGTACACTAGTACTATAACCTCTACTGATATAATGCTTCCCTTTTCAACACTACATGCTGTCAGAGTTGTGATTAATGTTGGCCTACTCATACTTCAGGTTAAAGCCCCAACCAAGAACTGTCAAATCAATGTCATAGATATTTATGGACTGTGCCTGAGTTCACTAGCAGAAACTGTTATAAAATATTCAGATACTTTATCATTCGCCAATTGCTGACACTGGATTCAACCCACATGCCAATGACATGTGACATGTATGTGTCAATTTTGTAATTTACAGTCTCAAAAGTAAGGAAATACACTTATGAAGAGTAAACAGCAGACGGCAATCCAATTTTGAACGTATGTTGCTGGGGATACAGGAATAAGAAAGTTGTAAGAAATCAGGAAATGTTCCATCCTTTGACAACAATGAAGGGAAAACCTCATCTAACAATCTGGCAGTTCCAAACACATTGGTCACCAATTCTGTTTTCATTTTATATGGGTGTTTCCTTACTTTTGAGACTATGTTTTCATTAGGGATGAGTAATATGAAAATTACAATTAATTGTAAGTGATAGTTGTCGATAGTATTTTTAAACGTGGCACATTTTTGTCTGTTCTAAACTATCAGATGCAAAAAAAAATTTATTGAATAGTGTTGTATGAAAACTTAACCCTCCAGTTTGGCTTTAGCGTCTAGCCTTAATTCTTATTCACTTGACATACAAATTTACACTGTTATATATATCTTTCTGCATGTGTAGATATTTCAGTTTATTGACATACAAGTGCATACACTGACATTAAATATTTGTAGCACATATATTTCAAATGATCTCACATAAAGGGAGAGCAAGTATATAAGGGTAGGCTGTCGACTGTGTAGATTCTTGGCTGAGGCCTTAAAACAAACCTACTAACTATTGGTGCTAGTACATACTCATCTCAGGGGAGGTGACGAGCACTGGCGAAGAAAAATCAGCTTAGAAAGAGAATAGATCATGGTTAAATGGCATTTAACTGGATTGTACTGAATATTAGATAGACTTTGTAACTGCTCATTATTGATTAAATATCTACTTTACACATTTAATTAAAAATGGATAAAAAAGGCTGACCAAGTGAGAGAAAATGGATTAGTGGAGAGATCTCATGAGCTTGCTGTTATGCATCATGCTATAACAGTAAAAGATCAATGAAATATTTGAAAAGCTTATTAAGAAGGTTGCTGTGGTAGGAAATGGATGCCATTAGCTTCAAACTACTCAACTACAGTGAACTGCACATTAACCCACATATACATACTGGTCTCTGTTGATGTAGCCAATGATGTTGCAGATTCTTCATGAAAAGAAACTTGATAACAAAAAATAAATTAATAAATAAATAAATAAAATGAGAGAGTAAGAAAAGTACAGTAGAAGCAAACTTCAAATAAACCAACAATTGTAAAATTGCATGTTGCAACAATTGCATGTTGAGAGGATATAGGGATGCACTGATATGGGAATGGTAGCCAGGTTTCGCTATCCAGTATATTTTCATGTACCTATCATAGTGCTTACCAGAGACCATATCTTGCTTTATAAGCGTTATAAAGAAATTATGTTGTGCCCATTCAACATGACATTGTGCTATTGCAGATTAAAACTGTGGCAATGTGGTTCGCGGAGATGTGACATTGTTTTAATTATGTCGTCTAATGAAACTGCATTGTTTAAACCAACATTTGTGATCAACACTGATCAACAACGCATTCCATCCTCCTGCCTTCAAATGTTTTAAATGATTTCACAATATCATTAGAATATTGAATCATGAAGCAATATCAAGAATACATTGATGGTGTAAATATATCGTTATGCCCCGACAAAGAATTCAAACATTTACTGTATTTGGGTTAAAAGTGTGAAACAATGAAATATTAGCATAGTAGCCTGATTTATCATGTCCTGCTCTCCTAGAAGACTTTAAATACAACTAGTTTATCTAGTCTCTAGTTAAAATCACCTTTAAGTGCAAGACATCAATTTAATTTAAGATGTTCCAAAACTCTTATTTAAAAAAAGCTACAGAAAAAAGACCAAAGCTGTCACCATCTGATATACAGAACTTAAAACCTTTATCTTTGAGACATAAAAGGAAATGACGCTTCTCTTGCTCATTCACAGGTATTAATGTCCACCTTTTCTTTGCGAGAAGACTGAAAGGAGATGTTACTGTTAAGACAGGAAACGCACTCACTGAGTGGGTTTGTGATTACTAGGATTGTGAGAAGTAGAAAATGCAACCAGCCTCTAAGACTGAACTTTGCAGGTGTGGAGAGTAAACCTGCAGATTTCTTTGTTAAGCTGAAAGCAGTCTCCTGAAAAGAATAGACACTGTAATAAACTCCAGGAGTGGATATACTAAATACTAATTTCATATTTAGCTGCTGAGGCTTTTGTGCAATTTTCTATCGGATGTATATTTTTTTTGTTTTTCCCCCTTCCACCCTACTTAACGGCCATTTAGACTAGACAGAGCTTTATGATTTTGCACAATACTGTACATCGTTAAACATTAGTCTTAAACTTCTTAAACGCAAATATTTGTACAATGACAATATGTTTTTAAACTATTATCTGACAATAGTAATATGATTCCAATATCATGCATCCCTATGAGAAAGTGCTGCATTATGAATTTAAGACTATTCACTACATGTCTACCTACCGCACTAGGTAATGTCTAACTAAATCAGCTATACACTTTAGGAAATGATACATACTGATTGATGTGGCCACTGATGTTGTGAACTCTTCGTAAAATGCGTCTTCATGAAAGACACACTATGTTAGTGGGCTAACATAACAGACAAAATGTCCACAAACAAGCCAAATGCTGGACAATCTGATGAATGTGCATGTATGATAATAAAGGCCAATAGAGGCAACAAAATGCAGAAAAAGCAAAGATTTTTTACAAGTATAGTACATGTAAAGTACAGAGTGGTAGTAGAAGAACAGATTAAATACAGACTTACAAGCAAATGCAGTTGTGATTTTGCTGCATACTCACGTGCTGTGTGTACAGTATCTCCTTCTTCACTGAGGGCTGGTCCGCAGCCCACTACACTGCAAGCACTCAGGTAGAACTTGTATTGACTGTTAGACTTCAGGTTATGTAGAACCCACTGTGTTGTGTCTGGTCCACTGATGTTAACAGTGGAAGCGTTATCCACATCCATTGTTTCATTGACTGCAATAAGACACACAGTGACACACAGTTGCATAGTTTGAGCTGTATATTATTTACTTTATATAAATGTAAATTCTGTAAAAAATAGATCTATCCATACAATTCCCACAAAGACATTCTTCTGGAGCAACTGTTATTAGACTGCATGGGTTTTACAGAACACAAATATGAGAACTTGCAGTGAAACGTTTTTTTTTTGTCAATGGATTATTCTGTGACACTGTAAAAGTGGTTTGTCAGTTCAACCTAAAGTTGTTTCATGTGGTAACAAGCAATTTGGTGTTTAACTCAAATAAATAAGTTGAAAGAAACAATGCAAAGCAAATCTTTAGGCTGAAAAAACACAGGGTACGGATTCTGCAGACTTCAATAGTTCTGTCAGGGATTACATTTTCTCCCATTGTGGTTGGAAAAAATATTTAACGTAAAAAAAGGGCTGTGCTTGTCATGTGTTACATTAAATTAGGCAACTAATCAAAGAACAAGACGGGGAAATGAGCCAAAGAGCACAGACAGATCTGCACACTAGGACAGTTTTGCTTGCATTTTAATTTTTTAATATTCCTAAGATATATACTAATTTACTAGCATGTCTATCATTATCCACACTGTTAGTAACAAGGTCTGTTAAAAACATGAGAAATGGACAGCTTGACCCCTCAGCTTGGTAAGCAGTTCACATTGGTTTAAAAAAAAAACTACCTCTTGCACTTCAAGGCACTTGCCAACATTTTCGTGAGGAAGAATTAAACCCTCAGAGCTGTTCCTCCTCCATAAAAATGTACCATGAGAGCTAGTTACTTCAGACATAAATTCATAATGTGTGATGTGATGCTGAACTTCCTGCCTATAACACAACCCATAGAGATCCATGCTGCTTCTTCTCTGCTTTGTAAAATGGATTTCTGCAGTCAGGTAAAAAGTTTTTGTGGAATATAAAAAAACAAAACCAACATTTTATGTCAATAGGAAGGAAACCTTGGCCCTGTCCTACCTGTCCTTTTACAGTGTAATTTCAAATGAGATTTTCTCTGAATGCATGTGAATGATCATGCTGTCAGGATAGTGTGGATTAATTTCTGTTTTCAAACCTGCCTAGTTTTAATTATCTTCAACAACATACAGCTTGGTAGACAATTATTCTCAATGGGAAGTGTGATATTTTTTCCCATGCTTTATAAAGTTTACCCAGTACCTGCTGTAGAAGCAGGACATGGATGGAGGAGGTGAACTGTCTGCTGTCATATGCTATGTCAGCTCATTTGGTATAAATAATGCAAATACTATATATACCCAGGTTCAACAATGATCCAAAAGATGAGATTGTCTTTCTTACCTTAAGAAAGTATATATGTAAGTAATAGTTACGAGTATACTATGGGCAGTTCCCAAGGGATTTATTTTTAAATAAGGGTCATTTTAGAGACTACACTAGAATAATTCTGAATGGTATGCGAGTAAATTGAACCTTAAAAAAATTCACTGCAGCATCAATTAGTGCAGTGTAAAGATTTACATTTTAAGACTAAATAAATGACAAGCTACTAGTGGCATTACTCAGTTACACAGTAACTAACAATATAACTAGTACATTACAGTAAAACAACAAATAGCAGTCACATGCACCACAGTGGCAATAGCATTACAGCCTTCTCCTACATTTTTACATAACAACTGTAAAAGTAATGAAATTCAGTAGCCAGTAATGTAGCATAAATTTACACATAAAAGACAATGACTTTTCATTTTCCTATCCTAGGCATAATTTACTGTGCACCTTTTTGTGAGAGAGCATTTAAACAGGTCTGAAATGTTAAGTAGCGGAGGATGGCAGCACTTAACAGATCTGTACTGATTATTAATCAGTGCTTACACAATGAAGAGACACACAGGCAAAGTGTGTGATGTAACTATAATCATGCTAACATACTTAGCTGGTACTGTAGCCTGTAGCCGGTGAGGATACCATTGGCTTCAAGAGGTGGAGCCCACACCAGAGTGATGGAGTTGCCTTGAGGGTTTGTGGCTTTCAGTATAGGAGGTTTCTCAGGAACTGCACACAATTAACACATGTTTAATCCCTGGCTTGGGTTCAGTAATCCTCTAACTAACACATCAGAGCATGATGGAACCGTAGAATAAGAGAGTAAGAGAATAATAGAACTTCTGATATTTAGCCCATAGAAGAGCAATTTAGCTTAGAAGGTTTTTACTTTCGGTTTGCTAGTAATGAGGTAAAGACACAGCGAGTTATGCATTGCTTACATGTCCTTATGATTGACATTCAGTGTTAACTTTACACCTTTTATTACATTTAGTTTAGCAAAAAAAGAAAGGCTTCGGGGTAACAAACCCATGTTCTCGCTCCTATGACAGGATACATATTTACTGAAATGCTTGATAATTATCGGATTAGTCTAAATTTGTCAATTAATCAATCAGTCAATACAACCTATTTTTATTTATAAATGCTTTTGTTTTTATGAGTATTTTTATATGAAAGCAAACTGTTTAGAATTAATATCTATGTAACATTCATTATGCATTTGCTATTCAGCTAGCATGATGTTGCTTGTGGGCTTGTGTAGCATGATGAATAAAAGTCTTTTGTATTCTAATCACTAAAAATGACCTTTAAACGTGCTTTTCTTGATACTTGTGGATCTTGGTGAGGATGTTTCTTCAAAAATAATGAAAAGGTGAACAAACCGTATGGTTACTCGGTTTTGTGAAAACAAATGTAGACAAAGAAAATCTTTTATGACATTGCACAACATTGCTTTTAGGTAACATACCACTGCACACATATTTTTTCATTGTTTTTGGTTTTAAAAATCTTATTCAGTTATGCAAGAAAAGTGAATCATTAAATCATTTAAATCACTGCTCTCATAAATTGTGCAATACATATTTAAATGGTTAATCTATTACTGTGCATCTTGTTAACACAAACATGGAATGGATATAAAGATTTTACCCTGCAGGCTAACATCCTTTCCCTGCTTATTTCAACGAGCTATGAATAGTGAATAAATGAGCAGTGTGCACCGTACTCCTGAGACTTTTAAGGGTTAGCTGCCATTTATTTTCAGTACCAGAGGACTCACACGCCACATAAAAATGAAACAGCTTAAATAAAACTTCTCAACCCTTTCTGCAAGCCCTGTTTGGAATGTAAGTGATGCATAACTTCTGCACTTGCCTCCCTCCGGTGTTGTGAAGGTGAGTGGGCTGCTGCTGGGTCCATTGCCTCTCCCATTGAAGACATTGACTGTAAGGCGGTACTTGGAGAAAGGCTTCAGTCCAGGAACCATGGTGTGACTCCTGTTCCCTGCAAGAGTGAGAACCTGCTTCTCAGCAGGAACTTCCTTAGAGGTTAACAGGCTCTGTGTTCTCCACCAGTGCACCTGAATAGAAGAGACATAAAGAGAGTGAGTGGGAGGCAAATGGAGGAAAGGGGGGAAGAAAAAGAGAACAACATTGAAAGATAAGAAGCAAACAATTAGTGATAGAGACCTACATAGAGACCTATACAACCACAAATAACACACAAAACAAATCAAAACATTGCTGCCTAAAACCAATGCCTGCTTAAAAAGATAAGTTGCTATTTAAAAGATTCCACAGAGTCAGCAGATCTTAAAAAAGCCCGCAATGTGTTCCAGAGTTTGGGAGCAAAGACCTTAAACATACGAATCTTTCCATGGGAACGTGGAACAGACAGTAGATTTAATTTACTGGACCTAAGGAACCACAAGCTCACAAACTAAGTGATGAAAAAAGAGCATTACAATAATCAATATATTAGGTTAAATAATATAAGGTTAAATAAAAGCATGTATTATCATCTACAGCTTTGCATTTGACACTACAGTTCTCACTTTGCTAATATTTCTTAAATGAATAAACAAGATCTTGTCAACTGTTTAACACGTGTGTCAAACAACAAAGACTGATCAAATATAACACCTGGTAAAGCCTTATGTCATCAAGCAATAAATGATAAGCAATATTAAAACTCTTTATAATTTGTCCTAAAAGCAGCACATAGATAGAAAATAACAGAGGCCCAAAACAGAACCCTGCGGGACACCACTGGATAATGGAGTAGAATCAGACACAAAATCTTTAATAGTCATTGTGCAACGTCTCTCAGTGGGATAAGATGTAAACCTTATGCTCTAATGCTGTGCCTGATATGCCCATCCAATCCTGTAACCTGTTTATGAGCTTATAATGGTCTACGTATCAAATGCATAGCTAAGGTCAAGTAGAACAATCATCCGCATCATTAACATGCCATTAGAACACCTCAGATATGCTGTCTCTGTAGAATCCCGTTTACAAAACCCAATATTGTATTTCTCCAGAGCAGCAGTGAGTTGGTTGGCCACTTTCTCTAAAACGTTTGGCAGAAATGGGAGCTTAGATACTGGCCTATAACTCTAAAGCACAGTGGGCTCTAGATTGAGCTTCGTGAGTGATGGCTGAAAAGTAGCATGCTCAAAATAAGAAGGAACGCATCCTGCAGACAATAAAGAATTAATCAGTACTACAGGGCCAATAAACTAGTACTACAGGGCCAATAAACTAGTACTGCAGGGCCTATACTTGGTAAAACTTTTAAAAACAGAGAAGTTGATATTATATCCAGAGGGCTAGTAGACGGCTTTAATTTCCCAAATATCCCATTTATCATATCTTTTAAGCTGTTTGACTGGAAGGAGTCCATAACAGTAAGAGATAACCAAGGACTGGTATTACGAAAGTCACAGGCTGCATCTAATAGGTATGTTGACCTTATCAACAAAGTAGGCTAGAAACCTATTACAATCCTGTGCAGAAAATATTGGCAAGTAGTGCTGTGATTGGTAATATTATTTATTTAATCCAAAAAAAAATAAGCAAGATCGAGCCTAATTGCTGTACCTGACTGACCCAACAGCCACGATTGCAGGCATTCAGGGAGCAGTGATGTCCACCATGAATCATCTTGTTAGTGCTAGCAGCATTGACAGCTGCACAACATAGGATCACAGACCGATGCATCAACCGGCCTTAATACCACGTCAACATCATCAAAGACTGCAATAATGTTCTGCCAGACTGTCATGGAGAATGGCAGCAGGTCATCTTAAGTGAGTCCTTTTTGTCTTGGTGGAATTGAACAACAATTTAGTGTTGTAAAAAACCATGGTTAGCGCCAAGATAAATGATTTGTTGTCACATGTCAAGATGACCTGGTATCACTCCATCTCCACCCCTACCACATAATCTGCAGGAACTTTGTGAGTATATTCAAGCTGCATGCGAATGGATTATTGCAGGACACCATTAGGAACCTCAACAACTCCATGCTGAGACAACTGGCATTACCTCAGAAAACATGATGACCCAATGCCATAGTGAGAGACACTACTTCTGTATGTGTAGCTAAATAAATATTGCCCATATCAGTCTAAATTTATCATCATGTATTGTTCCTGGTAACTTTTATCTTCCAAGTAGCATTACAGTTTGACTCTTCCTTCTGGGTGCGACTATGTTTTTGATGATGAGTGTATAAATATAGATACACATAAGTATGGCAAATCATAAGTCGTACATTTTGACCTAGGGACCCCAGGTTAGAGAAAGAAATAGAAAAAAAATAGAAATGGAAAAATAGACAAGAGATGAAAAGAAAGATTATTGTAAACGGATGAAAGGAGGAGGTCCATTAAGAGCTACAAACTGCTGGGCTGTGGCTAAATGACTTTCCCCTCCTGACCTAGCTATAGAACCACAGGGCTGTAACCCAGACACTGTCAAGTGGTGGGAAGGACATGAGAGACCTGCGGGTCAGGCACTTACACTGTAGCCGCCAAGATGGCCCCTCAGCTGGGCCTGGGGGATGGGGGACCAGCTGACCCTCAGCAGCGTAGAGTTCAACACCACCACAGACACGTTCTCAGGAGCTGCCAACGGCACTGGAGAGGACAGTCAGAACACACAGGCCTGAGTCAAACATGCACAACAAATGCTGAGCTGCAGCCAATACACAGGCACTACAGAAAAACACACAGGTGCATCCATAGATTTAACACTGAGGGGGATATGAGCCAGCGTTGAGCAGAGTTCAGCTCCACAAACACACACACATACTAACATGTGAACTGACAGGAGGGGAGAGAAAGGTCGGCGTGAGGGGGAAGAAGTGAATTTCTGCTACAGCAATGACACACACACACACACACACACACACACACACTACTAAAAGTACACAAACACGCAGCCTACATAACACATGCTGTAGGGTTTACATGGTAGAGGTGGTGCACACTCTAATACAAATAATACAGAAGTAGTCTTTTCATAGGAACACAACAAGCTCAGACACTCACAGGACCTCAGTCCAACATTCTCCAACCAACACTAACATTCTGTAAAGAAAATGAACACCTTGTTGTCCCAGGCGTGTGCTGGTATATTAAAAATGATCACAATTAATAACTGAAGAGTCATCTATCGCAGCTTAAAAACAAGTATGCCATACAGCCATAACGATATTTCCTGTATCTTATTTGGTACAGCATTGTGCGGTGTGCCATGTTTACAATATAATAATCATTAAAAATAAAGTAATGTCTGCATAAAGTTGTTCCTGGATGGTCACTATGTGTCATTATCATACAGGACTATTAGCAGTCAGAAGCTGCTAATGATGCAGAACATGGGTTGCGACAGTTACTCCTGAACTCCCCCTGATTTTAATCAAGACAGCCCCAGAGCTGCTTATAAGGGACATAGCAGAAATTAAACCATCCTACTAATAGTTTACCTAATGTCTTGGTGGCTACAGATCGTAGCGGTATAATGAAAGTTCGTTATACTGTGATTGTGATGAGTATTATTAGGTACAACTGAATAATATTTCAACACATCTTAGTATCTGCCTATTTCACATTATGAGGGAGTGAGGGGAGTGATGTACTGAGAAATCATTATTGTAGTCATAATTTTCTGTTAAGGGAGAGTTATTGGTCGGGCAGTCGGATGCTATTTTGTTCCTCGTTCAAGGGAAATGTGTGGGGTGCAGAGCAGTGCAGGATGTTTTGTAAAACATTGTGTTTACAGAGAGTGGTGAGCAGTGTTGGCCTTGTTTAAGGCCTGGGAATCAAAGAAACCACATGCTATTCAAACTCATGCCTCTGTCAAAATGTCCCTTGAGCCAATTGCGCGTCCTCTGAATCAAACAGTCGACAATTAGACAGTCATAATCACTGTCCAAGAGTTGACCCTGACTTAACCGAAACAACATAAATGCAGTATGAACTGTACTACTGCTATTTTTACTCTACCAACATACAATATATCATATAAACATCATTTACATGCCAAGTCAGTCCTTATATAACAACAGGTCAAAATCACCTAATCGGTCCTTTCTACAGTCTTTGTATTTCATAATCATGTTATGTTGCCACAAGCTAAATGTTAACTGGGTGGAAGAAAGGGTATAACTTCTGGCTCTGTGATCTAACTTTAAATCACAGTGCAAGAAAATTTGTTCATTTTGTCCATGAAGCTTATAAGGATGTTTTTAGCATACATGATATCAGAAGGAGTTGGCTTGTACTTGTGTAAGACAAAATTTTTAATTAATTTGTTAATTAATTCTCAGCTTAAATGATGACAATACGTCACAGTGTATGTTGTGGAAGTTTTTTTTTTTTTTTTTTTTTTTTTGTGGAATATTATGAATATTAGATTTTCCATTACATGTTAGCATGAAGCTAGGAGTGGAGTTTTGGGGCACTGGGGCCAGTACTATATGGCTCGATTCTACACATAGCCTGCATCTTAAACCATACTAGTATAATAAATAGTATGTCAATCATGGAACACTTCCAATAGCAGAGCATTTAATAGTGTAGTATGTAGAGTTTTACCAGTTTAGCCCTTACACCTTTCAAATTTAGCTTGAGGTTGTTTTATGCATTTGATAACTAGCAATGAAGACCATAAAGACTAAAGCCATTAGCCATAGAAATTCATTACCTTAAAAACTGCAAATACAAAAGGCAAATAAAACTCCAACATAGTTTCCTGTCACAATTTAAGACCAAGAATGTGCAACATAGAAGCAGTAAAATATGACTAAACTAAATCAGTGTTCCCTTAATCTATTAATTAAAAAAAAAAAAAGTTTAACTTAAACAGTACATTCTGTGCTTTGTGAGTCGCTTAATTGTTGCACCCCTAATGAAGAGTATAATAAGTTCTGTCTGTTACCCTTTTCTGATATACTGGGGTTGTTGTGATTGTTTACATGCTCTGCTCTGACGAAGGACTGTTATCACGATTGAACCATAAAAGCACAGTGGGAGCTTGTGAAATTAAGGCTGCTTTGCATTTTTACAAGTTCTCTAGTGAAATTGTAGCTGGTCTAGCTAAATTTCAGTGACTTTAATTGAAAGTATTTATGATAACATCACCCTTGTGAAAGAATGCAATGCTGTATTATATGCTATATAGTTCTAATGTGCATGTATTGTATGTGCTGTGCAGCTGTACCCAGGCCATCCAGGAGATTTGGGTCATTCTATTTCTAACTTTCCCTTTGTAGTCACTTTTCTTATACACCTGTCTTTTGTTACTTCTATTGTTGGCAACTATCCAAATTGTTTTGTGTTGGAGCTTATACAACCATGAGTGTGGCCATGGATTTTTGGATCAGCTTGTCTGTAAGACTGGGCACAGAAGAAATTAAGATTAAATCTACAGTCATACCTGCTTGATACTGTGCATTACTAAATACACATGTCCAGTTGATACTGATATCAATGTGAAAAACTGTCTGAATGTAAGACATTTTTCATGTACAGATCTGTCCATGTTTGAATTTTTTATGAAATATCAAAATGTTAAATGTCCAATGTTGATAAAAATGTTTTAACAGTCATCTGCTAATAACGGTGTAATTCTGCCATCCTTCCCTTAATGAAATTGTGTCATGGCTTACTTTAAGGTGTGTTATTTCTCTAATGTGCCTACTTTCTAAATACAGAGCTGCTTTAGTGCTCCATCAGTAATACAGATGCATTGGTACAGATGCATTTTACAAGTGGCATGGAACCTCTATAGATTAGGTTCTGTGCAAAAATATACAGTATATATCCAATAAAAAAGAAATAGTACATGATACATGATAGTACAAATACATGAATAAAACATTTGTTTTTAAGAAGATCTTCAGGACTGAAAGAATTGTTCATTCACAGGATTGAAAATGTTGTTTTTTTATGAAAGAAATTAAAGACACTGATTTGACTATTTATTCATTTGGAAAAAGAGTGCCTGTAGAACCTGCTACAAGCCGTACAAGGCCGAAGTTTAAGACATGCAAAGGTAGTACATGTGAAGGAGCCTTTATAGATATAGCGGAGTGTATGTTCTTATTGGTATGAAACTGACGTTTTTACCTGTAGCCAAACCCTCAATCATTTGTGCATGGGGCAGTGGTATTATCCACTATGCAATGCATTTACATAAGCTAGAAACAATGAACTAATATGTGTACAAATGGAGGGAACTCTGCAGAATCTCCAGTCATTTAAGCACTGGTTTGATAAATGTTAGGGTTTGTTGGAAAACATTGGGACCATGTGCTCAGAGCTTAACTGATCATTAGAAAAAACCAAACCTGTTGCATTATCCTCAAGACAATGCCAAAAGGCAACTAAAGACACGAGACAAGAAATAATTACACACAAAGGAAAAATCACATCGCTTGACCAGGAGGCAAATGATAAGATATCATTCAGATGGGTTGAACTGTTAAAGATGAATGACAGCAGTGCATCTCTCTTCTCACCACAAATGTTTGTATATTCTGCCAAAATATCTACACCAGCTGTCATCACTGCTTCTACATTTTGAATGAGCACCAATACGCACAGTCTTAATTGTTCGACGTTGGAGGCATTAGCATTGCTGATACATTATAAAAGCAAGACATTCAACTTGGTCTCAAATGCATTAAATATAACATGCTACATCAACGCCATTTTGTCTTTACGTTTACTTCTCTCGAAAATTGAGTCGAATATATTTTGAATGCACAAATGATGTAAAAATAGTTTTCCTGAAGCACACAAAAGTAGGCCATGGTAAGCAGATGAGTATGAAGAATTGAGTCACTCACAGTCTTCCCCTGAGTATCCAGTCACCAGTCTGGGTTCCGGAGCCCAGCCATGGTTGTTGCGGGCCTGGATCTTGATCTCATAAGGAACAAATGTGGGGGTGTCTTTCACAACAAACGAATGTCTCTTTATGATGTTCTCAGTCCAGGTATCCTCAACACCCAATTGCCTGTAGCTCAGCTTGTACTCTAGACCAGGCCCATTGTGTTCTATAGGCAACAAAGGCTAAGACACAAAGACAGTCGTTACAACCAGTGTTAGGTCAACCTACAGTGCTGTGAAATAGTATTTGCCCCACAAGAAACAAAATACAGTTTATATGATCATTTAATTTATTAAAAGAAAACAGTTATACAGCACCAACTGGCCATGTGTGAAAAAGTAACAGCCCCCTTGTTTAATCAGGCAATCAAACAAACAGAACTTTGTTGGGATTGATTGAACCAGATCAGGGGTTCAAGACCCCATTACATATCACAATGTGGTCCCAGGGGGTGGTCACAAAAGTAGTTCTACAAGACCTTAACACGTATCTTCACCTACCAGACATGATAGACACACTAATGTTGATGAATACCAACATTGTTAGGGTAGTTTTTTCAAACTCAAGCTTTGTGGAAGAACGCTAGCTACGGAATCCACGGACGGACCCAGTCAGTCCAGTAAATGAGTAGACATACTTATAATAATAATATATACTAATACTAATACTACTAACATTATTTTTCTTCTAATTCTTATAATGTCTTTTCTGTGTGTGGGGAGGAAATGTGGGGAGCAGGTATGGCAACCTTATAAATGGTTTGCACTGTGAAAACAGTTAGGAACCCTTAAACTAGATACATCCAGACTTGCTTGCTGCCAACATTGCTGAGTACAAACATCACTTAAATATAACCTTTCTGGCAATGTCAAGGGAGCTAAAATGCGTCTAATGCTGTGATCAGATGGCAAAGCATATACCACCCATTATATTTCACAGTGGAGAGTGTTTTTTTTTAAGTCACAGATCCTCTGTCTAGTTAGAATATGTTCAACTCTGAAATATGTCAAAAATGCTCCGCTCATCATGTGACACCTTTTAATAGGCAACCATTTTAAAAAGAAAGCAGGTCACCAGAGAGCGAATGCAGGTCTGTACAAGACAGTTTTGCTATTCAGCTTGAAGAAGTCACTATCATATTAATCATCATCTATATTATCACCACTGAGCTTTGCTAAAATACCTTGAGAAATAGATGATGAGGCACACTCACCACTCTGGCTGGGCATGTTTTATTTGAGTCTTAAATATGATGCTGAAGTCTCGTTGCTTACTGGTTGTGGTGATCAAAGCCTCTGCTAACATTACTAATTTTCACATGAAGTAATGCGGAAGAATAAAACCTGCTGGCTGTTTCCTCCCCGTCTTTAGTGCTGTAGTTAGTTATCCAATTTAGTGTGATGTGGTGTTGATGTGGTGTTGCCCATGAAGATCTGCTCTGCTCCACTCTTTCTTTGTTTTGCAAAATTTGTCACAGATGGATTTTTGTTTTGTTTTTGCAACTGTGTTTTTTTAGGAGAGGGAAATCATTTCACAACACTGCACATCTAATAATTACAAAAGTTTTGAGACATGAATGGGGTCATGGTAATTGAACCTGCACTGAAAGAATCTCTGATGAATTGTATTTCATTAGTAACCATTACTGTGAATTTGTTCAACATCAAGTTGGGAATTTGTCCTGGAAAGCTTTCCTTTATTTTGACAGATATTTCAACAGGCCTGACACATAGACTTAAGTAATAGATAATTGCAAGGGGAAATATACAGAGAGAAACAAAGCTTCCCTCATAGTCCCTGAAGAAACAAACTGTCAGCATGTGTTAATTAGATAATAAAATGAATAATAAAATTAAGTGTATTGAAAGTGAAGTTGTCTACATATTGCTCTCTGCTAAAGCATGTATGTAATGTGATATTCATTTTTTGAGGTACACCTAGCACAGGTGAACTTTATAAATTACTGACTGTATCTCATTTGTTCTTGTCATTCGCTTCCACATCGGTCAATTAAAAGGATCACTACAGGACCACCACTGACCAGATATTGTTTGGTAATATATCATTCTCAACACCACAGTGATACTAACAGGGCAGTGTAATGATAGTGTCTTGCACTGGTATGAGTGTACATACCAGGTATATACAACATACAACAGTTGGCGCACTTTCTACAATACTGTCTGGAAAGTCTGAAATCAATAAATACTGTATGTTATCAAGTCTATCTGTATTTCATTCATCAATTTTGTCATTTTTGTGCTGTCTATTACAACTTTCACTTCTCTAGTCTTACAAACTAAACGAATTATATCTGTGTCCTTCCAACATGTTCCTAAATCACTCACAGACATACTTTTCTCCTTTAACGAACAGTCGCACAAGCAACCAAGCAAATTCACCCTGAATGCCGTCCAAATGTATTTCTTGTACATATACAAAAATAAAGAAAGATATTTCAGAAGAGATTAGATACAAGATAATGCCCTTGCATGAAACATCAAGAATTTCCCAAATTGGAGTAAAAAAAAAGACTACAGGATACAGAGAAAAAGAGACTCCAATCATCCATGGACCTGGAAGACCATAAAATCCATAAGATAAACAGCACTTAAAGCTTTCAGTGAGTGAAAACTAAGCTCTACTTTTTCTTCAGATCTGAACAACATCTACAGATAGTTCTGTTCATCCTTCCATTGTGAAAAGACAAATTAACACTCTGGGTCATAAGAATGTGTGGCTGTCAAGAAGTCACAAGAAGAAAACGGCAAGCAAACTTGGAGGCATAGTAAAATATCCCTGACAGCAAACCACCCAAAAAGATGAAGGGAAAGAGTGGACACTGTAGGACCCCTGTAGTACAGATGTTTTTGTTTGGCTGAACTTCCAAGCACATTGTCATCATTAATGCATTTAAAAACGCCAGCTACACTGCTGTGGATGATTCATAGCACACCAGCTACTACGATTTTGGTATCATTGTTGTACAGCTCGCAAATAAGATCTCGTCAGTGGTGGTCTTAAGGTGGTCCAGCTGGATGAGGTGGCGATAATAAGTTGTGCAGCAGTAGATGGGCTACAGTCACCACATTTTATAGACCTCCTGCATGTACTGTGGGATACAGTGGGACGTATAGTTTGCTTACCTCCCAACTGATGTCCATCTGATTAGGCAAATGACCCTCAATCTTTATGTTTTCAGGATTTCTATCAGGGGCTGTTTAGGAAAGAGACACTCATTATTCTCATCTACACATCTATTTTAAGTATGCAGTCTTTCAACAGAGATACAGCATCATATCATATATCAGATATATCTATAGATCATCTATAAAAGTCAGTTTCAAATATCTTGAGAATTTCTGCAGCATTAAAAATGCACACAGCATTAAAAGGGAAATTACACTGATGTTTCAACATTTCTGCATAAATCATTCAGAGCGGTTTGTTATGAAGTGGTTGCTGGTGATAGAAACAAGGGGTATCAATGTGTACAACATAAATGAGGCCATTTTATATACTTTTATAAACCACCAGTAAACATACACGCCTTCTGAGTTTTATATGATAGTGATAAACTAGTGTTTATTTCCAAAGGACATATTCTCTCATAAGGTCTATTTTACCTTTAAACAAACTGCGTGTACCACTGCACCATGATTTAATTCATTACAAAAAGCCAACGCGTATCACGCAGTGTATTCATAACCAAGGTCACATTATATCTTTTTGTGTGTTTGTTTTAAGAGGCTTTCAGCTCTCAGATGTCTATTACAACCCATGGTAACAATACAGAGCTAAAGCATGGAGCACTCCACATGTCAGCTGTTTAACTGTGTCTGTATGTGTATATATATATATATATATATATATATATATATATATATATATATATACTCTATCTATATATATATATATATATATATATATATATATATATATATATATATATATATATATATATATATATATATCAAAGTAGACAGAGGATTTTATTCATCTGGAAATAAGATTAACTTGGTCAAACTAAGAGACGCTACTCAGTAGTATATCAGTCTAATTTATCATCATTTATTGTTCTTGGTCCTTCCAAAAAGCATTGCAATCCGACACCTCTTTCTGGATGCAGATATTCTTTTAATGATGAGTGTATTTATTCATTATTCTTATTGGTTCATTTACTGTAAAGTATAGGCTATTGAGCCACTTTAATTTTACAGCTGTTGTCTAATAATACAATAGATTGCTGTATTTTAATTAGAGTTTATTACATTTTGGAGACATTGCAAGAATATCCAATTAAAAAAGTAAAAGAGTAGTTTTCCTACCAGCAGGAGGAGTTTTATATCTCTCAGAGGGTTTGCTTGGATGGCCCGTGCCAATAGCGTTGACAGCGGTGACTCTGAACCGGTAGTTAATGTGGCCATATAATGACAGTGGAGCAGAGTTCTGGTTGCCAGATACTCGCAAAAGTGGCTTCCATTTCCCAGGCTCCCAGTGGTTCTCCTCAAACTCGATGATGTATTCTGCTCATGAATACAAAATGCCGTAGTCATTTAGTATGCAGCAGACACTCTATATATACTGTAGGCCAGTCCCAGTGGGATCAGGCTGGAGTGCTGTTGAGCAGTGAATGAGCATCCTAATTAAAAAGAGTGATTTAGGAGGAGGATTACCTTTGTAGACTTTGTTCCTTGGATAGATTTAGCATAAAGAAGAGCTTTCTCTTTACCTGTTATTGGACTGTTATAGTCCTTGGTGGGCACCCAGTGAAGTTTTATGCTACGATCTCTCAAATCAGATAAGGCCAACTCTACTGGAGGATCAGGAACATCTAAAGAACATTAAACATAAAAATGAGGTGTTAACTTGAACAATTAAAATTAAAGTACTAAATTAGTAGTGATATTCCAGATTTATTTGAATTTTCACACTGCAATTATGATGATGGTAATAGCAAGCATGTCAAATCCAGTAATGATGTGGGGCAGTTTCCAAAATGGTAAATTCTTTGATTCAGAGTCCATGGCAGATCTTGCTCAATGACTCTAACAATCAAAGCAGTTGACTCCCTGACTCTATGTACTACTTTTCCATCATTACCAGGCATGTTTAGGCATCATGCATAGTTTAAAGCATGAAAGAGTTTGAGAACTATGAGGTTGCTTAAGGCATTATGATGTTCCACAGCTCATCAGTTCTGTGAGCACAAATTCCAGTTACAAAAACCATTCTAAATGTCTGCCTCTGCGCTGTGCTGCTCTGTGCCCCAACTCCAAACTTTCCATTTTCTTCATGATTAGGATTACAGTACAAGGAATAAAGCAAAACTTAAAGTAAACCACAGTTGTGGACGTTGTGAAATAGATGGTGAAGCTAACAGCCTTTTATAGTGCTTTTTATTCTTCAGGTTCTTATTTAAAATTTAAATTTTTACCTAAATAGTGCTGCATTTGCATACTGGCACGTGTCAACTGCTGTCATTTAAAGTAGAACAGAAAATTCAGTTAAAAGGCTGGCTTTAAATTTAGTTAACTTGAAAATAATGATGATTATTTAAGTATTAGGACCTCAGTTATGATTTTCCAAGACATCACTCAAATTCCCCCATCCTGTAACCTGCTCAACCTCCATTAAGCTGAATCATCTCTTGCACTGGCTTGAAGTTTAAATGACTGATGTCACTTAGCCACTCACCAATATTTGAATCATGCCATGTCTTGTTTGTTTGTGCAGCTAAAATAAACATTTGTGCTATTTTTATTCTCTAATTATTAAGCAATAGGGTTAGACATGTGACATCAGTCTCCCAGTCTTCTATCAGCAGCTAAATCCAAGCAAAACAGTCTTATTCATTTGTGCTGCGATTGTGCTGCAGTTTTAATTATTAAGCTATAGCCCAGAGAATATTTCTTTAATAAATTACAATACTTATTTTAATAAGTGACGACATCATCAGCATACAAATCGCACCACAATTTCTTTAAAAAATCATAACTTAAAAGCAGAGCTTTGAAACTACCCATGATTAAAGAACTGAAATGCCTGTGTGTGTTTTCATCCTTCAAGGCTGGAATGTTTGTATTCTTGTTCTATTTGCTGTTTCACAATAACCTCGCTGTGCCACTTGATTCCTTTTGAAAATGTGTTTAAACGGTTATAGGAGCTTTTAATCATCACTTTCAGTCAGTTGTCCGCCTCTACTCAATACAATTATGAACCTGATTAATTAAGGTTTTAAAAGCTATATAATTCTGTCATGATCACAGGAGGCAAAAAGCCTGTCTCTCAGTTCTTCATCATCAGCTGTAGACAGTCATGTGGTACATGATGTCATCACTCATGATACAAACTGTTTATCAGATCACTTTCTTTTCTTTTCTCTTAATAGCACAAACCAGAACGAATCCAGTACAAACAGAAGAAGAAGAGAAGAAGACTTTTCTGGCACAATTTTGAACATGGATGAAGGACTGAGTGACATCACTCATGGAAATGTTATGGCTTTATATCTTAAACAGCTGGAGTGTTTGCTTTAACAGCAAAAACCGGCACAAACAAACACAACAAACAGTGATTCCTACAACACAGGCCAGTACAAACACAGCACAACGGAATAGCAGCATTTTTATTCCATTTCTGACCAAACTAAACAATTTACTTCGATAAAGTTAAATTAAACCTAAAAACAACAAGTTCACTCAACCAAAGTATTTTTTTGAGTTGAGTAAACTTATTCAATTGCTTATAACAAATTGAAATTGTCCGTTTTCACTCTTCATGTAAAATAGGTTAACTAATCTGATGTTCAAACCAATCTGATGTGTTTAAATTTATATATTTTCATTATAATCTGTAGCTAACAAGTGGGTAAACTACATTTAGGATAGTTTAACCTCCTCTATATTCCTTTGTCACAGGTGCCATCTTTGTTAAAAAATGAGTCAAGCAGTTAATTCATTCCACTCCAGCAGCAGGAACTGCAAGTCATAATAAAATTTAGAAAACCCAGAATCATGCATCACTGAGATGTGATTATTTCATGAAACAAGCAAACAAGTTATTGCGATGTGGTGCATTACGATAATTTGACTAAATAAAACGACTTGGAAAACACTATTTGAAGTGTACCCACTTAGGGATTTTATAACACAGACCTAAATAAGGAATAACATATTTATAAAGCAATATGTGAATGTATAATTAGCATACAGTAGTAATTATAGATGGCACAGAAGTCTGATTTGGTATAACAGCTGCTAAACTGAAGTGGTGGATATTTGTTCCCTTTATAAAACTGTTTTATAAAAATGTCATTCAATGCGTATGCAAGTCTTTATGAGGTAGCCTTTAAATAAAGCATTATTATTACTTTACATATGTAATAATGTCTACAAACAGGATGAATTGGCTTTCACCATACTATTATTACAACGGTCTCCTGAAGAGGATTAGTATTAGCGTTATATGCAGTGCCTACAGTTAGGATGCTTTGACCAAGATGTCATGTTTTGCAGTGCATTGTAGAGCATTAGACTGTTTGACAGTTGTTACTTT
Source organism: Prochilodus magdalenae (assembly GCA_024036415.1). Lineage (NCBI taxonomy): Eukaryota > Metazoa > Chordata > Actinopteri > Characiformes > Prochilodontidae > Prochilodus > Prochilodus magdalenae. Next base: position 525,149 of record JAMWET010005584.1, read on the forward strand.
GTCTACATTGTGAATGTGCTGTCAGGATGAATAAAGAGTATTCCTACCTAGCACAGTAATATGTGCAGTTGCGGTATCTTCATCCAGAGTTGTTCTTGCGATGCATGTATACAATCCTTTATCGTTGTGAGTCACATTGAAGATAAGCAGAATCCTAAAATATTATTCAGAACCCAAAATATTATTCAGTGGTTTTCATGTTTAATTTGTTTTAGACATATTACAACATTTGAAATGTTGTTTTAGTGTGTAGCCCTGACCCTGAACTAACACTATAGTTTTATTTTCTAACACTTGACTAAAATACTACAGCCAGAAAACCTACAATGATGCTTTTTTCTTTGGGCCCACCCACTGGAAATAAAAAAATAACTGGCTGACTTTGCTGTCATCTTCTAATATGTTAGTGGCTATTCAGACACATTAGCCCAGCTGCTAGACTCCTAACCAATGGGAGAGCTTGCTTGGCTAGTGTGAGCTCCCTGCTGGTATGTAAGTATGTCATACAAGGTTAAGTTAACGACCATTGTTAAGTTTAAAGTAACTATAGACTACCCAGTTACTTTATGGTCTACAGGTAAATCATGCTACACACCCTGAATCATGAGTGAAGTTGGAGAATATATCAACCCCATCTTTCTGCCACAGAATTTCCAGCTCTCCAGTAAGTGACGGGTCACAATCCACCTGGCACTGAAGCTCTGCCATGGACCCTCTTCTGACCTTAATGTGTTGGGGAGGGACCACAATTCTGGTGGGCTCTGTCACAGAAAGAAGATATTGTTTGTAACATGTTTCAAATGATTACAGTAAGAAGAATAAATCACTTATCATTTAAAACTTTTAAAAGAGCATTTCTCACCTTTTACATAGAGTTCTGAACTGATGCTGGAGGTACCCTCTGAGTTTGTAGCAAAGCACATATATTTGCCCATGTCCTCCACCTCTGCTGTGTGAAGCTCCAGCGAGCCATTTTTATGGAGAGAAAACCTCTCTCCTTCCACTGAGCCCTCTGGGTCTTCCCTTCTCCTACAAAACAAACACTCAGCTACTCACTGTTTTCCTAAAACTGCTGCCCTGGGGAGCAACCTAGTTTTAAAGTTTTAGGTTATTGGAGTTTGAGGTACATTCTGCCCCCAGGAAAAAAAACTGCCCCTCGCTGCTTCCTGCTAAATCCCAGGGCTATTAAGACTCCCCATGACTGCAGAGTTTAGGGAGGCGAATAAGGCTGGAAATGCTGGTCAAAATGACTGGAGCTAACCTATGAACGATTCACAAGTGATGTACCGAATTTTGAACAGCATTGTAGTGCACAAGTCCAGTTAATTAACAGTCTCATTCTTGTCTCAGTCTTGGCATCATTTAGACTTGGCCTCAGTCTTGGGCTAAAGTGGTCTTTCAAAACCAGCGGAGTCTGATGCCTCCATCTGAATTAGAATATAACAGTTCAGTCAGAATAAAACAGTCCTCTTTCTACAGGCTTAAATAAAATCTGTTTGCTGTCAGTTGAGGGTCTAACTGATCCTTTCCATGGCTTAAGTGGGTTTTATTTTTTTGTTTCCTTTGGTTTCAAATGTCCCCTGAGTAGAGACCAGGATGTGTTCATTCAATAACTAGAATAGCTGTATGCTGTTTGGTTTATATGGATCATCATCATTTATAGGGTCATCTCTATTGAGAGGCTCCTATCCCAAAACCCTAAACCCTACATTTCTTGACACTGAGGAAATAATACCTACATACAGTATTTTGTAAATGTATTTTTTGTTTAATAATATAATATAATATAATATAATATAATATAATATAATACAATACAATACAATACAATGCAATGCAATACAATACAATACAATACAATACAATACAATACAATACAATACAATATAATATAATATAATATAATATACAATTAACTACAAATTAAGCTTTTCAAAATTTTGGACCCTAAAACAACATAAGCTGGTCTCAGTCTTAACTGAGACTCATTTATAATGGTTTTACTATTAACACTACTTCAAACTTCATATAGCAAGTAAACTGAGCAGCAAAAGATAAGAGTGATGTTTGAACAAAATGACTAAATGGGAACCGTGTGTGGGAAGGTTTACAATGGTTTCATCATTGCCACATTTAAACAGTTGAACAGACTTATCCAAGTACTATTTAAAATAATATAAAGCCACACAAAGGTTCTGTCAGTGTCATAGAAGCAATTGTTTTCATTCACTTAGATCCATGAAGACTGCATAAAAGTAAAGCGATAATGAGCATCCTGAGATTAGCTTCTTTGGAGAAGTTGTGCTAGTGTCTGTTGCAGTACTCGTTTAACACATATTTTCACTATTAAAGAAAACAATATAATCAGTGGCTCAGTAATTGTTTTATTCATTTGTTGTTAAATGTATTTAAATGTTCTTTTGGTTTGAACAGTTTAGCCTTTAGCTTTTTTTTTAGATTCACTGTGGGAAAGATTAGCATGATTCTAACTTTTGTTGACTGTTTTCCTTTTGTAGGATTCAAACCTCGCAATGAAACCTTGCAGGATTGCAGGCTTGTTTATAAAAGTCTGATATCTTTTTTGCCTTTGGTCAAAAGAAAAAGCTTCTTAGTTTTTTGTTTTCCTATTTATGTTCAAACATTCGGAGGCTTTCTTTCACTCTTTTGTGTCTTTACTGCACTGTAGCTAAGCCTTTATAACTTGTCTTCTATTCCATATCATCATCAGCATCAAGAATAGCTGGGACAGCTGAAGTGACTTAGGTGACAGGAGTTAATGCGAGTGGAGAGACTCATGAGTCTAAAACTAAGAGCAACCAGAAGGAAGTGAGGGATTGCAATGCTATTGTGATGAAAAACAAAGGTTACCAGGAACAATAAATTATCAAATATTTAGGTCGATATGGGTAATATTTATTGAGCTACACATACATGGAGTATTTTAACCTGGGTTACTTTTTAAAAGATACAGGGCAGCCAATCAGACCAGAGCTTAATCATCTTAAATTTGTCTTAAAAGTAACTGAAACAGCCTGTATAGTTTGAAGGCTGAAAGATTGTATGACAGTCATGTAAAAATTTACTGATCTCAAAGGAAAAAATAAAATGCCAATAAAATGTAAGATATGCGTTTTGAATATGGCATTTTATCTGGTCTTTTGGTACACAACTCTGTAAATTCAACATATGAGGAAAAAAAACATAAAATGCCCAATAACTTCTATAGAGGCCAGAGTATATCTGTATGTATTTTTCTCCACATTTTGATGGGAGAAGCATGTTCTCTGCGGAGGATGTTGTTCTAGGATCTAGGAGGATGTTCTCCTTGGTGGAAAAACTGCTAACTGACAGTTATGAAAATAACTAATTCAATTATTTACTGAACATGCATGTAATACCGTGATACAGGCCACGCATCACAGTGAGCTATAATATGTTACACTGACTCCACACTGCACTGTAATCCACAGCACTTGTTTATTGTCCATTATGTATTGCACTATTTTCTTTACAATGTTTAGGTTCACTGATGGTTCTGCATAATAAATATAAGCCACATTAGTTTGGACAAAGTATCTCAATGCTCCATTGAACACTAAAAACTAGGCACAGATAAATTAGTCAAATTATTTAACATAAGAGCATCAAACTGACCAGCTGACAGTAGCAGGTGGAGAACCAAAGACCTTGCAGTACATTGTGACACCCTTCCCTCGGACTGTGGCATACTCCTGATAATCTTCCGTCAGAATCAAAGGTGGATGATCTTGGATGAAGCAGACACCATTAGTCAATTATGCAAGTGGATGAGCATCAAACAGCAGAGGCAGCATATGGACTACTTTCAACTGAGTGGTTTGAAAGCCGGCTATGTAAGACGCAGTCAGTCCCACAATTAAGTGCTGAGAAAGCTATTAACATATAAAAGAGCGTCGATCTGCTGCTAGCAATGAACAAGACGGAAAGCAACAAACCACTCTGTGGCGAGGGCACTAATTCATACACAGCCACTCTTTCCCCTCGAGTTATTCTACTTTTATGTCAGTTGCAAATGAGCAGCTGCTCAGACTCTTGTGCAATTACATGTCAGCCTAAACATTACATTGTAATGGAAGCAGAGATGAGTTGATGAAAAGTTTTAGATTCTTACACAATCCCAGGAATAACAAGAATGGATATGGTGCTAGTTATATGTTGTATTAGTTGATATTTACATTGTGTTTTATACAGCTGTATGCAAACATTGAGCAGCACTGGGCAAACTTAATCTGTGTTGATTTACTAAATGAGAGTAATTTTTCTCATCCAATACAAAGGACACACTCCTGTACACTTTAAAGCACACCTACAGCTTATTTGCTACATTTTGTCTATGCAAAAGCCATGGTACAATATATATTTTACACTCATCATCAAAAGAATAGTTGCACCGAGATTGCAGATTTATTCAATAGGAGGATACAGAAGTAATGTCTCTCAGTATGGCGTTGGGCTGCCATGTTTGCTAGCACAACATGCATATGCCTCGGCATGGAGTTGCAAGAGGTTCCTCATGGTGTCCTGCAATAATCCATCCCATGCATCTTAACTGTTCTCACACAGTTCCTGCAGATTATGCGGTAGGGGTGGAGGTGTAGTAACACCAGGCCTACTGGACATGACACATGACAACACACTGTTCATCTTGGCACTGACCATGTGCCTCCACACACAAATTCGTTGGGCAGTTCCACCAAGACAAAAGCAGAACTCATCACTAAAGATGACCCACTGCTGTTCCTAGACAGTCTGGCGACACCATTGCAGTCTTTGGTGAAACTGATGTGGTGTTAAGGGGGAACGTCATAAGGGTCTGTATGAATGTAGTCTTGCACTGTGCAGCCCTTTGCCGACAGCAACACTGCTTCCTGAATGTCTGCAATTGTGGCTGTTGGGTCAGCCAGGTACAATGATAAGGCTTGTACTTGTGCGGTCGAGTATGAAACATCACAATGTCAAACCTACCCACCAACTTTCATGCCTGTTGGTCCATTCTTTCTGGGTGCAACTTTTTTAAAGATGACTAGTGGAGGTTAACCACAGCAAATACAACAATTTCTTTTTCTCTGCAGGCAAAGTGTTACCTTCTTTACGACGTGTTACACTTAGAAAATTAACAAACCGCTATTTTACTTTGCATATGTACTGGCTACTCCTACAAGTACACCTACCTTGTATTTATACTTATTATCTATTTTATCAAGTCCACTTATCGTGTACTTAGCAGTGCTATAATTACTGTTGTGTTTCTATGCCTAGTTTGTTATTTCCCTCACAGCACTGTATGCCATGTCTTTCCGCAGAGCAGGAATTATTCGGGTGGTGGATCATTATCAGTAGTGTAGTGATGCTGATATGTAAAGTAGGTGGTGCACAGAATGGATGCCCCTGTCCCATTTGTCTGAGAATTCAGTAACATTCTTTTTGGTGGGCTGTAAATGCTTAACAGTAATGCACTAGACCAGTTTAAAACTCAAAACTATTCCTGTAGGGGAGATACAATATGGTTACAGAAGGGATTTAAAAACAACACGGGTTTGATCACACAGTTCTGCAGTTTCTCATGGAAAAACATGTTTTTCATTCAGTTTTTTTGGATATCTAGACTACTCCTAAATATGAGGGCATTAACCTTAAGCTTACTTTTGAAACACATAAAGCTACCCATATACCCAAATACATATTCTGAGCAGCATTAAATTATCACTGGAATTATATAGTAGCACATATATTGGGATTAGGTCTGTTTTAGGAAGAACTGCAAAAAATTCACCTAAATATACATATTTTTATACTTCAAATCATGCCTGCATATGGAGTACCATAAATCTATAGTCATTATGCTATACTGGTGATTTCATAAGCAGCTTTACATCTGTAGCTCCAAGACAACCGTGTACAGCTACAAATGTTTGGTGAACATTTGTAGATGTACACGGTTGTCTTGGAGCTACACACAACACAACCATAAAAAGATGGCACATGAGTGTAAATATAATTCTGCTTAAAACTAAATTTTAAAAATCTCCCCACATTTTTTTGTTTTGATGCAGTCAAAGGTAGCTTATGTCATCTGAAGTTTATCCTGTAACTGTAACTATATAACTGTAATGGATGGAAATACAGCGTCATTTGCATTTATGTCTGTGTGTATAACATTTGTCAAGGAATTTGAACGGATATCCAGCTATATACTCTACCCAGATAATTCTAAAATAATTCAACCTGGCCTTTGCTGCGAGGTGGAGCTACAAGGTAGTTGTGTCTAATAGAAAGTTTTTCCCATTATGATGTGCGGTATACTATAGTATAGTGGTGACGCTTTTTGTTGTTATTTTTACTACCAAGTGGGTCGTACAGTACCAAATGTAGTCCCCATGCTAAATTTAGTTATTCTTCCCACTCGTATCCAAGTATACCCAGCCAGAACATTTGGATGCTCCAAGTAATGGAGTATACCATCAGCTGGTGAAACGTGGTTGTCATGCAGTATGACTAAAGTCAGATGACCATTAATGAGAAAATAAAAACACATTAGCTAGTCAGAACTGTTGCCAGTGGCCTTCGTATAAAACCAAATGCAGAGTCGAGGGTAAATCAGACCTCGAGGCTCCACCATTGTTGCTACTGTTGCTTGTGTTACTGTTGAAAAATCATGTGAATGCCAGTCGTGGGACACAGTGTTTAAAATCATCGGTAACACTGCTGTGTGTGATTCATGTGCACCAACATAACACCTACCCACATCCCACCATCATGTCAGTGTCCCTGCAGTGCTAAAAATGATCCACTACTCAAATAATAGATGCTCTGGGGTGGTCCTGTGGCGGTCCAGACCACTAAAGAAGAGGGCGAAAGGGGGCTAACAAAGGATCCAGAGGAACAGATGAACTACAGTCTGTAAGTGTAGAACTACAAAGTGCTGCTATATTGTAAGTGGAGCCAATAACATAACTAACGATTGCTGGTACAAGGTAGGTGTATTTAATAAGGCTAGTGTACATTCTGCATTATGTTCTGTCGTTAAATGTGTGGATGTAATTTACATCACAGTTTACACAGTAACTCTAAAGTCAACACAACAACATGGAAGTTTCTTTAAACACATTTAGACCTTGTGATTAAGCCCTTCAATATCCACACCCATCCACATTTTGATTTGCATTACTTTCCATTAGTCTTAGAACATAACATGCCTGGGAATTACTGCTACTCACTCATGACCATGACGTTGGCGGTGGCCAGTAGGGTGCCATGTGTGTTGGAGGCTTCACACTGGTAGACTGCACTGTCATTTGGTTGTGCTCTATAAAGGATAATGGTGTCATTCCACACTTTGCTGTGCGGTGAGGAGATCTCTGGGGGGAAGAGACATTTATGTGTGTTGATTAAGTAGAAAATGAAGCATTGTAGAATAGTAAATAGAATAATTTACAGTTACAATAACAATAAAGCGTAATTATAATAGAAAATATAATCATTAAAAGATAATTGTGGCCAGATTGTGTCATGCTACTCATAATAATTTACTCCTGCTCCAGTGTTATTGCGTTACAAACCTACAGTCAAATGACATGTTTTGTTGGTTTTCTAAGTGAAAATAAGTGAACGCTTCTACAAAGAACACTCCTCTGCACATTTTTATTGTGGGCAATTATTGTTTTTTCCTTTGATCAATTTTACATAATGGGGGAATAATTAAAGCATGACATACCTGTGCAAATGTTATGGCACATTTTATAATTAATATTTTATTTATTTGTTAAACTCAGCAAATAAACAGAAACGGTGCACTAAAGTCAGCAGAAATCTGCCATTGTTGAACTTCATGCCCTTCATGCCGTACAGACTGTATTAAAGCAACTGCTTGTTTTGTTGATCACTTAAAAAATTCAGGAAACACGATCATTCCTGATTTCCTATATTTCTGAATGTAATTAATAATAATAAATCCTGTATTTAAGACTATATGTCTAACATTCTCATTCCTTTTATTATGTAGCATTAAACTGTAGAACCTGAATATAAACGTCTCTGAAACAAGTTCGGAGCATATTGCCAGCCTCAGATTCAAAGGCAGACTTCCAGACTAGAAAAATCTCATCATAACACAAACAATTATATATAAAAGTCACGAGACGTTTGTGTATATGGTGTCATATGAAAGCAAAGCTTTGCTTTTGGTGACAATATGCTTGGATTTAGCAAAAGAGGTATCAATATCTTTAATATCTAAACCAGCAAACACAGCACAGGCAAGGGAGTGCAAAGATGTCAGTCTCTATTAAGTACACTGTAAGAGCTTTGCGATGGGTTTAACTCACCATGGAGAGGTTTGCCGTTCCTCATCCAGGTGATGGAGGGTTGTGGCCTCCCTGCTGCATGGCACTTGATGTGGACATCAGATCCAATCGCCACTACCTGACTCTTCATAGGCTCCTCTATCCAGCGTGGAGGCTCTGAGAAACAGGAGGGGGTTGTGAGGTACTAATTATGACACAGTCCCAGCCAGAGCAACACTGCCATCCTGTGTATGTTAATGAAACTGTTTGGAAACTGTGTACATGAAAGATAAATGTTTTAGACAAAATTGCTCTAGATGTGATGCCATAAAGTATTTACAACAACTGCTTATAGGTATAGTTGAATATCATATACAGGATCATATACCAGTGCAAAAATAATTACAAGTATAGATGCAGATAGTATATCAAAGTAGAGATGCAACTTGGGAAGTGTGTGCCAGTACTTATATTTGATATTTTTGGTGTGTCTGCTAATGCTGATCCATACATCAATACATAAACATGTATAAAATGGAAATAGGTACCACAACTACCTGTAATAGCATTACAGATGAGCACTTCTTATTTCTAGAGTTACAAATCAAATTCTAAAATGAATAAAATGTAAACATTTAGCACAATAGCCCTGTCGCCCTAATAGTTCCTAATAGAAAACATTTTAACGCAGTAACAGTCAGGGATAAAATGTTTTTTTGATTTTATATGTAAAAATAAGTGAAAACATCTGCTACACAGAACACATGTCTATCAGTTCTAATGAATAATTATTGCTGATTTACTGAAACAAAAACTAAAATTGTGACCAGCGTAAAAATTATATATATTTTATATATTTTTTATGCAATCTGGTAAAAATAAAAATACATAAATAAAAAAGATCGTAGTCGTATCTCTGTGTGTTTCTTGTAAAGGATGAGTTGATTTTTCACTCAACAACTCAATATAGTATGGTATATCACAGGGTATGGAAACATAAACTGTTTCAGTATAGATATGATTCTGATTTCATTGTGTATCACTACATGAAAGCTACATGAAATCATTTTATAGATTTCTTGATACACACATTTTTTTCTCAGTTCTTTGCAAATCTATCTTTCTTTGTATTCTCTAAAACGCAGTCAAGCCAGAATAGGTACTTTGTCTACAGATACCTTTAAACAACTGAAAACTGCATGAGCATTCAAACCCTACACACTGAAATCTGGTAAAGACACCTCTTGGTGTAATAGCAGCTCTTTGCACACAAGTGGGTTTGCTCCCATTCATGCAGGTTTGCAGCAGATTGGTCTGGTTGGTGCCAAATAGTGCCGCAAGTTCTCAGTGGGATTGCAGTCTGGACTTTGATTAGCCCAATGTTTAGGTTCTGTTTCCTTGGTTCTATCTGCCAGAATTGTACCTGACTAGGAATCATTTAGGAACCTTTATTTTGAAAAGTGTATTAAGCATTTTATGTCCTTCAACACACTTTACATAGAGATGCTGTTTCCTGAGGCATGATGGTATTAGGTTTGTACCTTACACAGAGCTTTGAAGTTTTCACATATCTTTGTTGGGTCACTCTAAAACACTCTGATATGTTGGGTCACTCTAAAACACTCTTTCTTTAAAAGACATTGTTCAATTTTGCCATCTTGCCTCAACTTTAAGTCACTCAACTCTCAGCCTGCCTTACGTTCTTTGCATAATGCACAATATACGAATCATGGCTCATCTTCATTATCGGCAACCCGGAAATCAACACCTTTTTCCCTTGGAGTTAATGCCTTTGGACATATTAAACACAATTTAATGTGCCAAACCTTTAAAAGATAAAACTGTTACCTTTAAAAGATGAAACTGGTAATCTTTTATCAAAAGGACTATAGTACTGACTGAAGGCCACTTCTAAATTGTCTCCTGTTTATTAATTATGATGTCAGCCTAAAAAGTATTTTCTTACCAATCACCTTTTATCAAGCACAACAGTATAAGCAGATTCAGTGTTAAACGTAGACAAATGTCATGAAATGGAAGGAAAATGAATGAATGAATAAAATAAATATTGGTGAAGATATCAATAAAATGACTGCAAACCTTCTACTTTAACATGGAAGTGGTGGACCGTTTCACCAGCAGAGTTTTTGGCCTTGCACATGTATTTCCCACTGTCCTCTTCCTTGACTTGTGATACAGTCAGCAGTTTTCCATAATTCTTGATGTTAGAACGTTTTGGCAGCTTCTCTCCCAGCTTGACCCACTCTATCACTGGTGTGGGGCTAGCAACAAAAGCATTGCAAGATTAGAGGAATATATCAAGAAATATATATTTACATATACTCTGTATACAGTACAGACCCCACAACAACCATTCCAGTCAAAACCGGTATGAAGTAAAAGTTATTCATGTGTTGTACACAGAAGTGTCAATAACTACATGTAAATAAAACATCACCTGAATTTTTTAGTTTTGTAAAGAGTTATTTAGGGATATAGTGTTCTATGCCTCCAAAGATCTGTCTTAGTTGTATTTCCTACTTACAAATCCCACCAATTTAGTCCTTTACTCCACATCACAGATTTCGTTTTTCTAGAACAAAGGTTCCTTCTTTAGTCTATTCCCTTTTCTCAGTAACAGCTTCTTTACTAATTGTCAGAACCATGCTGTTGAGTATTCTTCTTACAGTAGAAGGATCTCCTCAGAATTTATAAGGCAGCCATGGTGAGTTTGTGTAGTTGATTGTGTGAATCATAGTATTTCTAACACATGGCTGTAAAAAGTTAAGTGGAATACTATATGTGTTCTTTTTTCCTTCACACTGAAAACAAGTGAAAGGGTTTATCTGCACAGGACTGGTTCATGCAAAATACTCCAATATTTTATTGGCAGTAGAAAAAATAAGAACCTTACAATCCTTCTGCAATGCACTCAAGCTCCAGCTCTTCACCTTCCACTAGATTTTTTTGGGACTCATCACCAGAGGGCACCAAAAGGTTTGGTTTCCTTTCCAAATCTGAAATGACAAATGCCAATACTTAGTTCTATGGTAAACTGTTCAGGTATTTTCAGAACAACAGAAATATAAAGTTAACTGACTCACCACTGATTTCTGTCTTGTTGCTAGAGTTTACTGGAAGGACAGAAAGCACCACAATTAAGAATGTATTCTTAAAACCACACATAACAAATGTATCTGGATCTATATTTTATCACTGTGCATCGCAGAAGTAAACACATACAGGGCATGACAACGATAGCCATGGAGGTTTTCTGCACGATGGTGCGAATCCTACTGAAGGAAGCGAAACAGCAGTAGTCGCTGCGACTGTCTTTTTCCAGAGCGTTTGAGACGTAGAGGTTTCCATTAAGGCCCATGGATACTCTTTGATCTTGCTCAATGTGCTGAAGACCTGGGAACAATACCAAGAGGCCTGTTAGCTTCACATGAGCAACCAGAGCCACTAATAAGGCGATCTTTCAAAAAGCTCAAAACCCATTGTGGAGAGTTAGTGTAGGCTGAGTTTTGATGGAAACCAGCAGTAAGTTTCCACTAGTATAGTCGCCAGACCTCAGACCATGCAGTGCTGGTTTTCTGTAGACAATGCCACCTTTGACCAGCTATAAGTCTGTATTTCAGGGTGCACAAAGCTTAATTTGGTCATTAAACCTATATTTAAGGAGCATTTTTAAATTTTGGAATGAAATTTGGAAAACATAAATTACTTTAAAACAGTGGTGATAGAAACCAGAAGTCAGGAATGTCGAATGTTGACATATTGTAATTATATATCTGAAATGACTACATTTGAATATGTAATATTGATAATGCTGAAATTAAATAAAATTGTAGAACTAAGTCATCTTATGTACTATATTGCCTGCATGCTCTCTGCACATATACAGACTAAGAAAAAGGAAAGAAATCAGAGTAAGAGTATACATGCGCCACTGAGCAAAATACAGTTCTCTTTATCAAATTTCTTAACGGGATTTCTTGACCTTGCTGTGATCTGTTTGCATAACCACCTGAATGACCAGATAACTGCAAATGTCTGATATAATAAGTGCATTATAAATACATGTAATCATTTTATTTAGTAAGTAGTAGAGGTAGCTTTTGGAGGTAGTACTGATTACCATCACCACCACTGTAAAAAACTTCTCTAGAACAGGGCATCTCACATCTAATGACACTGAATGACTTGGCTTACAGCCAAACTGTTTAATCATGCAGAAATATATACAAAAAAGACTCAACACTTTCAATGCAGGATGCAAATGCATTTAACTTTATGTATCTACATAATTCAGTATGTATTTATGCAATTACATTTTTAAGCCAGTCACCAGTAGGCTTGCATTACAATGATTTTACCACATCAGCTTTTATAAAATACATAACACGTATGATAAAGCATGTAAACGTTCAAATTATAACGCAATTTATTATTACCAATAACAAAAACAATTCTATCAGCAAAGTAATGTTAAAAACCTACATGAACAAGTACAGTGCAAAGGTGACTTAAGGAAGCCACAATGTGTGCTAACAAAGTGCCTAACAATGTTTAACACGTGTTTAATAATCCCAAAAGCAAAATTTAAAAAATTAGCACGCAGTGTTGCCCAGTAATTACATGTGCTTGGTAAGGGCAGGGTTTCAAAAGTGCAGTTAAACAAAAAAACTGTCAACAAGCCAAGAGGTAAAGAGAGAAAATGAAAGTTCAGTGATGAATGATAGCTGTTGAAAAAAGCAGTTCTTTCCCAGCAAAACATTCTACAAGGCTGTAATCGCTGTTCAGCTCAAAAATTAGGATCAGGTGACAACAGCATACACTTCTCGTTTACAGGCATATGCAGGTTTGGGCACCCCTCTACAAATTACCTGATTTTTTTTCTTTTCTGAGAGAAACTAAATGAACACATCTTGCTCACGTCTGCATACTGGTTATTTGCTGAATTTAACAGAAATTATGTACTAGAGTACATCTATTTGAAAAATGAATAATGCGACACACATCGCATATGCATATTTTTATTTTTCATGACATAAGTGTCATCACCATATTGATATTGCAAAAGGCTTTATGATCTAAATAATCACTTTGATTTTTACTGTGGGCTCTGAGCGTCTCCACCAATCACAGTACCACATGAGTGTTTCTGAATGTGTTTTTGTTAATCAGTGATTTCATGTAATCCAATAAAAGTAATCTATTTTAGTTAAATAAGTGTAGGCCAGCCTTGTGACATTACTGACCTCCCCAGATGTTATATTGTCTCTGCGAGTGAGTTTGCATGCACACTTATAACATGGGCATTGCTGAATTTAAGATGTTATATAATATGAGTCATTGAAACAGAGTGCTCATAGATTAGAATAACACATTCATTAATTTTCAGTGTATGTGAACCCTTAATCTGTTTTCCTTACCTTTTTGTGGTTTTGTGTGTGTGTGTTTGGTTTTGTGGCCCATGTGCACAAAAGAGAATAGAACTGTCCAGGGGCTGTTCCACAAAGCAGAATTTCTCAAATTGCCAGATTGGTGGGTCTCAAAGCAATCCAGTTACTGTGTGGCTCATGTAGACATAGAGTTTCCCCATTATCCAATTACCCAAGCGTATGTAAACATGTTGAACTACTGACTAAATTTGACTTGTGCATGTAAACACTCAAGTTGTTTGCTTTGTTAGTCTTAAACCCTCTTCTGACAGGATTAAATTTACAGTGGGTCCTGAGGAATTTTCTCTGTTACAGATACACAACAATTTATTTTATTTCATGTTGAAACACAGGCTTCATTTCAGCCTGTTTATCACAAAAAACACAGAGTTGTCTGAAAATTTGAGTCCTGCCTGGATACAAATCTCCAAAATGACTGTGGAGTTTTTAGTATCCTGGCATGCATATTCATTTGTAACATTTACACAACTGCAAAACAACATAAGTCTTGTAACCATTTGCTCGTCCTAGGTAGTAGAACTAAATGGCAACTCTCAAGAATTCTTGTGCAAATATGCAAATGATGTGAACACAAGAAATATAAGAAAACAAACAAAAGAATGTTTCACTTGAATTTGTTTAACTGCATAACCCCATGTTAAATTGTGTCCGGTGCTCCCCTGCTTTATCCATATCATGCCTCTGTAATGTATAGGACTATAACCTCCTGGAGCCACAGCTGAACTTTATAAGTGAATGACTTACCAATAGTCATCCAGTAGAGCTGTACAGGTGGAATGCCTTTGGGAGGATTACACTCCAGGATCAAAGAATCTCCTTCTTTTACCACCTTTGGATCTATTCGCTCTTTTGGAAACTTTGGTGGAGCTTTACAGCAAATACAAAAGACAACAACACAAAAATGTTTGTCATACAACCAACACACAGCATCAAGTTAATAAGGATGTTTCTGAAAAGTGACTTACTAAGCACTATGAAATCAGTTTCCTCTGATACTGCGGTTCCCAGCTTGTTAGAGGCATAGCATCTGTATTTGCCCTGGTACTTTGCAAGGTCCTTGTTGTTTGGTATTATAAAACTCCCACTATCATCGTATTTTATCAGCCTGGAGTCCTTACGGGGGTTAAAGTCTTGTCCGTCCTTAGTCCAGCGGAACCTGTTCAATACATAATAATACCAAAGTAGTTTTTAGACACCTCATTCGTCTTTTTTGTTTTTTGGGGTTTTTGTTAACAGCCTGTTTTTCCTTCACCGCAAACAGCCATCGAAACTCAGCTCACTCGTTTGAAGCAGTGTTGGACATCTGACTAAATGACGAGCAGAATTAGGTTTAATTTGTTCGGATTGTCTTCTTTAAAAGCTCCTCCAGGCTTTCTCTGAGACATCGTTCCACCCATGTTTCTCAGCTTCACAGCTTTAGCTTCCTTCAACAGTGAACTGCCAGCACATGTTATGTGGATTTATTTTTTTAGCGCCATAGCCCAGCTACTTAACTTAAATATATATTTATTATTCCCCTTTTAATAATTATTCTAATCTCTTTTTATGAATCACATTTTTGTAAGCTTTATTCTGTTTTACAAGAAAGTAAACAGACTAATGTGAAGGTTCTCAGTGGACTTAAAGGGTCCCTGACTGACGATTCGATTCGTCTACTTCTAGATGGCAGCCCCACTAAATACTGACCTACGTAAAAGGAAGGGAATCCAATGTTTGAAAACTTTCCTTTCCTTTATACATTTCCACTTTATATAATTACCTTATTTAGTTTTCACATATTTAGTTTAGCCTTAATTAAGTTTTCACTCAATTACTTTAAAATTAGTCTCAACCAATCATGGCTCAGCAACCATCTCTACCAGTACTTCTTTTGACAAGTGAATGAAAAAAGTCTGAGGTGAAAACATATCTGGAGTGAAAATGGCAAAAGCAATTATTAAGCTAAAGGCCTCTACACACTAAGTGCGATAGTGTGCATTTTGTTTGGACAATGATATATTAATTCTGCATTCTATATTAAAACTGTTGGTACCTAAAACACCAAAAACATTATTTTATTGCTGTCTTTGTCATTTGCATGCTGACACCCAAGATACCAAAGCAGCTGTGTTCCAACAAACTATGTAAAAAACATTAAATCAGTCAGAATCTCCCCAAACAGCTACAGTTCAAACTGGGCTATCTGAGTTGAAAGCACAAAGTTTCAGCCTCTGAATGAAGAAATGAAGCTCCTCAAGCTACTTTTCTCACCTTTCCAAAATGGAAAGTAGTTTTCCTAATTTTCCTAGCTTCAATTCTGGCAGCTTAATGTATTGATTCTCTGAGGACTTCCAGACATTTATAGTTCACTTCGAGCTGCTTTTGTGGATTCAACTTCTTTTGACATTTGTGAAAAAGTTCTAGTTGCTTCCAATTCACCATTTCGGTTGTCACCATGCCAACAGCATAGACAACGTTGCTTGAGTTTGAGTTCAAGTCATTTAGTAAGCAAGATGCATTCCATTATAGACTATAAGCTTGAATTCATGCATTAATTGCACAAATAAATCAAACTAAAAGGCTTTATTTATTGGTCTCTGTGCATGGCGTCATGGCAAAATGTCTAATACCCTGCTAGACTGATGTTATTTTGTGATGCCCTCAATTAGGAATATTAATCATGCAGTGTTCACCAAGTTTCATCCGCTTTAATTTAGGTGATATTAACTCATTTGCTCATTCCAAATATACCTTACTGTATGGTATAGTAAACACATGATGTTTATAATAAGCTGTTGATGATGACTCATTTATGTGTTCGAGGGCAGTTAATGCTGAAATTAGTGTAAAGTGGCCAATTATCTGAAATGAATTTGACAACCTTGAATAGTAAAACTAGCACATTAATCAGTGAAGTACTGGTGACACTCACACTGGTTTAGGGTTGCCTTTGGCTTCACAGGTCAGTGTGAAACTATCTTCAAATGGCAGGGCAATGAGTGATTTTGGAGGCTGGACTGTGATTGTTGGCAGCTGCTCCACTGCAGAACAAGGACAAACAAACATTGTCATTCATGTGAACCAACACTCTTATGAAATATATAAAAAATAAGTTTTTTACAGTTTGTAGTTTTTTTGACCAGTTAATGCATCTTTGTATATTAAAGCCTCATGCACAAGCTCAAAAAGAAGGTCCGGATCTTGTTGTTTAGGTCTCAGTTGTAAAATTGACATGTGATGAAGATATGGTGACAAAAGTAGATACATCACTTCCATTCTGGTTTTGACTGAGTTCCCTGTGTTCAGTGTATTCACAATTCCATCAGTTAGATCTCCAAATCTTAAATTCTTACACAGTGTAGTTTGACATCATTTGAAAACACCAGCTACCTTGACCAATGGACCAACCGAGTTTTTTCATCGCTTACCATTTAGAGTTGCCATTTCAGAGATATGAGGCTTTGTTGTAGCAGCTATGATAGATGATTGGTCCAGACATACAAGAACAGCAACCAGTGAGGGATCCCATTGTCAGAATACTTACATTCAGGGGGAATATGAACGGCAAAACCAGCAGATAAGAAGGCCAAGAGGAGCCAAACAACAAGGCCCCTGAGCCCCCTCATCCCATCAACTTGATGAAGATCTCAGCCTCAAGCAACTTCTAAATTAACGTTCTTCACCGACTCTTAACGGCAAGAGATCTAAAAAGAAAAATATGAACACAGAACAGAGAGAGGGAATTTAGCAATCTTTCTAGACAGGTGTGAGATTCCATTCAAAAACGCTGAGTTTTCCTCCCAGACTTCAAAGCACTAAACCAGGATCTGACTTTTCTGCGATCTTAGATCCTTTTTGTCTTTCGGATTTAGACTAAGCTCTAGCCTAAGGGAACAACATTGCTTAGACTACTGTTTGTAGGATGTGACAGTATTCTCTCTGGTTTGTGGCTACAGATGAAGAATGTGCCCATTAAAAAACAACATGCAATATACACATAATCCTTTCCAGCACTTTCCCTTCCATTTGACAAGCAGTTAAGGAACTTGACGCTAAATCTGCGAAAGCACAAGTCACTTTATTCACACATAACCGAACAGGCCTGTATTCTAAAAGTATTTTTACACCTGACTTGTTCTGTGTGGACCAAACAAACTTTTACTTTAGTATTTTGACAAGTGTGAAAACTTCACTTGCACTAAACATGTAAACCTTTGCAGGTCTTTGTCCACTTTCAAGTGAATACTGGTTTAGCTCTTAGCAAGTGCAAACACCACAGACATCAAAGTATTCAGCAAGTTAATGCTGTACTGTGATATTTCACTATTTACTCCACAGCATCATTCCTAAAGCTATTGTGAGGTGGAAAGGAGGTGGAAATGCAAATTGGTGGATATAATGTAATTTGCCAAACTGGCTAAACATAATCTGCTATCATATTTAATTAAAGTTTCCATGAACGTTGATATCATAGAGTTAATGTACCCTATTGATCATCAGTTCAAACAAAACATCATAGATAGCAAAATAAATTGTTAAATACTTTAATGCATTCTGGTAGTTTAAACTTTTCGCTAAGCTAAACAGGATATGAATTAAAACCGACTTACACTAAAAGCTCCACAGACAAAAACTGAAAACAAGCCTAGTTTTTTAGATTTTAGCAACAGTGAAGTTTCAGTGAACCTGCGCTGTGATGTGTAACTGTAGCATCCATTGGCTATTACAAAGCTGTTTTAATGCTCTACAGGACACATCTGACAGGTCAGTTTAATAGGCAAATGTGGAATGTCAATTTGACATCACAATATTAAATATGAACATAATTTATTATTTAAAATGATTTATTGCACAGTTCAAACAGTCAAACTATATATATGTATATATATAGCAATAAGCCGACAAGTTTGATACTGTGAGACATATGCAAATAATTCAAGTATTATGCTCGGCCGCACATGTGACGTAGGCAATGATGGTCTTTATCACTGTACCTGACTGAATATATAAAGTCAATGTGTTGTGCGTTCTGTTGTGTACGCATTGCAAGCAAGCCAGTCATGTCGACACTACCATAGAAAAAGAATCTTTGAGACCTACATGAACCATAGGGAGAGAGAACTGACCAATTGCTGCGATTGGAGACATTTAGCAGCCCTCCATTAGTCATCCGGTTACTGCCAGCACTATTGGCAGATGGCTGCACAACGCAGGACCACATGCACAGTAATACTGAAAACTTTTGTCACTAAAAACTGCAATGGTGTCGTGCTGGTCTGTCATGGAGTGAATCAGAATGACAGCAGGTCATCTTCAGTGAGAAGTTCAAGATTAACTGTTAAAAACCATATAGAATTTGTCCACAAAAAAGTATCCCTACCAAATTTCTGAGCTATCAACCAACATAATGTGTAAGCTTTGGTACACTTTGCAATTTGCAGCCATTGCAATGTTAAACCAACTAATCTAAATACGCACCACAAAGGGATACACTGTCACCAAAAAAGTATTGCTTGACTCTTGTTGGTTTCATGGCTTCAGAGAGCCTAACAGACCAAAAAACAGCTGAAGTGAACATGCCAAAGGCCTTCTCCACATGCCAAAGGCTCATTCCACACTTAATCACTTATACTCACGACACATGGAACGCAGGGGCAAAATACCTCAGCTACCTGCCACTGCAAATTAACAACAGCTACCTTCTATTGACATTCAGTGTCCAGGTAATAGCCAGAGGTAATGGATAATGCTCCCTGTGAATTGATTTGTTGGCAAGAGATACTAATTTGGCTGTTTTGATGTTGTAAATGGACCCGCTTAGCTCTCTGTCTTGAGTATCATATTAATATGCAGTATTATGTAAAAGTTTGTGTTGCCTCTAGTTTTATGACATGAAAGTAAAATGAGAATGCATTCTGTACAGAGATCCTGCACACTTTACTGCACAGTTACTGTTTATTTCCAGAATTTTATTTAATGTCATTAAACATGAAATGTAGCCTGTGCAAAAGTCATGCCACAGTTCTGTGTTTTATTTTTTGCAGCAAGTAAATAAAAATTGTGCACTACTTGACTGAGGGGTGTTCAGACATTTCAATCTGGCTGTTATATATTAATTTTGTGCATACAAACATCTTTATATTGTTTCACTTAAAGTATTCAGTTGTGTTGGATAAAATTCAGAATAGAATAGACATCAGGAAATGCTGTATAATCACTTGGAATACAATGTTGTTACTTTAACGTGCATGTTTTTCTTATCTTCATGAACACCACATAGAGTTTCTCATCATCAAAAAATCTTCTAACTGATATATATGATATGAAAAGTCTCACTTTTGGTTTGGGCTGAGGGCAGATTTAATCAAGACTTAACTGTAAACAGGAACAAGCAGATGAGACTTAAAAACACCTTCTCCTTGAACTTGCATAGACAACGTCTGCTGAAAGACCAAGCAATAATTGCTTTCAGTACTGCTGACATGGCGAAATGAAAATAGGTTTCTGTCCCAAATTTGTTTTGTACACAGCTTTACTTAGCACAGTCTAAAGAGGAAATCAAATATAGGAACCTGAAGGTAAAGGTGCGAGGCTATTTTTAGTTGCAAGTCTTGCAATTTGGTTCATGCTTTCAGATCTGACTGTTCATTTACAGAAATGGAACTCGACAGGTTACAAATAGCACAATTTCTCTTTTCAGTATTACTGTGTATACACAGTAATAAGGATACTATCAATAATTAGCGATATCATTTACATACAGTGTATTTCTAATAATTAATACTTCAAAATAGTGATTATGTTTTAATACATAGATAATACAGCCAATGAGGGAGAACTCATTTAATAGACAGTCAAAAATCTTGGTTAGGGAAGTGTCCAGATCAACTATGTGATCCATGTGATCAGCTTGTCCATATTGTGATTGCTACTGAAGGAATGAAAAAAAATTGAAGAGCTGCTTATGTATGGCTGTATTGTGAAGCTGCAAGTACTAACATGGAAGATATAGTCAGGGAAATCCAGAAGAACTGTGCTGGTTTCTTAAAGGAGCACTCAAAGAGCAATATGAATGTTTAAATGGTTCTTAGCATGGTCAAAATAGTTCTTTAGATTGAGATTGCTTCCTATGAACCCTATTCAGAAAGGTTCTGCCTGTCCCTGAAAAGCATTCCTCAACTGGTAAAAGCTTGACATCATAGCAATAGTAGAACCGCATGTAAATTCTCCATCAGCATAATAAAGAATTTCACAGTGTTCATGATTCTACATAGAGGCATTGCCTTTACTAAAGAACCCTTTAATAAGCACCTTCGCGTGATGTGCTGCTATACGCCGTTTCATTTTGACACAGGGGGTCTGACAGGTTATCTCACATGTATGTCCAAGAACACGCACCAGATCTTAAGCCTAAGAGTAGATCTTCAGATAAAGTCTACAATAGTATATTGATATATGGCATTGCATAAGACACAGAATATGATAAGCATCTACATTCCTAAAAATAAATGTGACAGAAAGGGTTCTTTGGAGTGATTCCACTGAAGAACGACTTTAAGTTCCTTAAGAAACCATTCAATGGATGGGTGTTAAAAGCGTCAGGTGTGAGAGTGTAAAGAACCATTTTAAAGTTAAAACAACTTCCACATGTAAAACAATCTCCACAATTTCAATGACTTCTCTAGAATATACATATTCAAGACAAGAACCATTTCTAAAAGTGCTGAACTATTTTACAACTCTATTTACAGTTGTACAATAGATGCCACTGAGAGCTTTTTGAGCAATGCCACAGAAGAACCACATTTAGTTCCCTGAAGAACCAAGTTTGAAAAGAGATTTGTGAGTGGGAAGAACTTTCTAAAAGCCTTAAGAACTAAAGAACATAAGTAATCAATAAGGAAACTTTATATTAAGTTAAGTTATACATTATGTGAAAGTTCTTTAACTTCATAGATGCTATTTACTCTCCCATATCTCATCCAGTGAAAGGTTCTTCAGGGAACCCTTTCTATAAGCTGTATATTTTAGGAATGTGTCTTCTTCTATGGATTGTCTCAAAGAACCTATTGAAGCACCCTTATTTTTAAGAGAGTAGAGAAGTGAACACCTGCGGTATGAACTTTTCACTACTACAATAAACAGAAGGAACTTCGCTACTTACGTGAACAAAATCCTGGATCCAGCAGGTAGTATCCACAACACATCCACACAATAATTCCCTGTTACGGCAGAGCGCAGGAGGGGAGCAGCTACAATATTAAACACATTCAGCCCGACTGTCCAAGCTCTCGGCATGCTTCACTAAGCCACACATTCTCGCTCTCTCTCTCACACACACACATATGCACACACCTCCAACACACCCCACCACTCCAGCAAAGCACTAAAGGAGATTCACTGAGAAGACATATGTCAGCAAAGCCTCTCACTAGGCTAGGAGACGCACTAAGCCTTTGACAAAGATTCCAACAAAGCCTGATCCGGAGAGCTATTCACAAACCATTAAAGAATGGACCAGGAAGTGGCGGAATTCCTGGCTGTCCAGTGTACAGCATAAGACCAGCTTTATTTAAAACCAGTGGTACTCATAGGTAAAGTTTTCCAGATCAGACATGCTAAAACATATTGATTATCCAAGAGCCAATTCGTTTTTGCAATAATACATTAATAAACATATGGCTAGAGTTTAGTAAGTGGAAATGCTGGAGTTGTACTGTTTTGATTAGTGATAGTACTATGCAGAGTGTACACAGTGGGAATCCTCTTTGCCCAGTAAAGCCTATCATCTTAATCCCTAATGCTTCCTTAAAGGCTTGGCAGATGCCCACACTTTTCATTGCTTTTGCAAAACAATAAACAATAATTGTTCGTTTAAATCATGCAACCTAGTGTTTGAGTATTCTATGTCTATCCGGTTCAGGAGTTTTTCTTTTTTTTTTTTTTTTTAAATATGTTTTTCAATTTTTTCACCAATTTTTGTATCACTACTGGCCAGAAAAATGCTCGTTGGATATGTTGGGTATATGGCATGTGGAATTGCAAATAACAAAAATAGAGCTGTCACTTTACAGAAGGGTTATACTCAAAAAGCAACATGACACCTACTTAGGGCCTTCATTAACCTGATCTAACCCTATAAAATGACAAGAAATGTAAAATTACATATCAAATGATACATTCTTTTTTATTTTCTAAGTAAAATAAAAGGTTCCCAGGCCCTCTACAGGGAATCTGACATTTTTCTGCAGAAAAAATAAATATATAAACAATTTATAAACAACTTATTTGCTAAATCCAACAAGTTACTGGTATGGCACATTTGACATTTTTGTTCACAGTATATTACGGTGAAATTATTTAAGAAAATCAATTGCTGGCACTATGGTGAAGGGAAATTATGTTCTCTGGAGCAATGAATCACACTTTGCTTTCAGACAATCTGATGGCTGCCAGGAGAATGCCATCTACTGTAATGCATAGTGCCAGACGTAAAGTTTGGTGGAGAGGGGATAATGCTCTGGGGCTGTTTTTCAGGGTTCACACACTTAATTCCTGCAAAGAGTAATGTTATTGATACACCATATAACTGATAAAATATATATAATTGTAAATTGTAAAATACATGTAAAATATATATAATTATATGTTTTTTTTCTTTCTGCCACAGTTTTGAGAAGGCCATCTCATGTTTCCAGAATGACTGTGTCTACAAAGACATTAAGACATGGTTTGAAGAGTTTATTGAGAAGGGACATGTGTTCGGCCATGATGCTGCATAGGCTTCACTGCAAACCATACACTGAATTTTAAGGAATGCAGTTGGACAAATACTGTAATCTTGATAAACATTAATAGACATAATAGCATGCAAATTCAACAGGCTTTCAGTGAGTTCATTTTAGAATACTGAAAATATAAGTGTTCTCAGTAATGGGGAGTGTCCTTCAAAACAAGAGGTGTCCTGACATGCCTGCTGATAAAGCAGCTCGGGATTAATGTGAGAATGCGGATCCTCTTCTCCAAAGTGTCAAAAACAGACGTCAAAAGAAAATGAAATTCCTTATTATGAACCCAGGCTGTTCATATTTCACTCACAGCACTGCACGGTGTCTGGGATTTACTGGATTATATCTCATAATCACTGTAAACATACAGTGGGGAAAATAAGTATTTAGTCAGTCACCAATTGTGCAAGTTGTCCCACTTAAAAAGATGAGAGAGGCCTGTAATTGACATCATAGGTAGACCTCAACTATGAGAGACAAAATGTGGAAAAAAATTGAGAAAGTCATTTTGTCTGATTTTTAAAGAATTTATTTGCAAATAATGGTGGAAAATAAGTATTTGGTCAATAACAAACAAGCAAGATTTCTGGCTGTCACAAACCTGTAACTTCTTTTTTAAGAGGCTCCTCTTTCCCCCACTCATTACCTGTATTAATGGCACCTGTTTGAAGTCGTTAACAGTATAAAAGACACCTGCCTACAACCTCAAACACTCACACTCCAAACTCCACTATGGTGAAGACGAAAGAGCTGTCGGAGGACACCAGAAACCGAATTGTAGACCTGCACCAGGCTGGGAAGACTGAATCTGCAATAGGCAAGCAGCTTGATGTGAAGAAATCTACTGTGGGAGCAATAATCAGAAAATGGAAGACCTACAAGACCACTACTAATCTCCCTCGATCTGGGGCTCCACGCAAGATCTCAGCCCGTGGGGTCAAAATGATCACAAGAACGGTAAGGAAAAATCCCAGAACCACAAGGGGGGATCTAGTGAATGACCTGCAGGAAGCTGGGACCAACGTTACAAAGGCTACCATCAGCAACACACTACGACGCCAGGGACTCAGATCTTGCAGTGCCAGACGTGTCCCCCCTGCTTAAGCCAGTCCATATCCAGGCACGTCTGAAGTTTGCTAGAGAGCATTTGGATGTTCCAGAAGAGTATTGGGAGAATGTCATATGGTCAGATGAAACCAAAGTAGAACTATTTGGTAAAAACACAACTCGTCGTGTTTGGAGGAAAGTGAATGCGCGGAGTTGCATCCAAAGAACACCATACCAACTGTGAAGCATGGGGGTGGCTACATCATGCTTTGGGGCTGTTTCTCTCTGCAAAGGGACCCAAGACGACTGGTCCGTGTACATGAAAGAATGAATGGGGCCATGTATTGTGAGATTTTGGGTGCAAACCTCCTTCCATCAGCAAGGGCAATGAAGATGAAACGTGGCTGGGTCTTTCAGCATGACAATGATCCCAAGCACACTGCCAGGGCAACAAAGGAGTGGCTTCGTAAGAAACATTTCAAAGTCCTGGAGTGGCCTAGCCAGTCTCCCGATCTCAACCCCATCGAAAACCTTTGGAGGGAGTTGAAAGTCCGTGTTGCCCGCCGACAGCCCCAAAACATCACTGCTCTAGAGGAGATCTGCATGGAGGAATGGGCCAACATACCAGCAACAGTGTGTGCCAACCTTGTGAAGACTTACAGAAAACGTTTGACCTCTGTCATTGCCAACAAAGGATATACAACAAAGTATTGAGATGAACTTTTGTTATTGACCAAATACTTATTTTCCACCATTATTTGCAAATAAATTCTTTAAAAATCAGACAAAATGACTTTCTCAATTTTTTTCCACATTTTGTCTCTCATAGTTGAGGTCTACCTATGATGTCAATTACAGGCCTCTCTCATCTTTTTAAGTGGGACAACTTGCACAATTGGTGACTGACTAAATACTTATTTTCCCCACTGTATCCTAGGTCTATGACACCACAGAATTCACATGGTTCTGAGACATGCTGGAAAGAACCTGGAACATTATGAAGAAAGGTGGTAAATCAAAGACAAGTCCTCTGAAATTCTCTCCAAGAATCTATTATTCACAATGTTAAGATCAATCTTTATTCAGATTCAAAATCTTGAATAAAGATTTAAGATCTTGTTGAAGATTTAAGATCTTGTTGAAATAAAACCAATAGTGTGTTTTTCTCCACACAACATATACAATCAAATATAGCATGTATTAAAGCAGAATTCCAGCATTTGTTTTGAATAAATATCTGTAGTTCCATCGTCATGATGTTAATCATGTCTTTCAGAGTGGTTTGATGTACAATGGCTCAATGCAGAGGAAATGAACAGCTTTAAAACGACAATGATAGGACCCAGAGGCTGAGAACTCTACCACCCACTTTATTTATTATCCCCAGCCGAGTTTTTATAGAACTTTGGTAATAATAAATTACAAGCAAATATTTATTTTTTTTTGTCATGCAACACCATGCATGTACACAATGCCTCAGGTATCACTCAACATTTCATTTCTCTGCTGTAAGAAAGAATGGAACGTTTCACATCAGACCACCCTGAATGACTTTCCCTCTGATGCAGGTCTGTCTTGTTCACATCAGTTGAAAACCAAACATGGATGTATGTGCTGAGGTCGCATAATCCTTACAGTCTACTTGGTATCTTCTAGATCTTTATGGATTGTCAGATTCTGATTAGAAGGTCTGACTGTTTATCTGTTGTTTGATGTGTCATTTATATGTGTATATTATATTGTGTTATGGAGTATTACGTTCATACAAATAAAGTAACAGAAAATCAAATAAAAACAATGATATAAATTATAATTGTCAATAAATGTAAATAAAAACAGAATACAATGATTTGCAAATCTCAGCGTCCCATGTTTTATTCATAATAGAACATAGATGCATGTCAGATGCTAAAATTTTTACATTTTACCATTTCATGAAAATGATTAACTTATTTAGAACTTGATGGAAGTAATGCATTTAGGGAGTTGGGACAGGTCCATGTCTACCATTTTGTAGCACCTCCTCTTCTTTTTACAAGAGTCTGTAATCATCTGGTAAGTGAGGAGGCCAGATGCTGGAGTTTTGGGAAAGGAAAGTTGTCCTATTCTTGTCTGATGTAGGATTTTAACTACACAACAGTCCTGGGTCTTTGTGCACTGATAACAAGCTGGATTGTCCCTCTCCTCCTGAATCATGCCTATTTTAGTGCATTTGGTTGTCAAACATTATGATTGCTTAGAGGGATTTCTGCAGATTCTTCGGTAAATCTTTTGATGATATTATGTATAGTAGATGGTGAGTCATCACAATTTTAGTTGATGAACATTTTTCTAGGTTGCAAATTGCCTTTTCAGCTGTTTAAGGATTAATTAATACTACTTACTTTTGCAGCCTTTAGTTTCCTGGTTCTCCTAGTTTCCTAGTTTTAGTTTTTAGTATTATGATGAAAGATAGCAGACATTTCATAGGGAATTTTATTTTGCTTGAGTGCTTTTTGCAGCAGACATTATGGTTTAGATTTAGGTATTTATTTTTATTTTCATTATGGATAATGAGCACGTTTTTTTCACTGCTAGTTTTCATTTTATCAATAGTTTTTAGTTATTATAATAATTTATGACAGTAATTAAATTTGTGAACACACAGTATAGATTTTTAAATAATAGCTCACAGAGATTGGTGGTGAGCAGTAGTTTATTTTGTGTTAGCACTGCTGTAACCTATCTTCAGCCTTTAAACTCTTCCACTCGTCACAACATTAACAAGTACTGTAAGGGTGCCTTATTGGAGTTAGGATTAGCACACCTAGTTGATTAGTTAAAAGTTTTTATATTTAAAATAGATTTAAACAACACCGCAATATATCACTTTGCCTACCGCATCACATATATCACAATATGAATTACAATTCAATATGAATCATACCCCTGTATCTTTACATATCATATTGCCAGGTTCTTACACAATACCAGTACACTACAAGCCCCACAGTCCAATGATGAACAAAGTTGGCTACATGAGAACAGAGGGACAACACCTGTATGAGTGTAAGCTCTGGGTAGGTGTTTCTAATACAGTGGATTGGTAGTGTATATCAACTTGAGTCATTGCGAGAGAAACCAAAGCACATCCAAAACCAGACGCATACTTTCAGTTCATGAAGCTTTTTGACTATACTTTCAAAAAAATAACAATCCTGCATGACATTCCTTGGCTTCTTTTTACTGTTTAAGGTAAAGGGTTTTAAGAGTCATAAATTTGGGAAACAGCATCAGAGTCTCACGTTCAACAGTTCAACAAGCATCTCCCCCTAAGCCATCCAAAGATCCGAGGCTTCCAAGGTCTTTCTTTACGATCTATATTCCCTAAAGATTCTCTGGCAACTGAACCTTTCTCTGGTGAAGGATTAATACTTTGTTTTATTTGGCATTCGGACAAGCATCTATGTACTCCTTACTTTGAGGTAAGACAGTTACTGACTATGATATTAAATGATATTTATGACATCAAAGTTCTTGTGTCAGAATGAGATCTCACAACCCCGGCCTAAAAAATCCCAGCAAGCTGGATATACCCAACATTAATGGGCTGGTTTAAAACTACACCTTGCAAGGCATACCACAACATAATTACAAGTTGTGATCGACTGTGGGGAGCCACCAGTGTAAGTGTAATAACTGTTGTACAGTATGTGCTGCATTTGAGACCAGTTCAGTGAGTTGTAGATGATGCACCACAAGTATGTTGTTTTTGTAAATTCATTGTCATGGTATACTGAGAAGAGATACAGAGAGAGAGAGACAGAAAGTGTGGCTATTCCATGACAGTCATTGTCCACTTTAAATCACAGTTTATAAACACAAGGGTTACACCACATAAAGGTGTAAACAAATTACACACTGTCCTGTCCTTTATAACAAACTTAAATATGCCATTTTCTGCATAATTTAGTGCATTTCTATTTGTTTGCATAAACATATAATGTGCCTTAACTTTTGCACAGTCTGAGTGTTTAATTCCCCAGACATGGTCACATTAACTACAAGAATCAAGTTCAAGAGGTATTCCAGCAATCCAACAATAGCAAATCTAAGTCAAAGTTTTAAAGGTAAAGTTAGCTCAAGGTTTTTGATATATAAAAAAATCTATATAAATCTATATAAATCTATACATCTAACATTTACAGGTGATAATAACCGCCAATCTAAGCATGTTTGTTGCAGTAGTTTACTGTAAACTGTGGTGCACATGTTTGTTACTATCCACTAGCCCAGGGCTTCGCAGTCTTGGTTATCCAATGCTATGGACATTTTTGTGTTTCCTACATCTCCTACTCCGCACATCTTAACCAGCAAAAAAAGACAAGACAAAATGCAAAAACGTGCACATTGTTGGATCACGAGAAGTGACATTTGGGCCTCTGTAGTACAGCCTTTATAAATAGCGTGTCATGCACACTTGACTCACATCTGTGGGTTTAAAGCGGTAGTAACTTCAGCCTTTTGCAGATTGCATTGGATGAGGACGATACCTAGGCTATGAATACCTGGGGTGTGTGTGCTGGCATTCATGGATTGAGAAGAGGTGGTGCAGTGCAGCAAATTTCTCGATGGATGTGAGGAAAATTGGTTGCAAAGATATTAATTATTAGCAAAACAGAATGATTTCATTTGGGCATGCCAAAGGCCATAGTGTGCAGGAAGCAGTTGAATTTGCAGGTGTATGGAAGCGTACAGTCATACAAGTCTATTAGCAGTGGTAAAAATCCCAATCCCATAAAATTCTCTTCAGAATTGTGCCAGGGAACACATCCAACAAACCTGGCACAACTGTACAATTGTTTAATGCGAAAGTGGCTGAACATTGATGCCGCCTGCATCCAGAAACTGCATCGAACCTGTTATTCATGCTCAGATATTATATGCTATTAAGCACATTTTTGTAAATTATTTGCATTTGGTTTGTCGTCAGACAATGTTTTCATTGCATCGGTCAAGAAATCATATTTTTGGCTTTGAGCTAGATTTTCTTTGAATGTACTTTTACTTTAAAGCCCCAGATATACAAAGATGTGCCTATAAAATCTAAAAAATTGAGACCTGAAGTTCAGGCAAAGTAGAGGATGCCGGTTTCCTAGGCCAAATATATGTCCTCATGTTAAAGACATACCATTTTAGTTAACGAAAACATTTGCATTGTTCTGGTCAACACTAACCTGTCAGGAGAGGTAAGAGCAAAATGTAAAAAAAAACCTGAAAATGAAAATAAAAGGCACTCTCCACATCCGCTATGGCACTATACAGTACTTCAGCAAAGATGCCTGATGGTTTGGGTTTTTTAAGTTTCTGCAAATTATTAAAGCCAGCCCTAACACTATAAGCCGCTACTGAAATGCAATATGGTAGTAAGTACAGCCCTAACAGATGTACACAGTTGGTCACCAACCCTGGTGTCTAGTTCCAAGCACACCTGCTTCAGCTGATTCATTTCTCCAGAAGTCCTTGATTGG
Source organism: Prochilodus magdalenae (assembly GCA_024036415.1). Taxonomy (NCBI): domain Eukaryota; kingdom Metazoa; phylum Chordata; class Actinopteri; order Characiformes; family Prochilodontidae; genus Prochilodus; species Prochilodus magdalenae. The sequence continues at coordinate 555,262 of JAMWET010005584.1, forward strand.
GAGGATCAGATACATTGAGATTAGGCAAAAGGGAGCAGCATCACGTTAGATGCAGGTTGGAACCAAATTCTGCAAGAAAGTACTTTAGATCTCCAGGAAGAGGGCTGATAAACGCTGACACACAATGACTCAAATATTTCAGAGAAGTGGGCAAGAAGCCATGAGTGAATATGTGAATGTTAGTGTAGAATTGTGAAAACGTGTAAGTTTAGAAAGTGCAGATGACAAACCACTACTCTGCAGAGAAATATGGAGGCTTCATTCATAGTTAACACATTATTAGGATGGAACAGAAACATGTTACCATCATAAATTACATCACAAAATAAAGCTTTTTCAATGAGCACACTGGACAGCACATCTAATTTCAAACTAAGAATAATTCACTTTGTTCAACTGAACTGAATGCAGATTGTGACTGTCCACGCTGTTTTTATGTCTGAACATAACTGTATCCAACTTATCAAACCTCATAAAAAATTAAATATTGTCATATGTGTCATGTCTCCAAGTATTGCATTTTGTACATTTTGCTAAATCGGGCTCCCTCCTTACTTGCGAGAAACATGTGCCCATGGTCAAAATGATTAACTTGAGTACTGATTACCCTACCCAGTTCCACAGCAAACAACTTTACTCCATCTCTGAGTATGATCTATTTAAGGTTCATAAGGTCAATATACATCACCATCATCACCAGTCCTCAAACAACTGCTACTTTCTAAATGCATAAAAAGTACCTTTTAGAAGTATATTGCTTTTAAAAATATTCTTACCTTCAGCAGGTTTCCTTCTTTGGCTCAACTATGCTTCACTGTTACTCATATCTAGCTCATATTTAGCCCTTTAGTAAATGTGGACAAGCATGAACACAACCATGAAACCGCCTGGAATCCAAACACAGCCACAATAAAACAAGCTTTTGACAGCCTACTGACAGCCAGAACCTGTACAACCAGTGGTCAGGAGAGGTAACACAAGGGCTGTCAAAACATGTAAAGCTGCGGGACACTGCGTGCGACTTGGTGTCAGATTTCAAAAGAGTCTTCAAAGGCTCTGCTGTAAATGCTACAAATTGTTGCAATGTGTCAGATAACGCTATGGATATACAGAGAAGAAAAGACCTCCAGCTGAACACCTTGATAGCTGCGTCATGTGTGGGTTTGAGTTAACTGCCACATCAGAGCTCTTGACCATGCAAGGCTTTAGGAATGAAACCTGAGTCTGCACAGCACTGACACTATTAGTATCATCAGTTTCAAATAGATGGTATTTATCTAAAGTTAACCTGAAATCGAAATTACTCCTGTTAGTTCATGTGTCCCTGGTCAAATTAAACACAATGTATCGTACTGCTTAATCCTAGCAAGGGAAAATAATAACAACATCATGTTTCACCTCATCCTCCCAGCATGCTCACTTATAATCAATCCAAACTAACCCAGAGACCCTTTCTGATAGTGTTTCACACCACGTGTGCAAATGTTCAGAAAGCAATCCAAAAAATTGCTGATGCTCTTACATACATGTTTGAGTGGGATAGCCAATGGCAGCTGGACATTGCATTGCATCCACTGTAGGTGGGATTTTTTGCAGACCACAGCAGTAAGCAGAACGCTCCGTCAGGAGTTACATTTTCCCAGCTTTTGCCATCAACTGCAGAAGTAGTAACCAGTTGTTTTGGAGAGCCACGGACGGCAAACGTCTCATTGTTGTATTCCAGGTAAACCCAGTATTACACAACAAAAGGTTCCCTCCGGATGCTTTTACCGCTAAAACTCCCCTCTGATGATCACCCATGTTCGCCAGTAACACGGTCACCACACCGATATTTGCATGCCCTACCGCTGTGGGGAGCGGAGTTTTTCAATGCAAACTCGTGTAGCAGTATATGCATTGTTATTTAAATAAATCAACACATCTAAACTTCAGTTCCATAATGTTATTCTATTGCTGGGGTTCCGGACTGTTACACATCCTTTCAGACCCTTTTCACAGAAATGCCTGTGGATGTTCTGAGATCTGAAACAAAGAGTGGAGCTTGATTTTTTCCCCTCTCTCTCAGAGAAGTTCTGTTTATCTGATGGTGAGAGTTTTGTTGGTGTATCAAGGCTTGCACAGTTCTTAGGAGTCTTGTTTGTTTCTTTCTGTGTTTTGGAAATTGTTTTGAAAATCTGTTTTTTGTTTCACTTATTTTGCTCGATACTGGAGGTGAAATAAATGGAGCAACGTCTCAGACTTCTGGACAATACTGCACAAATAAACATATACATGTTGGCCTTTGCTAGATGCTGATGACAATCGCTGCTGCTTTATTGCCACAGAATGAAAAGGCTAATAATAGCACTCAGTGCTGACACTATGCAAACAACACTACAGGTGTTTGGAAATGACGCACGTTGACAAACAATATTAAGTATAGTCAAATTAGGCTCTCAACATGCACTGACACTCCGTAATCCCAGCTGAGCCACCGTGTCATCCTCCTTAACTGCATACCAAAGCAACATCCACAAACGGACGCAGCGGATAATGAGTTCTGCTTTTACGTTTTTCACCTTCTTGTCACAGTCAACGTTTTCATTTATTAAATAGCCTATTGATGTCACTCATGCATAAATACTGTTGCTTTGCACTGAATAGGGCCTGCTGTAGCCAGTGGTAGATGTGCATTTGCATATGCCTTTTTTATTTTGACACAGCATATTCCATGTTTCGCACAGCTATTTACAATCTCACCAGAAATTCTTAGCTATTCCCTATCAGTTTGCAGCAGATGGGAAGACGCGAGAGAGAGAGAGAGAGAGAGAGAGAGAGAGAGAGAGAGAGAGAGAGAGAGAGAGAGAGAGAGAGAGAGAGAGAGAGAGAGGGAAAGAGAGAGAGAGAGAGAGAGAGAGAGAAAGAGAGAGAAAGAGAGAGAGAGAGAGTTAAGTCAGGCCTCAGCAGCCTTTCTGTGTATTATTACTGTATTTGGCACAGACTGAAAGAGCGAGTAGCACCGTCTTGCACTCTGTCATTCAGCAAGCATCGCTGTATGTCAGCACTATTAGACCAAGCAGGTCTTAATCACAGACAGCCTGAGAGTCAGATAAGCAAACTGTCACATAAACATGTCCTCCTCAACACTGCTCTGGAATCTTCACTAAAGCTACTCCGACCCTCAGCCTCAGTTTGACCTGAGATACAGGAAATCTGTAGAAAATAAGGGCACTTGTAATGAAGATCTTATGTCTTGAGTCTAACGTTAACTTTATAAGTAATTGAGGAAAGTGTGGCCCATACCTATTTTAGTGGCCTTTATAGATTCTGTAGAATTTATAAATGTTAGTTTGATGGTCTGATAGGATCCCCATTAAAAAAAACAATTGCATGCAACTGTTTTGGCTACCTGATGAAATCATTGTGCTTTGATTTTCTATGTAGAAATAAGCATGTGCACACACCACCTCTACAAAGAACAAACTTTTGTACATCATAACGCACAATTACTGTTTATTTGCTGATCTCTAACACACTGGGGTTGGGGGCGTAAAACATAGGATATGGTCTTTACAGAAGTTGTGGCACATTTTATGCAGTTTTATATTTTAGCTTTTATTTTTTATGTTAAAAAAAGGAATGTATAATTACCAGGGTTGTTTTTTGTACTCTAAACATATACACTAATCATCAATAAAATAGTTGCACCCAGAAGGACGTGTCAGATAACAGTGTTATTGGGAAGGAAGATGAAGGTTACCAGGAACAATAAATGGTGATAAATTTAGACTGATATGAGCAACATTTATTGAGTTACACATACAGAAGTAGTGTCTCTCAGTATGGTGTTAACAGGAGTTGCAGAGGTTCCTAATGATGTCTGTTTGCAGTAGGGGTGGAGGTGGAGTGACACTTGGCCTTCTAGGGATGTGGCATATGACAACAAACTGTAACTGCTCTGTTATGAGACATGCCACCCTCTTGCTGAAGGTAAGGAATCATTTTCACACATAAATCGACCACCACAGGTCCTGATGTTAACCCCACTGAATATCCTGGATATCTTGGAGAACTTTCAGAGTGATTTGCAAGAGTGCAACTCTGAGTGGAAATTATGTAATGCTGTGAGGTTGCTTAACTTAGTCAAAACAATTATAATTGTGTGGGGGTTTTTTTTGGACAGGCTGTGTACATCCAGTATATGTCCAGTTTATGTTTACATTTAAAAAAAATCACACCTGAGCCTCATAGATGCTCAGTGAACGCTTAGCAATTGTAAAGAAAAAAAATGGATTGTTACAGAGATACTTAATGTTTCATTATTGGTATCACCAAAGAAAAGAGAAAAAAAGAGTGTTATTGTGCCATGAAGTCCTCCAAGATGAATGGCTTTCTTCATGTCAGAGGGTTCATTAAGATATCATTATTAATAACCAACCAAAAGAAAGAGTACTGCAAAGTTAAAATGACTTTTATACCCAATGTCAGTTTTTTTTACACATGACTGAACATTAAAGAAAACCATTTCCATGTTCCATTTAGCAAAGCCGATACTGACCCACAAAACAAGCCATTGATCTTTTTATTTATTAATACAAGATGGAAAAATATACTTCCTTCAAAAGCTGAATCCTGAATTGACATTCTACCACATGCAAGAAAGCCGCTTTAAAAGGCTGCACCTGGAACCATTCCTTCCAAAGTCAACGGGATCTATGTAAGAGAACAATGGCTAGAAAGGACAGTCAAAGGAGGACAGTGGAATAAAGAAAATGACAGTACAACATGACACGGAGATGCTGCGCAGAATCTGAGTGTTTCAATCAGGTCCTGACTTGCTGACAAATTCATTGCTGATTCATACTTAAGATATTGTCCAAATATCTCCAGAGCTTTATCTCGGGAGCATGCTGCAACAAAGCCCGACACATAAACCTGAAAAACATGCACATAAACTCATTCTCACGGAGGATTCATTATTTACACATAGAGGTATTAGGTGCTTAATGACAACAAATGACTGTTTATTTTTTACTTATTGAGCATATAATTTCGACATTATCTGTCCTTAGATGAAAAGTCTTTGGCTTGGACGATATAATTGGCAAATAAAGCTTGATTCTGTTTCTGGTACTTTATGTGGAGGCTCTTTGAACTTTACAAATATTCGTTGCACTTACATATCTCATTTACAAACACGTTTATATATGGGAATAAACTAATCAGCTGACAATGCTTTTAGCGTTCGAGCCAAATGCATGCAACATTATCCAAACCAACCAAAGATTTTAATCTGCACATGAGTAGCATGTCATATCCACCGGCATTGCCTGCCCAGTCGTATAATTTGGGGCATGTGTCATAGTTTCTTACTCAATGACAAGAAATGATATTCTGCGTAGCTATGTCTGCATGTAGGATCACACACGTCTACAATTACGTACTCATGTGTAGAGACAAGCAGTGAATAACATACATGCTTCTCTTTAGCATACACAGCAGTTCTGTTACAACAGTTCTGTTGCTAATTACCTTGCCTTAAGTCAGTAAAATTTTAACAATGTTGTTATTGTAGAGATAACAATCAACACATCAACATAATAATCTAGTATATCTTTTCATGCATGCTTGGTTATAGTGCTTGGTGACTGTGTACATGTGCGTGTACATCTATACATCTAAACAGTACTAATCTGCGCTAGGAGCCTTTAATAGCACCACAGATTTGTATACTGACAGTATCTAAGGCATTTCTAAGAAATTATTTATTAGAAAACAATAATGCAGGAGCATAAAATAAATACCATGTTTGAGTCTAATCTTGTTTCTCTTCTGACGTTAACTCTTGGCAGATGCCTCAAATTATATGACTGGGCAGGGAAAGGTGGTGGCAGTGGATATGACATGCCACTCATATGCAGGTTGAAATTGTTGTTGGTTTGATTAATATTACATTCATTTGTGTTAACTTTATTCTCTACATGCTCAAATGATGGCTGCGCACTAGGAGCGCTATTACTACATGCATTTGCAATTGTGACTTTTGTTGTTGAGAATTAATGCAACCAACTCCCAATCTCTTTCTGCCATGCAGTGTCTAATGGCAAATTAAAGCAGTATTTATTTCCACCAACTACTAATTTAGTGCCTACCCTTTAAATATGAAGTGCATTTCATGAACACATTGAAATTGTGCACAGCACATACACATAAAAAGATCTACTGAATTATGTCAGTGTTCATAGTGTGTGTGTGTGTGTGTGTGTGTGTGTGTGTGTGTGTGTATACAAACCGGATTCCAAAAAAGTTGGGACACTAAACAAATTGTGAATAAAAACTGAATGCAATGATGTGGAGGTGCCAACATCTAATACTTTATTCAGAATAGAACACAAATCACAGATCACAAGTTTAAACTGAGAGAATGTATCATTTTAAGGGAAAAATATGTTGTTATAAAATTTCATGGCGTCAACAAATCCCAAGAAAGTTGGAAATATTACTACTATTACTATATTACTACTAAAAACTGTAAATTTACAGTTTTGGGAGAGCCAATTTTGTAAATGAGAATTATGAGGCTGAAGTACCTTATTATTAAAAGAATCCCAGGCTCTAAGAATTAAAATATTTATATGCGTTGATCAACTGGCAGACATTAAGTAAAGGTTTTTTTAATTTTAAAAGACTCACATCACTTTTTCAAACATTGCTCTTTGGGGAGGCAAAAGAGGTTCTTTCACGGTGTTGCCTATTTGTAGCTCTTTATTTTGCGTATAGTGTAGACTAGTTTTGCCGACTGCTAATATAATTAAGGAGGGTACTGTCACCTGACCTTCAACCAAGTCTATTTAGGTGTTCAACAAAAGCGCCCAACCTCGCCAAAACCTACATTTCATGTCGTCCACATACTCTCGTGTGCCTGTTGAGTAACTGCCCATTCTCCATCAGTTAGTGGTACCAAACTACGTAAGGAGCTTGATGGTTGCTGTTGGCATCAACACTCACTGAACTAATGGCTGTCTGTGAGGGGAATTACACCGTGCCATGACATGGGAACCCCTTGAATAAAGTGGCGTAGTTCAGCCACATTAGCATTTTGGAGATGCATGAATGAGTGTGTTTGTTCTAGTCTGTATGCCTCCCTGAAAGACACCATTAACAGCAGGTCTAGGGCATTGCAGAGTGTCGGGTCAGGGTGAGAGAACGAGAGAGTTAGAAAGATAAAAGTAGGTGTAATAAAATGTCTTAAAAAAACATATTATGCTGTAATTTTCTTGTATTTTATTTTTTTCCTCCCCTTATGTAAAATATATAACACACAGCTGTATGCAAACGCAACTCGTATGACACTAAAATAACACGTTTTGCTGTTTTTCAAGTGTCTGATTGTGGTGCTTCTGGGAAGGAAGATAAAAGTTACCAGGAGCAGTAAATGATGAAATATTTACACTGATATGGGCAATAGTTATTAAGCTACACATGCAGAAGTAACGTCAGTTCATGACAGTCTGGCACTATTGGACTGTTAAGAGCAGGAGTCGTAACAGTCTGCGTGCATGTAGTCCTGTGCTGTGCAGGCATCTGCCAGTGGTGTTGGCACTAACAGGATTACTAGTGGAGGGCATCACTGCATACTGAATGTCCACAATCGTGACTGTTGGGTCAGTCAGGTACAGCAATAAGGCCAGTCCTTGCTTACATCACATGCACAGCCGAGCGTGCCTACCCACCAAGTTTCCTTCCTGTCAGTTAATTCGTCCTAGACTATTCTTTTGGCGATGAGTGTATTTTTTCCAAAATATTAAACTTAGTGAATAAATGTGCATTACAATGTCTAACAGTATCTTCTCGGTAAAGGATGTGTCACTCATGACCAGGGGCACCCAAACTTTAGCAAATGACTGTACGTGTGATTTTGTGTACCACAAACAGTCATAATTCATTCCATGCTTAATTGATCCCACAGGTAAACAGGTTGTATTTCGTATATGTAAATTAGCTCTGCTCTGACTGGCTATCCTGTATTGTGACTCATTCAAAAAAAAAAGTATCTGTGCTGGAACATTCCTTTTAGCCAGAATGAGTGGAGCTAAACTGGTGTAGGCTGAACAGGCGGATGTATACATAAAGGGCCTGGTTTTTGTGATGTTCAATAGGGGCTGCTTTTGCAGCATAGCTTCCCTTTCAAAGCGGTGAGGACAATTCAGTTTTCTGTTGTGAATGAGACCTTGAACAAAACTAGGAATCAAGTACAAAGTAAGGCCAAGCCCAAGTTTCTACTCTCAGCGCGACGAGTCAGCTTTAGAGCACCTTATGACTCACTCTAATGACAGAGAAGAAGAACGACACTGCCTGAAGCAGCAGCATTCACAGAATGGCAATTAATGTTTGCACCCAGCCTATGAGGCAAAGGGTAGTGAAACCATAGAACTTCAAAGAGGGCTGTTTTGCTTTTGTCACTTGCACAGGGCGTGTGTGTGTGTGTCAGTGTGTTTGTACATTTGAAGACAAGAATGCCCTTACTTTGTAGCGAGAAAACAAGACAAAGGCGGGTCTAAACAACAAGGTCAGAACCCACAAAACAGTCCAGACTTTGTGAAGTGCGTTTAACAAAAGCTACGCGTTTCTTTTCTTTAAAGCTAAAAGACTAATCCACTTATTTTGGTTTCTTAAATTAGGAATAGGGTAGATTTTGGTTTAGGCATAGAAAAAATCCTATCAGGTCTCATAGAGTAGGGACCAAAAGTCTGAGGCCAGCAGTGAAAAATGCTTCTAATCTAATTTTAACATGAATTATAGATCAATATAGGTTATAAGAGCTGGGCCCACTTTGATCTTAAAAGTCTCTGATGCGGAGAACAAGCCTGCTCAAGGGCAGCATGAACAGGAGCTCCAATGTAAGGAATAAAATCTAACTTTTAAGTACTGTCAGCATGGTCAGTTTCACAAGTCTGCTTCATTTAAATGCTGACCTGGAAACAGTACAGGACCTTGAATATCTCTTCCTTCTTTAACTTGCCTTTTCTTAGCTTTGGATATATATGTTTTTGCAGCATAATGAAACCAATTCATGATTTTTAAAGAGGCCCCAGACTTTTGGATCCCCATGTTCTGACGATGTAAAAATATGAGTGTGTTTGTGACTTGTTGTATGCAGGTGTTCATGTCAGAAAGTAAGAGCAACAACTGCACAACCTGAAAACCCCCCGAGGCCTTCAGGGGGCAATCATCGTAAATGCCACACCAGTTATGCTGAAAACCTTTATTCATTTTTTGCTACTTGTAACAACCTGTCAAGCAATACACATCCTTGAAAGCCACACAAGAACAGTCATGGTCCCCAACGCCCCCGCTCAAACCTCCAACAACAATATATACAGAGATCAGAGAGGAAGCAGCTTGTCTCAGGGAGTGACAGGAACTGTAATCGTTTAAACCGTCAATTATTTTCAAATTTCACTTCCTTTCACATGCTTCAAAGTATTTGTGGAGTTTACCTTTCTAAGCTCCACCCAGTAATGCATTCCTTCCTACACTTTAGTTGTGAGATGGGCTTTTTCGGAGCGCTTAAAACTTTTATTTTCGTATCACTTTAGAAGGGATTTCATTTCAAACACTATTTTTATACACATGTGGTGAATAACATTGCACAGAATGGCTATGACTTTTTATAACTAAAACTTTTATTAGGGGATAATAATATATTTAGGATTTTGATCTTGTCTCGGTGTAAGGTGGACTTTTTCTTAAGATCAGTCAGGTGTGGTGCCTCTGTCTAAGGTCATTATAAACTTGACTTAGTTTTCAATTTTATGTCTATACACTGCTTTTCTGTCAAGCTGCAACAACATTAGTTGTAAAAAGCACTATACAAATAAATGATTAATTGACATTATTTCTTTGTTTATGTTCATTTTTCAAAATATTAACCATCTAAAGACAGGTACATTAAGTTTTTTAAGGGGGTTGAGACAAAGATTTACCTTAATAACCAAGTTTATAATATATAGCATTTAATACAAAGGACAGTTATGAATGAGGTGTTTAAAACACACACACACACACACACACGCACACACACACACACACACACACACACACACACACACACACACACACACACACGCGCACACACACGCACAAAAAAACACGCGCACAAAAACACACACACGCACACATGCGGACACCAACACACGCACGCACTCACACATGCACACACACACAAAAACACACACACACACACACATGCGGACACCAACACACACACACACGCACACACACACACGCGCGAACGCACAAAAAAACACACACACACACGTATATAACATATATATATATATATACCATTACATTTTGATAATGTCATATATATAGTATATAGTATATTATATTATTATGTTCTGATAAATAAGGCCATAGTTTGGTCTCCACACCATCTCAGATGGGATTTTGTACCACACTATAATGTAGGGGACACAAAGTGAAGTTTCTCTGTGGTATTTTATAAACATGGTCAGAATCGTTTCTGTGTTTACAGATCTCTCATAAGCTGCAAAACCTACATTTTTTGGTAAGGAGCATGTCAAGTTACTTTCATGTGGCACATATCCCTTGGGTGCTTTTTACATCAAATACAAACAGCATGATAGGGAGGTGAAATGGGAATGAGGGGGAGACGGGAGCACTAAAGAATGCCGACACTTTGTCTTATGGAGAGAGCTTTCCAGACAGGCTACTTTCTACGAAAAGTGCTCAAACATCTTGTCCTAACCCAAACGTATGTGACAAGACTTTTTTACATGTGACATAACTTATATAAAGCATTTTAATGCTGAAAATTAGTTTGTTGGAAACAGCAAAACTCACTGCATTTTTATCTTATTGCTTGCAGTTCGCATAGAAATTCAATGGGACCACAGCTAGTGTGCTAGAAAACACGTTTTTTGACATCACTCATCCGGGAAATTCAGATTACATCAGTTGAACCTAGCCACAACAACATATGCCTTGTGTTATGACCTAAAATGTCCATTCTCTATGCATCATGACCAGTACATTTTTGGAATGAGAAAATCCCCACGATTATGCCATCATATGAATGATATATTCACCAGAGTATATTGACCAAGCTATTTTTATTTCTCTTCTAGTCTCTGACTAAACCTATTTGCATTTGCTGCCCACTTTACAGCATGAGGCTTCGTCTGTCCTCGAAAGTGTCTCTGTGTAACTGTGATCCATTGTGCAATCTGGTGACAAGAGCCAAAGGTGTTGCAGGCTTGGGGGAAGAAAAGTGGAGAGTTAAGATTTCTGAGGCATTCCAAGGTTGTACACTGAAGAGAGGGACCCCATGGGAGGGAATTCATTTACATATGAATTAAGTTCAAAAAATGCCAGAGAAGGCATCCATCTGATGAATGAAGAAGGAAAGACAATGAAAAAATAAAAATGGCATAAATCAGTCCATAAAGTCCCTAAAGATGCTAATGGCAATCATTGTTAAGCTCATAACTATAATAAATAAGAAGTGATGCGTTGAATTTACTTGATTAAGATGCAAAGTTGTACAAAAACCTGAGACCACTAGTGTAAATGATTTAATTTAATACAAATGAATACAAATTACATTATCAGCAATATCTTTAAAATATTGCAACGGTATTCCCTGCTGTCTGCCTTTGTTGATATCCCCTCATGCATGTAGCAGTGTGCTTTTGTTCCTGTTCCTCCCCCAGCCCTGCCTCCTGGTTATCTGTCTCACCTGTCCCCACCTTCTCCTTAGATTAAAGCGTTTCTTGTTTCCAATCTGTTCCTTGGTATTGTTTGCTGTTTGTTCAGTTGTAATCATGGCCCTGGTGTTTCTTCTCTTGTTTATTAGCAAATGATCTTATTCTTTTTTGTTGTTGTTGCTGTTGTTGGTTTTACCGCTTCTACAATCTGCATAGTTTAGTTTTATTTTTCTCTTTGTTGTTTTCCTATCTTCTTTATTACCTGCATTTGTCTTTTTGTTTATCAACAACCATGTGTATCCTGTATTTGCATGGATTTCAGAATTTAAACATTAAGGTAAGATTTCCATTCACCATAAGTTTATGCAAAAGCCTATGATGAGTAGATCCCCAAACAATCTCATTACAGTATCTTGCGACACAGGGCTAAATTTCAGTGACATGCACGCAATTGGACAGTTAACAAATTGAACACATGCGAGAATAATTACACAATAATTAGCATAAGGTTCCCTGTGATGGGCTGCTAACCTGTACTGGGTCTTTTATGCCTCCCAACCAATAAGTGCTGGGAAAGGTTCCAGCATCCCTCCTGAAACCCAGGAGGATAAGCATGAACTCTCCTGGTAACGTTTTTGTGACATCAGTCTTTTTAGCGGAGGAAGTTAAACACTACACAGATGCTGTATGCCAGGATTATCACTGCAGTGAGCACCACCTCAAACAGCAGTTTGTTTACTGTTAGAAATGCTTTATGAAACTAAAGTAAACATACTAACCTAGGAAAAGTTGCTTGACTCGTATGTTTCACATGATTGGCTGTTTGCCATAAACATGACACTTTTATGTGCATGCTTACAAGGTTTTAATCACAGCTTAAGTATACAGTATAAACCTGTTAATAGAGATTTAAAAAATGTATAGAGAATGTTCTGTTTGCATGAAATGGGTTAAATGTGCTTCCATTTGTCAGGGTTTTTGAAGAAAAACTTAATCAGGAGCTTAACTGGCTTCAAGAAACACGCCCCGGTTCGCTCTGTTTGGATGTTAATGTCACACAGAGCTGTATTGCCAAAAGTATAACAACTGAAAAGATTGAAAATGCGTTGAAGTATTTTATTTGTGAGAAAATGAATTAATCCAGTGTCTATTCAATGCAGTACTTTTTCAGTGTATTGCAAGGAATGTTGGAGAGACAAACTGGAATCCCGCTGGCATGCTTTTGCTCTGTTTACGTGTAAAATCATGTATTGACCTGACACAAAGCGTTCTCACTATACCTGGCATGCTCTTCGTGCTTCCTTGTACTGTGATAAGCGCAAGCCTTTGTCACTCCACATTAGCTGCGTGTCAGATAACCACCATGTAGGTCCTCAGGCTTTCAGCTGAAACAGTGCATGACTGCTAAATTATTGTGCTCTCGGTGAAAAACACAAGTCAGAGGGGCCATACCAAAAGAGGAGATAGTGCAGGAGGGGGATGAGTCAGTGATAAATGGAAAACTTTTTACGTCATGTCTCAGCTTCTGAAGAACGTTGTTGACTGGAGATATTTTGGGTCTCCGATGTGTGGCCGCAGAAGGAAACATGAACTAAAGGGGTTGCTTTATATTGGGAGACACACTGAGAGCTCTGTTGAACGGTGAGAGTGTGGTTGAATGAACTAAAGCACACTCCATGTGCCAGCAACCGAGTCCTCCTCAATAGGAGGAATGTGAACAATTGGTTCTGTAAGAGAGGAGGTTGTTCAAATTAGGCAGCAGACAGAGAGCAGGGTGGCATTCTAGTAGATGGTGCTTGTAGGGCGGTGTACATTAGGGGTGGGCAATATTATGAGATCTTTATTATGATAAATTACACCATATTTCTGACTACAGGATCATACGAGTTAGACAGCTGAATGTACTAGAAACAGAGTGAATTAGATTTAGAATTTACTAGCTTTACAGACAGTCTCTACACAGTGTAGGGGGGACAGAAGTATTTCACAGCCTTGAGACAATTTCCATGTTTTGATACTAAGAAGACAAAACAAAAGCACATAACACAAGCGCATATCTGGTCAGTATACACACTGACATGCTGAGCGACTTGTGGGAAACTGTTTTGACCAATATTGTAGATGCAATTGAGTTATTACAACTGACTTGATTTGCAACTAGTAGATTTTTTCTGAGCAATATTTTCACTGCAGTTATTTCCAATAAATTGGGTTTTTCTCTCAACACGGTTAGCAACAGTAACATGCACAGATCCCCCAGGGTGGACCCCAGGTACCAGCACCTCTTGGTCGATATTTATAATACATATTTTCTTTTGTCTTCAAGATCTGTCTCAGTGAGATGAGGATCAGCATTACACCTGGCACAGTTCTTGTGCGTCATTATTCGTCATTGTTTTGCCCCTCCTTTGGTGCAGTTCCACTGCCTGAGGTTCCCCTCATTAACTCCAATCTGTCACTCAACACCACAGTGCTGGAACTCCAACTAATAAAAGCCTGACAATCGCAAAAGGAGAGGAGCCATTCCGTAAAGTGTTTTTCTAACCACAAAAAAAAAACAAAATGCCATCAAGATTTTTTGAAGTTTTAATAATTATAGAGTGTTATAACTGAAAACTACATAGCCAGCAAATAGTGAAAACAGTGAGTCATGGTTTTGTATGCTGTTGATTGGTGGCTGGATGTGCACAGGCCTCACTAGCACATACATTTTTGGGATTTTCTCTGAAAGTAGTGTACCATACTGCCAGTTTGAGTTTGAGGTTTAGTAAGATAAATTTGCCCACATTTAAGACAATGCTGAATTCTCTTGCTGCACCACTTTTGAACTGATAATTGCGCTCTTTTGAAAGTGATTTGTGCAGTGAAACAAAAATGCTTGTGCTGTTTTATATAAGGCAACGTATAAGATAAGATAAGATAATCCTTTATTGATCCCACAGTGGGGAAATTTGCAAATTTGCATTTGTATAGACTAATGAACAATTATTCATTAGGTGACATCACTCAGCCCCGTCTACATCCAAATCTATATATAATATAATATCAAAATAATATAGCTTCCTTTGTGCTGGTCTTTGCCATTAAACAAAATGTTTTGTGTTTTTTGAGTTTGTAAGTTTTTAAGCAATAATGTTTTGATGCGTAACAACACTCAACCATTAAAATCTGGGAAAAATACACTAAAACAAACTAAAAATAAAATATAAACTGTGCATATTGCAAACTTATTATGTTGTGTTTTTCCTCAACATGTTAAATTCAGCAAATAAACACTGTTCTCTGTACAGGTTATGCCAACTTCTTTTCACTAAATAAATAAAAACAAAACATGCCACTTAGCCAGGAACGCCCAATACTGTGTATGGTGAAAAGCCTTATTATACTATACCATTGTTCACATTCATGCCTTTAACACACATTTAGTGCATGCTTGTGTGAGTATGCATGCGAATGTCCATGGCTGTAAAGCTCAATGAAACCCAGTTCATCTCCCTCCACAGGTGGTATCCGTATAGAATATTGTTTTCTTTTCTCAAGAGTGTTACAAAACTCTGTGGTAAACGTGCAAAATGGTAATTACATTAGCTTTGGCCAGCGGGAAGTGTCCTGACCTTGCTTTTACCCCAGTCGGATGACGACAAACCTGGATAACACCCATGCAACAATTGGTAAAATTCTAATAAAATACATTCTGCATATTCAAGGAAATTCAGGCAAACAGTTAAACAAATCAAAAGAAAGTTTACATAGCCTCAGAATAGAGGACAAATAAAAACAAAAAACAAATAAATCCTAAAATAAATCAGATTTATAAAAACACTGATGGGTATGTATTCGTATTTAACCAAGCAGTACTAACAAAGCAACATATACAAAGAAAATTGACCGCTCAGGTCTACGTCTTAAAAGAAAGAGTCTAAGTGATGTGTTTTCATGGTATTTTCATGCCTTGCTTGCACGTCAAAGGCTGGAAACCCCAGTGCGGTTCATTATTGTGGCTGAAGACTGCCCTGCAGTGTAGAATTCTATAAGCGGCCCCTGAGGACACTGAACTCTCACTGTGATCTCCACAGCATGATGCTGTCAGTACTATAGACAAGACCTATGTGAAGGAGATATGCATGTAAAGACAAGCCTTTTACTGCAAAATCCCCAAAGCATTCTCTTCTTCTGCGATCCTTTCAAAACTTGGGCCACTTCAGGCTTTGCATGAAGGCAAGGCATGCACTTTCATAAATACCAGCCCTGATACAGTTTTGCTTTAGCACAACTCCTCAGATTGCATCCCAAATAGTGCATTTAAAACTACAGTAAAGCAGTCAATTGCTGTTCTGTTGACACCTGTTATAGGCAAGATATGCAAATACTACTCAGCAATCAAAGGCTATAATGCTGTTACTTGTATGTAAAAAATTTTTGAATGTAAAATTCTCTTGAATGTAAAACCTAAAATTATGACCCAATTATTATAAGCCATCTAAGGAAAAACATCTCATCTGTATGATACAAAGCCATGCGAAGCTAACAGACCAAATGCCATTACAGTTTGCTTTCAAATTATAAAGCTGAACAGGAATCTTCTTTAGACGTTTTCCGTAATATTGGACAAGGGAACCATTCTCTGTGTTCTTTTCAATAAAAAAACATTTACTTCAAAATGACTTATTAAAGGTGCCAAAGAGTGCATTTATTTAAATTTTGCAAGTGTACTATATGAGTCAGGACAGCCTAGAAGTTCCATATAGCACACTCTCCTTATTCTCTTTATATAACTATGATAACGTAAATACTTGGTCAACCGGAAAAACACTTCTGCATAAACCCACACATACCCCTTAATGTATATTCCGGTAAAGTTAACACACTATTTTTTTAAAATGTCATATTTAAGTAAAAGATTTGTTTTTTTTTTCACTTGACATTATTATATATTAAATAGATTATTATTGTTTTATATTTTGATGAGATTATTGAGGAGTAATTGATGTATTAATATGTACACGAATCATCAAAAGAATAGTTGCACATTTGCATCCAAAAGGATCAAACTGACAGGAATGAAACTTGTTGGGTAGGTCTGACATTGTGAGAGACGCAAATGATTCAAGTCTCACACTCGGCTGCACATGTGCTGTAGACAGTGATGGGTCTTGTCGCTGTTTGTGACTGACTCAACAGTCATAATTGCAGACATTCAGCAAACAGTTATGCTCTCCGTGAGTCTTACTGTTAGGGCACCACTGACAGGTGACTGCACAATGCAGGACTACATGCATGCCGGCCATTATGACAACTGCCTCTAACACCACATCAACGTTGCCATAGACTGCCAAAGATTGCAATGGTGTCATGCCAGACTGTCATGGAGTGACTTCATCATCTTCAGTGACAAGTCCTGCTTTTGTCTTGGTGAAGACGACCACCATATCTGTGTGTGGAGGCATTGTTGTCTCCGCCAAGATGCATGGTTTATTGTCACGCGTCACACATCCAGAAAGCCTGTTGCCAATCTACCTCCACTGCAACCCGCAAAATGTCCAGGAATTGTGTGAGAATATATAAGATGAATGGGATGGATTATCACAGGACATCAATAGGAACGTCTTCAACTCCATGCTGAGATCTATGCATGCAGCATTAGCAAACATGGTGCCCTGAAACCACACTGAGAGACACTACTTAGTGTAGCTAAATACATATTACCAATGTCAGTCTAAATTTATTGTCATTTATTGTTCCTGGTAATCTTTATCCTCCTTTCCCATAGCACTGCAATCCCACCTTCTGGGTGCAACTATTCTTCTGATGATGAGGGCACAAAATAACTGACAGTGATCAAACTGACATATCAGAGATATTAGATTAATTTGACTGGGGTATTTAAACTGCATTGATTGTAAATGTTACAGTAAATGCTAACAGAAAGCTCCTACTCGTACCCCACAATTCACAATGAGTCTGTTCTTGCCAGTGAACATAGCCTCTGGCCTAGGTGGAGAACAGCCACTACACTCAACAAGCTTAAAGAGGATGCTCAGCCTTTAATGCCTTTTGTGCTAAACTCTGTGTTTGCAGAGTGCACAGTGACTTTCTGAAAATTCCCCTAATCCCTATCACCACAGTGGGATTCACACAAACAGGTTTAGTCCTGAATCCACATAAGTAATCCAAATGCAGACTTTACTTGGGGGTAAATCCTGGTCAGTGCTGCGAGTCCCAGCAGGAAAGAGTATTTTGTGGACTAAATGACCCCTCCTATTGAGATTAAACCAGATAACTGCGCTATAGACTATTGAGCCAATGTGCAAAACGTCAAGTGCATAGAAATTCCTGACTGACTCCTGTTGTCTTTGATAAGTCTAGCTTAAATACCTGGCGAGTGTGATCTCTATGTATTGTTGATGTTGCTGTTTCTATAACATCTTATCATGTTTTTTGTTGTGGCTGTATCACCAGAGATTCCTCAAAGGCCCCTCTCTAACTGGTCTCTCATGGTTATCTGTCTGATTATCTACATCATAAAAGCTGTTCCCTGGAAGCAGATATTTTTTTCTAGAGGAGGGGGCTTCACTACAGATTTAGGGATAGTGTGTGCCATCTACATATTAAGGAATTTAGGGATATAAAACTATATTATAATCTATTTATCACCATTATTATCTAAAACTGGTTTTATTGTTTCAAAATACACATTACGAATATGAAAACAAATAATCTGTGAAATTCTGACTTTCTGAAAAACTGGCAGGTAAGTAGCATGAATGTTGTGTTTGGAATTTACTTGTCTCATTGAATAAGGTGTTGGCTATATAGTAAACTGATTGGAGAAAAGACATAGAATGCAATATTTAGCATTGAGAATTATTCAGTACAAGCTTGACTGATTCTATATGTCATTACCCGTGTGGTGAGACCAAACTGAATGCAGCCAATTCCAGTTTTTAACTTTTGCCAAATTGGTGACCTCGTCTTTATGCAGTTTCCTCAGTTAAAAGTTTACACAGCCACAATGACTCACTATTTTACTATACAGTAACATTAAACACTAACCACAAAGTAATACATCATCAGCTATCCAATCAGCAATTCACCAATGCGCTACACAGCACTACACATATACACATAGCCAGTTGTCATAAAGCCTAATTTTACACTGGGAAGTCCCAGCATAAGCTAAATGTTATATCAGCTTCACATCAGAATGAACAAAATGAGTCCATTATAACAGATGAAGTCTGCCTTTATAGATGTTTATGCAGGTTTATGTCTCTAAAACCTAAAAAGCATTATGTAGGTGTCCTGCAGCCCTAAGTAAATTGTAACCTGGTAAGTTTTCTCATCCCTCTTTGTCTTTTCAATTTGTCTTTGTGTGATTATGGTCCAAACTGCCAGGACAGCATATCAGACGAGCATCTCAAAGGAAAGCGGTTTACATACCACATCAAAATAAAACCTGTGTTACAGACCAGTATCTGCTGTCTATGTACAAAGCTGTAGATAACTTGGTCAGCACAGCAGGGTGCTGGAGGTTCTCTGGGTTTGCCAATTACGGATTCTCAGTCAAGGTATGTCACAATAAAAGAGGCCCGACCCATTATTCTGTGCTGTAGCAGCCTGAATAGACAAGCTTTAGAAGACAAAACCAAGCCCACCAAGCTGATCGACCTCCAGATTTTCCTCAGCCTGAGAAGAGGCTCTCAACTCAAAGCTCAAACTACACATTTTTAGACACTTTTAGAACCATTTTATCTTTCTTATTTTACAGTGAAGAAAATAAGTATTTGAACACCCTGCAACTTTGCAAGTTCTCCCACTTAGAAATCATGGAGGGGTCTGAAATTTTCATCTTAGGTGCATGTCCACTGTGAGAGACATAATCTAAAAAAACACCTGGAAATCACAATGTATGATTTTTTAATAATTTATTTGTGTGTTACTGCTGCAAATAAGTATTTGAACACCTGCCAATCAGCAAAAACTCTGCCCCTCAAAGACCTGTTAGTCCGCCTCTAAAAACTCCACCTCCACTCCACTTATTATTCTAAATTAGAAGCACCTGTTTGAGGTCGTTAGCTGCATAAAGACACCTGTCCACCCCACACAATCAGTAAGACTCCAACTACTAACATGGCTAAGACCAAAGAGCTATCCAAAGACACCAGAGACAAAATTGTTGACCTCAACAAGGCTGGAAAGGACTACGGGGCAATTGCCAAGCAGCTTGGTGAAAAAAGATCAACTGTTGGAGCAATTTATTAGAAAATGGAAGAAGCTAAACATGACTGTCAGTCTCCCTTGGACTGGGCTCCACGCAAGCTCTCACCTCATGGTGTATCAATGATCCTAAGAAAGGTGAGGAATCAGCCCAGAACTACACGGGAGGAGCTGGTCAATGACCTGAAGAGAGCTGGCACCACTGTTTCCAAGGTTACTGTGGGTAATACACTAAGACGTCATAGTTTAAAGACATGCATGGCACAGAAGGTTCCCCTGCTTAAATCAGCACGCGTCCAGGCCCGTCTTAAGTTTGCCCATGACCATTTGGATGATCCAGAGGAGTCATGGGAGAAAGTTCTGTGGTCAGATGGTCTTAATTCCACTCGCCGTGTTTGGAGGACGAAGAATGATGAGTACCATCCCAAAAACAGCTCCCTACTGTGAAGCATGGGGGTGGAAGCATCATGCTTTGGGGGTGTTTTTCTGCACATGGGACAGGACGACCGCACTGTATTAAGGAGAGGATGACCGGGGTCATGTATTGCGAGATTTTGGTGAACAACCTCCTTCCCTCAGATAGAGCATTGAAGATGGGTCGTGGCTGGGTCTTCCAACATCACAATGACCCAAAGCACACAGCCAGGATAACCAAGGAGTGGCTCTGTAAGAAGCATATCAGGGTTCTGGAGTGGCCTAGCCAGTCTCCAGACCTAAACCCTATAGAAAATCTTTGGAGGGAGCTCAAACTCAGTGTTTCTCAGTGACAGCCCAGACACCTGGCTGATCTGGAGAAGATCTGTGTGGTGGAATGGGCCAAAATCCCTGCTGCAGTGTGTGCAAACCTGGTGAAAAACTACAGGACCTCTGTAATTGCAAATAAAGACTACTGTACCAAATATTAACACTGATTCTCACAGATGTTCAAATACTTATTTGCAGAAGTAACACACAAATAAATTATTAAAAAATCATACATCGTGATTTCCGGATTTTTTTTTTTAGATTATGTCTCTCTCAGTGGACATGCACCTAAGATAAATATTTCAGACCCCTCCATGATTTCTAAGAGGGAGAACTTGCAAAGGTGCAGGGTGTTCAAATACTTATTTTCCTCACTGTATCTTTTCACCTTGGCATTAAATTAAATTTAACCTACAGTAGTTTAGCTCCGCCCATTCATATTGAATTCATAAGGAGGGTTTGAGGCACAATACTAGACAGCCAATCAAAACAGACATCATGTGACTCTAACACTGTTAAGGATAAAGAGAGAGTGAAAAATGGACATGTAAAAATGAACTGCTTTTGGCTTGTAAACCTCAGGAAAAAATAAAATATGGAGAAAAAAACATAGGATACATGAAATACAAATAGTTCTCTGTAAAAGAATGGGCGAAGTATGGCTACAACTTACCTCATCTGTCCGTGACTACAATTATTTTTACTCATCTACATGAATTACCTGTCAAAAGGTTGGGCACACCCCACTGACTATTCAAGACTGAGATTTAAAGACCTGTGTGTAAATGCAAAATTTGCTTCTGAGACAAACACACTCATGATCAAAAAAATAGGACCATATAAGTTCATCCTGTGGCATGTGTAACGCATTATGACTCATGCTGTTGTGTGGGTAGCATCCTTTGCAAGCAATGTATGCCTTGGAGAGGAGTTTGAAAGCAGATGAAAGAGTTTTAGAGGGGTCAGAGCATAGGTCTCTGGTCAGTGGGACGATCTTATTACCACACTGCACCACATACCGGTCGTGTGGATATTACTGTAGCAGAGTGACCAAACATGCACAATTGTGGACATTCAGTGAGCAGTGAGTCGTCCTGTTAATGCCAGCTCCGTTGACAGACAGCTGCATAATGCAGAACATGAAAGGACATCGACGATGTCACCAAAGACTCCAATGGTGTCATGACAGACTGTCATGGACTGACTCAGAATGGCAGCAGAGCATCTTTAGTGACAGGTCCTACTTTTGTCTCGGTGGAGCACTATGAAGGCACCGAGGTCAGAGCCAAGATTAATGATTTGTTGTCCATCTCACACATCCAGAAGACCTGATGTCATTCCACTTCCACCCCTAGAGCAAAATCTGCAGGAATTGCATGTGATTATTCAAACTGCATGGGATAGGCATGTTGCACTAGCAAACATGGTGGACCGACGCCATACTGAGAGACCTTTCATATACCTCACTAGTCAAAATGCCATGAAATATTTATTCAAAAATAATTTCTGAAGAGATTACATATAAAATAACTTAGTTGCATAACGAGTGGTAAGTTGTTGGGACAATAACTTAGAAAAGTAGGAGTGTTTTTTAAAACTAGACTCAACAATACAGAGAAAAATAAGACTCACAATCACCATCAGAACAGAATTCCAAAGCCATTTTTTTCCCCAAAAATTCTCATAAAAGACAAGAGACAACCAAGCTCTACTCTTGTTTAGATCTGAAAAAAATATATAGCCGTTTCTGTCCGTCCTTCCAGAAGACAACTTAGCGCTGTGTGTCTGAAAGGATGTGTGACTGTAAAGGAGAAATCAAATCAAACAGAGAAGATGCAGGTGTTCTCAGACCAATGGACTGACCAGTCCAGTCCAGAGCTCCACATCATTGAATGTGTTTGTGATTATTAGGATTGTGAGAATCACAAACTGTAACCAACTTCTAACACTGAACTTTGGAGGTGTGGAAGAAAAACATACAAGACTCCTGATAATAACAGATGCTAAAATAATAATGCTAATAATAAAAATGAAGAGTAAATACTGAAAAACAAAATGTATTATATTTAGTTTTTTTGGCATGTGTGTAAGTTTCCATTAAATATGTATACATTTGGTTTCTTGATGCTGAAAAACTAAAAAAATAACTGCAATAATTTAAATGAAGAGCATTTACTCAGTTTTACCTTTTACAAGTTATTACTGTACTTATTAAATTATTATTGACTTTTTATTGTTGGAAATTTTATTTTGACCAAATTATTCTACTTAACAAAAATGTAGGTGAAAGAAACAGGTGGTTTCGAACAACATGTCTACTAGAAAAGTTGTTTTGGTTTAACACCTTTTAGGGTCTTCTTTTAGGGTTATTTTACACCTTCAATGTCCTCACAGATATGTGAAAAATTATAAAAATAAGAAAAGGTTCCTATGATAGGTGTGTTCAACTTTTGACTGGTAGCGTATGACATGAGTAATATTCCCCAGCTGACATTCTTTCTCTACAAGGTCTACATGTGGAACTAAAATAACTCTTCCATGTGAAATCAGATATGTTTACTCATCACCTTGGACAAACTCACACAGGCTGTGGGAAACTCAGACCAGGTCTTACCTGACTTAATGCTTAAATCTTCTGAACTCATGCAGAACATGCTCATACCAGTCGGTTCACTGGAGCTGTCCAAGTTGGTGTGATGTTGATTGTGCGTCTGAGATAAGAAATGATTTTTTTTTTCTTTCCCAACTGTTTTCCAACAAGCCCCTCCCCCTACATCTGGATTGGTTACTATTTAATACTTACAAGCACTCTTCTGTTTTTCGTGAATAAACCAGCACAGGAGGGCGGGGCTGGTGGGAAAACAGTTAGTGAAAAAATCACTCAGGCAAAGATGTATACACACATATATACAGTGGGGTGCGAAAGATTGGGCAGCCTTGTTAATTTTCCTGATTTACCTTTATAAAGCATTGATTGTTTGGAAAAAAAAAATCGTTAAATATATCATATAGGGGATAAACACAGTGATATTTGAGAAGTGAAATTAAGTATATATTATTTACAGAAAGTGTGCAATAATTGGTTAAACAAAAGTAGGCAGGTGCATAAATTTGGGCACTGATGTCATTTTATTGATTCCAAAACCTTTAGAACAAATTATTGGAACTCAAATTTGGTTTGGTAAGTTCAGTGACCCTTGACCTCCATACACAGGTGACTCCAATTATGAGAAAGGGTATTAAAGGGGGGCAATTGTAAGATTTTCTTCTCTTTGCATCTTCTCTGAAGAGTCGCAGCATGGGAGTCTCAAAACAACTTTCAAATGACCTGAAAACAAAGATTGTTCACCGTCATGGTTTAGGGGAAGGATACAGAAAGCTATCTCAGAGATTTCAGCTTTCAGTCTCCACTGTGAGAAGCATTGTGAGAAAATGGAAGACCACAGGCACAGTTCAAGTCAAGGCTCGAAGTGGCAGACCAAGAAAAATCTCGAATAAACAGAAGCGAAGGATGTTGAGAACAGTCAGAGTCAACCCACAGACCAGCACCAAAGACCTACAACATGATCTTGCTGCTGATGGAGTCACTGTGCATCGTTCAACTATTTGGCGCACTTTACACAAGAAGATGCTGTATGGGAGAGTGATGCAGAGGAAGCCTTTTCTCTGCCCACATCACAAACAGAGGAAAAAGAACACAGCACTCCAAGAGAAAATGAAACTAAAATAGAGTTATTTTGGGCTACAGGGCCGTTAAAATTTGGTGAACACAGCACTCCAAGAAAAAAACACCTGCTACCTACATAAAATTTGTGGTGGGCTGCTGTGGCCAGTACAGGGACTGGGACTCTTGTTAAAGTTGAGGGACGCATGGATTCCAATCAATATCAGCAGATTCTGGAGACCAATGTCCAGGAATCAGTGACAAAGCTGAAGCTCCGCCGGGGCTGGATCTTCCAACAAGACAACGACCCTAAACACTGCTCAAAACTAAATACTAATGCATTCATGCAGAGGAACAAGTACAACGTTCTGGAATGGCCATCTCAGTCCCCAGACCCGAATATTATTGAAAATCTGTGGTGTGACCTAAAGAGAGCTGTCCATGCTCGGAAACCATCAAACCTGAATGAACTAGAGATGTTTTGTAAAGAACAATGGTCTTAAATACCTTCAGCCACAATCCAGACTCTCATTAGAAGCTATAGGAAGCGTTTAGAGGCTGTTATTTCTGCGAAAGGAGGATCTACTAAATATTCAGTTAAAGTTTTTTTTTGGTGCCCAAATTTATGCACCTGCCTAATTTGGTTTACACAATTATTGCACACTTTATCCAGACAATCAATGCTTTATAAAGGTAAATCAGGAAAATTAACAAGGCCAAACTTTCGCACCCCACTGTACACATATATATATATATATATATATATATATATATATATATATATATATATATATATATATATATATATATATATATATACCGCTCCTTTCATGCTGTGCATTGCAAACAGGATCATTTCTGTGCAACTTGACAGCTCTTTGCTATATGTTTGAGGGGTTCCTTTTATCTGTCGTGTGTATATTAAGGGTTAGAACGTAAGTGTTAGGAAAAGTAGCCATTAGTGTGTTTGTTTACATGCACGTATTATTTATAATAAGTGCAATAAATAATATTGGCAGTTATTATTCCACAGGCCATGTAAACAACATACTTCCTAATGTTTTGGAAATCTGATTATGAAATCTGATTTTAGCTCAGTGATTAGGTTCCTTGGTACATATATATCCTTACTTTGATTTCTGAGACTGTCATACTGGAAATAAGAAAACAGCCTTTAAGACAGCAAATATGAGATGGCAACAAAACACTTCTGGAGTGATGCTGGAAGCAGCATACCTGACGTAATAAAGCATTTAAATATTTTTAATCTAATACATAAGGTATGTGTATTTTACATTTACATCACATCACACCCTTTTCTGTAAGTTTATTGGTTGGTTGGTTGCAAAGCAGAATTCCAATAATGAACTGATTCATGTGGTTACTCAAGTGCATGTACACCCATTAATCGGGTTACTGACAATATCAGTTTATGTTCTGCAGGTATTGGATTAAGTGCATGTAAACATACTCACCTGTATAGTCCATGTGATGTTTTACTTATGCTGTTATTGATGCGCACAATTTGCTCTCCTCTTCTGTAATATTTTTAATCCTTTGTATCTAGTCTTTGAATGAGCTCTGTGTAAAATAGGATGACAAAAGAAAGAGAAAATTACTCTGAAACTGAAGAGGAGTAAACGGTGACACAAGCAGTCAATTTAAAAGCTAGTTAGTATAATAAAGCTGGTTACACACACTTTAGCTTTAAGAAACTCATGCTTGTTGTCATGTCTCGGGGAAAAAAAACATGCTCTATTATATTTCCCTGCCTGGTGACTGATCTGGTGAATCTGATGAACTGATTTAAACATTGTGCAGTTTGATCCTGAGATACGTTGCTGGCATTTTAATTGGTCATTGTATGAAACTTATTTGCAAAGTTGAGAGGCTTACGTCTGCTGCAACTGGCTTTCAAGTAAGTTGCTAGAGGCTTTATACTGTGCAACCCAAGTGCAATTTTGTTTGACAAATGAGAGTCTTATTCCTCGTTATTCACAAATTGTTATATTTTAGGACCTCAAGAGAGCTAAGCTACTTCCTAAGGCATCTTTCATTGCCCAGTAGAGGTGGGAGAGGACAACCGTTGGGCTGACTGAAATGATTGCTATGTTACTGAAATGAAAGCCTTGAGTCAGGAACATTCATTTTGAAAACATTTAATGCAGCAGTGACAGACCCTGCCTTTTATTTTTTTTCTTTGAGACCACGAGTGCCCACTCAGCTTCTTTCAGAAGTCTGCATATAACAGGCAGCGCAAGACTTCAGTGAGAGCAAAGTGCTTATTCTCATGCTTCACGTCTTCACATCCTTCAGGCTTTTTGTACATGGAATTTCATGCTTGCTGGAGAGAAGATGCAGAAGGGGGGCCATTTCCATTTTATCAGTGTGAGTTTGCAGCTGGACTGATACACAGTTTCAGCAATAGAAAAATTAAATTTGCGTCCTTCACCTGCACACTGGGTGGGAGGTGTGCTGAAAACAGAAGCAGATGCCGAGCAGAATGCTGAAATACCCATAGCTGAACAGAATTACGTGTCAATATGAAGCTCTCTTTGGACTCGCTTAGACTCACAGAGTTTGATTGAGCTCCACAAATTGTGCTTGATTGCTTTTTAATCTGAGTGCAGGAGGACAGTCATTGCCCAGCCATGCGAGTAATTGGTTCACTCTTAGTCATTACATGCCCTGCATGGACGATTCTGTTTTAATCCTGGCATATGTTGCAGTGATTAGAAATGTACAATTACAATATGAGAAATCACCCTCACGACTCCGCAGTCTTGACTACCGAAGCTACATGACATGATTACATAATACGTGCACAAATCCTCACCTTTGTTGGGTTGAAGATTTCATGACCTTGTTTTCTGGACACAGTGTTAATCTGTGATCAAGTTACACAAGTCCGAGTTCATTTTCTACAATTAGACTTTTAGATAACTGTCCCAGAACTGCACAAGATGAAATGACCACTGCTAATCCCTTAAACGTTAAGGGGCCATACTTCAATTTCTTGCTGTTTCCACAAATGACTTAAATATTAGATTAACTTCCACAAAATATAACATCAGAATGTGCAGTCCTGCGTTCACTTTTATGACTGGACTAAGCTATTCCAAGTATTTCTAAGAAATCTTCAGGGATATTTTTGCATGCCACCAACGTTCAGTGTTAGAATATGGTTGCATTTTCTGTTTCAGTGATGTTGAGGTCTGGACTTTGAAATGGCCAGTCTGTTGTTTTGAGAACACCAGCAATATTTTTTGTCTTCAATTCTTCAATTGTTTTTGGCATATCCTTTCAGACCCATAGTATTGAGTTGACTTCTTATAGTTTAAAGATGGACAGAAACCCCTGTCTATGTTTTCAGATCTGAAGCAAGAATTTACCTCAATATGCTCCTCCCTCTACAAAGATGAAAACTATACTGTACTGTTTATCTGATGATGCAATTCCTGGGTCTACCTGGGCTTGCATGGTTGTTAGGTAGTCATATTTCCCCTATATCTTAGAACTCTACAGTCCGATTTGATGTACATTAAATCAATTACAGAATAATACATTATGTTATGTAATAAGGCGCATAACAAGATAAGCTTTTAGTTCACCTTAGTGGGCTGTTTACATCCAAACATGCACTATTAATAAATAGTTATAAAATAATACCCTTTAAGACCAAAAACTCAATTATAAGCTTTCAGTAAGTCCTAAGGAACTCTCTACATGCAAACTGGGAAGCTCTATGAGTTACTTCAGTCCTGGTCATTGATTAGCCGTGTGAAAGAATGAAAGAACCCACATATTTTGTCCCTTTCAGCTACACACACTGGAGGGCATTCAGCCCCTCGTTTTGCCTCTGGTGGTGGTGCGCTGTGCACCTTAACAGTTTTGCATAAGAAAGATTTGAGTCTTTGCTATCAGTGTTGTGGAACCTTATTCGCTGCTTTTACCACAATTGTCCAATGAAATGCTTTTGTTGTTGTCATGACAGTGCTTCTTTTATGGAGCACAGGAAGTCAATTAACAGGCCATGTTGTTCATGCTGTTCAGCTCTGCCTCATGCCTGGTGTATTTTTAAGCTGACATCCAGACAAATTAGGACAGGAGTAATTAAAACAATGGCTTCTTTCTGAGCGTTCAAATGATGAGCTCCACAAAGCCTGTAGCTGAAACCCAAGTGACGGAATGTAGACCGGCCTCTCAGCTGGCTTGGCAAAATCAGTGAGGCATTGTATGTCTGAGACCTTTAACCTTTTGGTTTGGCTGCTCTTTGACTCAGACATAAAAGCTAAAGAATGCAACAGAGCTGGAAAAAGCATCAGGTTAAATGTGTGCTACGTCACTGTTGCGCCATACTTGACTGGAGTCATAATCAGTTTGGAGTTTTAGAAAGATGGACATTGCTTCTTTATACCATAGACAATATATTTATGTGAGGACACCCAAACTTTAAAACCACCACCATTAACATGGTCCTTTTTCCATGATTGGTTTTCTACTATGTTGTATATCAGACCTTGGCTGCAGGGTTTTGCAAGGTTGAGCACTGATGCTAGATAATAAGGTCAGACCCAAAGCCTGTTGTATTCAATTCAGTTTTATTTAAGAGTTTTGCAAATGTTTTTTGCATTTATACATTTTTAGGAAAAAACAAATCACAACATGTTTCTATCCACTACAGTTATTACAGTAACTTCAAATGACATAAGCTACCCTGATTAAGGGCAGCATTCAAACAAGCAAGATGGAAAAAATAATTTGTTTTTCTTTACAGTCATTCACCTTTATTTTAAGGGTGTGTTGTTTGCAGCTCAGACACGCTGGGAAGGATGATTAATGGCCCACCTAATGAGGGCTGGAATCTTTGCTATGATTCTACAATTATGTTATGCTTGTGATGACTGAATAGACCTGGCTCTTGGCTGTATGGTGCTGCCATCTACTGTAAATGTGAAGAACTCCACACTAGCCATTTGCACAATCACTCTGCATCCTGAACTCTCGAATAGTTGAACACGTTTCTGTATGTGGTCCTTTACGTTCACATGCCAGCCATTTCCTGCTCGATCTCTGCAGGAGGTTCTTCATATAAAAGGGTCAGTCAGTCCAGAAAAGTGCCACAGGCAGTGAGAGAAGAGACCCCCCACTGAGCCTGCAGAGGGTTGCCAGCACTTGTTCTATACTCATTAAATGTATGGGAACAGCCACTGCTGTCTGAGTGCTAGAGTTTGGTCAGAGAGATGCGAACATGGCCTTTGAAAGGACAAAGTGGGTGAAGGGACAAAGTGGGTAACAGCTACTATATTCGACTTTACAGTATAGCAGCAATTCAGCTTATATTTATATTCATATTTATTTTTTAAAGCTGTCGGGAATGGAGGAACTGCAAAGTAAGAATTTCATTGTACAATGTAACTGCTTGTTATGCTGTGCATATGACAATAAAACTCTTGAATCTTGAATCTTATTTTGACCAGTGTACTATATATTGCATCCAAGGAAAAAGATACTTTAGTCAGACAGTTTAAAGTTAACTCCTGTATTATTAACTACAGTATATTTTAAAATACTGTCAGCTTGTTTCATAAATCCATTCTCTCTAGTTATTTATCAGTCTTGCATGAATTACTGTTAGCTTTTAATTGAAGGCCATTGATCATTTCAAGTTTAGATGCTTGCACTTGTCAGAATGCACTCTTTTGGACTTCATTTGGGACTAGGCAGGAGGAAGCTGATGTCAAGATTGGTCTTTGGTCCAGGCAGGGTTATCAAACACCACCATTTGCCACAAACCCACCCTACACAAACCACAGTTCAGCTGACAACTGTCAGTAGTGATGGGACACTCAATACTAATCTTTTAAAGCACAGAAGCTTTGAAGCACTACTTTGAGGGGTGGTTTAATCGCATATGTCACTTGATCCTAGACAAGGCTTCTGAATGTGTCCATGAGCCAGTGTAACCTGGTGGATCAACCAATGATTGACGCATTGGCCAAGCCAGTCACCTGATCTGAGATTTTATGGGGGCTCAAACAAATCTTAGTTGAAAAGTTCTTTAATATCAGAGAAGACAACAAATAAAAAATCACATACATCAGCTTGCTGTGAAGACCTTTACTGCTAAGACTGTGAGATGATGTTAAAGAATAAAAGAATAGTGTAAACCGGATTAAAAGAGTTTCTGTCTTCCAAACACATATAGCCTACCTTTTGATAACTGATATGTAATTACTATTCAATACTAGTCTATACTATACCGAATACTCCAGTCAACATTTGTTCCTTATTGCTATACACTTTAATGTTTGATGATGTTTGGGAAGAGAATATGGAAAGAAGAAAGCAAACTGTAATATATAGACAGAATAACCTAGATAAAATGTACAGCCAGAACATAACCCTATTTTTTCAGCATAATTGCTCTGAATGTTTCATGAGGCTTCATTTCAACCTCAACTAAATGTCAGTGAGTGAGTTTTATGATTATATTGTATTTCTATTTTATTTAATCAACACTTTTTTATTTTGTGCAAGCAAGTTAAAAGTGTTTGGCTTTTATTGATTTCTAAGAAGACTGGCTGCTAGGGCTCAGAGTCAATCCCAAAAGCAGAAATTCAGACATTGGCTTTCAGAAATCAGGAGTTTTGGACTCTCCACAAAGTTTAGGTACATGGAACGTGTAAAAGGTTTACGTTAAATCGATTAAAATAAGCTATAGAATGCTTTCAGTGATATATTAAACACAATTATACTTAAGTATCCTTGACATATTCTGACACGTATACAGAAATGTCTATTTTTGTGCTAGTTTTTCATTGAGATATATTTAAAAAAAGTATATTTTTATTCTTGTCTTGGCTAAACATGTATAAGTATTGAATATCAATGTTTAGAACTACAGAATTTTAAAACTATAATTGTAGCTAAATCACTTGTAGCTAGTCAGAATAAACAACTACACTGAACAACCTGCCATGTTTTTAAACACTACATTATGGGCAAGCAATCCAGAATTGTACCAGTTATAATAAAAACGTTTTT
Source organism: Prochilodus magdalenae (assembly GCA_024036415.1). NCBI lineage: Eukaryota > Metazoa > Chordata > Actinopteri > Characiformes > Prochilodontidae > Prochilodus > Prochilodus magdalenae. The sequence goes on from JAMWET010005584.1 coordinate 586,645, forward strand.
TTCTGTTATCAAGGCCGGCTGCTTGGTCAGCACAACCTGTTGCTCGATACTCTTACTTCTCAGCTCGCCAAGATCTCTGCTAATCTTATTTTAGAGATATCTCTTCCTAGATTGCCCATTTTTCTGGTAGTGCTTCTGCCACTGAGCATGGATTACTCGCTCCCTCAGCAACTAATTAACTCCCAGTCAGCAAGACTGATAAGTTTGATGGTTCTCCTAATCAGTGTAGAGATTTCTTGCTTCAGTGTTCCATTTATTACTCTAATTCCCCACCTAACACTCATAGGGCCTGTATTTCCTTTGTTATTTGACGTTTAACTGGTACATTTTTGGCTACTGCTCGTATTACCTTTAGTTCTGTACAGTGGCTGCTGGTAGCGGTTGGAACGAGACAGCTTTGACTGCGATTAATCGTAACGGACTCAACCAAGGCATTCTCAAGGAACTAGCATGTAGAGATGATGGCCTATCCCTGGATTAACTACTAAGTCTCACCATTCAACTAGACCAGTTAAAGCATGGATCGACCTCTGTCTCTCCTCGGACCCCTTTCACTGGCGCACCCCAGCCTACTCCAAGCATCCCCATGCCTACGTTCCAAGTCCTTCCAGCTCCCAGAGTGATGTCAGAGCCGAGTTCAGAGGAGCCAGTGCAGTGTGATTAATCCCGCTGGTATCTTGAGGAAAGACTTTGTTGGCTACATTTTTTACATATTGTTTGTACTGTGGTGCTGCAGGCCACTTGTAACATCGATTTACATCATTTCTCTGGACTCTCTACTAAGGTTATCTGCCATGGATGGTGATCCTGTGGGCCAGGCAAGCCAGCCTGTCAGGATGGACGTTAGCGCTTTGCAATAGTTAAAATTTTGATACAAACGCAAAAGTGATAGATATTTAATCTTCTATGAGATGTACAATTTGAAGGATGACAATTTTCAAACAACTAAGAAGTCTTTGACGTAGGCCCTGTCCTGGGTCCAGGTCTTAAAGCATTCGGACCCTTGCAGATCCTGCCAGATATGGACGACAGGGGCAGAGCCTACTCTGAAAGGTGTAGTAGAAATAATTCTAAAACAAAACACAAGAGATATATAATTAACAAAATAAAAGGCTGACGAACAATTTCGAATCATCTGTTTTAAGATATAGTACAGGAGGAAATCAACTAGTATATGAATTGTTACTAAAGGAGTGATTTGTGCATAAATGGAATAGATGTTTATATTATTATTATGTTCTACATGCAGAGTTCTTGTGTGCCTGTAGAGATTCAGCCATTAGGTTTACTTACCCATCATTATCAATGCGCGAAGTTCACACTATATCTGCTTGGGCCACATACTCTGTAATCTATATGGATGGACCACAGGCCCACACATGCAACACATACACCTGGGCCATGGGTCTACGCATGCAAGAATGGTCGCTTCGCCCCTCTGGCCCTTACAGTTAACATTTAGACTTGGACCTACACACAACACATACGCTTGGGCCTCAGGGCCATACACACAACACATACACAGGACCATCTCCTGAGAATCTTGATTGCAGAAATCGCTAGGCCTCATTTAGCCACAGTTGTAGCAGCACCTATCCGAAATAAATGTTCCATGTAATGTGAAGGTAAGAGCCTGCATTTCTCCACCACAGCAGCCAAGTGGACCAATAAGCATTGATTAGTCATAGGAAAGTCGTTCGGCAATATGAATAGAAGGAAATTAGAGGAACGTGGACCAGTTTTAGGATAGAAAACCATAGGGCAGAAAGGCAGAAGGAGATGTGTAGTCTAAAGATATTAACATGCACACCGGCATGATCAGCCTTCTAGAAACATGTTAGGAAACATGTTTGCATAACAATGCCCCGCCCCATACATTCAGTAATGATCCAGGAAGCAGATCCAAGGGCAAAAGAGACGAGACCAGAAGCGTAGATCCGATCTACAGACCTTGTTGAAAACTAGGTAACCTACTGGATTTTTTGACAGTCTCTACGCTGTAAATCTGCCAAACAGAACCCTTTGGTCATTCAGCCCGGGCATTAATAACCCCTACTTCTCAAGGAGGCTTTGCGTAAGTGCAGTGCAGGTCCTCGGGCAATCACTCAACACAGCTTACTGAAACTACGGGAGGTGAAGACGTGCAAAAATGTACGATCGTGAATATTGACCGCATCAGCACCGACACCAGCGCGATTATTCACTGTTAGCTTGGATTAACCACAGCATATTTCACATCTCTCACATTTATCAGCAATTCTCCAAGTCCCGTAATCCACTATAGACGTTAGAAGTGTGACGTCAGTAAATGATTTCCTGACATGCCGGAGAGACACACTCATGCGCCAATAAGAAGAGAACCGGCACTTCTTTATTCCCACTTCTTAATTACTCTAAAGCTTTTGGCACCCCATTAATCCAATTAAGGGTAAGGCTTATGATGTAAAAGCTCAGTATGTGAGTAAGGTAGGGAGTAACAGCCAAGGCTAAATGGTTTGTCATGTCTATCAAAAAATTAAAATAAAAGTAAATTTCTTATCATATTTAAGCAATAATGTGTACCTTCTTGTCATGTAGTCAGTATAATATGTGTATTATTAAAATTATGCTTAAAGTACACATAGTTTTCATATTTACATTAAATTATACTTTCAAATTTTGCAGATTAAAGTAAGTATTGTAGTATTGTTGTCACGGTTCCGGGATTCCCGACCGCCTCGGTCTCCCAGACTCCATCTCTTAGAATACTCTCCTCAATGCTGTCACATGCCCCGAAACACCCATTCACACTCCACTTCTCGGTCAAGGTCACCAGAGTATTAATTGCCCACCTGCACCTCATTTCCCCCTTGCTATTTAAACCACACACACCCACATAAGTCTCTCTCTGCCAAGTCTCCCTCTCTATCTCTCTCTCTCTCTCTCTCTCTCTCTCTCTCAAATAAACATATAAATATAAATAGCGTATAAATAACTCACATTCACACATTTTTTTTTTTTATTTCCAAGATGTGAAAAACTTTTTCCAGTACTGAAACACTTTTACAAACTCCGAATTCTGACAGAAGGGGTTGGTCTAACACACAGGAATGCTTGTCAATGAAACTGTATTACGGTGGTGGAGTGTTTGAGCAGATAAAAGAGAAAGGCAAACAGGCAACATCTAAATCTTTTACTTCCACCCACTCTGCCACTGCGAAACAGTTTGATTGACAGGGGTCCACAACAAGCACGTCCTGTGTGTTAGACTCTCTGTTACTCTTTGTCAGAATTTGCAGTTTGTAAAAGTGTTTCAGTACTGGTAAAAGTGTTTTATGCCTTGGAAATTTGGTTTTACTTTTTTTTTTCTCTAATGTATTTTTTTTTCCATTTGTAAATTTGTTTTTATTTGTGTAATTTTGTGTTCTGAAATGTTCATGTGTTTTGCACCTCTCGGCCACCATAGTAAGCAGAGGTGAAAAAAAGTACTGGAAAATTGTAATTAAGTAAAAGTACCCATCTAAAAATTCACTTGAGTAAAAGTAAAAAAGTACTCAATTAAAAAATTGCTTTGAGTACAAGTTACATAGTTACTGTCAGTTATTTGATGTAAAAAAGTACAAGGCATAAATTAAATTGATAAGCCTGATAAGGAGCCCGTCAACTGTCCCTTGAGACACATGGATTGCACCACCCACCGCAAATTTGGCCTGCTTGTCTGGTTGCTTGCTCTGCTTGCTTATGCCTCCTTGCTCCTGTGCCTTCTGTGCACATGCATTGAAATCAGTAAGTTTTGATGGATGCTTTCTCTGTGAAGAATAAAGTTAGTTAAATAGTTAGTTAATAGGCACACTCATATTTAAGAAATAACATTTAAGAGTTACATTTCCATGGGGATGTAGGCCTATTCTAGAGCCATCTTATTGCTGCATATAAATCTGATAGTAAACAAACTAGGGTATTCTCTTAAATTAAATCACCCTTGTTGATGCTGTGCACAGTCTAGCATAATAGTATAGACTATAAGCTACTCTACTAGGCTATTATACATAGGTATTCTGACAGGCTGGGAGATAGAAGTTAGCATTGTTTACATCTTATACACTTACAGCACAGTGCAAACACTCATCTGAAGTGTCATCTAAATTTGTGGTGTAGTTATAGCCAAATTCGGTGTGCACTACCAACATCAATTCTCATAAAAGAGCAGTAAAACTGGGAACATTTAGCCTACCAGACAGGGCAAACAGAGATCTGAACATGTTTAATACCTTTTGTGAGTATGTTATGACATTTATTTACATTTTCTTTCACCCTCTTAAGCAGGTGACGAGCTACCTGCTGAAGACCCCTGGTGTAGACTAGCCTACTTAATGCACTTCACTCTGTGACATCTAAACTTAACTGAGAATGTTGCATGCTGTTTGGCCACTAGACTACAATATAAAGTGAAGTGCCTCCCTCTCCATATTTAAAACCATCATAGCATCCTTCTATCATTTCAACGTCACATTTAAAGAACATTCTCAAAGGCCTGCAAAGCTTGCATTCCCAATCTAGCTGTTATTTTGAAGGGCTATCACTGTCCAGCCAAAGCTCTAGTCTACGCTACAGCTAACAACACAGGAGCTAGTCTAATATAAATTTCAAATTGCATCTAAAATCATACACTCTTATTATTTCTGAATGTCGTTCTGATAAAAACCAGTTTGTAAACGTGAGGTGATTTAGTTAATTTAGGCGTCTTCACTTGAAACGTTATCAGTAGCCTATAGATGCTAGGCGGTCAAATGAATTGATATCATGAAGGCACATTTTACATGGAGGAAGGTTTTAACCAAACAATAAATATAGCGTTTGGTATACACAGGCAAACGCACACATACTCTACTTACCACCACATGCTTTCGCAGGTTTGATGTGGAAGTTTTGAAAGCTGACAGCTTTGTTTGGCGGGGCAGGCACATTTTGCATTGCATGAGGACGTTGTTGCCTCGTTTGCGCTTGAAAACAAAGAACTGGCTGAGATATGGCCAAGGATTTCCTTCGCTTTCCGATTCCTCTCCTCTCCGATTCAATTTCTCAAACTTCTCCATGCCCTCCATCTCTTGCTCGTCTGTCTCGGCACCAACTATCTTCCAACGATAGCCTCAAGTGGAAATTCTGAGCGCGAGCATTCGCGCCTGTGCAGTTCAGACAATTTGTTTTTTCCCGCCATTTCATTTTTTTACTCAGTAACGGGGAGTTTTCCAATGTAGCGAAGTAAAATACTTGTGTCAAAATGTACTTAAGTAAAATTACCTATTTCAAAAACTACTTAAAAAATTACAAATTACTCACAAAATCTAGTCAATTACAGTAACGTGAGTAGATGTAATTCGTTACTTTCAACCTCTGTTAGTAAGTCCTTGAACAGTCATTTTACAAGGGAAAAGCTTTTCTTTTAGAAAGCTCACCACACAGTGCTTTTTTCACTTGCACACACTGCACCTACCAATTACTAAGCAACAAGCCACACGACTACATACACCCCAACAAGCAAAAATACTAAAAAAAAAAATCTCACTGTTCGTCATTCCAGAGCAAAAGGTCTCAACTACTAGTGTAAACCTCTTGGACCCGTTTTATATTCTGTGAATCTCTGTGATGCCTTACACTTCTCTCTCTACATTATTAGGGAGTAGAATTGCAAAAGTTTTATCTTTGCTCCTAATCATGGCACATTTTCCTTACATGTACTGCATATACATTATTTGACTCTGACACTTCATGACTGAACTTTTAACAGGGCAACAGTCCTTATAGTGAGTCCTCTCCGGATTGTTGCCTCGTTTATTTATTTAACTCCCTGATGGAACCTCCACTAGGGTGGACTCAAACGCCACGAGGCAAAACAGATACAGAGATACAGGAACTGGGGTTGGAACTGGCGATCTACGTGCGGGAGTTGTATGTATTAACCACTATTCTACAAGGGTAGTGGTACATTGGTGGTAGAGTGGGGAGGTGAAGAGTTTGCAGGAGGGAAGGAGGGACAAACTAGAGGGATATAAACAGAAAAGGGAGGAAGTAAAGTGATACCCAGAGGAGGAAAAAAATGACCAAAGTCGTAAAAGACTGACCCAAGGGATTAAGCGGGGTTAGATGCGCTGCAAGGGCAATGCCCTAGCTGATGCACCGCCACAGAGCTGGAAGTGAAGCTGGCACAGCCGTGATATGAACAGAAAAAAGCAAGAACAAATGCACTGAAAACAAACTGGAAGAAGGCGATCGAACTGCAGGAAAGATAATTTCTCAAAAAAAAGGAAAGAAACTGGAGGCAGCATTGAGGGAGAGGGCCCAAGAGGGCTGGTGAGCAAACTAGTAGTCTACTAAAACTTTCTTTTCTTTTCTGTGACACTTTGCTACCTGGCGTGCCGTGACCTGAACAGAATCTGACCAGTGCTTATAAGGGATAACCAAGTGTACTCAAATCAGCCTGATTCTTCAAGTGGTAGAGAGTGGCTGGGAGGACCACAGCCAGACAGCCCCTTACAGAACCTTGAAGAAATGTTTAACTGAATTGCCTTCTTGACTTTCCCAGCTCCTTTGCCACTACACAGCACTTTTCACTTGTACAACTGTCATTAACCAATTTGTAAGTAAGCAGGCTCAAAACTTTGGACAGAGCAAATCTACAGAAGGTTTATATGTCTTCTACAATCTGTTGTTAGCATCTGAGTGGTATGTTATGTAATCTATAAGGAAATGGCAAGCACTTTGTTACTGGACCAGCGGTTAGGATGTGAGATACAGACACTGTGTTTGAACCAGTACCAAAAACTCTTACATTTCCACTTAGGTGTTCTGATTTAGACGTCATAGAGTTGCTGTTCTGCAGAGAGAAAAGATGTTCAGTGTTATTATTTGCACTTGTAAATAATTTGCACAGGTAAACTAGGTAATCTGGTAATTTGAGCTCTTGGAAATGGGAATTCCATTACAATTCCACAGCAAACTAATATAATGTTCAACCAGTTGCCTAGTTTCTCTTAATTTTCTGTCTGCTCCACACTATATGGCACTCAGAACCCCTTCTGTAGCTGCTGTTTCTCTAGATAAACTTAATTCGGGATAAATCTGGCATGTCAAACTCATCATTAGAAAAAGATATTTTTAAAAATTGTGTCTACATCAAAAACAAACCGGCAGGCTGCACACTGTGTTGGACTTTTCTCTGTTGTCCCGATGTACATATAACATGAGCAGTAAAATGAGGCTCAAAATGAGCATACTCTTCATAAGCTCTGTTAAACAGGTAATCACTGTCTGGCACTAAACCGGGGAAATGTTCCTAAAAAATCTTGAGGAGATGTTCCAGAGCTTTTCCAGTCAGGTTGTATCGCAGGACATAGGACTTCAACAGCAGCAAACTCTGCCCTTTTGTGAGAGATACAGAAGTCCGTCATCAGCATCTGGCATCTAATATGTAGAAACATAACTATTCAGCCTGAATAAGAAGTTGATGAACTTGGTGTAAATATAAATTTAATAAATCTTGCAGATGCCTGATAAAGCATTTAATCTAGAAATGAGATATAAATTATATTAAAATTAACTGTTTGTATGTTTTGATATACCCAAAGAATAGAGCACAGCTTAATGAGCCTCTTCTTTAATTTTATAATATTTAAAAAGCATATTCATGGAAGGAGACTGTAGCAATGCAACCGTTATATTTAATTGTACTATATACTATATTGTGAAATTCTTTGTAAGACCGTTGTTTAAACTACTTGCTTTTTCTTATTTTTTATGTTTAATTAAAGGTTTACATAATTATACGTTAATTAAAATTAAAAAAGTCTATATAACTTACAAGATACTGCATCATGTTCATAATAATTCTTATTATTTAAATTGTGCAGAAGTGTTTTCTCTGTAGGGGATGTGTTAATTATTTACATACTTAATTATTGACCTGGGGTTCCAGGAATTTGAATCTGAACTTGAAATATTACCCTCACTATTATTATATTATACTATTGTTATATTATTACTTATGTGTATTTTACATGCAATTCTTCCCTTTATAACCATCTCCTTAAACAACCTGTATGTGGAACTGCAGTGTCTTTTGTTATTGTTGTATACTCTCTTCTTTTATTTAGAGTCTGAAAGCTTAAGGAGAATATTTGTCTGTTTATTGTATGTTCAGAGGATCACCAGTATTCTTTATGATTATTGTACATAATGGGTTAACGTGTTTGGTATTACCTTTTGCATCCGCATAGATTTACTTGATCTTCATACAAGGTCGTCATCATCCGACAGGTTTGCCTTGCAAGTCTTCGTTCTGGCATAATTAAACAGGCAAAACAAATAAATAAACTGAAATATTTATAAGTCTGTCTTTCCAAGACTGTACAGGAACAAAAAAGCTACCTCAAAAAAGGTACCTACTCAAATTTGCAAGTAGACTCACTTTTACCTGCCTTTTTAAAACAATGTTGTAACTTTATTTGGTGCTGGAACAGCAAACAAAGGAGCAGATATGTTTCAGAAACTGTTCTTTCAATTGAAATAGCGATAAAGCCCACACTTTTAACGTTAAGCTGCCCTCACAATCGTTATCTAGCTGGTTAATGCTGGTTAGAATTGTGTAACCTAGCACACTAGACAGTTTGTTTCAGCCATTTGTTGGCTGCTGTTGTGAACACTAAACTCTTTGAAGATTTGAAAGCAGTGGCTGTGCAAGGCTCCATTAGATGACATTGCCAATGTCTTAGGTTTTGTAAGTACAGAGTGTTGGTTGTATTTTCCAGCTAAAAGGTATCGAGGTGTACCCATGCACAGTTATAGTTCAAGAGTAAAGAGTCATAGTTTCAAAGATTATTTACAATTTAGCTAGATTTACCTTAAAGTCAAGTATTCTAAAGACAAGTAAAGTTTTTAAAAACAGGACTGGCTTTTACTGTGAAATTATCTGTACTATGTGCTCTGCTTACACATCTGCTGGCCAAACCAATGATGTCTTATTATAAGATCACTTTTTCTTTCTTACTTTGATTCAGGCCCTTAAAGTGATGGATCCCAAGACCTGAACCCAAGTCCTCACAGACAGAGGAGCTCACAAGAAAGGTCACAACTGCTGCAGAGCGTGCTAACCCAAAGAAAATTACCAAGGTTGCCCGCAATATTGTCAAGATGACATCAAACATTGTTCATTAAAAAAGCCCTACTACTAAAATGGCCTACTACTGAAAGACTGACAAGAACATTGTTTAATTATTTTTTTACAATGTCGTTCATCTCGATCAGTTCTTATTAATTTAATTATTTTAGGCACTTGAAATGGTGAATTTAAGATCTGAACCAAAGTCCATCCAGAAGGGAGAACCTACAATAAAGGTATCACACTTGTATGATTCTTCTGTGGCAGACGGAAACTATATTATCTGTTTGAAAATTAAAAAATGGCTCAGAATTTGTAGTTTATGATATACTACATGCTTTATATTATGTAGTTTATATTTTATACTTCTGCCTGTGAAAAAATCTAAACGATATGCCCCTCAATACACAAGGTTTACTGCAACTTAGACATGCTTTTTATTTTACTTTTATATTTTCTGCATGTTATTAAACATAAACTTTTTTTAGTAAAATACTTCAATAAAATCACATTGCAAATAATATAATACTGAGCTAATCAATATCTTTCAAAACTAAATTTCCAGGCATTTTAGCAGATTATCCCACTAACATTACTCATTAACCATTACTCGTCCCTGTTCTCTTTTTTATGAGTGATCCATGTCCATGTGCTTTATTGAATTACATGTGGTGGTTTCCATCATTAAATCATTCTAGTTCTTTGTGAGGTTTCCATGTTGTAAGGATCAGACCAAGGTATGACGTAAGCAGATGAGGCTTAAACAAGGTTTAATAACCAAAAACACAAAGTCGAAATAAAAAAAACAAGCAAAGGGTCGAATAAAAAAGATGAAGAAACATATCATATTAGAGAACCAATTTTTAATAATACACCTTTGGAATGCTAATTCTAAGGCTTTTAGGGTACATAGATAGAACCGCGCAATGGGACCTATTATTCTTATTTTCAGTATTTGTAATTTTATTTTGGAGATCCACTAGAATAGATTTATTCTCAGTTTTCCTGTTTAGTCATCTTCTGTGTGAAAAGGTGTGTTAGAGCTATTGTGTCTTGCCTCCCAATGAGGTGAGTGTGGCTGGTCAACTACCAGTAGCATCCTGCTACAAGTTCCGCCCCCACACAGTTGTAACAGTCCTTTAGTAGAGTCGTATCCTGAAAGTCAGTTAGAAAAAGTGGGTAGACTTGATCCACATTAGTGAGTTAGACCGGAGCAGAGCGGTCAGTTTTTAATGTTTTAGCTCTCTCTGTGTTGTGTGCAAATCGTGACGGTAGGTGAGCAGTAAGGACTGTGTTATGAGATGATATTAACTTATAAACAGAGAAATGGGCTGGAACTCAAACAGGGTGTTTCAGGCTGCTGAGAAAAGTGGTTTCTGTGGAAGAGAGTGTCTCACTTTGGTATGTACGTTAGGATTTATACATCTGCAAACCGTTTACATGCACAAAAGACTACAACACACTGAAGGAAAGAGAAAAACCCCATGAGCATAAAATGTCCCCTTTAACTGACAGTCACCTGCTTTAACAGCAACAGCAGCAAAGCTGGGTTTAGCACTTTCCTTTGTCTTTCCATGGCTTTGAATGTGGGCATGGGTGTTAGCAAGGTAGATTTGTTTAATTCAGTGATTTCCTGTGTGCATTTATAGTTTGGAGTGAGTGGGTAAGTTGCACACAGTTTTGAAAAGATGATTCAATTAGAAAATCTTGATCACCGATTTATTGCTTCTTTAGAATCCACTCTCTTGGTGTATATTTTTGTGCTAAAGAGTCTGATAGATGCTGAAAGTGAAGAGAGTTTCTTGTAGCCTCCCAAACACAGAGCTGTGCTCAGTGATGAAATTGTTTCAGCACTGATGGGTATGGAGCATTCAAGTGAATGTATTATGGGTTTGTCTGACAGTCTGCTGAAAAAAATGTATTCCTACAAAATCTTTAATGTTTCCTTCACTTAGAGTTAGCAGAGGTGGTGAAAACTCTGAAGGACCTTGTGGCAGAAATGCAGGCACCCCCTGCCTCACCTGCACCCCTGAGCTCTTCCAGGGATCTTCAGCCTGTTGCATCAGTACCAGTGGAAATGGTAGGGTCAGTGGCAGTATGCGGAAAGGTACTCTTTACTCGACTCTTTTTAGTTAGTACTTTAGTGATAGAGAATTAAAATGAAGAGTTACAGATTAAAGCCATGGTATGCTTTTTAATGTATGCATGCATATACACAACACTTTTTTCACCTACTCTACTTTGTTTATCCTGAATTTTTGAACAGGTCACACTGGCTGGTGGTTTGATGTTCCCTAAAAGAACATTTGATCGTCTCTCAAATCAAAAATGTAAATGTTTTCACAAGAGTTTTCAGTTGTACTCTTTGGACATGAGACTCTGGCCACCTCAAGCCTCACTGGGAATAAAACAAGCAAGAACACATTGGATCCTGCAAAAGTCACAGCACTCATTGGTATGTATTAATAAAGTGGAAAGCAAGAGTGCTTCCGAAAGACTACTGCTGATGACAAAAAACTAACTGACAGACAGCGAAAGACCTAGTAAGTAACTGACTACAAGACTAGACCGGCAGACAGTGTATAAAAGAGACGTCAGGAGAATGACAGACGGAACTAAGAGACAGACAGACGAGGGATTAAAGATATCAAAAAATAACAGACGTCTTGACTGACTGATAAAGGACATAAAAGTCAGGGTTAAAAAATCCTGATCCTTTGTTGTATTCTTTTTCCTCAAAGCTTCTGCTTACCTTACTAGGTCTTGGCACAAATGGACTGTATTCATGTAAATGAATACAGTCCAGTTTTCTGTAAGAAGTTTTCTTCTTATTTCTATACAAAATATAACCTAAATGTGTTGAGGTAGTCTTATTGCATTAAATATGTGAAAATCCCTGTATTTAGTGATGTACTTTAACACTGTAATGTAGTTAAGTATAAAGTTTAAATATGTATAAATATAGGTATAGTTAAGTAAACTTAATTGTAACATGAGCTTTTCAAGTTTAGAACAGTATAATGTAAAAAAATATATATATTCCTTTTTAATCCATATTCTTTTTAATGCAAATTTAAAAAGTGCACTTCAGTGTAGTTTAGCTGCAATATATCATAAAGTAGCATCAGTACATAGTAGTACATTCATAGCACACTTCATAGCACATTATGTTTAAAACTGCATATTTAAATCCACGGACAACCAAGTTTGCCGAAATTGTCCGAATATAGCACACAAAAGTACTATATTTAAACATTAAATTCAACATTAAACATTAATTACTATTTAAATACACTCAAGTTATCATACATAATTACTAAATACATAATACATTTAGTATATATTTAAGTATGTATAAAGCTTTAATGATAAAAGTATGCAATTTTCTTTTAAAGTACAATTTCAAAAAATATGCTTTAATGCACTTTTATTTTGCAAGGGAACAGGTAATCACTGTAGGTCATGTGGTTGTGTACAAACTGTCTCTACTCTGTAAATCTCTTACCTCCATATACAATGGTGGTGTTCACATCTGCTGGTGCTCTAACGTAGTTCACCACTGCTGGATCTGCACATGATGAAATCTGAAATAAGAAATAAGAGAAAACAACCAGTAAGAAGTTATCACAACATAGGTTCAGTCCAGAATCAGTATAAACTGGATGGACAGTGTCTTATGTGTCTATAAATAGCAGCTTCGTTACACACTGAAATGTCATGTATGTTAGAAATAAAATGTTAATAAAACTTAATGGTTAAAATAAGTAACATCATTTGAAATGTGTGTTTTTTTATTATTATTAAGAAAAGAGTTCAACTGTATCCCACCTCAGCTGCTGGCCGATTTTCGGGATTTTTCTCCATGTTTGCTCCTGGAAACAAGAAATCAGCCGGCAAAACACAACAGAAAACAAATGAAGTAGTTTGTAATTTAAAGCCCAACAAATGAATATATAAGTTTTGTAGTTCACTATATCATTATATATCACTTTATTTTTAGTTTATTACTACAAACAGCCTTGTATGTTATTTGTAAAGGATCACAAATATTTCTGGCCAGCTTTTTTTTGTTGTTGTTGTTTTTTGTTTGTTTGTTTTTTATACTTGTAAATAAAATCTTGTACATAACAGATGTTTTAAGTGGAAATTAAATATATAAAAGATCAGAAACTAATAAATAGCTAATAACCTGTGCATGACAGCAGGTGTACTATAGTCTGTAA